>JAUOZQ010000006.1:1200000-1800000 GCA_030710315.1 Anomotaenia brevis | reverse complement strand
GTCAAAAGGCTGTGGATGTGATTCACCATCAAGCCCCATGTATTTGACTGCATTAGATTAAAGTGAAAGCAAAACACTATTCAGCTAATTGCCGATTTCAGAATAAACTATATTATATCATTTAGGTAAGATATTCTCTAGAAACGTTGTAGTTTTTCAGGTACTTAGAAGTCCATCAAAGGATCCGAAACCCTTAATAACATAAAAGGAATCATATGATACAAGGATGATCTCTCAAGTCTTTCACATCTGGTCAAAATGTTGGGATGAATTCGAGTCTAGAATGCGGTGACTCATTTGCCATAGCAGCCACTATTAACTCACCATGACTATTGCTAATCAAACACATTAAAAGGAGCTGATCAAATTCAGCTGCCCCAGAGTACTCAACAAAATCCGTTCGTTGCTCTGCTCGAAACTGCTGGGTTGTGTGAAACCTCTACATCCATGGCAATAGAGTGCTGGCCGAACGCCTTCCAACGACTGCCATCCTCGCTCCCTTATAACAACTTGAATTGCATTCGTCCAATTAGTGGTACTTAATTGCCCGTGATGTCATACGAGCAGTGGTTAGCATTTTGTGGCATGAAAACGCTCAACGCAAACATCGCCACCACCACAGTCACATCCGCAACCGCCGCAGTTGTCAGCATCGGCAGCAGCAGCGACTGGAGATGAGTGCAGACGCAGTCCAAGTCTGCGGCAATCCACCAGCCAGCTGACAAAGAACGTGAAGAAGAAGAAGGTGGGTGAGCTGAGACGGTCAGTGAGTCGCGAGGGTCTGGGCACTAAGACGCCGACACAGGTCACACAGTCGTGACTCTCGCCCTCACGCACCAGTCCCCAATGAAGAGGCGTCTTCGTCATCGCTGTCTTTGGCGTTGTCGTCATCGTCGTCGCCGCCGCCACTGCCGCCGCCGTTGTCTACACCATCAACTGACTCTGACTGCATGGTGCATGGGAAAGGGGCAGTGGAATTGGAGTTTGTTGAACCCTGTTTGGACGGCTCTTATCTGATCCAGTTCAGACGCGCCGATGCCTCGGTGCCCTTGGGCATCTTCTTCACCTTAGACAAAGAAGAAGGCGGTGGAGGCGGCTGCGGCGGTGTCGGTGGATGATTGTGCATCAGTCGACTGGCGAGTGTGTCTCACCTGATGGCGTGCAGTGAGCGGCTGCGTGTTGGCCATCCAGGGAGTGCCAGCACAGCTGCTTAAATTCGAGGCCATCGCGGACCTCGTTAGAGGCAGCCTCCTTGTCACCATCAATGTCATTCGCATCTGAATCAATCTGGCTCTACCCAAGGATCTTTGGTAGTCCTGCGGTTCTAAGCAGCATTGAATGAACCTCGGCCCTTTCTATCGCAGTCTTCTTTCCTACTGAATCAACACATTTTGTGTATTTGCTTTTCGATTTCTTCCCTACAACTCAGTGCTAGAAACAAAAAAAGTAATTAATAACTATCGATTATCACCAATTACCAAAAAACGAAGTTTTTGTTATTGGTGCTGAACTTAGTGAATATGTCTTTTATAATTTGGTAATGCAAAAATTTCACACCAAATTCTATAATGGACTGTTAAAAGCAATCGAAACCTTAGTGCTTCATTGTATGTGCCTAATCCAAATTTTACTTGAAGTAACAATTAGTAGGTATTTATTTGGTGATTAAGGAAAGAAAGTTTAAAAATAGGGCAGATAGAAGTCGCAAAATATATATATAGAAAAAATCGCTGATTTGATAAATCAAATCCAAAAACAACAAAGTAAGCAAAGCGAATCCTGAAGGAACATTCATGATGCGTCATATGTCCGACCCCGGGTCAAATAGCTGTGATGAATCAGAGTCTAAAATGCGGCGACTCAGATGTCATAACAACCACTGCCACCCCAGTACAGACTTAAAATTCAGCTTTTCTTTACTTAGTGCTTTTTCTATCAAATACATTTTCAGTCGCACCGCTTACAAAACGAAACTTTATTTATCTTAGACGACGTTTAAAAAACACATTTCAATAAAGTAAAGGATTGGGAATGAACTCTCTTTTGGTATTCTCAGAAATACACCGCTTGTCATGTTTTATGCTCTCTTAAATTCAGCAAAGAATGTGCAGTCCTTAATAACGAAGTGGATATCCATTTCCACCAAAGTAAACTTATGCCCTTATTGCTCTGAAACTGGTTTTTAATAAGCTCTGTTTAGGAAACATGCACGCAAGCGATTTATTAAAATGGTCGCCAAGATGAATGTAGGTGTAAGCAAATGAAGTTGAATAAATTGCCCCTTCACACATTAGGAGTAGGGTGCGTGACTCAGTGCACTCAGGAACAGTTTTTCATCCTCGAAAAATGCGTCATCCTACAAAATTAAACCGTAATTCACGACCATAATAATTAATTCAGTAAATTGTAATATATCTAATTAAATCGAAAAATTATTTCTACACAAATTTATAAGATTTTAGATTTCCTTTCTGCATAATAAATTTTTATCTTATTAATAAAATTTGTGCTCGAATTTACTGAATTTTCTGTGCTGCAATTGCGCTTGTGTAATCCCTCACTAGGACATACACAAGCATTCCACAGAGATACCTCTAGAATTCATGAAATTATTAAAAAATTCGCATATGCTAGTGCTATTTGAATAGTGATTAAATATACTATATAAGTTAGATGTACCAAGCATTCTCATACTGAAATGCGTTCGTCCTCATTTTTGTGCAAAAGACTGTCACCAATACACCATACATCATAGTTTCAAGGATATTTTCATGCAAACAAGACTCAGAAGAGCATACCCTCGCAAGCTCCTCCCTCAACTGTGCGAGCATTCTCGACCTAGTATGGTGGTTCGAGATGTCTTCAATAAGCCTCATAGCCTCTGGTCTTGCTCCGAAACCAGTTTGTGCATTACCCTCGAGCATCGGTGCTTAAAGTGAGAGAAAAAGTAGAGTCGACTTTATTCAGTTGTTGAGGCTTGGAAATTAAGCAGTATTCTATAGAAAGCAAGTCAAGTTTAACTAAATTTACGTTATCTGCACATAAATTGCACTTTAACGTAGAGTTTCAACAGAAGGAAAAGTTGTGTTCAAAATCATGACAGTTTCTACGAGTCTTGAAGAATTCCCTGATAAACTCCATTGCTTTGGGCATATTTGAAGCTACACGGTCCGCCAATTGTCATTTATGATAAGGTTTTGCGCAAGGCTTTCTGGGAGACATTCGTATTTTAAAACTAGTGAAATGAATTTACCTGCAGTTAATTGCGTATCGTAATCCCGTTCAGGAGCAAGGCTTTTGAGGCTTGAGTTGTTGGCACTACGCGAGACCTTCTTGACAGCCTGTTTGCAGTGCGAGCAGACTAACTTCCTCTCAGCCATCTCCTTCTTCGCAAACTCGGCCTGCCTCCTAGCCAAATCGTCCTCTTCCTATTTAAAGGCAGATAGCGTAAATTTGCATTAACCAACTCCTATCTGAAACATGGCTACATAATCTCTATGTGGAACCTCTGCCACGTTTATAGTGTTCTAAAAATTGGAGAAAAAATATCTGTTCCTTTTTCCAGGTTTGTTGAAGGTGTTCACGCACACAAAGCTGCATTAAAAAGCCTAAACCCTTCTTCACAGACAGTAGTGGTGATGACAACGAGGAGGACGAATGACTTTGCTGCGCCTAAATCGCAAACGGGAAAAATTGTCTCACGATGTCTCTCACTATGTTTGGGGTGCTGTCAAGAGAGGCACTGATCACTGTCTTGCTATTACCCCAAAACACGTTCGATGGCAATAGCAAAGCATTGTACATCGGGCTTGCTCAAAGTTGAGATTTCCACTGGATTGAGACTTTAATCGTAGCGAATAGAGATTATTTAAAATACAACCCTTTGACAATATTGACAATCCCTCATAGATTGATGCCTCTCTCCCTCTGTTGCCAACAAATGTTTCATTTTCCTACTGAGACACCGCCGTTCAGCTCTAGCACTCGGTACATTTGAAATCGTGCAATTTTACCCACTTTTGTTAGCCTCATTTGCAGGTTGTTCAGCTCCTCTTTTTGCCGCTGCAGCTCCACCTCCTTGCGCGCCTGCTCTTCGGCTAGACGTCTGCACTTTGCGTCGATCTCAGCCACCGCTGTCTGCGTTCCACAAACCGCTCCGGCACGACTAGAGAGCTCTTCGGCTCGGCGCTCCAGTTCACAGGCCCGCTCGTTCAGCTCCGCCTCTTTGCTCTGCAGGTTACTCCTTAGAAGTCCGAACCATTTATCAGGTTATTTCAGTGGCTTGTAAGCATAACTGACTATATTCAGTTTGGAAAAAGACTGAAAAAGAAACAGATATCCACGGCAGTTGTGCGTTTCTATTAGCAAGTGCATCTCTTCTTAGCACATAATGGTTAAAGTCTTTTTCCCAGGAAATGTGTCGCTTTAGTGTCGAAAATTCCCTTCAAAAATAATTCGATTTCATGTTCATGTCCGATAGAAGTATTTTACATTCGAGATTTTAGCTGCTACTATTTTGCAGACTCACCGAACAATGTCGAGATGGTGTTGGGTCTCGGTGAGTTTGACCTCGTTTAAACGAAGCTGGTGCATTCGTTCGTCCAGAGCATGTCGTTCCACTTGAAAACCTTCTCTAGCACGCTCAGCCTCTTCCTTTAGCTAGTTATACAAAAGTGCGACTAAGATAATCGCATAAATCCACAAAGGGACCAAATGTCACTTATGGACAATTCTGAAACTGCGAAATCCACATACCAAATTGAGTTTTTTTTCTTCCTCCTCCTGTCGCCGCCGCCAGCAGGCCTGATCGGCTCGAAGTTTCTGCTGCTCGTCAGCGATGGAACTTCGCTCCGAGGCTAATCGTGACTGCGTCTCTCGGTGCTCATCGAAAAATGACGTCTAAATACCCATCATAGTGCAATGTCTTTTGAGTTAAAAGACTTTTAAGTGGAGAATTTCGCGACATCACCTGTCTTTGTATTGAAAGGAATGCTCGTACTTTCGAAAAAATGTGATTGAGTGATCAATGTCTTGGCTTCCATACACTTTCAACACTTTCTTAAAGGATTAGGATAATTTGCTAATTATTTATTTGCTGCTGGCCCTTCTTTAGGCAAATAAGACCTTATTACGCAAACACGTTTCATCACACTCCCACCTCAGTAGCCTTTAATTTATGAGCGTCATCATTATGAATGCTTAACTCCTTTTTAGCCAGTCGGTGCCTTACAATTAGTTGCTGAAGTTCTGTCCGCTCCCTTCCAGCCTGTTCGATAAGAGCCCTTCGGTCCTCTTCTAATGTGATTTGTAATTTTGCCAATCGGGCCTGCTCCTGCTTCAGCGTCCATCTATCCTGCAATCAGTTGAAACACAGCTTAGTACTACGAACTCATATCTCCGAAAAAGTTACATGGCTCACGTCTTCCAGGGCCTTGCTTTGCTCTCTCATTTGGACCTCAAGTTTGGCCACTGCTTCAGTCAGCATCTGATGCGTCTTCTCGGTTTCTTTTTCCTATAAAGCGGGACAAACTGTCTCAGTAACTCCTACAGTTCACTGACTTCAGAATCAATTACTGTCGAAGTGAATGCTTCTTGCCCTGCTGCACACTCGCTCCTCAGCCAGACGCAAAATCTCCTCCCTCCTATCCAACTTCGCGAGACGCTGAGCCACTGCGGAGCTGTGCTCCAGTTCCACCTGTTTGACGTCATTTGCAGCGGCCAGGAGCTGTCCCAGAAGATCCTTGAGAGTCTCGGCGGTCGGTTGCAGGTCAGTAAGGACACGAATCTCTGTCGCATCGGCTTCACGAAAACTGGCTAGAGCTTTTGCGTGCCTTTCGGATAACGCTTCTAGCTCCCGTCTGCAAAATTGAAATTCGCATTTCATTGACGTTGATTACGCATTTGCATTTGAGAAGCCACACATCACTATTGTAGTTCATTTGTGAAAAAAGTATTGCTATAACAAGTTGTGTTAAGGCTTCCACTGACTCTGTTAACGGTGAATTTTGTTTTGTTTCGCAGTGGAATCGCAATTTTTAATCTAGCTATCTCTACAGAGAAGTAGGAAATTTCCCAGCTGTAGATGTGGCTGATATAAATAAATTAGAGTTCTTACCAGAGATTTAAAGGGCCTCAATAAACAGCCAATGATTGGTTTACCCAGTTAGTTAGTTTCACTCTCTTTGAAGATGTTTATCGAATGGGAAAATGGGTTCATAAAATAGTCCTATGGGAAAGATATGCAGCTATAATCAGTTCTCAATGCTGTTGAGTTTCTAGGACACCAACTTCATTCAGTAGAAACTATAGTTTTTGCTTTAAAAACGAACACATTAAAAATTATGTTGGTAGATTTGTAGCTAGCTTGTCGTGATGAAGAAAGCAAGGACAGGTAGCTCGTCATTTTTAAAGCATTCCAAGATCCTTATTAGACTTGCACATATAAGAATGAGCATATGCATAAGTTTATAGAAAAAGTTCGTACGCGTGTTCACTGCGCATTGTGTTGACGGTCTTGAATGCGTCGTCCTTGGCTGCAGCCACGGTTGCAGTCAAATCGGCTCGCAAGGTATCCTGGAACTGTTCCATCTGCGTAATTCTCGATTTGCACTGCGTGATGCTGAATTCCAGCTCCTCCTGCAAGCTATGAAGTCAAACCCATACGGCCCTTAAGCTCGTGGACAAATGTTAAATTTGAGGTGCTTAGTAAGTAGTGCTCATGAGAATTTAGATAAATGTTGCCACGATTTCCCTTTATTCTTATCGTGCACGTAAACTTTTATCTTGCAGTAGTGACTTAACTTATTATATGGTGATTTAAGAGGCAGAGATATGTTATCAGACTTAATAATCATCTGAGAGATTAAGAATGAGGAAATGCACCTAAAATAAATACATACTCTTAATCATCCACCTGAAATTGTAATAAGACTTCGCTTAAATGCTTTATAAGCTGTTTAGCTATTTCTCAGTACTCTGAGAATAAAACACTGCAAGTCAATAAAGCGTTGAATTTTAAACTACAGCTATTTATAGTTTATTCGAAATCCATGAAATGCCAATTTAATTTGTAAGGCAATAAATTAAACAAAATACGTATAATAGTATAAGTCGGTACTCACTGCTTTTCCCTACGCTTTGAGCTCTCCTCGAGCAGTTTGATTTTGGACCTAAAGAGGGCAGGGGATAAGCTCTGAACATGTGTTTCCATGACAACGAAACAGTAGAGCCACCAATTAGATTCTTGCCCTGTGTACATTGGGCTACTTTAGCCCATGAGCAGTACAACATTTTCGTGGGAAATTCTTCTTAAAAACGCTTCCAAAAATAGGTTTCGACCGTGGTGACAACATCAACTTGCATTATAGTGACTATCAAGCAAAGCATTTGTGTAGAACATAACATATTTCCAACTTTTGAAAATGTGCTGCTAACGCATTAGTGCTAGTTGAGAACGGCCACTGTAGCCATGCGCATTCAGGTTAATCCTCAAAAGAAGTCCATCAGCAGAAATACTGACCAAATAATAATAGCGAAATCATCCGATCAGTTGTGGTTTGTTTCTAAAGTGGACAAGCTAGGTTGGTTTCAATCCAAAATCCGAAATCAGTATTATAGTTGAATGCGTTAAGTTGCTTGAAGGAGTTTTCTAATTGAAATTAATAGATTAATCGTTTCTCTTGGGAAGAACATGAGGCAAAGAATAATTTTTGTAGTCTGTAGGTTAATAAATGATAATTTTAGTATTTGCGTTTTTAGTTAACTTGCGATTTTTCCTTTATTTAAAATCTCTTGTGTTATTTTAGGGTAAAAAGTTTTCTAAGAATAGCTGGAATAAATTACAGTACCGTGGATTACATTTTTTCTCTTCTGTTGTTTTATAAATGATACTACCTACTACTACTACGTCATTATACGAAAAGGAATAATTGAAGACATCTAGTGCAATAGTACAAATACGTTCATTTCTTATGAACTGTCAAATGAATTTCGAATAGCGAGGGAAACTAGGACGCACATGTGAGTCTGTTGGAGGAGTTTTATTTCTTCCCTGTGATATTCCTTGGTCATTTTGAGTAGACCTCGCAACGCTTCAACCTCTGCCTGCAACTGTTGCACTTTCGGCGGGATCTCCGACCCATCGGCAGCAGCGGCAGCAGCAGCATTAAGGCCCTAGTAGCCAGTACAAAGTGAATTTACGGTCACAGAACTCGGCTCCTGGCTCAGTATCACTCAGTAAGAGGCCAGCTAAACGGGAATCATCGACAAGTGGTGTGATGTAACGATTCACATCATAATTTTCGATGAATTATCTTCTACCTTTAATCTTTCTAGTGATACTAGTATCGTAATTGTGTAATATCACCTTAAATTCAAATCCAGGCGTTGGAACATTATTTCGGTCTTCTTCAGTGGTCGTTCTTGCGATTGCAGCGGGGGCCAGAGACAAACGCTACCACAAAATATGTTGTCTAATGCATAAATGTTTAATTATTACAACACTAGATACACAATTAGTTGTTTTTCATTTAACTTTCTTTCCGTTCATTCTTTTGAATTTCAGCAAGATGTGATAGAGTACATTTTAAATTAGACGGCATATGTCCACTAGAGTATCCTGACATTTATAAGGAACAAACACAATTGACAAGGAGGGCCCACAGACTAACCTCAAGTAAATTCGAACGCGTGGGCTCCCATGAAGGTGATCTTACTTTTGACCCTTTCATAGTTAATGTTCGACGATTCTGGAGAGGAAGGAGAAGGAGCTAAGTAAGCGCTGAATACATCTAGAGTTTCCAACAAGTGCTATTAAATTTTCATCGAAATCTATCAATAAGTCAAAACTTTTGTTATAAGAACTTACAACACTTTCCTTCCCTTTTCCTACAAGGATTGACCTTTCATCACCTGATTTTGAAAAAAGTAAATCGCTTTATATGTAAACGTCGGATTTTATACAAAAAAGTTATCGGTTCCCCCTGTACCTGAACTGGTTTTCTTATCTGTTAAGGTATCATTCAAATCGAGTCCTGTTTCAAATGAAATATTGCAGGTGGTTTTTTGTAGATCGCCTTTGACATCTCTACAATCGCATATGGAACAATTCTTTAAGATGCAAGATTGAGTAATTTAACATATTGTGATCGAGATACTAAAGTTTCAACACACGCGCCACCATCGGTCCCACTGGCATTGGCTGGTCCCTGTGTCATCCAGCCATGATCATCGTCAAAGTCACCCCATCCAACACTGGAGCCCCTTCTCGATGTGGGAGCAGCAAGTGCCCGGGGAGATGAGGAGGATTCCTTCGGATCTCTGTCTGTCGACTTTTCCAGCTGAGGCAGATCCTGCTGTAACAGGTTAAAAGAAAACGATGTCCAAGGTCTTTACATAGTAGAGACTCGATTTTAACCCTAAGAAAGTGCATTTAAGTTGGCAGATGAATCAAGGGTTTTGAGCTTCTTTTCTCTATTGTCTCATTGCACCTTCGGTATTGAAGTAGCTTCAAGTGAAACTGCTGCGATGTTCCAATCAATAATACCCTAAAATCTAGACTTATACATTGGCAAATCACTATCTAGGCAGGACAGCAGTCTGTCGATGTTGATGAAAATATGGGAGTTTATTAAATGCGGACATGGAATTATAGATGACAGTTTGAATGTACAACGAGGTGGTTTATAGTATTCGCCATATAGTAAGGTTATTGGAAATATAAAATACATAGGGAATTCAATCAAGCTTTAGAAAACTGTGCTTCATAATGAGCTGGTGGCTAAAGTAAATGAATGCGTAAGAAGAAGCCAGAAGATAGACTTGCAAAGTGATGATAAAGCCTAGATCGTGTAAAGAATGCCGTTTTTCAATTCACTTATGATGAATATACCCAGCTTTCACTAAAAGTGTCAGACACCCAAGACAAAATCAAATATTTGCGCCTAAAGTATCTTTAAGGAAGCGTAAGAAGCGACCAATTAAGTTGGCTGAAATCGACTTCTGCCAAGTATTAAATCATGCTTGAATCGTGTATTGTCCCCAATTCTTAAATCATCACTTTGCAGCGCATACCGTATTGTCAGAGAATCGCACAGATCTGCGTGAAACTGCTTCCCCAGACGTGCACCTGACCTCAAAAGAGGTGTCGAGGTTGAGGTCTGTCGCGGGACTCCCCTCGAGGGTCAGGAGGGAGTCCAGAAGACTCCGTCGTGCACCTGAGGAGGCGCCACTGGAACCGCTCTTCGTGGAGCCGCGAATGCTTCCAGAACTCATTGCAGCGTTGGTCAGAGTCATCGAGGTTGTGGCGGTCTCATTTAGAGAAGAAGTCACCAAAGGCTTTGCCTCGACAGAGAGTTTTGAGGAGTCTGTTATGTTCAAGAGTGTAGGATCTTTTATAGCACTTAGATGAAACGAAGTTCGTGACGTAAGATATAATGCATCAGTTCCACATAAGGGAAGTATCGAAACCTGTGCATTATAGTGCATTTAAAAGCTAATAATAAGTGGATGGGAATATACGAGCCAGGCTTGTAGATTAACAGTAAATGCCCAATGTAAACCACGAATCATCGAGTTTTCCAGAAACGTCAAGTACTTAAGCTTAAATCTGTATCTACCCATTGCGAGTGGTGATATTTCCAATCCAACTACTTATCTAGATGCACCTAGCAGCTGTTTATAAATTAACTATCAAATGAAATCCTACATTCTTAGTACTTTGGTTTTGCTCAAACCTATCGACTTAAGCCAAATTAATTTACCGAAACTCATATCAACGTTGGCAGTTGCAGATCCCAAATCAGGTTTGGGATTGGGTTTAGTCATAAAATCCAACCCTTCCAATAGATCATCCAAGTCAGCTGCATCTTTTGAACTGTTTCTTGCTTTCGGCTGCAAGTCTGTTATTTTTTATTTTACTACTTACTCGAGGTATATTCCAATCATCATCCGCCTCAGAGGCAATTTGACTGTAAAATGAATCCATTCTACAATGAGTAACATTCTTCCCTTGGTTTTTTATATTTATACAAACAGGTTTGCTACTACTAAGACGGAATATGAATGGATTGCCATGAATATTCAAATAGTAAACATTCCATATACAATATATAAAGTGGCATTTTTAAACAAACACTGTTAAGTCAGAATCATAGTATATATAAACGTTATTGGTATTATTTGCACGTTGCGGGTATCTACGACCAACAATAATTTTGAGGACGTATATGATATTAGGTCGTGGGCATTTGAAGAAACAAAAAACTATTTTAATGACAAAGTGTTTTATTGAGTGCATTCATATGTCTATTAATCAAAAATGTGGACTTATTATACGTATTTAGAATCCAGAGTGCCTTAGAACGACTAAAGTAAATTTTGATATCTATGCGTATCTACCCATATGGACAAATCACTCCCGTATTGAAGATTGCACCCTCCGACAATGCGCATCAATCTCAATACATTATTTTTAAAATTGTGTAATTACCGGAAATATTTAAGTTCTTGGAAGATGTAATGAAGATTCTGTCGACTGAAAACTCATTTAAACATACAATGACCGAAAATACAAGTAAAGTCCATTTATGTTTCACTACTAACAAACGACTGTAGTGCCCGTATTTCTAACAGAGCTTACCTCGCCACTGGGACGCAAGTATTTATATCTTCACTGTCAAGAGATTCACCTTCTTTTATTAGGGCTTCAAACTGTAATGTATAGTATCAACTAGCATTGCTTTGAAACGGCTCTTTTGGATTCGATTCTATAAGCTGGTTAAGAGTAATGAAATAAAATCTAACTGAGAACTCGAAGGCCTCGTAGTAGCCCTAAAAGTAAGAGATAACATCTGGAACATTCTAGCAAAGAATGCGTCACAGTGTGCCGTGACTTAGGCGAAAAATACCCAGTCCATATTGTAAATTGTCTCTTCCGTACTTTCGATCCGGATATGCGGGTGTAAAAGGTGAGGTTACTACTACCGGCTTATTGTGAAAATTCAGCTGGTACTAACAAAACATTGGGGCCACCATCGCTACTGGTTATGATATAATAGACTGAAAAAGAGAAAATACGTTCAGGCACCATTTGCACCTGACTATGGGAAATCAACCTGGAAATTAGTCAAGCCTGAAAACTGAATCTAAACTAAATCTATACATTTAGTAAAGTGCTCAGAGTTTCCAGAATAAATGAAACTAAAACAAAGAAAATTTCAGAAAGCGTACTTTTACGTATGTAAAAACTCAACGGAATTTTTTAGGCATTATTTAGGACGACGGTAAAATGAACATGTTTGTAAAAATGTAGGCTAACATACTGCATTAGTCCCTCCATTACAGACTGCGATGTCGAAGGGCCAAAATACGTTGTCTGAATACCAATTTAACTTATTAAACGGAAAAACGGTGAAACAATAAATTACCCAATTAAACGGAATTCAAAAGTCAGTAACTACCAACACAATCTGGAAAACCTGGAGATCGCAAAAAATCCTACTTGGAAATTTTCGGATTATAGCCGATAAACCAAAAGGTGGAATCGAAACGAATTAGTAACTGGTGACAGGTGTCATTCCATCTACCCATAGGAAGTGTTAGCGACCAGACAATCACCGCATTCACTGGGCCTGATTAATCGATAGTAGATTCCATCTGCGAAGCTTCTCACAAATCCAAATCCCCGAATTATGGAAACTGGCAGGTCAAGGAGTCAGCATGAGTCACCGTTGTAGACTTTCTAACCGCGGGAATTGAATTTGAAACTATGAAAATAACCCGTCGGCTCTCACTAACGAAACCCAACAAATCCACCCTTTTAAACTCCCAAACACTAAATTTTCCATCCATCGCAGAAGCAATTAAAACGAAAAACAAGTGCTACTATACTACATCCTTTGTTAAAAGCCAACAACATTAGTCACTATCGCTGGGCATGCTGGCGATGAATTCAGCAGCCTTAGAGTTGACCTCTTTCCAGTCTTCATCGGGAGTTGCCAAGAGTCCGATGACATCACCGACCTTATTCACACTACCCTCGGGTTGCTAAAACGAAAAAATGTCAGTGAATTACAAAAAGGTCAAGATCACATGCTATAGAGCAGGCACAGTAGGGCTTCAACAACACAATGAAGCACGACAGGCGAAATAATAAAACAATATACGGATTAGAAAAGCATGCATAGTGATAAAATACAAGTGAATGAGAGTAAATTTCACACAATTGCGACTCGATGCCCAAATTAAATTCAACTACGGATACTCACGACAATCTTAGCAAGGATACCCTCTTCTTCGAACTCCATTCCAACGACAGCCTTATCAGTCTGCACATCGCAGATCAGATCACCGGGCATAATTTCATCACCTTCTTTCTTGTGCCAGGTAACAATGGTGCCAGATTCCATAGTAGGGGACAGAGATGGCATGCCAATTTTCATGGGGCCTAAAGAAGAAGCAAGAAGTAAAATTAAGTATACTTAACAGGAAACTACCAACAACCAGATACAGTTACTATTTAAAAACTGCCTTACACATAACACGAGCATGGGTATGGAGAAGCCTGGAGCAGACTTTGGAAGTGACGGTAACAAGACGGAGAGCACGAACGAGCATTACGTAACAGCAAAACTATTAGAATAAGCGGCACTGAGCTTATCAGTGATTCTCGTTGAACAAATTTGTTTAAGTTATTTGATATCAATGATTCAAATTATAGAAAATATATCTGTTTTAAGACTTTTAAATAAAAAGCAAAAATACTTTTAAAAATATTATACTTAAAATAAAAAGTGAAAAATTGAAATATTTTTTATAATTAATTTGTTGTTTTCTAAATTAATTCATTGTATAGGAGACAATTTCTGTTTATAGTCTTGATGGGATTAGCCTCTTGGCCACATCTTATCACGCTGTGTTTGGTGTGCATTTGCAGATACGTGTCATTGCCTTTAAGCCTAGGCTTAGTTTTTTTATTTTACGTTATTTGAACTTATGCGTTTGTCTTCATGCTTTTCAAATGACTGAGGCAAGTAATCCAATTTTGCACATCGCATGCGGCTCATATGACGGCACAGTATTCGCGATGTCTTATGAACATCAGAGTACACCAGAATCTGGGCCCAAAAAATTGAAACCTATCTTTATTGATCCGGATGCTCATGGGAGTCCTGTCACCTCCGTGGCCGTTTGTGGGGACACTGTGGTGTCAGGCAGTGGTGAAGAAGCTATTCAAGTAAGTGTCGTCACTGCGCAGTATATTCTCCGGGTTATGCATTAACATATTCCACACTTTGTATCAATCCAGGTTCTCTTTAAATGGTTTCTTATTCCATTTTGACGCTAATATTTGATCTCATACTCCGCACTTCTCTCTCTTGAAGATAATTTAAAACTTGGTGGTAGTTTGCTCTACAGCCCCGTATTATGTACCTTCAAAGCGTTTCCTTTGCTTCTTCTTCAAATGGTTCACCACAAATTTGCCAAAAATTGTGATCGTTTCTGTTGTTCAGCCGCCTTATCCCCGCTACTTAGTCGGAAAATGACGTCATTTGATCTGTGGAAGAAACTACAATTTTAGTCGACCTCTTTCATTAGCAAAGTCTTTATATAGGATAGACATTGTGTGCTCTAAAAAGTCAGGGTCTTCCTTGCATTACTGTTATTTTTGTTTAGGATGTATTGACAGTGGTTTTTTTGAATCTCTTATTGTGGCTAGTCTTGTGGATGCGTCTTAGATTATCGGTGTTCACACCATTTTCCGTGCGTTGACGTATATATTAAGATTCATTTTGTTTATATCCTTACAGTTATTCTCACTGTCCCATCACTGCCGCATGGGTTGTCTGGAGCTTCATACGGGCAGCGTCCGCCAGTTGCTTTTTGCCGACTCTCGGCACTTCCTTAGCACCGGCGAAGACTCCTGTCTGGCCATGTGGCGTCGCTATGGCAAATCGTGGCAGTGCGTGCGCCAGATGCGTCGCCACAAAGCCCCCGTGGTAACCGTGGCACTCCACCCCTCCTCCCGCCTCGCCTTCTCCATTGCCGACAGCGAAGGCGACCACACTCTGCGCGTCTGGAACCTCTGTCGTGGTCGTCAGGCCTACACCACTCGTCTGAAGGGCCTCAATCTCGAGGGAGCCACCTCTCTCACCACTTACGTCTACCCACCTTTCAACCACCACCTCCTCCTGGCGCTGGTCTCCCCACGTCCCGCAAGAACCTTCCATCGTCTTGATATCCTGGACCTTGCGGAGGCCCATCAGAAAGCCATCTTTAGTACCCGCTTCCCCACAACACTTTCAGTTGCCCCTGTCGTTTACAGAAGCGAGGAGGGCGTGCTCTACCTTATGGCGCCGATTGGGAACATGTTGAAGGTTCACAAGTGTGATTTGAAGTCGGGGAAAACGGAGGTGGTGGCCGAGTCTCGGGTGCCCGGCAAGCGATTCAAGTTCCTGAAGGTGATGAATCTCCCAGGAGAGAGCGAGAATGCTCTGAAGCGGCTGATTGTGTTCGTGACGACGGATAGCGATGGCTCCTACTTGAGGGGGTATGCGATGGACCTGGAGGCGTCACTTTCATCGAAGTCGCTCTCGTTGAAACCGCTTTTCACGTACGATGTGGAGGAGATTCGGCTCACCGAAGCAGACGCTACTTGGACGTCAGGAATGGGTGCGGAGGATCGCGCTACGGAACTTGAAGTGGACGGCGGAGAGATGGTCGTTGGTGACGACGACTCGGAAGAAGGAGAGAAAGAAAGTGACGGGGATGGTGCCTAGACCAATCCATGTAAATAACCCTAGTTTTGTTTGTGAAAATAAATGTAAGCTTGTATAAATGCTGTCTCGGTTTGGAGGTAAGGGAGTGGAGTAATTACTTAGAGTTACCTGTTTGTACTATTTACCCGTTTCGAAAGACTATCTCGTAGAATGCTTTGATTTTTTGAAGATTAAAAGTATTCTTGTTCGATTGGGAAGTGGTGCTGGTCTAGTGACTTAACCTGTTTGTATTTGCAACTTTCAAGTGTTTTTTCCGTCTGGGAGGTGGGACTGCGTTTTTAAAGAAGTGTCTCAGGTAAATGCTTTCCTTCAGACATGAGGGTATGGTAACACAGCTCCCCATGTGAGGTAACGGAGTCGCTTTTTTTTTCGTGGTCGCATATGCTTTTGAGTAATTGCGCCATCTCAGCTCCTGATTAACCTTTTATGTCATTCACGAAAACTAGACCAATTCTTTTTGGTATAACATTATCAAGCTTAAGCACTGGTGCGATGACGGAGGAAGAGCATCATCACTGGAAATTCTTTTTTATAAAGCTCAACTGGTAAAGGTATATTAGCGAAAATCTTTTTATTCCGGCACTCAGAGTAATGTGGTCAGGCCTTGTTCGCTCTTAAAAAATTGCTAATCATTTGCATTGCTATAAATTCGTACAGGAATCTGTAAAAAACGCCGTTTATTTGTTAGTTCGAATGAGGAAGAAAAATACGTTACTGGCCTCAACACGCTGACAAAACTATAGTCTCTCTTGTGAATCACCTTGTTAGCTACATTAATATTTGTACATTATAGCTAATCAGGTTAAGTTAGAATAAGCCGGATACTGCAGTCACAACGACAGGAAGTGAACTGATATGTGTTTAAACGTTTCATTTGTTACCTCTCTACTGAACTCTGAGCGATGACTGAAGTAGATGCTACACGCGGTCTCCTCTGCGTGTTTTCATTGACTTTGCGGCTGATTAAAGCTTCAATGAGCATTATATTGCATCATTTTGTTGGAAATTCCAATTCCTCAGCAGTGCTCGGTGCCTTAGTTAACTTTTTTAACTCAATTGCTTTTTATTATATACTGTATGTGGAAACGCTATGAAGCAACTAAAGGGTCAGTGAAGCCAAGGAAAATGTAAAGTGGTTATCACTTTAAAGACTTCCAAATACGTTCCAGGTAAGAGAAGCCCCAGGATGGAAGTGTAAACCTTTATTAGGAGAAACGGACTAGCACAGGACGGATGAGGCGTTGACAGCACGCCGTCGTACGGCGGTGTGCCGACTCATTCTCGTTACAGGATACAAAGAGCCACTAAACGATTTTTGATTGGCTCATGCCGATAGCGTCCTCTCCTTGAACAAGTATCACGTCAGCACAGCGCATAAAGCGCTACAAACGTGCCTTATAAGAGAAATAATTCCAGGAAAAACGAAGCATCATCTCAGCCTCCGACAGTGCTCTTCGGAAAAATCGTCTTTTGGGCTACAACAATGCACTTATTCTCAACTAACGTAGTGTTATCTCGTTCTTAAACAACCCAGTGAATAAAATCCGACACCATCAATACCTTATTGATTCTAATAATACCAGGCTTTCTTGACGACGAATGAACATTCAAGAGCACATTGGTTATAGCTTACCATTTTTTTCATTTTATAACCAAATGTCAGAAAAACCGAAGAAAAATTGCGGTGATCTATTGAAATGGCTTGTTTGGGATATAGCATGTTGGGAACAGAACTCTATACTTAGGACTGTGCTCTGTTAGCGATAATTGGCTTTAAATATCAACCCACTCACAGCTAAGATAAATTATTTTTCAGTATGTAGCAATCATGCATAGAGGTTGGACCCTTGTGGACATGACCATGTGCTCCTTTAAACTACTGTTATGGTAGTAATTTAACTGTAGTAATGTTGCATTTCAACTGGAAGACATTTTAGCTCAATTTTCAAAAGGGTACAAATGGCTCAATGGTATTCATTCACCTACTAGAATGCATTTATCAATAAATCGCATGAAAAGTCAAATGCATTAGGGCGAAACTTATGTCCTCTTAGGTGAAGTCATCCCTTTTCCCTTTAGAATTGATCTCTATATCTCTTTTATATTGCAGGTTCATTTTTAAGATATATTACACATGGTATTTGCAAATGTTCTGATATGGTTGAAGAGCCCATTGCGTGTTTCCTGGTAATAAATCGATGTTGAATCACCCGAGGCCTCGACTGGTAAGAAACACCATATTTAGACTAGTAGAGTTACTAACTTTGGCTCAAAGCCTTATTTAACTGCTTAATTAATATTTATGTCTTGTTAGCATCTTTAAGGCCACTGTGATTTTTATGACCTTTGACTATGACATGAATAATTACGGCTCAAAATGAGCTTAAATTATGGTGAATCATGTAGGAAATAAATCCATCCACTTAAAAAGCAGTTTAATTATTACACTATTTTGTACGAAGTATTTGTAATGTTATCAATATGTCTTTTGCCGAATAAATTCCAAGTAACCGTCCTTTAAAAATCCAAAAAACGTAATAACCTAAAAATAGTTAATATAATTTTTATTGGCAATATTAATGCTTGTATTGATAATATACATTTTAAATACCTTGAGGTAGTTTTACTGCATCAACTCTATTATACTGTGTGTAAGCGTTTATTTGGGGACTGCAATTAACTGGGATTTATGTCTATTTAAGATATCACAATCCGATTCATCTTTTAAATTATGTGTGACAGTGATTCTGGCTTATCAATCAGTATGAATGGTAGCAATAAGGATATAGATGCTGCGTCAACTGGAACCACTGTCATAAAAATCTCTGTACCGTCTATTAATGTTGAGGTATGTTCGATGTGATAGCCTTATTACTTTTCTTAAACAGAAAGTTTACAACTTCAATTTGACGGACGTTGTCGCAGATGTTAAGATTTCAATAGCAACGGATTTAAATTTGGAGTTTCGAGACATTTTGAACTATGGATTATTTCTTCCACCTGCCAACGGAAAAGCCGGAAAGTTTCTTCAAGAGGAAAGACAACTTAAAGAATATCCATTTTCTTGTTCCGTTGGACATCTAGAGGTATGGTTGTTCTTTTTATTATCCATTTTTAAGTTTAAATATAAACAGCGTATATACCGAAATCTTCCATCGAACATAAGCAAGCTGCGAAAAATCAATTCAAAGGTAGGTCACATCAACCACTTAAAGCCGGTCAATTATTTGTCATCTTTTGACTCATCTTTGTCTCTGATAATTAGTCAAATCTACGACACTTCTTAAGCTTCGTTCGCTACAGCGATTTGCCAAAAATCAACAAGCTCTTGGATAAAGGGGTCGATCCAAATTTCCAAATCCGTGATGATGGAGGTAAATCTTTTAATAAACTGTGTGTTTGTTGATACTTTTATTTAGAAACCCCACTAACTGTGGCAGCAAGATTACCCAAACCACAGTCAGTCATCATGGCTCTGGTGGCTGGAGGAGCTCATTTAGATTATCGTTCTACGGACAGTTGCACTCCACTCCATAAAGCCGCAATAAATGGAAACTATGAGGCTATTAAGGTGTTTTACCACTTTTAAGTTGAATTGGCATTCCATAAGCATCAGTTGAGAATTGAGTCTTAATTATTTTCAGGTCTTACTCGATCTGGGTCAATCACCAAACACGAGGGACTCAAAAGGCCTCACGCCCCTCTACCACTGCATGCTTAATGACACCTCCGCCATGTGCGCTGAGCGTCTTCTTTTCGACCATTCAATCATCGGAGTCGTGGACGGCGCTGGGCTGGAGGAGATTCACCAGGTGTGTACATCATTATTTTAGTAATTTAAAAATAACTCGATAGTGAAAATAAATTCTTTAACACCATTCAAGAAATGCAGCGAGAAAATTAGTGGCATGAAAATTTAGTATTGAAATTTAAAATAGATAGTCTTGATTAATATTAAAGTCGAAATTTCTTCTTAAAAGTCAATCCTAAAATTATGCCTTTTTTAATCTTCAAATATAATGATATCTACCTATGTAACTTTAAGCTGCTAGAAGTTGTAACCTTCTGAAATGGTTCGCTTTCAAAAGAAATTGATGAAATGCACTGTTCACTTTTACATCCAAAGGTGGAACCATTTGTTTTTTTTCCCATTGATGGACTACACATTCAATATTGGTTAGCCAAGACCCTGTATAGTTGGCATACGTATCAGGAACCGGGTCACGGATGTTGACGACGTTGAATTGCACGCCACGTATGGAACTTTCATACCTATGGCTGAGTAATGCATGAAGAATCGCCGCGATGAAGCACTAAACAAATGTGAACACGCGTAGTTTCACCTCAGGTGGAAAGCGTGGTTTTAAAAGGTCACCAATTTCCCGTGAGGGTGGCGAGCATCAAGGGGGCGTTAACTTGTATTTTAATGGGACTTGGTAATACTACAGCAAGTCGCTGAGCTTGTGCCAGACGCCTTGAGCTTTGGCAAGGACAGACGTAGAAACTAGGAGCGCTACTGGCACCCGTATACTCGTGCTGGTCGATCCCACTCTTAACTAATTAAAAGATGAATATCAAATGTGCTTGTCTCAAACTCATAGCATTTATGGGAGAAACAAAATCACTTGCATAAGCAACATATGCGATATTTATTAGAGTTACAATAAGACACGGAACTCATTAAGTTATTCTTAATTACAGGTGTACTAATTTAAGTCAACCCGTAATTTAAATTTTATTTGCAGTCAAACGAAACTTATATCAGAAAAAATAATAAAAGTTCATTTTTCATTCAAGCTATTATCTTAAATCAAAATCATTAATATCCTTCAAGATTGAGGATTGACTGAGAGGCAGACGAGTCTTCAGACAGCTTTTGTGTCTTATTTATTAGACCAAGGGTAGCTTGAACTTCGTGTGTAGAAAAAAACAGGTTACAAAAAGTTTGCAGACCTTTAACCTAATCGGTCCATCTCCCTTATATGTAAATCAACACCTCCTACACTCGTGAATTGTCATACAGGCATGTCGATTCGGTCGAGTGCAGCACTTGGAACAACTCATAGCCTATGGGGCGGACATAAACAGCCAGACGACCTTCAACGGGAACACGCCGCTTCATTTCTGCGCCTACAACGGCCACGAGTCGTGCGCTCGCCTCCTGCTCTTCAGGGGCGCCAGCCGGACGCTAAAGAACCGCGCCGGTCACACCGCCTACCAGGAGGCCGTCCTTGCCAACCACGCCTCCACGGCCGTGCTCATCCGCGACTTCCAGGACAAGGACATTGGTAAGCCATGAGGTCCACTACTACCACTACGCGTGACTGTCACCAGAGTGGTTAATGAACCGTCGGTGATAGTAATGTGGACAAAAATAGAGCAAACCATCATGCAACGCTCACAGTGCAGCGGTTTTCACTATTGAGTCTTTATTTAAAACTAAACTGTCCACTCTAACATTATAGATTATAAATGTATTGCTATCTATTAACAAGAACTGATTAAGTCATTTTCAATAAGAAAACTTTGTTTACTAATTTAAGGAACTGCCTCGTAAACAAGGGCACAAAATGACTTATTATTGCATTTTTATAAATATGAATATAGCAGGGTCGCTCTTAACATCAGAGAACAAATAATTATTACATCTGTGATAGCAAGACTAATTCTATTCTTCATGCCAGTCCCAGTTTGACAAACGAAAATCACAAACTGCATTCCCCATGTCATCGTTTGTGACTGTTGGAAGACTGCATACATGAGATTTGATTCCCATACCCGCTAGATAGAGGGATAACTATGTTTATGAGACGCGTCAGTGTACACCTAGACCACATAATGATCTGAAAAAAAACATATATAAACATATACGTATGTGTGTATACATACATATATTAAAAAGTATTATGTCTGGTTGAATAGGATATAAGAGAGCAACTTGTTGAGGCCGGACTGACTGAATCCTAGTACTACAAAGGCAAATTAATAATTCTATCAGAATTTATAGTCACATCATCTCATAACGGTGAGTTTGCATAAAGTGTTACGTGACCATGAAACCGCGTCTAGCAAACATGCAAGACCAAAGCACGTGGGAGGTTTCCATCGAAGAAACTGAAGATTACTTTAATCTAGTGAATCAAAAAGTGATTTGTTCCAACTGCTCCAATGGTAGAGGTTGAACACTGTTTTTTAGTTGACACAATCACTTACTTGCAAGCCCTCCCGGTTTGTTGGAAAGTGGATTCATTGATAGTACCCTTGGTTTATTTCCAATTGGTCAGTGATAATTGTCCTCTGTCACACACACTTAAAATAGTACTTTGTCCGTGGGACACAAATTAACTCACCGAATCCTTTAATGAAACGCTGCGCATTCCTAACGGCAGGGATAAGGGAATAAAATTAAATCACTGAAAGTGTTTTACTGCAAAATATTTACGCAAGGTATTTATTTATGCAGCGGTGGATCAGCACGATCAAAGTAGAATGCAGAGGCTCTCTTAAACCAGTATGCTGGAAACTCCGTTTAATTTAAGTTTCTTGGTTAGTAAATATTCGGGTTGATTAATGTGTGACATTCTGAAGTGAATTTTGACTCTTAAATCGCAATCAGTCCAAAGCTACTCCCATTCAAACCCTGTACTACATAGGGTAATCTAAATTTTAATTTCGAGAAAATATTGATTGATTCTGATTATTCAGCGAAGTTGGCTTTGTCAACTCATTTAGAGTCAGAAGGTAGACGTGCCTTTTGAATTTTTCGAATTCAAGACACGTTAAATGTAAATCAATTAAAAAACTATGGATCGCACCTCCACTCTCCGTGAATAATTAGATTTCTTCCTTTCCGGAAATAAACATTACTCTGTTCTACTGTCACACGTACGCTTTTATGATATTAGGGTTATTCATACCATCGGATTGGATGTCAGTAAGGTTTTAATGCACGTCCAAAGCGCATAACAGACTCAACGGCTCTTCTATATACTACCTAGGGTTGTGTTGGGTAATGCTCGATTATGAGACTGCAATGAGGTAACTCTCATTCAGTCATCTTATTCAAATTGAACCACTTTTCGGATCATCTAAAAAATTTTAATTGACTACACATTATGTTATCTTGGATCGAAAGTACTTTATTCCTGGACTTTTAGTGGTTAAACCAATAAAATAGGTAACCGCATTGGTGCTTCCAATAAATACCATGAAAGGCATGACCTCAAATCAACCATTTATACCAAAATCATGGGCAAGATTCACTTTAATTTACTGAGGTGACCCATTAACCTTACCGATCACACTTGAAATAAATTTGAAATTTGAAACTCCCGTTGCTTTCTGTACTTCAATGATGTTTTTTGCCAGACTTATGACCTTTCCGAATGGCATAATATCACTCAATGGGGCTAAATGAAACTTCAATTATGATTAAACTTACTTTGTATATTAAAAAGGGTCGGCGTTGTTCCCTTGTTCCTACTCTCGGTCCGTTTTGGGTGTTACCCATTCTTTTTCCGTCAAAAGTTTATTGCGCTTCCGTTTACTTTAGATTGCTCATGTTATCCTGCAACTGTTAGAGTGATTATTATTTGTCAGAGCGATTTTCTTTTAGTGATTTTTTTAGTGAACAGAATATGAATACCTAAGATAAATTGAAAACTCCAGTTTTTCATTGATGGGTTGGTTGCATATCCGATTAGTCTGTTTAAAATTCTTAATCGCCATTTCCCATTCTCAGGTCTAAGAAGAGACCAAAAGTTGTTACTTTTGAAACAAGGTTTACTTTTAGGTAATAGTCCTAATAATTGCTAAAGATATAAACTGAAAAGAAAGAAATTTACAAAATAATTCCTAAAACTGTAAACCAGAGACCAAACCGGATTTAGCAGATTGAGACCTTTCTAATGAAAAAAATTCCAGAACTAGTATCTTTTAGGGGAACTCTTCTGATGCTTTGGATTGATTATGCCGAAAATAAGGTTCTACGAGCACAAGTTTCACATTTTTAATATTTACTCCATGGATCAAAGGCTTCCAGTCATTTCGCTTATTGAACCTTACTGACCATCGTGAATTTATGCAATGTTTTTGGTTTTTTAGGTTAATTCTTTGAAATCTACTCAATATTTTATTCACATTGTTTTGTGCTAGATGAATATTTTCTTAGATAAGGCTTAAGGTTGCAACTATAGCATTGAATTAGCCACAATAAATAAGGAAACTCTTGACCTCTCTAAATCTACTTTCTTTATTTCAGTTCCAATACGTGGCAGTCCAAAGTACAACGAGAAGCGTAGACAAACGAGTGTGGTACGCCCGTTGAGGCAGCGTTGTGAAAGTATGGGCCGACTTGCCGAAGGCTTCGTCGACTCGGAGCTTTCGGTTTCACCCCAGGTCCAACCCAAACCCAGCTTCCCGAGTGGAACACTCACACAAGGATCGAAGAACGGTCAACTCCCATCCAGTTCCAGTGGATATGCCCTTTGCAACGGGAATAAATGCAAGTCCTATTACCCCTCCTCCTGAAATGGAGTCTATATTAGCAAGAGGAAGTAAAACAGATTATAATACAATGCTAAGGATATCTGCATAACACGAGGTCTCTTGGGTCACTTTATTTGCCTCAGCAAATATTTGCATCTACGGTGATTCCAGTAACTAGAACAGATGTTTCAGAAATATCCCCTCTCAGGAGCTTCCGAAATGCCTACTCTGAACCTCACCGAGGGGTTAAAATCGGTAGCATTTCACACGAATCCCTCTCTAAATTCGCCTTGCACATGGAAAAGGGGGGAGATTATGCTCACGGCTTATAAACCCTCAAATTTAGCATTTTAAATCCTCACTTTAAACTGTATACTGTGAGCAGTATAAATCTAGCTGCTGTGATCCATGGTCTGAGTGGTAGTAATACGTGCAGTTTGGCAGTTTGGCACTCAACTACGGCCTGCTTTTCCTTCTAGAGAAAAAAGTTCCTTCGTGTCACTGATGCGCTAACTTCCAGACGATTGTGACCTGAGATCATAACAAATCCACCACATTTGCACCCCAGAAAAGCAGGCGCGGTTTATAAAACATGGAAAATAGCAAAACGCAAAATAATGCAGGAATTTTCTGTAAACTCTTTTGGAACAACCAGACATATAAACAGCCATTAAATAAAGTCATTTTTCAGAAGAAGCATAAGGAATTCGGGCGTGATTTAGACCTTATAGATTTCATCAACAGTCCAACTATAGTCTTCTGATTTCTCCGTAAATACTAAAACTTCGTTTTAGACTTCACTTTGAAGCCGGTTTCATTCTGAATTCCAGTTCATGGCCTCGGGTGCTTATTTGAATGCAGGCACTCAAGACTTACTGGTTACTGTCGGGAATCAAGATTCATTGTTATTTACTACTTCTAAATTATTGCTTTGTAATTAATTGGAACCAATTAATGGCAAATGGGAACTTGAAAACCAGATTAGACCTCCATTAGTGGGTTCCCGCAGGACAGGGGATCTTTCGTTGTCGCGTAAATTCCTTCGACAATTTGAAATAAAAATATATTCATTTTATTTATTATTTTTAATGTATTGTAGATACTAGAAAAATGCCTACAGGACATTATAACTACAAAAATTATGCTGTTTTTAATAATAAAACAATTTAAAAATAAATTGTTACACTTAGGTTTTCACAGTTAAATGTTTTTTTTCGCAGATTATAACACGATTTCAAACGCATTCATTTTCGGGCTTGTGATAATCTACAAATACGAATTAAGCCTAATTTTAAGCAACGAAATGTAATCAGTTCACGGAATGTGAGGATATTCTTAAAACCGCTGTAGTTTGCTATGCTTGATTTTGAAAATCTCAAAACCTTCAATGATGCTATTTAACTATGCTATAGGCTCAGTGAAATTCCTACTTCTCACACTTTTTCGTTACTCATTTTCTTTGTTAAGAACACACTCTTAATCAAGCCTGAAATTGGCTGACCTCTTGCCACGTATGCCGTCATATCATGCAAATACGTGGCTACAGCTGAAAAATTTACCTTGGGTCCTTTGAATGGCTTAATTCCATCATCCAGTCAGTTCATAAGAGTTTTGCAGTCGTAAAATAAGAATAAGGATTTATGATCACAGACCACCTCAGTAGAATGGATCCAATAGAAAAGGAAGGCAGTTTTTCAAATCGAAACATGATACATTTTGATAATTGAGCAGTAAGGAAAGACGACACTGTGGACGTCCTGAGTACCCACCCACGCCAATGGTCCTATACAACTGAGAAATTTCCAATGGGACAGTTGGGTGCCATCCATGATAAAGTCAACTGTGCTTAATGAGCTCTGTTTGATAAAAATCGATGGTTTACCTTTTGGCATTCTCTGCGGCATGTGTACATTTAAGCCCGGTTGGGGACATTCTGGTTTCCGTAAGCATATCCCATACAATATAGTTGAATTTCATTTCTCAGTTTAATAAATCCAAAAGTTCTGACATATATACCTCATTAATTGTCGTGCTTTTTATCTTGCCACTATCCAAAGAAGGTTGTTAATATCCAGAATATGTGATTCTTATGTTTTCTGATTTTTCCTTGCAAAATAAAGGACCGTCACTTGAGAAATATAAGCCAATTCCATTCAAATGTAATAAGTTTTGATTACATCCAATTGAATGGGACTTCAAATTGCGAAAATTTACAGAATAAGCATAGTAAATATCGCATTGATATAATATAACCGCTTTTTAAATAAAAACGATCATATTCTTTATGATTCTTCATAGCTTAGGAAATTTCCATTTTTTGATATCATTCTTTTTAAACCATTTACAATATTTTTCGTTGTATCACCAAGGATTGCTACATGAAAATGGTGTACGGTGGTTCCTGCACCGGAATGAAGAGATGGTAAACTCCATTGATTTAAGGCAAGATGTAAAATGTACAAATGGGCATTCGGACACCAGAGAAAAGCATCAAATTTCGTTGACGATCATTAAATTTGTTTGTTTTTACTTGCACTATAGCAACCAATTGTGGGACGCCGTAGCTAGCTGGTCCTGCAGTTAATTAATTCACGCACTCCCACCTTCCTAACCACCTGCCTACTCAAATGCATTTCAGCGCCCTCGGCAACAGGGTATGCGGAGGCGAAAAACACTCTGAAAGGAATACGGAAGAACTCGACTTCTGTCTCGGAAAGCCAATCCCCGAATAGCACCAACGGCATGATGCCGAATTATCGGGACAACTCGGACACAATGTCGTTAAGAAGCTGTGCTTCGTCTTTTGCTGGTAAGTGCCCTCGGAATGGTTACTATTCTTTACCACAAGTATTTCGTATAACGCCTTAGGGCTTGTATTAGTGTTCAAAAATATCTTCTTTTGATAGCTCCTTATACTTGCTATTACGTTGAACGGGTCAATTAACGGTGGCCGATTTCTTAGAATTAAAAGATGTTTCCAGATAATGAAAGCTAATTGAAATAAAATTAATTTCGTGCATTTAATAGACGAAAATCGAGCTATATATTCCTGTGATGTTAAATATTAAGAATTAATCCAAGATAGACTAATGTCTACTATACACTAAATTGAAAACGTATTATCAACGCAAGCGACAGTGTTTAACTTAACAACAATATCATTGACATTTTGACGAGAATATGCTCAAGTTTCGAAGAATTATTGATGACACTTGTCAAAAACTAACCTGCTTTCGAACCTCTATTTCCCGAATCATTCAAATATCTATTCTAATTCATTGAATGCCATTGTCCAGACAATTGTAGCAAATCATAGTGGTCATTCTAGAGCCCAATGTTTTCATGGTAACTGCATTGTTACTTGACTTGATTCTGGGTTCTAGAGCCGACTGTCTTTTTCTCACAAACGCCGTAGTTAATTACTGTTTCACAGGAATAATCTGAGAGGATGAATTATAGTTCTAAAAATCTTCTTTACGATTTTAATATATGTGACTATAAATACTACAATAACGACTTTAAAATAGAGCAATATTTACTATTATTGAATTCCGAAATCGAAGTTTTCTCATTTTAAACCTCTTAGTACAAGCTAAATAAGGTCTCTTGATAACTGATGATTTGATAACTTACTTATTTTTGGCGTCTTCATGAAGCAGCTTGTAGCAGATTTGTAAATAAAACCAGTGAAGTGAGGAACAAGTGTTTATGAGCTATTCCTTAATCAGTTAGAATAAATTCAGTGATTATACTTTGTTAGAGTGCTTCCATTTTGGTTTAACACTGTCAAAGTAAAAATATTTCATTTTGTAACTTCCCGATAGTACGTTGGATTCACAAGATACTGCAAACTTGATTTAAAATTAGATTTCCATCTACATATCGACTTTGATTCAGATCATACTTGTTGTTCTAGTGTTCTCACGCAAGACCCTGTCTATTTTCATGCAATTTTCACTCGGCACTCACGCCCTTGGCCGTGCATACACATCCACTTGTTGAGTTGTGAGCAGTGCTCACTTTGCGTGCGACTAAACACACTACCATTATCATCATCATCATCATCATCATCATCAACAACAACAACATTGCTCCGTAAGGCGTTGCCACCGTTGCCTGGGTCGCGTTCTAGCACATGCCTGAGTGCACACACCCAACCACTGGTCGCTGGCTGCGTGTTCTCGCCAGCTCAGTGCTCTGGGCCCATCTTATACCCACCCTTGGCATGACTCATCGCGGCAAGGTAACGCCCAACCTTCCCTTGCAGTCCGACCGAACGCTCAGTGGTCAGTCTGTCTAGCAGAATGGGCAAACAAGGCCGGAAAGAGCTCATTATGAGTCTGTTTTCAAATACAGCAAACATCCCCAAGCAAGAAGAGCTTTGGAAGCGTGTTTGTTTGTTTGTTTGCTGGATTATAAGCTTTATACAGACAGAATTCACAGTAGGGATTTATATATATTTTAAAATTCTATAAAAACAATCTTTAGATTCAAAAATTGTTCGTTAACGAAATTTAGGATTGAGTCTCACGCATTCTGAAGGAGTGCATCCTCTTTGGTGGGTGATTTGGCCTCAAATATCAAGCATTGGGCAACATTAGAGTTTGTGTTGATGGATGAATGAATCCCCTTCGTGACTGAGTGGTGCGTATGCCAGAGGTCAATCTTTCTACATCTTTCTAAATGGCACAACATCAGCGTAATATCCTTTTGACTGTCAGGAGTACCAAATAACACGTTAATAACGGGGGGTTTATAACTAGTATTTTAACATCCCATAGTGATCGGTGGGTCATGACGGTGTTTCTCTAGTTTTTTGAACCATTGGTTGGCATTGGTTTCTGGAGAAAATGGTTAGTCCACATGATAGGAGTGAACGGTCACTGCTGGATGTGCAAATATTTGCGTAAAAATAGTTCCTATTGAATAAACAGTGAGCATTCTATTCATATTGAACTACGTAGTTGTATCAAATCTGTTTCTACTATTGCATTTCAAGAAATCGCCAATAGTCGGCGTCCTGGCGCCCTGATTTATGACTACCATTAATAATCACGACAAAAGGAAGACTGATTACTGATTCTGCTGCCAGCATTTGACTGATTCCTTAATCGAAGCGGAATCCATTTTCTTCTTATTCCAGTCCATCGAAAGAATTTTCTACACCCATTAGTGATTCAATAATGACTTACAGTCTTTTAGCCGAAAGTTCTTGGCGGAAGAGACAAGGTATTTTTGGCTGATTAAGAACATTTAAACCTTCGTAGATTTTTCTCACTGTCATTTCAAATAGGAATGTGCTTGTAAGTCCTACAAGTCCCAAATTGGTTAAACAAAAATCTTCAGTCTTGTAGAAATCCTCGATTAAGTTACAAAAATTATTTCCTCCTATCGAGTGCACTGCAGCATATATGTCTTAATTTCTAAGCCAACATTAATGCATCACATTATTTAATTACAAATAGTCTTGCTCAATTTGTAATTCCACCTATTTTAGACCATTTTACTGACAACGAAGCACCATAACTTCGTCCAACTTCTAACTTTCAGTCAGAATTTTCTTGCTTGTTTTAAAATCACTTTGGTTTTAGAGATTAAGAAGCTGTCTGTGAAGGAAATCTTCCAGTTAGTGACCCGCCCAATTATGGGAGTTATTTGAAATTTCAACGTAAAGTCGTGTACAAAAATAGGACTAAAACCTATATATCTTCTCTACAAAAATACTTGTGGTAGTGGGGTTTTTTGGAAAAGAAATAGCTGCTAAATTATTTGGGAATCAGTCTTGAAGTAAGTTAAAAATTCCTACAAACATGTTTTCTCATGAAATCCTTCCGATATGCGTTGTTAAATTTCTCACAACACACCAAGAGACTCTGTATAACCCAGTTTTTGAAAACACTCACCATAAATATTGAGAAGAGGAAAAAACTATCGAGAACTCCCATGAGCTTCGATAGTTTATCCACTCCCACCACGAACCAATATAATACTGCAGCTCTCTTATTACATCTTTCGGGTTATGCATTTTCACGAGATCTAGTATTTAGCTCTCGCGGAATACAGTGCTCTTTGGGAACTGGGTGAATCAATGTGGAGCCTTGAAAGGACGTTTATTGTGTTTACAGAATGACACTGCATTTAATCGACAAAAACAGTGCCTTTTAGGGCCGAATAGGGGCATAAAAGGCCACCATATAGACGTTCGTTTCATGGCCTAGTAGAAGCGAAAATACCGCTAAAATATTGCTATTACGTGTCCTACATCGCTGCGTACCAAACTCTATTACATTCCCTTTTTGCTTTTTTAAGCTGACCGATGTTCGGAGACGAGCACCCTATGTTCTTCAAATTCGAGACTCAGCTCACTTCGCAATAACCGCGGCAGTATTTTGTAAGTGCAGCTTATTTTTTGGCCTAAAGCCTAGTCCTATTTAACGATTCCACAACTGAATTATGTGCTAGTTACCGTGCCTTATTACTTCATGGTACCTCGACGGACCGAGAACTTGACAACTGGCACTTTTGTTTGAACAAACGTCATCTCTAATTAGTAAGCCTACCGACAACCTTTGCTAGGGCAGATTCTGCTTGTTTGGTTTTACCCTAATAAGAAACATGCAGAGGTTTGAATAATTGAATTTTTTTCTATTTTGCTTCTTTATATCGTTTTGTTAGTTGTAATGAGTTTACCAAGCATTTTATATTATTTGAACTTTTTCTTATTCTTAATACTTCAGTCTGAAACGGTAGAAATAAAGATAGCTTTTATCCGGGCAGCATGGTCACGTCCCACGTTCAATTAATCTGAAGTGCAATCATCGCTTTTTCCAGTGCTCCACGACACTGCACATCAAGACCAAAAAATCCCAGGTTACTGCGGTGATTCACAGTGTAGCCCAGGGTTGCAGCGGTTTCCAGTTTTAGTTGAAATACATATGCACCCACAAATGGTCAGCACCGTGGTTTAAAAAAGCATCCATCGATAGATGAGACTGTGAAACACACAGCAGTGGCTGTAGGCTGAGGTTTCTTTTATGATGCCGTGTTACGTGTTCCGACAAGACTTTCGTGGTGGCCTGTTGGTCTTTGGACCCTTTAATAGAAGCCCATAAAGAGTCCGATTTCACTTTGGTTTTTATTTTGCCTATTATTTTTATGAATACAGAAGTCGTGATATCTTGTGCCAGAGTAACAAACTGAACTGAAAGGATTTATGTTCTTAATTTTGGGCTTCGAATGATTGTGTGAAAGGGGAACCGAGAAGCAGTATAAAGTAAACAAGCTAGGCATTCAGAGAGCCGATCAGCGTAATCACCGTAAAGCACATTAACGGAGGTATTGCAAAGTTTAAATTGCCGCGGTGCAACGTCCTCGTCTCACCCCACGGCGGGATGACCTGGTGACGAGAGCGACCTAGAAAAGCCGTGCAACCCAACCCCTCCCCTCTCAAACCTGCTCTCGGGCGTTCCGCATTGCGAGGTCAAATGGGAACACTCAACTTCAGCACTTTAGGCACTTGCGTGACCGTGACCTCGGCAGTTTCAAGGTCCTCGTTTCAATGGGTCGTCATTGCTGGAGTTTGGGATCGAAATGATCATCTGCATTCACCGAGAGATCGGTCATATCTTTGGTCTGGCGGCCGCAATAAGTAAAGGCTAAAGAAGGGGAGTGGCGGTCATTTAATAAGTGCTTAAGTTGATGCAAATGTAGTAGATGATTCGAAGTCGATTGAATACCTACTTGATTTTTTGTAGGCATCGTATTTGTATCCTGGCATTACGAGTATTCTCACAAATGATAACTTCAAACTTAATGTCTTTTACTGTTTTCCGATGTTGTTGTAAGTTTTAATCTAAACACAAAATGTTAATATAGCATCCCGAATTTTAAAGGCTACAGTAAAACCCCAAAACTGTGACAGAATGAGTGGTTGAATTTGCATATTTAAGTTTAATTATTATTTAAATATGACATGTCCTGTTCCAAGTAAAATTAACCTGATTTGTAACTAGTTTGCGTATAAATCTATTTTTAGTAGGAATATAACAATGAACATTGCATTAGTAGAAAAGATTTCCAATAAACTGCTAAATTGGCTTGAATGTAACTTGAATTAAGTAATGCATAACCGGGCAATTCATATTCTATGCAATAACGGTCGGTACTTAAACGTACAGCTCACAAAAACTCTGGTAGCATGATTAGCGCATCACTTAAGGCAAGAACTTTAGTTGATGGGTGTAACGCCCGTCGCTCAAATATTTGCAATAAAAATGGTCGAATGTAGAAATTTCAAAGGCATGATGTTAACCATAGTGTATTCACCGAGAAGTGTAATATTAATTAGAAAAAATAGACTTCAAAATTGTAACTAAAGGTAAACACCCTCTTAAGGACATAATTTATGTGCTTTCAGCCGACTTTTTGAAAACTTTTCTGCGTAGTTTGCGTTATCCTCGATAATTCGCAGGTTTGAACTATTCAGGGTAACTGCGTTACATCCTTTTAAGTAATTACATGAAAAGTCCAGAGGCTATCCTTGCTGGTAATGCAAAGAATATTTATAAATGACTTGTCAGAATAAGAGTCATTTAATCTCTTATTTGATGGAGATGCGGAATTGGTTAAGTTGGTTACCTACTCTGAGCTGCTTATTCGCTAATTCATTCCGCTGAATTGCATTAAAGAGTTACATTTTCTCGGTTCGCCCTAATTTATTAGGCTCATTGATAATTCAAAGTAAATTTAATTCCAAATCAACAATAGGTTTCTTTATTGAAGACTCGTTAATTAGCATTGTCTGAAAAGAGTATTCATTGCATTAAAAGGAAATTTAATTAAGGTAAAATAAATGCAGTGCAATATTTCTCATAACTTATGATTTGAAATTCGAATTTTGTAGAAACATTGACACCCGTTTCTTGCCTCGGGCAGTGGTTCTGCAGAAGGGTCCTCGTGGATTCGGCTTCGTGATTCAGAGCAAACGAGGTAATAAATTGTGGGATCTACAATCAGAAATACAACATACCCTTTACTACTAGCCTCATCTGCTTTTGTGATCCAGCAACCGGAGGAATATTCATACCAACCGATGAGATACCCTCGCTGCATTACTTGGGTCACGTAGAGGAGAATAATGTAGCCCACCGAGCCAATCTGCGATCTTTCGACTTCATTTTAGAGGTGATTTTCCATATATTACTAAGAGGCATTAAATTAGTTATAGTTATCAATTCATGTTAATAATTGTTTATTTTATATACAATGCTCATAAAAATAGCTTTTTTAGGCTAATTTCTCCAAAGAATTCCTTTCGTTTTTGTTATTGTTAGTATAATGTTATATTTATTTTATTCAGCTTTTATATTTGCGAATTAGTAAGTGCAATTATAGATTTTGAATGTCCATATGATTACCACTTGGGAGGTCCTTTGAATAAAGACAAATGCTCAAATTGGCTAAGCAGAATATACCTACAAAGTCTCTCAAATCAAAATATTTCGAAATTTTCATACTCTAAATGCAATGGAATTTGTAATTTTTCACCTTACATTTCAAAAATGGTCCACTGGATTAATGGGATAAGACCTAAAGCTTCCCACTGAATAATCAACAGTATATGAGTTCTTTAGGGACAGAGATAAATTATGAAAATAATCGTCAAGTCAGTTATGTAAATGTGAAATTTATTTTGGTAATTACGTCAAAATATGAATTTGAACAAGAATAAATGTTAAGTTAATTTAGGTCAATGGGTTGGAAGTCTCGACTCTGTCACATCAGGAAGTGGTTGAGGCCATCCGCGACTCCGGTGACATGCTCTCGTTGAAGGTTGTCACTCTTCCAGAAGAAAAGAACCAGCTCTTCACTGGCCAAAGTGGAGGCTCCGGCACTCTCCGAAAAGGTAAAACTGAGATATTCAATATTCCCATGAAAATATTGAAAATAACATCAAAAGCTGGCATTACGTTTCGGTTAGTTGTGCTAGACTCTAACAGCTTTGGTCACGGGGTGTATTTATGCCCTCAATAACTGATAATTTACAACGGTCCTCCTCTCTGAATATGATTTAGAAGCTACTCAACAATATGTTTAGCTCTTTTAAGTGTTAAAGTTACATTTTTTACTCATAACTGGCAAAGTAGTAGCCCTGCGACAACGTATTCAATGACTAACAGCTAATTTTGATAAGGAAGTATATAATTATAACGATTATCTGTGTTTTAAATAGAGTTTTGGTAGCGATGAAATAAGTTAGTCTAATTTATACAATTTTAAAGTTAATTTAGTGTAAAACTTACCATTAGAAGATAACAACTATTCTGTCTAATAGTTCCTTCGAGATCGCCCTTTTTAATTGAGGCTGACTTTGTCTAATAGGGCAATAAAAGTAGGTAGATTCCCATTAAGTGTATCAAAATTTATCTCTTGATTTGAATGCTCGCTCAGTATTTTTATCGGAAATTTTAAAACATTAATATATTTGAAAGCATTATTACGAAAATCCAAAAACAATTTCCTAAAACTTAGATATATTACCATTTTTAATCATAGTGGTTTCTTGCGAACTCCGATTCCAGTTCACAACGATATATTTACTTACCATGTGGAAAAGCTTTTGACATCACTGCCTTGACAGAAGGAGCCCACTGCCATCCACAGCGTCATTAATGACAGATGTGTGTTAACAAACACAATAACCGGATAACACTATCGAAATGATAAGGATCCTTTTGAGAATTCAACCCTAATTTTCTCTCAAATCATATCAAATTCCCTACAATTCTCAAAAATTCAAATTATCCTTATAAACCAGGTAAATAAAAAAAATTATTCGTGCAATCATTTTCCAAAAATCACGCAAGTAGAATACTACTCTCCATTCATGTTCATTTAACTAAACATCAAAATAGGGCCACATAACGACCAACATTGTAGTAATGAAATAGTGTCTATTATATAATAACCTTCTGACAAATGCACTCAATTGTGCTACTTTAATTTGTGAATGGTCTTTATTCAGTTTAAATTTGGGTGACTTAAATTAATATTTGCTACCTCAAAAGGTATAAAGCTACTTATCACAACAACAGAAGATTAAAGAACATGTCGACATTAAAATATGAACGAGCCAGAACTACTTCGGACGTCCCGAAATAATTTAGTCAACTCGCATTCCACGCTCACTTTTTTCGCTCTTTTTGCAGGTGGCTCCTCGATGGATGTTCGAAGCGCGACACTGGGTCGTCGAAACTACAGCAACGGCCGCAGTGCGGCTGGGGACAGCGCGTTCAGTCCGTGTGTGGACATCCCCCTGTCGCCCCGGTCGGTCAAAAACGGCGCTTTCTTCAACGGTGCCCCACAGTACGCACAAAAACCCGCTGCAGATGAAGTGAACGGATTCGCGGTAAGGAAACGTCTAGGGACTGTGAAAATCCTAGTTTAACTGGATGCACAGACTTGTTAATACAGAAGGTTCCCTTGGAAGCATTAAATGAGGGGAATTATGGCGAATTGTAGACCCGGGCGTTTCCAAAGCTCAAAATTTAGAGGATGGGAATGTAGCTACCATTGTTCTTAGAATTTACCAAAGAGAACAACTAAAATCTATTTGATAAGTGAAATTACTTCACTCCAAAAATCATCTTAGAGTTTTTGGTGCACTGGGCGGTAATTTAGCGGCGCTCTCTTCTTTCACTCGTTGACGCCCTCAGAAGTCGATGCTAGATCTTTCAAATACTGATCAATGAGCAGTTCCTTTAGCAGGAAGTATCGTAGGCTAATTACTAATAACGCAGCCAATTTTTGCAAGAACACTACTCGTTGTACACGCTTCCTACAAACTTTTTATGATATTTCTAATTGGTGAGTTGATTGAGCTCTCTAACATAATTTCAGGTACGCCAAAACGTTGACCTGTATTTTGTATTTTTGATAGAGTTTTGATGGAGTTTAAATCTCTTTTAGACATATCGACGTCCGAACGCTAGCAACCAGAGGCCTTCTTCTCGTCAGTTTAACAGCAACGGATCGTATGGAGCTTCTCGGTATACTGAAAAGCCTCAGTTACCGCCGAAGACGCCCAACGGAAATGGATATTCACATGACTCATACGAGTCAACGGTAAGTCTAAAATAACACATGGCCCTTATAGTTGCGCTAGTCAACCAAAACACTCTTAGGCATTAATTAAGCCTTCAAAATGGCCAAGCTCTATTTATGAAAGAGTTTGGGGCTAACACACATCGCAATCTCATCTCCACAGGGCACGCTGAAGAAGTCCACCCAGTACAAGACTAACGGGGCTTTCACGACCCCCCTGAAGCAGCCGCCATCTCCACCCACAACCTCGCCACCACCTGCACCACCACCGCCTCCGCCCCCGCCCCCACCGCCTGCCAACTCGGATCAGGTTCATTGAAGAGTCGGGGGGTGTTGTCACTCAAAATCCTGACAGTCTTGGCGTTCACCTTCAGCTATGCTATCTCGTGTTTAGTTATTAGAGGTTAAATAGATAGATAGATAGACATCAAGATTTTACCACGGTAACCATGTCGAAAAATAGAAAGTTTGCCTCTTGCTATTTCCATCGCTAGCCTATTAATAGAAACCATAAATCATTTCCATTTCATTTTTTCTGCATTTATGTGTCCTTTCTCTGCGGCTATTTCTTTCACTAAGACTTCAAAATGCATTTATAATATATCAAGCTATATAGTTCGGTGTTATTTAACTGGGACGATATACACTAATTTAAAAAAGAGGTCAAATTCACTTTTCAATAACTCCTTTTGTGAAGCATCTATTTGGCGATATTACATATACTTTAGTTTTTTTATACTTTTAGTCGACACAGCAACAGTTTAGACCACACTGAACAATTTTGAGGTGCTAACTAGTTTAAAAAATGCAGAAATTTATCAACTCTTTAGGTTTTGTTGAATGAAAAAATGGAAATCCAATTTCTCGGTGTGAAGAAAGCTTAGATAAGCTGCGAACTCACTTAAGCACTTACACCCCCAAGCAAAAATGTCGAAAATCGGTGGTTAAGGATTTCAATCAAGAGCAGCTCACAGTAAGCGTAAGATCACAGACAGGGGTACCTGCGATTTGACTAGCATAACTTTGAGACTATATCAGCCAGGAATATAGAGATTTTTTGAATCAACTGTTGTGTAACTATTCATTCAATAATGGTCATATCAGAGGATGGTACCCCACTAGCCCTTGTGTTAATTAATATATAGCAGGAACGTTAATCACAATTTCAAACCAAGCAAAATGTCTTTTTTTCTAACGGACCTCAAAAAATACAAGTCCTTTATTTTTGTAGTTATACATATTGCTAATTAAGTAATTGTTTCGTTTCAGAAGTCCGATGAGTTTTCACCTTTGAACAGTCCATCATCTTCTCAAAACGGCTGCTCCACTCTCAAGAAGAGTATCCTGCGTCGACCAGGACAGCCGCCTGCGACACCTAAACCGGAACCGAAGTCGCCGACACCATCGCCTCCACCACTGTTCCGCAATACCAACGGAACGGTCAATCCCCTTCTCGCCTCTGTTCTGGCCAAGTTGGAGGCTTCTGATTCACGAGAAAACACCAGGACCGCCCTTTGTGAGCCTGTGAAAGCCGAACCTCCCAGAGCACCACCAACTGAATTCTCGTTTGAGGAGAATCTCAAGGCTGCCATCGCAAGGAGGAGGCAGCACATGAGCGACTCTCGCAACTCCAGCGAGTCGGAGGAAGACATGCATGGTTTCCGAACTGTGGGATACAGCTTCTCACAGGCCCCTGCTCCCCCCATGTCCGCCCCTCCGGGTGGCGCCAATAAAACACTTCCATTCAGCTTCGGAGGAGGCCCTGCAACAGCGAAACGCCCAGCACTGCCTGGTAAACTCGATATGGGTGCCAGAAGAGGGGGATTTACAGGCGTCCCTCCAGCACCGCCACCACCACCTCCCCCTCCACCGCCGCCGCCTCCAACGGCATCGAAGGTTGTTAATGGATACCGCGGGGGACGCTAGGTTATTTTCTCCATTCTCTCCTTCTTCCTACTCTGATGGTGTAACCAGTGATTCATGAAACAACCACTGCCCCCTTCCTTTGTGTCTATGACTCTGTCATACAAACTGGCTGCAGATCTTGACTGCAGTTTGGACCGCTTTCGTCTCCCCCCCCCCCACGCCCTACTTCACATGCTTTGGGTTAGTGTATTTAGACTGATGCAAACTGAAAGAACTACATCTACGATTTCTTTTGTAGAATTGATGCATCCTTCTTAGCTTTTCTCGTGAATTTGTGTTCCCGAGGGTATTTCCATAACGGCAAGGAAGCATTTAAACTTTGCTAATTAGAACAGAAACTATACATGTTTGGTAACTGTGGCTGTGCTACCTAAAAACATCGTAAGTTTTTCGGAAAACGGTAAGGTGGCTATTCCGGACTTCGAGATAGAGAGCAACGAACTCGTTGCTTCTCGTAGCCATTTTTTAATAACAGTGCGCGAGGTTATAACGATGACTTAAACAAACGAAATAACATTACAGCAATTATTGAGAAAGCGAAATAAGATGCAACTGCAGGCAGTATGAAAAATAAAATACAATATTCCAATGATAAGACAATGTCAAAAGTAATTCCATAAAAATTTTTATAAGTTCGATACACTCATTTTTTACTCTTTGGTGAACTAGACGGTTGAGTGAATATCGTTGCAATGAATAAGTAGTGATTGAAAATGAATTTTATAGAAATAACAAATTGTCTGCATTAACTGTCAGCGCCAAAATGTACTTTGCTGAGTTATTTTGCTGGACCCTGTAACTACATGCGGTTGCTACTGCTGCAAGGGCTGACATACATGGAAAAACTGATTACCAATGGCTACCTTACATGGCATGGATCCTCATATCTCAACACCTTTAAGGCATTTATGAAAAAATTATATTTTTAGAAATCACCTACTTTAATGAATCAAGCTAACATGGTTCAACTAGTACTGACTGAACTTTTTAGGGTCTCATATAGAATAATGGCAGTAATTTCTGTCCATTGCGAAGGAAAAACTACAGTGTCAGTGAATTCAATGAGATAACGCACAATATTCAAGTTATAACTAAAACAACACTCAATTATTGCTTATGAGAATTCAGTAGACACTGCGTTATTTCGGGGCTCCAAAGTTTGGTAACAATTTTAGTAAGCATAAAAACACTGAGATGGGTTATCAACCAAAAATTGTCAAACTTAGGTTCTCTTTAATTTCAAAAGTAGAAGTGGCTGCACTTGCTTAAGGGACTTAGTAGACTATCAGGGCGAAAATTGTTACCAAGTTTTAGTCAGTTTCCAACAAACCAGTATTATTAGCTAACTTCTTTGAATAATTATCATAACCTTAGAATTTAAATTGAAATACACCTCCAGTTACTATTAACTGAAGAGCAGTAAATTAATCAATGACTGTCAGTCGTAGCATTCCATGAAGAACTAAATACAAATGTTCAGAAAAGCGCTACCCACGACCAATGTAATTGGATTTTCATAACTGACGCATAAATGATATGTATCGACATATCCATGCTAATAAACAGGTATTAAATTATTTTAATAAATCGAGACTGTGATTAATAATCAATCATCTGACACTATTAATTATATGTGCATTACTACAAAACGATAGCCTTGGGTTTTGAGGTTGTGTATGCACCTATCCTACAATCTAGATGCCATAAGCATATTCTCAACAACACTTCCATCGAAGTGGTGACTGTGATTCAGGCTTTGGTTTTTAACGCATCGAAGTTATTTAAATATCGCGTGGAGCCTAACCCAATAACAATCACAGGCTCCAAATGAAAATTGGCACTAATTTTGGCATTTTCAAACGAAAATATCTTTAAGTGTTTACTAAATGGAAAAATATTTGCCACGATTGATAATTTGCTGATCTTTAACCAAATACAGATAAATGTAAAATAAGAGAGATACTGATTTCGACGGCAATATAATGTTTGTAAATACTTTTAAATTTATCCATGGTCATTCACACCCAGTGTTGTAATAACAGTCGCCACGAATCTTCATTTAAACATCACTCTGCTATCTATCTCCTGATCTAATTAATCACCCTTAATTACTATAATAAGAAGTTTTCTCACAGAGGATGGAAATGTGTAGACTGCGGTGAAGAAAAGCCACAGAGTATGGCGCATGGATGCATTCGTACGAAATCAGGCGTTATAATTGCAATCCAAGAATTCACACTAAACCATAGGATTTAGAATGCATACTGAATAAATCTATTACTTTAAGCATAAAATTTCTAATTTCTTTGATAATTAACAAAATTATCTCAAATTTTCCACTATTACACCTTCCGGTATGTTAATATGCTATTCTTAGCCGTACTTACAGCGACCTTCTAGCGCCATTATTGCATTTAATGCCACTTTATGAAGTGTAAGTAATCATTTTCTCATTAACATATCTTTATACTTCTTAAAGCGAGCACAAATAACTATATAAATCATTGTCTATATGAAGGCAACCACTGTGTTGACTTTGAACTGGATTCCAAACCAAACCCAGACTTGGTTCTGTTCATTTACACTACATACAATAAAACATACATTAGGAATCCTTAGAACTGGGTGAATTTGGAAAGTATGGGAGAAGGAGCTTGTCGATTTTTACAGTTACAAGGTGATATTATAATTCTCATGCGTTTTGTACCAATGAACCCTTGGGAATGGTAGAAAATGTAGTTAATCGAAAGAATGACGAGGATGAGATTCCTGAGCAGATCTAATCAACTTCCAATCGGCACGACTCCATTACCGCCAAGTCATTGATAAGTAATCAACTGTCTTTTCAGACAAATGATTGGTTGTAAACAAGAGGGGGTACACGGCTCTAATTCAACACTAACTAGAAACACTTTGGCATGAAACGTCTCTGCAACCTACTAGGTGTAACAAAGTATCTTTTTGAAAGTCTTCAATGTTGTTAACCAGAATCCCGGTTTCATGATTAAATGCGTTATCTAATCTCATTATGAATCTCCAACAGAGACATTAAAAAGTGTCATACCGATTTTCCAATGCTTATTGGAACCTCCTGAGATTTCTCTCACTATCGAGTATGCGTTTCATGAAATACGTCTCAAAGAGCCTTTGACTTTCATTGTATTCGGAATGAACCTTTGTTTGCTTATATTTGTTTGCATTTATATCTGAAATAATTACGAATAAAAAGTCCTAAGACAGTTACCACTGATGCCGCTGCTTATAATTTCCGCGATTTGTGGTGAATTAGTTTGGTCTTGCATGAGGTCTTGATGGACGCTCTGAATCCATTGTTGTCGTTCGTCTTTATTAAAGCTATTTATGCTATCATCTTTTGTCTTTAACAAAGAAAACGGAGTTCTTGACCATCAACAAAGATTAAGCTGCGGTTGTTCTTTTTGAAGATGTAGAAAATAATTACCTTCATGATACTAATACCCTTAAGGCCCGATTAGACAGTATTGGCGCATCTATTGGTTCTATCCAATAGATTCAATAGATCCAATAGATTCTTATCCAATATCGATTCAGGTTTTTAAAATTCTATTATCGAACGAGGATCAGAAGAGTTTTATCGTAAATGTGGACTTTTAAAATCCGCATAGTCTACTGTGAGTCGAAGTCAGTCAGTAAGTAATAAATGTATATGAAAATGCAATGAAAATTTTGGGGCATGTATCTTGAGCTCAAAATGAATTTAATTAGACAGATTTAGTAGTTTTACCGGATGTGTTAAAGGTGTTCAAGAAAACTGTGCTCCTTTTAAAAGTGCAAACCTCTCTTCATTCAAACGTATAGGTGATGTAAACATGGAGAATAGATAACAGGAGTCCTCATACCTGAATCATGTAAAAAAGTAACTTGAAGCAACACTGTGAACAGCACTAGCTATCAAAACTGATGATTAAGCTAGCTATTCAATGCTCCATCAATAAGGAATGTAGAACATATATTCGGTCTAACTGAGGAGTCCCAATGGAGACTTCGGAATCGATGAACAGCAGACTACCTGGTCACGTCTCTTGAGCAGATTTCCTCCTCAAAAATTTGCACAGCTAACAGTTGAATGGTTATGAGGCTGAATTCACTTGCCTCCGCGGAATTACCAACCACCTTAGTTGAGCACTGGATGATAACGAGGGTAGCCATCACTAATGGGAATCGGCCTCCAGCTGCACCTTAAGGAAGAACTCAAAATGGGTGTCAGCCGATTTCCACATCCACTATACCAGTCCCAGTGTTGGCCTCTGACGAACTCACCACGTCCTGACCCACTGGACTAGTGTCTAAGGTTGAACTCTGACGACAGGAGAGTTAAAAATCGTCACCTTGTCAGTACTACAAAATCCAGTAATTGGAATAGTAAGAGCTTTAATTAGCAGACCCGTCCAATTAGAAAAATGTACAATTTGCTGGTTATTTTGAGCAAAACTAGTTAAGAACATTTTTGTCTTATTATTATTGAGCCTCCTTCAATTTTTTTGTATTTTGGAGACCAGAAACTTAATGACTGTCAAAGTCATTACAACCACCCCTAACATACATACGTGGATATGGTAGTGCTAGTTTACCTAGTAGAGTCCCATGTAAACGGATTGAATGGTTTAAACAATTCATACTCGGTTTCAGGATGTGACTTTTCCTGCTGAATTCCAGTCAGCTGTAGATTTCAAGGATATCCAACTGTTTCGTGATGTACTTTAAATCATATAGCCACTAGGGACAAAAGGCTATTTAGGGTACTCGGTGCTTGATGATGCCAAGCCCAAGAGGAGAAGAATGGTCTTCACGAAAATGCAATAAAAGCACAAGAGGGTGTGTGGTGGTGCATTAGTCAGGGCGTCACGGTGTGTGCGCACTCCCCTGGGCTTAGCTCTGAAGCCACCAAGAGCGGTGGCGAAGGTGTATGTGGCTGCGTGCTCTGGTGCGTCTGGAGACTGAGCGCGCAATTTCCACGGCTCAGCATTCCCACACGAGCCCCTCGCTCGCTTACACGCGCTCAAAGGCTCTCAAGAGCTCATCAGCTGAAAAGACTTCTCTACATCATACACCGTGACTCCTAACCCTTGCAATACTCTCGGGCCACTCCGAACACACAGCACCGGTATGTACCACTTTTCGGCATTTTGCATCATTTATTGGATATTGCAAACCAATTATTATTTAGTGCATTTAAATCAGACTTTCTCATGCTAGCATTTACAAGCAGTAATTGACTCTTGTAGGATTGCAATTAGGCCATTAAGGTTGTGAGTATTTGATTAGCCTGAATTCAACACTCGACTTTCATTTCTAAGAGGATTTTTAAATTCTTTCCAGGATGTCACTTAGTTTATAATATTGCATAAAAGTCCCAATAGTTCATCTGTCAGAACAGTTGGCAATGTAGGCTGTTATGGTACCAATTAACTGTCATTCAAGGTTTTGACAGCAATGAATAGAATATGCATCAAATTTGAATTTCATTCTCCAAAAGTAATTTGTGATGATTTAGACATTGAACTAGATACCTATCTGCATAAATCGCCCATTGTATAGTCGAACACTCCCAGGTATATGTAGATAAGGACCTACTTTAATCGAGTGCGAAAATGATAAATGATATCAATTTTCTTCGGAGATCGAAAATTCCAAAACTCCGGAGAAAGGATGTATATTTATATATTGTTTTCCGATTAGTTTATGTGCTAGTGCTTAGACAAGACATAAAACGCCTATTGTGATGCACAGCTTTTATTTAAGCGTATTACATATTCCCCCAGTGATTTTAATTTCATTGAGACTATTCGTTAAAGAATGTTCTCAACTCTGGATTTCGTGTTCCAAAAATTAGATTTATCAAAATGTCACTGATTAACCTAGCATCCCTCCTAATGTATGTATGCATGTAAATAGATTCCATCGTCAGGTAATGTTATTGAAATACCATATGTATTTTTTATTTGAAAACTCTCGGCTAGTATTAAGGTTGTTTATTCACTTTCATATAAAATACATTCAATTTTAATTGAGTTAGATCACTTTCACCGAAATTATTTAATTGATTCTTCTCAAATATGCATCTTCTGGATTTTCATGCAGTAATTCAATGTAATTTAATGGATTACTTTGTATATTATAGCTCGGTTTTATCGGCCACTTAGTATCACAGGTGCTACTTTGCCAAAAGAATCAATATTTAGTATAACTCATTTCACAAAAAAAGACTTCAGTGTGTTCATTTCTGATAAGGAACAATATTTAGAGTCGTTATTCAAAACTCTTTTTTGAATATGTGATATGTGAATATCGTGATGTTTCAAATTGCAGAAAGAATTTTTGTTCTCGCTGACGTTTCCTTTTAGTGAATACTGTATTGGAAGGCTGTTTTTACTTGATTTGATACCAGTCATAATGTTTCTTATTTTTAGAGTCAAGAGCATTCTAAGTGGATTAGATATGGCAAATGTCCAAGTCGCGAACACTGTACCCTATACAAGTATGTCTGGTTATGAATTGACTACTGAAACTACCTCCCCTGAGCAGTGCTACAGGTATTGTTTTAGGTGTCCCAACTCCGCTCATTCCGAAGTCCTTGTAAGTGCAATTCAGCTGCCCCTTTATTCACATTGCTGCTAAACTGAATAGTATGAAAGTATATATAATACAAGTTTCTACTATACCCAAGCTCAAGTTAGTTGGGGCTGGGTATTCTGTGAGATTCGATAAACATTTTTCAGTTGTTGCAGTAATGAAGCACAGGATCGGCAACGGTAAAATAGCGTAAACGAGCTTCCTTCTAGCTTTAACGACAACCTGGTGATATTTTTAAAACAACATTTTAAGAATTAAAGTATGTTCCGTTGATTCTCAGATTGAACTTGGCGCTTCTACCAAATGTGGACTCTAACGCCCCATTCAAAGCTTATGTGCCGGTCTCGATGGCTAATGTATGCAGTTTCTTACTTATATTTTCATTTTAATTGGTGTACTAGGAACGAATATATAGGATATTTCTTACAATTTGTATATTTAGGTGTTGAACGTGCTGAAGGCCCTTTATTTATTTATTTTATTTGTCTCCCTCCAAACCTCTGCAGAAAATACATGGTTAAAATGATAAAGTTTTTAAATCAAAGATCTATTTTTCGAAAGTCATATTCTATCGGGCCATGAAAAATTATTTAATTCAGCTTATTAATGTTTGAATCAGATCTATGAAGAATTCCATGATCTATTAGCTGAAAACACTTGCTCATTTGTAGAGGTTTCTCCTGGTTATCAATAAAATAGTTTGTTACAAACAACGGTTTAAGGAAACAGCAGATTCGCCTTAAATGTCGAAAATTAAAAGTAGCTTAGAGTTATGGACAAGGAATCCTAAAATTTTCTTGAATAAGCCATAAGATACGTAGTAGTGCTTATGACACTCCATTTTCAGGTATTAATAACACAAGTTGTCTTTTTATAGAATCTTGGAATAAATCAGTCCCAACAGCTATCGCCATGGCAGCAGTATGCAGCATCAGCGGCAAAGGCTTGTAAGATATTTTCACTAAAGTAATTTTAAACAAATTAGCGAATTTTTCTCGAGCAATCCGCTTTCCAGAAAATCTCTTTAATCAATTTTATTTCTGTGGTAATAATATTTTGCAATATACAAGGGCATTTGAACCGAGCACTTTTGTTTTTTTCTGAATGTTTCACTAAATTTTAATAGCACAAGCACCACCAAAGCATAAAAAGCGTAAGAATTAAAAAAAAACTTTTCTAATCTCGGCTTTTTAACGCTACTCCTATATATTAAGCACGGTGAATGCCAGATGAAGTTTCGAATCAGAGCACTAAATTGGTTTTTTAATTGTTTGTTTTTCAGCTTCCCAGAATGAAGAATGCGTTACAAAGATAATTCTTTCCAACTTCGATGGCCCAATCAATATCACTTGCACTGGTAATTTCATTATATATCAAATACGTATTCCATCATCAGAATGTGACATTCACGATGAAAAGTTATTTTCCTGTCGTCAGAAATGAGTATGACTGTGCATAATCACCTGATCCCTCACTCTATGGATTGCAGAGTGAATAAATTTTAGATTAGTCGCGATACGAGCTTTGTGTTTGCATACAGCATTTGGAGATTTCTGATTAGGTACTTATTATACAAAGACCATATAAATTTGATCTTAGCTGTGTTCATAACTTGGATTTGAAAATTTGAGATTTACTTCATCCCCTGATAATTAAGGGATGAGAAAAACTTAACTGCTTCAAAAAATATTATAATTTCTTTGGTGGAAAACTTGCCTTTCTAAGTAATAAGTAATTCAAAGTAGCCACAATATTTTTTAAATAGACTTTTAACTCAAGAAACCACCATTTTAGTGGATTGGAGTTCGGTGCTAAGGGGAATTTTTTAAATGCTACCTCCAAATGAAGGTTGCTATGTTTTTTTAACTTATTGGTTAGATGAAACCATCTTCCGCTGATTTATCATGCATCGTTTTAATCCATTTAGAAGTTGAAATTTGCGGTTGGGACGACTTAATTATTTGTTACGGTCTACCAACTGTTCCTTTTTCTAGTAGATTTCCATGATTTTTGTGAATTTAAAAACGAAAATGCTCAAAGTGCAGTGTTAAAATCATATCCTTCGTCATCCTAAAGCGACTGACACAGTTTGACACTCGTTTTCATTAGCTTGGCAAGATAAACTTGGAAACAGTTTGCACTTTTAGATATTATTGTAGAACGCTTTCAGTTGCCACAAAATGCTTACTTAAATTCTAAATCAAAGATAAGTTGACTAAAAGTACACCTTCGGAAGCTCATCTAACTCTTACGTCCATTGACAAGTTTGGAAGACTTTCATTTCTTAATCGGTGTTCCTAGTGACATTTGTGGTTGGGAAGGTTGGTGCTTTGTGGATGTGATGAATCTCTAACTAGTCTACGAAACACACACGCTTATCACAGTCATTTAGTGTGTCAGAGGTAATAAAATGTCACCTTCGCTCTGACAGGCAATCACTCTTTATGGATCACACTCTATCACACCTAAAGGACGATTCAAATAAGAATATTTAATTAGATTTTTCGTCCTGAAATGCGTATCAAAACATCAAGACAATTTCCAGGCTACCATCGAAGTAAGGGATCATTATTTTCTCATGAATTCCTTGAAATTCACATACAGGGAGTGGTGAACCTACACATGCTTACTTACCTACTTACGCATACTGCCACTCGAAGACTCTCAATTAACTTAGCACCCCAATGAACTTGCTCCAACCTTGGAAAAATTAATGAGCTAGAAATCACAATTTCTGGCGGCTGGCTCCCAAGCGGATCTCGTAGACCCGTTCATCAATAAGGGCTAAAGTGCCACTTTCTCACGCAATAATGCAAGTCATGCCTTACTGTAAGTCCTCACCCACAGTCGAATAGGGCTTTAGAACCCACGTTTCCATCCATTATTTGGTGAACACGTCAATTCCTCTAATTTGTAATGGGCCACGTGGTGTAGAAAGTTTCTCAGACTGATTCATCCACGAATTTTGTTTACCTAAAGAGGACTAGGACTAAATGTTTCTTTAATGCTTACCTCCTAAGTGTGTATATATTTAAATGAATTTTTTAAGATGTTACTCCAAGAACTCAACTACCTCCGGTTCAACCACCACCCATGCAACCCCCTTGCAATACCTTTCAACCGCAAATGTTTTGCCCGCGCCCTTTCGAAAAGGTGAGGCTTTCAAAGTTACAGAGTACAGGCCACTTGCAATAGTCACATGTGCACAACCTCACATGAACACACTCAATTGATAATCGATGAAATGTAAGGATTAACATATTTTTGCAGAGGCACCACGGGTTTTACCGAAACTAGGCTGGTCTAATTTTCAAAAGCAGTGTAGAAACCATCACAGTCTGGTAAATGCAATCGTGCAAATATCTTTTACCGTTTCTGTATTTCAGTTATATTGACGCAGAGTTCTCATGATCACTGAGTCCTTATTATCTTAGAAAAAATGAATAGTTTTTTTAGAGAAATAAACATCTTTTAAAGACTCATTGCAGAGTGTGTACGGCATTTCTGTAGAAATTATTGAGTATTTTCAGTTCAGCCTTTTCATTATTGGAACGAAGACATGTCATTATTCGAGGCAAACAACAAATTATTCCAAATTCGATGTCATATGACTATGGCAATTGGAATATTTTCTCAGAACAATTGAATATTAATAATCTAAGGATCTCAAAGAAATATCTTTAGTTTATAGTGTTTCAAAAAATCAATTTATTTTGTGCAATCTTTGCAAAGAAAACACATGTGTAATTACCGAATTATCACAAACGGCATTGCGTAGCCGCTGTGAGCTCGATGTGAACCAATTAATTTAAGAAATTATAAGTAAATTCAACTAGAATTGTTTATCTTGAAGCTGAGTCATCCCGTACCCGAAGGTAATAAAATTAAAACCTGGCTTAATATATTGATTTTACTATCACTTAGACAAGACCGTATTACCCCTGCTCATATGAACGTGAGCCATGCAAACCACGAAGGTCGCATTCGTACAAAAAGCCTTCCAAGAAGCGTAAGCTCGAGTTTATAAAGATGGCGTTTGCAACCTTATGCGAGTTGTACTCAATCGTATTCCGATTGCAGGTTCGAAAAGTCCTGCCAAGTCCAAGTCGAAACAGCGTGGTGAGTAATGCAGAGATCTGCACCAATTAGATTTCCACGATTAACGAATGTGACTACTCTTTGATCTCTTTCATAAAGAGAGCTACTCTTGCCTTTTTTCCTGACTGCACTCAATTCATACCTATTTGTCAAAAGTTAAATTGTACCAGCTAGATCCAAAGTGGGCTCAACTTTTAATAAATAAACTCTGTGCTTCCTACCAATGCTTACTGGTTGAACAACAGGACAGTTCTTTGTGATTTTGGAGACTGGTTTGTTGAACTTCATGGAATCATCAGTAAACTTTGTCAGTTTTCGTAAAGCTCATATAATTCTGGTTGTATTATTTGCTCTATTATTAATCTAAATTTCTGATATAAATTGCGCAAGTTAGGAAGACAACACTATTATCTATTTCAGTTAGTCATATCATCCAACAGATCACAGTTTTGCTGGAACTTCGATAGTACGAGACCTTGTAACATAGATTTCCTTTAAAAGCAGGTTATTTTAGCCCATAGGAAGGGATCTCGGGAAACGCAGTCACCACTTTTAAGCAACGGCATTGATGATTCGGATATATTTAGCTGTTTGCGAATAGGTTGCATAGTTCTGTGTGCATTCCAAACTAGTTGTTAAATGTTTGGAGTTTGGCATTTTTCTTTTAAATAGTAAGAAGTGTTTTTTAAATTGCTCTCTTGAATTGTATTAAGGAAACTACTGTTTTGCAAGCGACATGCAGAAATGGCCTTTGGTTTTTGTGACAGAATTAACAATTTCTGAAAGGTAAAGGAAAAAATAACGAGATATAATGCATATTTTTGTCGGATTTTAGGAATATGCAACTTTTCTGAGTATCTTCTCGAATAAGCCTAGGAACTCATTAATAGGATACAAGAAATTTCACTTTTTTGCCTAAAAGTTATGTTTTATGGAAAAAAATACTTACTGAGTATGAATGAGGTAAATAAACAATGTTGTGTCTATATCAGCTATCTTCAGTCTAAGGTATCCAGCCATATTTCAAAGTGATAAATACAAATCATAACCCATACAAATCCACAGATCTCGGTTTTAAACCAGATTTCAATGCTTTAATACTGGACTTCCGATAATGAGACGAATCAATTTAAATGACAGGACGGTGCCTTTGTGAATAAATCACGTTTCATTTATAAATCCGACGTTACTATTGACGTGTCCATCTAAATTAAGCTATATTTTAGTTCAACTTCGTGTCTACTCGCAACAACACGCATGGTTTCTGACTGATCTTCCTTCCTTCCCACCTAGAGCACACGAAAGCCCCAGCGAAGGACGCGAAGAAGAGCAAGAAGGCGAAGTCGGCGTCGCGCTCCTCCACGCCGTCTTCGCCGAAACCGAAATTTCCTAAGGAGACAGCACCCAGACCGCCCAGCTTGGCGCCGTCGACCCTGCCCAACCTTCCCCCGCCGCCCACAGCGGAGCAGCTGCAGTCCGCCGTCTTGCGGCCTGTCCAACCCCGACCGAAGCCCTACATCATCGAGACTGCGCAGACACTACCGATGCCTGGTATGGCCAATGAACTTCATTTTAGTAGTCCCTTACTGTCTTGTTGGCTGTGATAGTGATGGGGAAAAGTAATTTACCGACTATTGAGAGGAAACGTAGTATTAAAAATTACCACTGTTGCCTTGATGACGCGATTAAAGTAGGTAGATCAATATGTCTTAGGTTACTGAAGAATATTCAGAAGTTTATCATTGAGACAAAAGCTCTCAGTGAAACGTTATAAGAAGGATACTTTGATTGACCAATTACTATTCTTATTGCACGTTAACGCTTGACACTACAGTTATATGTATTTTCATTTAAATATTGTGCAATAGCTGTTATTTATCTGGGGGTGTGCGCTAATAATGGCATTACAAAAGGGGTGATTATTTAAAAAGAGTATTGAAACCAATGGAGATTAGACAAGCGATATCATCTCTATCTTTTTACTTATAAAGTATTGAGCGAAAGTATAGCATTCTTGAGATAATGTCGGGAGTATTTAGACCTATTCTTGTTCCTATTTCCTCTTGGTTCTTCAAAAACCAAAATGGCACACTCCATCGCAGTGTTTAAGTATATGGGATTTCCTAGCAATTTAGAATACCTTAGCCATTTTCTGTAAAAATAAAGGGATTAGTCGATATTGTAACCGCTATTATTAGTTTTTATCATGGACTAATTGACCCATTATAGCTCACTTTTGGCATTGGAAGAACGATTTAAAAAAGGTGGAAAGAGTTCCATTTTTAGAATCTTTAATTTTAGTCGATTTGAATTTTCAGAAACACCTGCGCCCCTTTTGAAAGGTAAAATTCTCTAGTTTGTTCGAAAGGTTCAGCTTGAGGATTTTTGTAGAGGAAGGAAGCTGAATGGATAGAAAAGACCTTTTTATCAGAGTTCCAGTACTAGTAAATGAGGGACTCTTGAACATGGCACCAGATCCAAAGTAAGCGTCGATCACACAGCCTCAGGTAGTGCTCGTGAGCTCGCATAATCAAATAAAACACAGTCATTATATAAGGCAGGCTTGCAGGCCCCCGTGAAGTGATTAAATTTAATTATCACCCCTATTTGCTTGAAGTGAATCCCAGTCGTCTAATGGGGTATTATCTCTCTCTATGTATCACGCCCTTCTTGCCGATGTTTTCATGATTTTGTTTAGGGACTACGTATTCCCAGATTCAAGGATGTGAAACTCGGTTGTTTCTCAAGTCTGACTCATAATTACCGCTTAACGAATGAATATTTGCATCATGCCATCAGCTCCCTTAAACTGAATGATTAAGATCATACAAATTGATAATCGATTTAAAGATCCCTTAGTTCCTACTAATTTGCTTTCCACTTGATCTATTTTGGGGTATGCGTAGTATAGACTGGAACGTACCGTTGTTATATGCCAGAAAATTTGCTCTGGTGGCTTCTTAACGATTGGTTATAACATTTTATTTGGAGAAAACACGCCGATTCATGCTTGCCTTATTCAATTAACACTGACTGAATTATGATTTCCATATATTTGTTAGATGCCATTGCTTATTAGCTCAAATTATATAAGTCTTTTGCTCAATCAGTGTTGAAATTAGTTGAGTTCAACCATTTTTTTCCTTTCAATCTACAAGAAGTGTTCTCTGACTCCAATAACACTTTTTAAACATAAAAGATTGTATGGAAACGTTCGCTGAAAGAAATTCTACACTTTAAAGCATTTTCCATCTGATAAGTTTGATAGAAATTTACTGGCAGAAACGCTGCATTAGCTAATACCACTTATAACAATGTATTTGTTATAAAGTTTGCAACGATAAACTATGATATATCACTTTATCAATCGTCACAAAGTTAGTCATACGTCTTGTATAAGTTAGTTACACCTGTGTGATTATCTGGGCACGCCGAAGGTAACCTACTCGAATTCATTTCAGTAGAGCCGGAGAAAGTGGTGAAGGTGGAGAAGGAGCGAAGCCGCAGTCCGGATCCACGAAAACACCCCTGTCACTGCATGCCGATGGTCTACTGCATGCCCACCTACCCAATGCCTTATCACCAAGTAGGTTCGGTCTTATTCCGTGCACAACGGCATTTGGGTGCTGCTAGACCTGAATGAATCACTACTTTAAGATTTTAGTAAAAACTTTCCGGTACTATTAGGAAATCTACGGATACCAATGGTCTTTTAAATTCCTTTATCGTAATGGGGCTACCTTAAATAGGCGAATCCTGATACCACAGACCTACTCTGTTATTCCTTCTTGGATAACAACACAGGTCTTTTCTTTCATGCATTGGAAGAAAGTCCATCTTTTCGCTGTATCTTTGCTGATTCTCGATGACTGAATCATTAAAAGTTCAAATTAAGAGCCTGAAGTTTATTTAAAGATAAAGTATGCTATTTTTGCAGCCCCGAATTCCAAAAAACGACCTACGAATGCAGCGACTCCTCGATATTTGTGATGGGGTAAGCGAGGCTCTCGTTTGAGTACTGAATGTTTTCGAACGCATTCTAATACTCCTGAGGTTGTGTTTTATTTTGACATCAGAAAATCCCACTCAAAGTGAAAGTTTTGCGGGAGCCGGTATGTTTAAAAAACATAGAACAGAAGATCAACTATGTTTTGTAAAATAAGATGGTTTTAATATAATAAAAATGAATTTCCCTTTAGGTGAAAACTAAGAAAGTAACCTATAACAATCTCGAGCTAATGCAAACCTTACTATGGTGCTTCCATTAACTTTATCTGTAATTAGAAAATAGTTTAACCTTTTTACCCTTAATACTATTATCACAAAATTAACAATGTCAAATCTTGATGGTTTTAAATGAATTTTGCACTTTTAATTTCAATTAGAGTCGTTCCCAATCCCTCCCGCGTCCAAAGTCAAGTAAAGATTGGAAAGTTCGTCAACAAGTACGATTTGTTTTAAATTAAGTTACTTTACATGTCGAAAAATCATTTTATAGGCTCACTGCTTTTTATAAGCCATCTTGTTAAACCTAAAAAAATAATTATTTCATATTAGTGATATTGTATTTACGTCTCTAAAGTCGTCCTGTTGAGAGTACTTTTACGATATTCTCAATATGAACTCAGTTAAATCAAAATCATTTTATTATTCTGACCATACAAAACATAGCTACACACATCACTACCTTCTAACGAATGCAAGTGCTTCCAATCTACTCTCAATTCCTTCCTGCTTTGAGCAACCTTCAAATCTCATCGACCTAAACTCCTACATAATATGAACTTTAGTCAAATAATGCATTTGAATAGCTCATTAGGTAATAAAAATTGATGCTACTACCCTCTTCGAAGGCTATAAATATCGTTTTCCCCTTCACCTGATTAAATGACGATGATTTATTAGGTTTTAATGGCTAGAATCAAAGCTTGATCGAATTCCAGTATTTATATCTTGAGTAATCCTGCGCAATCCTCATGATTGTAGGCGTTTGACCAACCTAAGCGTCCAGGGCTACAATCTATACTGACGCCATCCCCTCAGCGAGAGGTGTCGCCACTGAGGTCCGTCATACGACCCTCCCCTCCTCCCCAACAACCGTTGCACTCCCAGGGGCTCTTCGGCATGCGAAAAGGTCAACAAGCCAAAATAACCCCAGGTGTTTTTACTGGAATTACTTGTTCGTACATCTGCAGACCACATTATTTTTTGTGTTTTGTTACGGGTTCAGTATTCCGTAACGATAGCTTGGTATTACTGGGCAAAATTTTGGCTAGTATAGGATCTTCGACTGAATAAATAAGTGTGAATTCAGTAAGCTTTTCCCGAGAGGACGAACCCCCTAGTTGTACGAGATGGCGAGGTACCACGGTTAATCATTTATCAAAAGCTTTGGTGTAGCAATGATTCGCTAGGATTTATTAGTCATATTCACATCTCTTCATCCTTAACGATTTTGTTGGCTACCACGGCTATTACATGGCATCTGTACTCATTCTAATTTAATACTTTTATTAATCTCGAAGGTGAAAATTTAACTACATTAATTATTGCTACTTACGAAAGCTATTAAAATATTACCATCAGGACAGTTAAGATTCTTTGTTTGTGTATAAAATGCTAACCAGGCTGTAGGTCAAGAAATAAATGTTATGATTAGATGAAGTAAGATCTTTACTAGGCTTGTCATCGAAGACTTATTTTTGCATCTCTTTAATTTTAATAAAACAATAGTGTGCCTTCATTTTTCTTAATATGCAAATGTTCAAAATAACCGGTGTCTTTCATTGGGTGAAAACAGTCCACCATTGTTTTCGTTTTCTAAGAATATACAGTGTTGAAGTCATGGTAATGGTAAATGTAAGTATTGATTAAGCTTGACCTGGGTTGAAAAAAGGCTAATAAAGAGGCATTGTGTTAGACCTAGTAATTTAGATCGTACAACACGAATTAGTCTAAAAATTAAGGAATCTGCTATGAGTTGAGGCTAGGCTACTTAGACGAAGACGTTATTTCTATTTTACGTGGTATCACGAAGGATAAATCCACCACAAGATGGAACTCCTAGTAATTACGAACGCGTATTCAACGAAGTGCATATTAATAACCAAAATTACTATGTAAAATATAACAGGATCCTTGTGTTTCAGTAGGTCACGAAGATATTGCAGAAGGCTACCGCGGTCTGAAGCCGCCCAGTCCGCGTGGGGCCTCCTCGGTCCCCCCAGCACCGCCACTGCCGCCTAACCTCCCCGGTGGCTCGCATGGTACCGCGAGTCCTGCAGCGCCGCCCAAATTGCGTCCCAAGCCCAACATCCAGTGGCCGCCGCAGATCCGGCCCGGAAACTCTGAGAAACCAACCACTCCGCCGAGGATCGAGTTCGGACAAGTCAGGCAGCCGATGTCGCCACAGCAGCGGACGAGCATGTCCACTGACTCGAGGGGCGAGGCCAAAGAGGGCTCCTACGAGGTGATCTGGGACTACTTCAGTGAGAATGGCGAGGAGACTGACGAGGAGTTCGATGGAAGGCGAGTGAATGAGATCGAGGAGACAGATGAGGACGAGGACGGCGGTATGCAGCAGGGCCTCGATGCCAACATTGGGAGTGCCCAGTGGAGATCTAGCAGAGGCAACTACAACAGGCACCAGAGACATCAAAGTATGGCCCCGCGAAATTACGTAAGACCGTTGAGTTCGTTTAGTCTAAGAAGAGTGATGCATTTACTACTGCCACAGTTGTTTCGTAATGTATTAAGGAATAAAGAATACACTATCTTAAGGGTTGTTTTGGTTCTAGGTAAATCAATTTCACCTTTTTTAACTTTTAGGAAGTGCGTGGAGGTAGAATGCTTCAAGGATCCTCTGCTTCGTACTACAATATTGATTCGCGGTCAACTCCAAAGGTAAGAAATGGTTGTATCATTTCCATCGAAGGTCCTATCAGATTATTCTTTAGTATGCGAAAACAACCTAATTCTAAAGTTTCCAACTGAAATGTGACCTTCAAACAACAATACAATAACTTATTGTGCAACAGTTAAATTAGGCAACTCTGACATTCTGATTACTGTAGAAAAACCGAAGGATTTATCCTATCTTATTTATGCCATCGCTGGATAGTAGTCTGCTTGCATAAGTGTTAATCTAGTGTTTTGTGGTGATTCATAGTTTTTTTTGTATTTTCGCTCCACAGGTTACCGTCAAAGTTAGGCGTGATAGCTCCCAATGAAAAGTCCCCAATTTCAACCTCTTATGACCACCTAGTTCTCCTCATTCAAACACAACTGCCGACTGACTTTCCAGTCCTCTCCACACTTACTGTTGTATGCAAGATTGTTTGCTTATTTCTAACAGAGCTTCTTGAATGGCTGCTTGGCAATTCAGAGCTTTCTTCGTTGATGTCCTACGGTTTTTAGAACTGTAGTCCCTATATCAATGACAGCAGTTGGTTGAATCAACTTCTCTTCCTTCTGTATTGATTATGTGTGTGTTATTTCTCCAAAAGCCACTTTTAATGCTGAAAATCCTTTTCTTACCTTGGTTGTAGACTTTTTAGAAAGCTTCTACACAGGATATTCAATGTTCTGCACTATAGGTGGTTGTCTATCAGTACTCGTGCTAATCTCTCGAAATCGCAACAAGTGGGCTGCTCTGAAATTCGTGCAAATCCGCACAAATCAATGGACTAGCTTCTTGAATATCTTCATTGACTAGGCCACCTTAGTAAACCTTAAATAAGCCCAAGTGTTGTCGCCACCCAAGTAGGAGTAAATTCGTATTGCATCGCAATTCATTTCAATTAAAAATTGGTTTAATGGTATTTTTCATCTCTTTTTTCAAAAACGTTGTTATAAATTAGTTAGTGATTTGGAGTGCTGCTGCTGCTGATGATTCTGCCTCGTATCAAAGATTATTAGGAGCTAAGAATACAAAGAAATACGAACACTGTCATAAAGAAACTACTGCTGCAGCACGTGAGAATCGATCACGGGAGGCTGACCACCTCCACTAAACCGAGGACCAAGTCTGAGACCAGGCCACAGGTTCCATAGAACGTCTACTAGTGAATAACGGGGCATCGTGGAAACGGGATTAGAATCTAGCCGCGTTTTAGTACTTCTCAGTCAAAGTGAGACTTCGTGAGACAGCGATTTGGGCGCCCCACTGTTTGGGGCTACTTCCCAAATAAGCACCTTCGGCTCCCATTAGGAATTTACATTGGGATAGGAGGGTCGCGATTTCCCTCAGAGATGACTGGACTTGTTTTTCTTCGTGGTAGTTGATGGAGGTAGAGAAAAACTAGAATAACTCTTTGAAGACTTGGTAGGCAACGAAATATAGTCAATTGTAATGATACACGAGTTTCTCAGCTATTAACTTATTGATTGTATCCCAAATCAGTCTTGTATCTTCTGTCATTCTGTATTTCATGTTTCGTTGGAGATAGCCCAATGAAAACTGAGCAAAATGAAAAATTGATGGTGGAATTTCAAAGGTTCTTATTGGATTCCCATGCTTTTTGAAGATTCAAACACTATAAACTCGTAAGTTCGGACACGACTCAGAACCTTGGGCTACAGTATCTTCGAAACAAGGATTAAAATTTCATTCATGAACTTTTTGGATTTCATTTCAGAAGAATTCATTGCAGAGTAGCAAGAATTAAAATAAAATTCTTAACTCAACTAAGCCCCTACACATTTTCTTAAGTTTGCTCCCCTTTTAATCTTATTGTTCTACATGCAATGCCCAATTAATATTGGTCTAACTTAGCGATTAGATAGTATACCACCTCTGTTGATGATTATTGTAGCACTACCATTGTGACAAAGCCTAAGAGAGGTGTTAGGTGATTTTTACACTTGATATGTAGATTGGGGAACCGTAAAATAGTGGCAATATAGTCGTAGTGTGAATATCCTACTAAGCAACGCGAACACCGCCACTGACCTGTGAGCACGAGCTCAAATGGCAAATTACTACATGTTTTCGCTCCTCACCCACTCCATTAATAAATTTTGGTAGACTGAATTGACAAATCTGTGGCTGTTCTATTTTCACGTCCTTCGACATACTACATTTTAATTTCGATAACCTAGTGGTTTAGCCTTCTAATATCGCAATTCTTGAACTGATGCCAAAAAATCGAAAGATTTTCGATCACACTGTTGATGGTAAATGGAATGTTACCATCGTTTCTAGTGCTCCGATCTGTTTGCAGAGGAGTAAACGAATGCTTTTATTATTTCATTCATAAATCAATTCCCTGACCAGTAGCTGTTTCAAAGCTGAAAGTGATGACTTATGGTGAGATGAACACAAGTGTACCAAGTAGTATCATGGAAGTGATAATCTTCAAATCTAGAATTGGCCTCTTGGTTTCATCCTCGATAGAATGTGGAACTGTGCATACCTAACTCAGAATAAAGCGCACTGCGTATATCTCGGAAATCAGTTTTATCGCAAATATGAAGTGGTGACGTCCGATTGAAGTTTGTCAAATGAGGCAATGGCGATTCACTAAACTGTTGACAATGCTCCAATAAAATTTCCCTAATGGCAGAAATTTCCGATCGACCTTGACATTTTTAAGGTTGGAGCAAGTTAATCGTCTGCTGCAGCGGTTAGATTAGTAGCTTTTTCACTCTCCACAAATTGTACTGTATTTTTACACAACTTCAAAAAATTCCTGCAAAAAAGGGCCGACTGATTTTAGCTGTAAATATTTGGTAACCCGAAGAGACACTAGAGATTTATCAGGTGTATGACGTAGAGGCGATACCCTAGGATTTGCTACTGCTAGTTCACTGTGAAATATTCCTCTTGGATAGCTTTAACTGAGGCTCAAACTATGTACCATTGTTACTGTCTCGATTGTTAATGTAAAAAAAACATGAGACTGTCAGTAGAGACAGAGGCTCAGTCTGGTTTCTGACAAGCGTTGAGGTCCTGTCTGAAGTCACCTGACCACACCATGCTTTACCGCCATTTGAAGAATACCAATACACTTGAACTTCTACTAAATTTTCAAACTAATGTGACACACCGAATGTTAAGGCCTAATAACTTCCATTTCTTAAGAACTACTCTAAACCAAGATCGATTTCTTAGGAGAAAATCTCGACCTGGCTGTACATTAGTTGACGACTCTTATCCAACTACTGGTTCTAAAAACGAGTTTGGTGGTCTTTATCATGGCCCTTATAAGAGGATCCACTGGTTTACTTTCCTACTTAACCTAGCTGAAAATCAGACCCGATAGATGAGAATTGAAGATGAGTTTGACACTGGTAACAAAACGATTCGAAGACTAACCGATAAATATGTCTGGTTTGGTGGAAGACGTGACGATTGGCTAGGAATATCGGGAAAACACGTCTATTTCTTCGTGTCTGACGCCTTTGAGTCCTGCTGCAATAAACTTAAAGACCACGAAATCCATAACAAATACAATCGTTTTACTTCTGATACAACCCTTTTTCATGCATTATATAAAAGCCCATTTCTCTCAACGAATAATACTATATTAAAACAAAAACGAGGATATCCTATGTACAATTGGAAAGGGCTGAATACATTACGAGAGTGCTAGACAGAGCAGCGGAACGCTCATCGGAAGGACCGGCGCCTGCGCTGGATCTCGGAGCGGTGGGCGTTGCGCCGCTCCGCCGCGAGGTTCGACAGCTCCGGGTTGAAGGCCGAGTTGAAGGGGCGGCTGCGCTCGTCAACCGCTGCCGCCGCCTCCTCCGCCTCCCTGGCAGCGGCGGCCGCGGTGGCAGAGGGCGCGAGGCCGAGGGAGCGCACGAGCACTGCCGCTGCCCGCTCGCGCTCACCCCGCTCCCTCGCCAGCCGCTCCACCCGCAGACGCTCCAGGCGCCGTCGCTTCGCCTCGCTCGCCGAGGCCTCCGCTTCTGCCGACATCTCGCTCTCATCCTCGCGCGACCGTTTCACCTATTAAACCACAAGAAATCGACTTACATACATTGACCTACAAGAATATGGGTACTCAATATAGTAGGCCAAGAATTTTACGTAACGGCGCCGTTTGAATTCAATGAATATAGGTGATAACAATTCGACTAACTAAACTAGTAAACACTCGTGCAATCTATGAATTCACACATTCGCAGTGCTTTATGCTACGACGCTAAGAAGCAAGTTAAATCAGATTCTGGCCTTGGAAATCGATAACGTACATCCCCAATTATTGGAGGAAAATAGCGGCATGGTCAATTTCCCTACGTCTGTGCGATTTTCAGCTTTTATCAATAAAAAATATTGCTTTTAACTCGATTACCTACAATTATCATATAAGATCACGAGTACAGCAGTGAACTCGAATGTGAACTCGAAATAATTGGACCGAAAGCAAATTAAAGTTCGTAGTCAAATCGAGCAATGATAGTCAAGGAATCATAAAAAATAGACGCATGATACTACTGCCATTTGGCTAGCCGAAACAAGTATATAATTAAAAGGGAATTAAAAGTAAACACTGCATTCCTACAGTAACAAATTATAAAAGATTTAACTGCAGGTGATGACTTTAAGCATGAAGTAAAACGAAGCTGATCAGATGAAGAAAATCTGCGTTTATAATAATTTGAGTTATTAGGGAACGAAAATATTGCAAAAAATTGATCCATAACAAGTTTTGATCAGTGATATTTAACCAGGAAAGTACATACTTGCATAAAACTGACTAAAAATCTTCTTAAAAAGTAATTCGTCCAAAAAAGGACGAGTAGTTGCAAAATTTAGTGACGGATTACTAAAAAAATTAATATGGAGCAACGAATTACTATCCTGTAGGAATATTCAGAAAAACACGAGGTAGTCTACTTACCACAGGTATTTTAATATCGTTTGGGAAAAGGGAGGAGCACTGATTCATCATCTGAGCGGCCGCAGCTCGTTCTTTTTTAGCCCTCGCTTCCTTGGCCTCACGAATTCGTTCAAATTCCTCTTCCACCTTCTTCATCTGGTAGAGAGGATCCGACTTCTGCTTCCGTTTCAAGTCCACTTCGTCGTCCCTAATGGCTACGATCAGAATAACAAAAACAAACATGCTTTGAAAGATTTTTCAGTGATTCTGCTTCTTCTTCACGCTTGGGAACTTCTGACCACCACGGTTTAGCGTTGGCCATTCCATCTTCAGTCTCACCGACGTATTTAAGTATGCCTAGTTTCTTTTCGTGAGCTTCTTTTTCTTGCCGCAGTTCTTCTTCATATTCTTTATTGAAAGCAAACAAATTGCGCTAAGGATTGTATATAGCACCAGAACAATTGAACGACGTACGTTCTCTTCGACATCTGCGAAAAGTCGAAGGGTTTCTTGAGAAGTTATCACTGATTTGCCACTTGATCCACTTCCATGCTTTTTTTCCCTCAAATAGTCAACCCTAGCTTCTTGTGTCTAGAAAATTAGAGAACCAAAACAAACATTACCGCCAGGAGGCTTCGAAGAGCCTCATCATTTTTCTTTTTGCTGTGTTTCGCCTTGTCTGCCTCAACTCGAGCAGCGTTGTCCTTGTTTTTTACATGCCATCTATGATGAAATATTATCTTAAACAATATCTAACCTTTTCTTGGGTAGAATATTCATATTGCAAAAAAGAGTACGTCAAACGAGCGAATACGATAGAAAAACACTAGCCAACGATATATCAAAATATCCACAACAAATATAATTCACTTAAACATCCTTTCCAATAACCAAAATTTCTAAATAAACAAAAATTATTCTTTATAAGCATTGCGTTTAAATCTTAAAGATACTTTTTTGGGACTTTAGGCGGTTTGTACGAAGTATTGGTTGATCAAATAATAGGTGAGGTGGGATGGCGTCGCGAGCAAAGTTTAGGCTCACCCCATTCATGGTTCGTATAAGGGATTTTTTCCTTATGGTATGATTGGTTTCTTAGTCAATTGTGAGAATTAGCGAGAATACAATAACGCCCAGCGTTATGGGGATCTCTCGGCTAAGCGTACTCAACCACCTGCAAATCTACCATTCGGACCCGCCCATAAACTGTCCGAAAATTACTACTACGGTCGTGATATTCGTCGTCAGTGTGGACCACCTATCGATGTATGTACTACCGGGCCTAAGAGACTCACTGAAGGAGATAGGTAAATTGGAAATTCCGTTTATTATTCTGTTTTTAACAATGGGTCTTGACTTAGTGCTCCATTTTTTTAGTAAAATTTCTTCTATCGCTGCAGACGATTTCACCCCTGGTTCAAAGCATAACTGGGACACCCCTCTTCGTTACTGAATCGGTGGTTATTCGTAGCTTCTCGTCTAGTTTATACCAAAAATGTATCAAATATATGGCGTCGATTTCAGTTGTTTTGTCTTAATTCAAAATTCAAACCTGACTTATTGAGTTCGTCTCGTACTTATGCGTTATTACTGATCTTTCCTAATTCATCTGCTTAATTATACTTCACTGCCGCCCTGTTTTGGATACAATGGGCATTTTGCATTTAGTTGGGATTCTGTATTGTTGGCCTAATTTCGTCTCATCACATGACTTTCCGCGTTTCCATTTTTTGTGATGTGTATCAGAGACATTGTTATTTTGATTTAATCGGCTATTTTTTTCGTAGCTCTCGAGTCAAACCCATTGGCACTTCCAATGTGTAGGTAGTTTCATAAATTTTGTGGGACAGGTTTCGATACCTCGCCCCTAGAAATTGATTTAAGAGGTGTAGTAATGTACAAGGGATTTTTAATTTGGGCATAGGAATGAATGCTCTTGAAGTCGGCAGAAAAGGTCTAAGCTTGAAAGTGGAATATTTGAGTCCTATTTCAAGGACTGTGCAGTTGCCATATTTAAAGTCGCGCTCGGTATTTGCTGTCAAGTTGTTGATGCCGACAACCTACCGGTGGGTTTGGTATTGTCGAGATTGTTCATCTAATCATGGAGTATTCAGCACTACTACACGCGTGTTTATAGTAGAGTTCCACTCTCGCTTTAGAAAAATTAATGGCACGGTTCACAGTAGGATGTTTAGTAGCAAAATTCGGTTGGCTAACTGGTAAAAGTGTTTACCGAAATGAACTTCCGCCAGCTTTACACGGCAGGAAGCCCGGCTCATCTACTTAGAGCCCCGAGCTTAGCTGCTTTTTACGAGAGATGCGTCTACGTACTTCTCTGCTACAAGACTAAACCAGTCACTTATTACTATACCTTTTCGGTTTCTTTGTGCCCTTTTCACATAGTATAGTTCAACGTATGAATTAAGTTGAGTTTGTAATCCTATTATAGGTGAGGTGATAGCTAGCACTAGCATGGAAATATGTGAATGTTGAGGCACGCCGATCATAGTGGTCAACCTTGACTTCAGTTATCGAAGAGAATCAATCCAGAAGCATACTAATAGCCATTTCCCGCTATACATCTTTAACACAACCGTTTTACCTAGCTAGGAACAATTTAGCAAAATTTAATCGCAAACTGGTTATTTTAAAGAGATGATTTTAAAATTCCCACTACAATGCTACCCTTTTTATTAATTCTACCTTTGTAGAAATCCCGACTCCCAGAATTGGAGATGCTTCTGTATTCATAAGCAAATGACTTGGTCATTCAGGGGACATATTTTAGCTAATATTGATAACATTACTGTGATGAGCGTGTCCCGAGTTCTATTCTGGAATGAAATTGTTTCATTCACCTTTGCTTACCTATGGAGTAACACTGCCGTTTGAAAACTAAATATTGCAAATAAAACAATAATCCTTCAGGCCTTGTTCGACATGTGCTTACAAAGGAGATGCAAATTACATGACTTAACATATAGTTAATTTCCATTGGATCAGAGTTCCAGACTACGATTAAATGAAGCTGAAAAATGCTAGTAACTTATTCACCATCGAGATGGGAATTGTATCAACCTTTCATTTAGGGGCGAAATCCAAACGGTAGTGAGGGAGAGAATTGGATGATGTCTGCAATGTGTACCAGAACAACGATGTATCTCAGTTATCAAATTTGCATATTGAATCGAGGAAGGAAAGTCTATATTAAGTTATCGAAAATAAAACCTGATTAATATTTTTTATTAACAAAGTGTCTGTTTGTGCCTGATTTTGATGTAGTAAGCAAAAATGTAACAGCTAGATCGATTTTGACATTTTTTTAACATTAAAAGGCTTTTAATCGAATTTTAATTGTGCATTAAATAGGCTTACTTTATCTACGCAAAGGTCAGCGCGCGGTGGTCGTACTAGGTACTTGCTGCGTAGAAATGGCTAACAGGACAAGACTGACTCCTTTTATGGCTCGACTTCGGGACTTTTTCCTTATGGTAATTAGACGCACCTGTACATATGATATTCCCTTCCATTTTAGCGCAAAGACAATCAAAGTAAGCAGTACGCGGATTTAATGGCCAAACGCACACTTCCTCCAGCAAATTTACCGGATGGTGTTGCACACAAACTATCCGATAACTACTACTTTTCCAGAGATGCTCGTAAAAATTGTGGAAAGCCCCTTGAGGTGTATACGTCCGGCCCGAAACGAATTTCGGATGGACAAGTGTAAATCTAGTCGCATTGCAGTTTCTGTTTGATTTTTCTTCGTTTTGTGGTAGCAAATTATTTTATTTACAGCATATCGAAAAGGCAAATACCTCCAACGGATGTCACTCCTGGCTCTAAATACCACTGGGATGCCCAAAAAACTTCTTAGAATCAGTCATTTTTCCCTGCTGTTCGGATTTATCTTGATGCAATTCATGCTCAGGGAAATTGTTTTTCTCGCCTCTTTTTCTCTAAGGTTAAAGCGCCTTTATAAGCTGTCAGCTTTATATTATCATATTAAAAAATAAATTTCGATATATTTGCCCCACAATCTTGGTTAGCCTTATAATGTAATGGTAAGATAGGGGTAATTTTCGAGTTAAAATGCACACATTTGGAACTATATTTACCACCTCCGCGTTTCTAACTAGTCCAATAAACCGGTAAAAATCAATGAGTCTGCCTAGGTCCTCTAGTACACAGGGCATAGTCGTGTACTTATGACTTTATGTGATTGGAAGTTGTGCCGGCCACGCCGGCAGAAGGGTACTTATCATCTCCACCGAAAGAAGGAGCAATACTTAGGCGTTCAGGTGGCCCTTCGTCAGTTGTCTTGCGATTATCCCCGAAATTCCAAAACGACGAGACGAATACTTCTTTTGGTCCTTGTGCTATGCTTAACGCAACACACTGTTCGCCAACTACTTAAGTAAAACTGAAAAATTTGAGTTAGGTTCAACTGAAGAGACCCAGTGAGTGGCCGACACCTCTTATTTAAACAGATGCTTATGGCATTAGAAGCTATACCAACCATTTTTTGACCTCTGCACCAGAGAAGGTCATCCTAACTTCATGGCCATTCAAGATGTACTATACGTTCATGCAAACACAGGGAAAATAACCCTGGAAAACAGGCACATTTTTAAGGGTTAAAAAGCAGTTTAGTATCAAGAATTATGGAGTTTATCACAGGGAACGTCACTTTCCACTGTTTCACATAGGTGCCTCCACCGAAGTTGCCGTAGTGATACTGGTTTCCTAGGTGCTGACCTCACCGATCTTATTTGCTAGAGTTTTCTCCGATTGCAGTGAGAATAGAGCGAAACGCAAATACGAGGAATACTGCCTGTCCCCATGTCCACTTCCAGCGCGCTATACTAAATTTAATGGCCAGGCAGAGTTTATTCTTTAAAAAGCAGTTTAGTGCGAGGATTCATGACTTTTATTCCAATGTACGCTACTTTTCCATTGTTCCATATAGATAACTGCACCAAAGTTGTTGTTGCAACAGCACTGATTGACGTTATAGTGCTGACCCCACCAATCCCATTTGCTAGACCTTTCTCCGATTCATAGAAGCCACAACACGAGCTTATGCAGTGTGGATAAAGCGAGACGTAATGAAAAACACCGCCTATTCTTATAACCACTTCAAGCCCAACTTTCGTATGCATGCTCATGGGACATACACTCAATGAGTATTCGAATCCAAACTCATAAAAACTTAATAACACTTACATACAATCCAATAAAGTTAATACAAAGTTCCCGCAAAAACATCTTTCTACACAGCCTATCAATCAGCGAAGAGGTCCACATCCTCCACCTCCTCCTCCTCTTGCACAGACGCGCCGTCGAAATTCTCCTTGTCCTCGTTGTGGTCGGCGGCCTGGGTGGTGGTGGTGGGCTGCGGGGGGACGAAGAGACTGGCGATCTCGGCGGCCTCGTGGGTGAGGGCCTCGACGCGGTCGGCGAGAAGCATGCGCGCCGCCTGCACGATCTCGGTGGCGGCGCGGCGCGACAGGAGCGGAGCCAGGGCCGCCACGAGGTCGCGCGGCTCCGCGGCGGCGACCGCCCCCACCGACCTGAAGCCCGCCGCGAACAGCTTCCTCGCCCGCGCCTGCAAAAAGCAGCCAGCTGTCAAATGCACCACTTCATTGTCACTTGGTGGCAAACACTTGCGTCTTAGTCGTAGGTGTTTCAACACAAGAGGCACCTAGTCACTTACAAATCCGCTACCGATCTAGGCTATGGAGCACATGTATTAATTCTACATGATTGAGGACACCGCTTAACTGCAAGTTTACGGGAATTAGAAACCACGTGATTTCCAACCAATCTTTACTTTCGATTGGTTCATAGTTAAAGACTTTGAAAAAATGAAAAATGTCGATAATTACTCACCATCAAGTTAAGGATTGCATTTTTCCATTCTTGGAGGGGCAAAATTCAAATGGAATTGAGTGATGATGTTTGCAATGAATACTCGAGTCTGATATTCGTTGACGCCGGGTAAGTGTTTCGATACAAGGGACACCTAGTCAGTTCCAAACTACTTGTTGATCTAGGTCTACGATATCTAAGCAAGGCCAAGTCAAACCATTTAAAGGCTGTATTTCTATGAGTTATATGCAGAAGGTACTTTGAGTTAGAGATCGGAATCCTTGACATGATTGAGGACAACACTTAGCTACAAGCAGGGGGAAGAACGTGTACGTGGTAGAATCGACTAAGGCTAGCTGATCTAGCCCCAAAATAACCTATACAGGATCGTTCTAAAAGTCATACACATTGGGACGTACTTTCACAGACCAGAAACACTAACTATCCATTTTGCACTACTTCGGTTTGACTTAGTGATTCAATACGAACTCACAACCAAAGGCAGCATATGGAGCATCTTTCAACATCGAATTCTTTAACCGTCTATATCTCAGCAACCGAAGTATTTAGATAATGGGAGAACCCAGCTACAGCAAAATGTGGCAGTTAAGACGTAGATATCGGTCATGCATTGGCTCTGGACAAGGCCTCAAAAACAAGGGACACCCAGTTAACTACAAATTAACGTGAACGTTCAGCTCATGATTTATCAAGCTAGGGCTTGTTGATCTAACCCACTTGTACCTCAACAAGGCCACGTTAAGCCATTTTAATTCCATTAGTTCTAAAGGTTGTATACAGATAAAGTTCCTACACTTATAGATCTGAAGCCATGACTGTACAATTCGCATTATTTCAACGTTATCGTCAACATCACTAAGCTCAAAGTATCAGAAGTTACCCAGTTTCTTTCGACATGGAATCCATAAGTGGCCTATATTTTAGCTAATACAAGAATTTGTCTGGAGTGAGAAAACTATTTAATGCGCTTCTGGAAAACCCTGCTGCAGCGGAAGGTTCTACTTAATCGGAATCCACGGTAAAGACAAGGGTCTCGGATATACGTTGGCTCACGTTACGTCTTTCCTTCAAAATAAGTGGCATCTAAGTCATCTACAGAAAATATTCAGTCCAAACAAATGCAATTCCAAAACAAGTTTGTACACCCAGCTTACAAGATGACTGAATTGCTGATCAATCACAAGAAACTTACACAAAGCCACGTCACGGCATTTATAAATCAAGTAGTTGCAAAAGTAGTGGATATGGAGGGTACTTTCATTTACAGAGCAGGACTCTTGATCACGCAAATCCGATACTCCCAAAGCACCAGAGCATATGGGGTTTCCCTTAACCTTGAATTCAAGAGCTCTAACGAAAATTTGTGATGACCGAGGAATTTATGTAAGGCGCTTCTGGAAAACCCTGCTACAGCGGAACGTGTCAACTATTACGCGGGTCTCGGTCAAACATTGGTATTGCATCTATGCACCCACAAAATGGGTAGGCAAAATCTACCAGCATAAACAAATGTAACTACAAAGTGAATCGGTTTTGTGTCTTGAGTCCGTGGTTTTTTGATCTAGTCAAGCGCTGCCATTTATATAAGGCTACCGCAAATATCGTATAGATGGAGTATAATTTCAGTCACTGATGACATAACCAAGGACACCCATAGGCTAAAAGTACCAGGTATACGGGTTTTCTTCTAGCCTCGAGCTAATGCTACTTAAAGTGAAAATAAGAAAACCCACCCTCTTGACACCGGGGAGCTGCATGAGGGGAACGAGTTCAGCGGTGACGCAGTAGGCGAGGCGGCCTGCGAACTCGGGCAGGAGGTGGGCGAAGGCCCAGAGCTCGGGGTCGGTAGAGTACTCGGCGGCGAGAGCGTGAGCCAGGCCCGCGGCGGTCGAAGCGGCGGCCTGCGTGGCGGCCTGCAGAGCGCCCCGCGACACCCGGTAGCGCTGTGCCACCTGCCACAGGCTCGCCCCGGCCCCCCCGCCGCAGGCCTCCCTCCGCCGCGACGGCCACAGCTCCCACAGTGCCAGCGCCACGTACAGCCGGTGCAGCGGCCGCTCGTCCATCTTCTGTCAGGCACAAAACCACAACCATTTGCACCACCTGCAGGGTGTTGGCCATATATTTTAAGGAAAAGATGGTTGTTTTGTGGCTGCTGATGTTGTTTTCAGATGTGCAAAAGGTGTTCATGCACACTACGCCTCCTTTGAAAGTTCAACCCCTTCTTCGACCTTCGAATGATTGATGACAACCAAAAGAATGGACCCGCACCGTAAAGAATTTGATTCATCATGGAAGGGAAGAACTTGTGGCATGACGATCCGCGATGGACATCAAAATAAGGCGGAGGTAATGGCCAGTGATCAATGCTCCCCCCTGAACATCGTAAAAAACAGAGAGTGACCTGAGTAATTGAAATGGAGCGGCTGCTTATTCAACTTCTACCACCCACACCCACAACCACCACTACACACACGCGATATTAGGGAATACATTTCACAGAAAAAAAGGTTGCTGTTTTATCCAGATGTGCTTGCACACTATGCCTTCAAAGGGAACAATGGATCCAGACCAGAACCCATCTGAATCATCATAAAAGAAGAGAGTAACTTTACCATAATGATTCGCGTTGGCCACCAAAATAAGGCTGAGGTACTGGTTGCTGCTCCATGCTCCCTCTGAACACCGTGAAAACAATCAGACGAATGAACTGGAATGGAGGTGAATACGAAACTGTGGTGGCTAGAAAAAGTTAGCAACATGACAAACGACGATCTGACTTCGCTCGGGCAGTAGATTTCCTCCTACAGAAGTCCATCTAATCGACGACAGAACTAAAGCAATTTTGATGAGTGCCTTCTCCAGGTTTCAAGATGAGGGCGGATTGGGGTTTTAATAGAGTAGTGTAGTGGCTTCTAACTATAATAAATTTTACTATTATCCAACGCTTTTACTCTACTGAGATTGTCGAGTTTTTCCTGAACAACTTTTATGTGAGCAAGTTCGATTCATTAAAATCTCCATGAACCCGCCTTCTCAATATGCTCTACCACACACCTTGAGACAATGAACCAGAAAACAGGTAAAGATTTATTAGAATTATTCAACTCTTCCCTAGCAAAGTAAAGTGATCAACATCCGTACGAACTTTTACGTCGAATATAGTGCCTGTTTCCGGCTCGATCAAATCATGTATGCTAGTGTGGATCTCACTTGCCCCGAATGAACGATTGCCTGTGCCTTTGCTGTTCACCCAGCATCACGCAACTCCCTAAGCCGATGTATGCCCATCAAAATCCCACCTCCAGATAGAGATTTGGCGAAAATTCTATAGCATGCTGCCAGATTATTCAGAAAGTTACGAAAAAACACGTTTGGTTGAAATACTACGGATTTATTGAAAACAGCCCACTTCACCAGTCTACCAACCTGCTTTAAACACACGATGCGTGCCGAACCTTAGTCCACCTACCACCGACCTATTTAATAGGACTTAAAGAGTTTGTAGATAACAAAGCCATCATAATTACATTCACTGACCCACGAGTAAAAGGCCCAGACGGCGAAATAAACTGACAGTCCGACGACTGCAGTGAAGAATTAGAACTTTTTCACAAACTTTGTTTCCAAAAGTCAAACACACCTTCCTGATTGGTTGACCAGCAGCTTTGCGAGCCAAGTAGGCATCGGAGAAGCCAATGATGTTCACGATGTTGGCTTCCTCCGGAGGGAGCCAACTGACACGCTCAAACAGCACGCCCCAGTCTATGGTGAAGGCCGAGGTCGTAGTCGATGTCGTCGTCGACGCATTGACAGAAGACTCCGTCGGCACGGACTGATCGCCGTCACCACGGGGCACAACCAGGTAGATCAGATGGAGGGGACCCGCGGTGTTGAGGGTCCTGGCGGCCATCCGAAGATCATCGATAATCCCCGCTATGTGATCCGCGTCCAACCCACCTCGGATGGCTGCTCGACCCAACTGACCGGTCTACAGTTTGATCAAAAGCACACACTATGAGAATGATCCATCCATCAATGGACCATAGAATGCAATGAATGACCCACCTTGAGCTCAATCTTCTCCGGAGGAGTCGACCTCGCCTCCAGGATCTGAAGGCTCTTATTCTCGGCCAACTTCTCGGCGCCAATGCGCGGTGACTTGGTGAGAGGGAGGGGCTTGGCTGAAGCCGAGAGGGGGGAGGCCAAACTGACCAACCGACCGCGGATGAGGTGCTGCAGCTGGCCACGCACGGCCTCGGCCACCAGGACGTTCGCCGCGTCGACACTGCCTGTGCGGTCGACAGCCTGCACGGCAAAGAACGTCCGGCCTACGCAGGACAATAGGTCCTCCAGATTCTTGGCCAGCTACGTGAAAGATGAAAATATTCATAGATGATCGCGTCCATATGCCTACTCACTACATCAAAATCGGTATGAAGACGATGCATTAATGCCCGTTTTCATGCTGGCATCCTTATTGCATCTATGAAAGATAAAAAAGAGCTGAACAACACGAGACGTCGATGAAGGTTGTAAATATTGCTGATGTATCACACTACTTAAGTAGCCAATTCCCTTACTTACTTATTCATTAAGTCATAGCAATATCCCTGCTAAAATTCTAGCCTTTTAAACCACAAGAAATTAAAAAAAAGTTATGGCGTGTAATGGAGCCGGGCATTATTTTTTAGATATTTAAACTGAACAGTAAAATTGAAATCCGTTTGATTAACACCCTGCTGATAACACGGAAAGTACCTAAGAATAATTTAGACACAAAGAAGGAAACTCGGCAGCCAACGAATCGGCTAAAAATAATCACTCAGTTTATGTAGCAGAACGTATGAATGAGAAAAGCTGGTTGTAGAAGAGGATTTGAGAAATTGAAATTGGATATTTCATCCTCCACAAATAGGAAGATCGAACTGGACGTCCAGTTGAGTTTGATAATGAGCTTTTTGAAGAAGCAGCCCTTGAAGAATCTCAAGTTAACAGTTCTTCCGTCTATTCTCACCAACCTGTTTTAACTTTTTTGGTGGATAGACTTGTAACTGGCGACTAGCGAAAAATGGATCTTATATGGGAATGTTGAGCATAGTAGACAGCGGCAGGGTCGTAAAGAAGGGAACTTCATGGGAAAGAGATTCATCTGCTTTCCGTTTGGTGGGATCGCCAATAAATAGTCCACAACTTCGAATTTTTACCACTTAATGAAGCCAAAACAAATGCTTAAGTCTACTGCCAGCAATTAGGGTGTTTGAAGGAGCTTTGAGGAAATAAAGATCTGCCCTAGTGAATCGAAAGGGCAGTCAATGCACCACCACACACAACATGAATCACGTCAAAAAATATCGAAGAACTTGGTCAGGAGAAAATTCCTCATCCACCTCGATCTCACGACTACCTTGCTCCTTCAGATAGCTACCACTCATTTGGGAAAAACAGCTTTTAAAACGTAGCAGAAAGAGGTTGAAACTGGCATTTGTGAGTTCTTCGAACAGTCAAAGTAAAACGATTTTTCCATAAATAATGAAGGTATTAGTAGGCTTGCTAGTAGATGGAAGTTAATCATAGATAATCAGGGAAAGTACATTTATGACTGAATTTTCAATTAAATGCAACAGTGGGTCACTTGTCATATTGAAAATCCGGACAGAACTGATCAGATGACCTAGAAGATTTGACAGAAGTGCATGGATTGAGGCAGTGGTTCGTGTCCGACTGCTAAAAATATTACTTTTTTCCCGTCCGAGAGTAAGGAGTGACATATTTCCAAAAACGGCTGCGGTGAACTCACCCCAAGTCCTATCAGCGACAGCATCAGTTGTCGCAGCCCCTTGCCACCGTCGTAGAGCAGACTGCTGCTGCAGACCCCGCCACCAGTGGTGGGGGCATTGTTTTCCTGAACCGAGGGCGCAGAGGCAGCTTCCATGAGTTGAGCGAAGGCCTCACGCTCGCTGGGTTGCAGGATGGTGATGCTCTCCCCGTAACTGTCCAGGCCTGCCCTCCCCGCTCGACCCACCATCTGTTTGTACTGGCTCCAGCTCAGAAATGATGAGCCCACATAGGGCTTGCGGATTATGACTCTGCCAAGTGAGAAGCAATGCTTCCATATATGATCCAATTTACGGAATTACACCACCTGTCTGTTAGATGAATCTACTCCTCTTTAATTTATGAATTGACGCGACAGCGACCACTTCATCTGCTATGAAGTTTCATTTAAACATAAGGCATTTCTAGTTTAAATCAGAAAATGGAAGACCTAAAACCAATTTTACATTCGAATGAAACCAAAATCCTAGGATCCTGAAATATGACAGCGGCTTCTAGGGATTGTGGATTGACTACCAGGCAGTAAGCAAGGCCTCCACCAGAGCCTCACCTCTTGCTGCAGATAGAGTTTACAGCCCTACATCATGTGTGTAGTGCTATTCATTCAAAGTTGTTACGCTAGCTATTCCGGGCTCGAATTGGTCGAATTGTTATACTTTTTTCGTGTGAATTACAAAGATACAAAAACCTAAGATCCTGAAATAAAAAATAGGACACCAGATTTAGTGGATAAAATCACCTCCTAGCTGGAAGATTGACACCTGCGGCGAGAGTGGAGGTGCAACAGATGACTCGTAATGTGCCGCCCTCCAGAAAGGCCTCCTCCAAGGCTCGTCTCTCCTCCTGCGTCAGCCCCGAGTGGTGGTAGGCGACTCCGCGAGGAATCGTGCCCTCCAGAATGGGACACATGCCCACCCCGTCGGCCACTGTTGGAGCCCCTTCGTGAAGGGCGTCCATCCGCAAACTGGTGAGCAGCTGGCCACGTCTCATGTGGGTCTCCTTATCGGCTAAGGCATCGATCTGTGCGGGCAGTAGGTCAGCCAATAGACGAGCAGTGTTTTCGCAGTGCGCCTTGGTGGGACAGAAGACCAAACAGGAGGGAGGTCGATTAGACGTTGAGGTTTCCGTTGTGGCCATTAGGACCTCGGCAACCAAGCCGACCAAGTGATCGGGATCACGCTTCCTGATCGCATCGGGATACTAGAAGACGGTCGGGGAATGGGACTTAGCCTTACCTTAAAGTTGACTACCCTCTCGTGATGCAAGCGTTCCGAAAGACATGTGGTTTTGCCAGTAGAAGGAAGGATTTTGAACATGTGGTCCTCGACTTTTACGTACTCAACCAGATCTACCGGGCGAAAGTCATTGGTGTAGAGTTTAGCATCGAGAAACGCCGTCAGCTCTGACATGTTCGAGAGCGTTGCACTCATCCCGATAATCCTTGTACCAGCTGTCGTGAAATGCGATATTACTGAATTGAGAAATCTTACGAGAAACAATTTTCAACTTAGTTAGGATGAGCTCAAGAGCAGAACCTCGCGAACCACCTTCACCAATCATGTGGAGCTATTGAGAAGTAGTGAATCAATGTTTACTGCGACAGCTTACCTCGTCTACAATAACGAGCCCCAATTCGTCAAGCCGTCCAGCATCGATGAGTGCATTTATAATGCTTTGAGCTTTCTCTATAGTTGCTATGTAAACTGTGGATTTGTGAAGTCGTTTAGCAGGAGGCATGCGACCTTTACTACTGGCATACTCTTCAACCAGAAAGTCGAGATCTAAACCAAGAGGGTTAAGGCTTCGAACCTAGAAGCATACCATTTGGTACCAAAAAACCAGAACTCACTTTTTCTTGAACAATAGAAACGAATGGAAGGATAAAGAGAACATTTTTACGAGCAACAAGAACCTCAGCAAGCAGTAGAATTTCAGCAACTAGAGTTTTCCCACCACTTGTTGGTAGACTGTATATTAAATTCCGCCGGTTGGAAGATGCGGCCAGTGAAAGACACTCATTTTGCCAGTCTAGGAATGGTTCATGCAATGCAACATTGTTGCTTACCATAGAGATCTGTTATACCGCGATGCTGTGAAAGGAGATCCATAACACGAAGGGGTAGACCAACCAAAGATAGGCACCGAGAAGTTCTTGAAATACTGATTTGACTGAGTACTCTTCGTTGGCTTTCAGTTGTTGGTGATAAACTTGACGGTATCAAGCGGCGCTCGGATGTATCAAGTGCAGAATTCATGTGTAATTGAAGTAAAATGCGCTCCCTGAAAGACATTGACTCAGCATGTTCTGGGGAGGACAAAAGTTTGCGTTTTGTGTGGCGAACATTTGAGCGACTTGGTGTTTTCGGTATTGGAGACGACTGATGTTTATTTATAAGTGCGGACATGTCGATAGCAGCAATCCAAGAATCGCCGGACTCATCAAGGTTGGGTGACTTTGGACCCTACAAAAGTCAATTGAATCGTATCTCAACTACATTTCCATTTGAGGTAGACGTCATTTCTACAATGACTCGAAATCATCCAATACCAACAGGAACCGGGCGAAGTACTAGAATGGGCTAGCCACTGATAAACGAAGTGGGCGCAAAGAAAAAAAGTTAGGGTTTTCAGTGTTTTAAAAGTCTCAATTATTTAGGATGTTATTTTATAGATGGGTATCATTGTTATGTTTGTGACGCTAAATGTTAACAATAAACCTCAAAAACATTTGAAGGATAGACTAAAGCTGAGCGAAGTGTTTGGTGGTGTGCGTTAAAAAGAAAACTTTTAACCCTTATTGAATCTTAAAATGTTAGCTTATTACCGTCCATGAATCGGATTATAGCCTAACCGAATTTTCGGACAAATTATTTGATTGTCTGATTTTACTCGAGCGTTGTAAGTGGAAGACTTCGACGAAGAACCTATTAATTGCTAAAAATAAACTGTTCCAGCATAGTGATGCGAATGATGCCGGACAAAGGACCTAATATGTTTAACGTTTTATCCTTAAAAGGTTGACTAAAATATTGAAGATGATACACCAAACGCACATGGGCAGACTGTCTGCAATCAATCTTAGGTTGATGCGACAAGGGATCACTAAGTCATGATTCAAATAGTAGATAAGTATTTCAATGAGTTAAGTCAAAAATCTCAAAGGGATAATTGTGCACTTGCGTACTGGCTTTTAAGTCCCCAATATATGAGTAACTGAGCTAAGTGTTCAGTACCATGCATACCATGAAATAATGTTTAAATATAAATAAAAACCGCCCTTCAATGTATTTTTTCTTTTTTAAATGCAGCCGTTTTTCTCTATTGCTATACCTGATATGCAAATAAAAACACAAAATAAATTAACATAGTTAAAAAGGCTTTTTCAAATACAGTCAAAATTTCTGGGCTAAATAGTTATTTTGATTGTGTTTTGCCATTAATCCCCTCCAAGTGTTTCTCAGAATGAGAATTACAGCGGATTGAACGACCTCGTGTCTTTTTGCGTTTTACCAATGGAATTGGTCAACCTCATTTCTTTTTTGTTTACTTTGAGTGCTTCATTTGTATCATGTCTGTCACTCATAGAAGAATGGTCACAAAGTCCCTATGCAGACCCTTCTTTATTCAACCAGACTGATCAAGTATTAAGTGAGGTATTTTTGGTTATTTTCAATCAGCTAGATAATAATGATTCACGGATTCAAGATAAAATCAGTGAAACTAAAGTCACTTTCAGTTCATCAGATCAGGGTAAGTGTTACTTTTTAATTTATATTTTGACTTGCCTTTGCACTTCCACCAAATCCAACTTGCAGAAACAGTAATTGAACACAAGTCGCGTTTGCGAAAAGTCTCCAATGGCTCAGGTTTTGATGAACACGGCATCACGACGTGTAACTTACGCACATTTAACTACTGGAACTACACACAGGGCAAAGCCAACGTTGTTCTTGGACATGAGTTTGATGCTGCTATCTCACTGCCACATCACTTCTCCTCGTCCTCAAACAGTGACAACGAAGTTACACATCTTCATCAACGGCACAATCTGCGTCTTCTCGCCCTACTGAACCCCTTTTTCTCTCACCTCCGGTTCAATCTCGTTTTAGCTCCTCGCAAAACCGCTATTTCCCCCGCTGACCTAACTGCTTTGCCTTCGTCCTTTAGACGACTTGTTGTCAGCCAGTGCAGCCTGGTCTTTGTATACGCAGTCTGGTGCCCCTTTTCAATGCGTGCTGCTCCCTACATAAACGCGCTGGCCAGGGCCTTTCCCCAATTGCCCGTAATTGCCATTGATGTTGACGAATATTTACAGTATCGCTGGTCTTTGCGGGTCTTTTATGTGCCGAAGGTGAAGATCTTCATCGGGGACCACGTTTACAGGGAATTCAATGGCACGGATCATGATCTAGATCAGCTCGTGGAATTCATTTGGAAGCATTTACGTACGTCTACTATTTCCCCTAAATTTGCATCCTTGGAATGACCTTGATCTTTCGAATTGTATACGTAATGAATTCTGTTAGACATTGTGGGTCCAAGCTGCCACATAGCATTTTCAATTAAGTGGCGGTTCTTTAAATACGTTCATGGCCGCTACCTATAGCCCTATACCCTATTAATTGGTTAGGGAAATCCTAGTAAGGACTCGTAGCTACGTCGCTTTATATCTGTGAATATATATAGCCCTTCATTAAATATATCCTACTATTTGGGTAAAAGTAGAATACTAAAATATATTCCTTTTCTTCTCTGTGATCAAATGTTTACTGGTTGACAATTGCTCAATCTGTTACTAAATGTCAATGGAGTCTCATTGGTTTCTAGTATAGTGTGTAACGTTGCCCCAAGGTGATGAAAGGTGGTTTGAACCACCAAGGGAAGAATCCCCATTATCTGCGTCTGAACCTACATTTTCCAGCTTAAGAAATCCCCTTAGGTGTCTTCATGCGTTTCTGCTTGCTCCTCCTTTCGATGTAAGTGGTTGTTAATACCGCATGTTCTTAATGCATATCTGATTCTCTCAAATGCCATTTAGGGCCCTAATTCGCGCCATATTTTTTACGGATTTGTGTATAGATTTTCATTAGTAAACTAAATTTGTGCTTTTGCTTATAGTCAGAGTTTTGTGAATTTGTCGTTAAGTGGGTGTGTTTTATTTTGCCTTGCCTCAGTGAAATCCATCTGTACTGTCTTAGTGCCATCATTCCTAATAATTTGTAGTTTTAGCCCCCTAGTGGTACCGAGAACTTCTATGCAGGCTATATTTCCTTCCCTGGTGTAACTCCCATCATTATCTTCGTTTTCGGCTCAAATCAGTTGTGACGCTAGGTCACTTTTCTGCTTTTACAATACTTCAAAGTTAAGCTACCAGCATTCCTCTTGCGGTTTTGTCTATGTCGCTAACTCTCAATCGCTTCACGCCACTGTAAACTCTGAAATCATCAGCAATTTTCCCATGGGCCGCGAAAACCCATCTAGCTCTGTTGTAGTTCATCTCCGTTTGGCCTATAGGACTGCTGCCTCAAGGTCCCTTGGGTCTGCGTCGGGAGGACTTCCTCGGTCCCATCCCGACACAGCTGATGGTGCGCAAGAACGACTACCGCCTGCCCTTCATGTGGGCGCTCTTCCTGGCCAGCTCGACCTACCTCGCCGCGTGGTACTTCGATTGGTGCATGCTTCTCCGCCGCTTTAAAGTCGCCGCACAGGATCTGCGCCGCTTACTCGCCTCGTACGGCCTCTTCGCGGATCGGCGGACGCTGCCCCGACGCAGCGTCGGCGCCACCGCCGCCCTTCCACCCCCTCCGCCCCCGCCGCTGTCCTTGGAACCTCCCCGGCGTTCTCATCCGCATGCCGACTAGAGAGAGCGTGTCTCGTCTCCTGTAAATAAAGCCCAGTTCATTGACTTACTGCTATCACAGCTTTTGTCCTCCCCCTTTCTGGCTGCTCTACCTGTGTAAATATGGTTGATGTGAAGAATATATGCTTTGATTTGGAAAGACAGGAAGCTTTTATACATTTTTAATTATACAGCCATTTAATTCTCCCCCTGGCAAATGACTCTTTGATTAGATTAACGATGGGTGAGCCCTCCGTTTTCTGTCCTTTTTGTTATATTGCTTAGTTATGGTTCGCATGCCGTCATGCAGACTGGGCATTAATACCAAAGTGCCTTTAAAAGTACTCGAGGTTTACAACCGTCTGAGTGGGACTTCAGGTTTGGGTTTATGCGAAAAAGGGAAGCGGTGGACGCTGAGCGAAGTGTGTCTGGCTTATCGGTCTGCAAACAATCAGCTGGTGTGTTTATCTGGGTTTGGTAGGCAAGGTGTGCATGCAAGTCTGAAACTGCATTAGCATTGATGTGTAATGCTTTTCTGCGATTACCGGGGACACCTTGAATGGCTTCAGCAATACTTCCGTCGAAATATTGGCAGAATTCAAGGTATACGAAGGTGGGTCACAAAGTTTGAGCAAATTTCTAATAATCGCAAAACTGTCGAATGTAGGCAAGTTAAAACTCCTAAGAACATTTAATTTGCTGTTTACCTTGCTTTTATTTACGACTGATAGCAACCTCCCTAGATACTTCCTATAGGTCAGCGAGAAATTTAGTTTTCATGTGTGTAATTCGAAACGGAGCAAACTTTGAGCACGATTGTTCACAAGGCTTTGAGGCCTGATTGGCAGATTCCTCGAATGGTAATTTTAAAGGCGGTAATTATCAGTATATAATCAGAAGAAATCGCAGCAAAGGTCCCTAGAGTGGACCCATATCCGGGACCCCATCAAGTTTAAATGGGCTCAAACAGTGATGGTCACGTTTTTCTGGATGCATTCAGTATGTGGCAGCATGCATTTAATATGCTGAGTTTTAAGGAAGAACGGTTCGATTAAAAGGCGGAATGAGAGAAAATTTCATGGTGGAGCATGAACTCCACCTAATTGCACAGACGAAACAAAACACTGGGTCACTACTTGGCTTTTAAAATGTCTCCCTACGGAATTCCCCAAAGACGATCTTACAACCTTGAAGACTTGGACTTGAGAGGTACATTGACCTGAATGGCAACTACGTTGGGAAATAGGCCTCTGTGTCTTCAAGTTGTCATTGTATAATAAGTTTATTTTCTGAAATTTCCGCTATCTTTTTGGTCCAACCTAGTAAAATGCAAGACCAAAACACCCTTATACAAATAACTTCAGATTAGATGAGGATAGTTTTTTCACCATCATTTAAAGAGGTGCATATAAGCATGCTGCTTTGTGGGCAGAAAATAGCTTCCATCTATGGGATCAGGTAACCGCGACAGGGATACTCGAAGCGTTCAAAAATAGGTTTCCTAGACTAGCCACAAATGAGTTTTTGCCGTCAATCAAATTAGTTGCTTTATAATCGATGACTTCCATGACCAGTGAAAACTCCCGTTTCCATGTAAACATTTTTACTATTAAATATTTGATACTTCCATGGTATGGTTCTCCAGTAAAATGCCGTCATCAATTGCAGAGCACATTGTCATGACACCTGACTTCTTCTACCAATGAAATTTGCTCTGCCTCTTCTCGAATGCATGTGACCACCTTTACACATCTACCTTAGCTTCTGGAGATGCAATCCTTTTTTGTCATTGCAAATATCAAACTCTATCCAACTCTGCATTCTCCTCCTATGGACTTGTATTTTGGTAGATTAAGCCACCGTTTACTGTAGCTCCCTGACGCATTAATTCACTCAATTGAAATGGCTGACGGGCTGGTAGCGATTTAGAGCATAACTGTGGGCTAGATTTCTTCTGACCTCCTCATTAGACGCCCATTGTCTAGCCCCCTCCAACCCTCATTTCAATTTAGTCACGACCTGAAATGCGCTCATTTGAGACTAATAATGTTTGTGTGTGTGGGTGTGAGTTATTTCATTTAGACTTATTTATTCTTCTAATAAGTTGATAAGACAGATGCCCTTGGTGTTTGAAGTTTATGGATTCTTTCGCTTAAGTGATGCCAACACAAAAATGTCTATAACTTAAAGGAAAAAGCAAACATGTATTGAGAAATTTATGAACCATCCACTCTCAAGAGATAGCCTACGAGGCATTGAATCATATATGTATTTCAGGAAGTCAACGCATCTACTAGGGCACCCCAGAGGAGAAAATTATAATTTCCTTCATTTGAAAGAAATGTAGAGTATTGGTAGTGCCTACTGAAGCTGGAAATTAATTTGCGCTAAAATGCATTTAAACTGATCAAATTTTGATTAACGGATGAATAAATTAAAATTTGCTTGATTAATGCCGTGCTAACATGGATGTGTGGCGGCATGACGCATACCGGCGAACCACACAATTCAATCGATATTATTTCCTCGGACTCACACAGCCGTTCCCAAACCTAGCTACCGGACACCCCGTAGCTAATCGAATTATGTCATGTCTAAAAGTCGCGAGTGCAACACTCACGCAAGCAGTTTCCCCAATAAACGCTCCGAGCTTAATGGATAGTAAATCCATCTTGTGGAGAACCTAAGTGTGACCATATCCGCTTCAGAAATACCCAAGACTCATGAGGAACAAATAGGGTTTTATGAGTTCAAAAAGAAGACTCAGTTTGTGAAGGGGAATGTTTAAATGTGGGAGCTTGCAGAAGATGGCTTGCGAAATTCAGAAGTGGAGTTGAGCTTGATGATAAGCTTCTTGAAGCAGTGGCCCTGTTGTATCGGTTTGAACCGTTAAAATGTTCATTGCCATCTTCAAAAACTTTGAAAAGTTCCTAAACTCGGAAAATGGGTGCCTCATGAATGTCTGAAAACAACCTGGAATCTCGCTTCGGCGACATCTGCTCTCCTCTCCATTCTCGCTAACTTGCTTCCCCCACTTTGGATAGAATTGACTGGCGATTGACGAAAAATTAGTAATTTGTAATAATTTTAATAGTCGTATTCAATGGTTTCGTAAGCTGGTGGAAAGACCCCAGCCGCAGCCCAGAAGGAACTTCACGGCGGAAAGAATTTTCTTTCAATCTGCTGGGATCGCCAAGGAGTATTCCACTTTGAATTGTAGCCACTTAATGCAGCAATAATTGGTGCTCAAATCCACTGTCAGCAATTAGGGCGGCGTTTGAAGCCAGCTTGGTTTGAGAAAAAAGACCTGTTCTAGTGAATCGTAAAAGGGATGACGTTTCTTCACGGCAATGCAGCACGAGCCAACACAGCAAGAAGCACGCCACAAAAGATGGAAGAAGAACTTGTCTGGGGGAAAGCGGCTCATCCGCCTTATTCCGCCGTCCTTGCTCCTTCCTCGGACGATCCTTTGTTTCGTAGTTTACTAAAAATCCCTTTGAAAGAAATGGCTTTTGCAACGCCTCAGGAAGAGATTGAAAGCGATATTAGTAAGTTTCTTGGATAAGCAAAACCAAGAGGATTTTAAAATCATGTAAACATTAATAAGCTTGTTGGTATATGGAAGGAGGTTGTAGCGGAAGAGACACACGCACCAGAACGTCTACTGGGGGACTGTGTGCGTCTTGCAATTGCGGCTTTATGAAATAGAAACAGGGGACGTGACTCACACAATTCGATAAGCTACGGGGCGTTCGGTAGCTAGGTATGGGCACAGCTTCGTAAAAACCTGAGAAAATGATATCGATTGAATTGTGTGGTCGGCCAATATGCGTCATGCCGCCACAAGGTCAAGGATAGTGAGGAAATGTATGTTGATGATTAATTCTTTAAATAAATGTAATATTTGGTCACCACTTTTGTATTTGAAATTCGGACAGAACTTATGGGATCACCCGATAGTTAGGCACTCGCCATGCAAAGAAGATGCGTCATGCAGGGAGGTAGGAGGCAAAGATCCAGATCACAAGATAACTAGACATGCTAATTCGACAGATGCCTGAATAACCATGAACTGAAGGCACGTTTGTCCATCGTGGCGTAGCCGGTAACGCTCCAAGTAACACAAATATGCCTGGCTATAAATAGCTTGCCATGGAGACGTAATAATTTATTTCAGGGTTCTTACAAAATCTACTTATAACCTAGAAAACTGGAGGGTTGGTTGAGGGAGGCACAAAAGTTAGGGGTACTTATGGTGTCGCTTATAACAATCGGAAATGGCAGGTCTATCAGTATATTCCTTCTAAAATGTTAGGAGACTAAGAGATGAAGCGGGGGTCATGCAGTTTCTTGATAAGCAGGTGAGCAGGGCTGTGATCCGAATTAATTACAGTCCCATAATCGGGAGTGAAAAGTGTAAACATCGAAGGGGTGTTCCAGGAATTATAGTACCTCCATTCCACAAACATCGTTAGAACAGACCGGCAATGTGTTTTTTCTCATCAAATTACTCATACTAACACAATGCTTGAATTTTACTGTCTGGTGATTTATTTACACCCATTCAGTTAGGTATCTGTCCCCACTAATTGCCATAATTATGATTGCACTATTAGTTTACGTGGAGTGACAGGTGGGTACTATCCATTTGAGGCAGATACTATGCGTTACCTATCTGAGTTGGCTGGAAAAATCTTTAGTCGGAGTAAAGAGACGTCGTGTCTTCCTTTCCAGACACCAGTTTTCTGAATTCCCCTCCCCCTCCTTCCTCCTTCTCCGAATAGCTAGTAAATTTGAGGTATTTTGTTTTCGCCTCAAAATGCCTCGGAAAAGGAGGCAAAGGGCTGACAGGCAGATGGCGTCTGGGCTCACCCCCACCTCTCCACCTTGTCTGGTTTCTGGCTGAGGAACTTGTGGAGGCATGGAGCTGGGACAAGGCGATAGACAGATTGAAAGGACTGATTCCCATTCAACTTCGATGCAGCTCACAGCCAGACTGCAAACAACATTGCGAAAAGCCTTGTGTCTGGTCTTATTGACATACCTTAAAAAACCTCAGAAAAACAACACGTTGGCATTGGGATTTGCAAAAATGAGAAGAGGAATTTACTAAATAGAAATTGTCATTTAATAGACTACTATTCCTTTCGCCTTATGGGCTACTGTTCAAACTTTGTAAAATTACACCATCTCCAGTACACACCCAGTGACATTTGTTTAGAAATTTGTTCACAGTTTTGTTAAAAAGAGTAAAAAAAATCATTTGCAATTTTTCTACCGGATGTTTCGATGTTTAGTCTGGCTCTTGTCGTATGCTAAATCAGACAGTGTAAACTATAAACCAGGTTATTCAGTAGCCTTGCAGACAGCGACTAGCAAATGGTCTCTCGTTATGCGTACAGACCGGATTTCGCTAATATATCAGGCTTGGTGTTCGCAATTTTGAGGGCTAAAGTAATTGTTCCTGGGCTGTCGCAGCCCTAACAAGAGCCGTGGGGAACCTCTGAGATGAATCTGGAGCTGCTGCTACACCCATTAAGGTGATTTATCTAATGTCTGACATTTGCTAAGGATGTTACTCAAGTGTAAAAGATTTTTATCCAATGCAACCTGGAGGAAGGGTGTCGTAAAAACGGCTTCAATTCGGTAGTCAAATAACTAGGCTATCGTAGCACTGGCAGGGCAGTGGCGATTATTGTCTTTCTCCAAGACATTGCCCAGTCATACACAGCAATCCATTGGTGGGTTGCATATTTCTGGGGTGTTCCGAGGAGGCCAAACAATGGTATGGTCATAAAAATCTCATTTATAGCCTTTTCTTTTTATCTAGGGTTTAACTGCAGTGGTCAGCATTTTTCCACTAATTTCGGAGGATATTTATTGTGAGATCGATTAACAGATTGTCGGCTAAGTCGATAACTTCTTCTGGTCACCACAGCCCGTCTCTATTGCGACTCCTCTCTGCTTTTAAGGTCAACGTGAATCCTCGTCAAGATTCAAGTTATTACCCTTAATGACGATTCTAGTCAACCATTCCCCCCATTTTCTTCAACACTAATGAACCAGAGATCAACTTTTAAGGGGAGCTTAGAGGCTATACACTATCACATCAATCACTATTCGGTGAATTCCTACTTATTTGGAAACTATCCTTTCATTGAATGAACCTTCTCTAAACCGATCTTCAAAGCTTCTTCTATAGGCTTGAACTTAATAGATAATCCCTAGCATTGCGTGACCCCACTCAACAATCGACCAATCCACACAAGACATTCCGTGGCATCAAATACCATTCACAAAGTCTGGCACTTCCACCTTTTCAACTAAGCTCAAGAACTTAACAGTTTTTTTGGCACTTTTGTACAAAAGGTAATCCATTTCATCATCTCACCCATCGCATGCTCATGAACTCTTAAAATGCAACATTTAGAATTAGCACAAACACGCCGAGCACAAGTCTGCATACTAGGCTTTACTCTTTTTTGAAAGATCGAGAGGTTCTTCTGGTGTACGGGGTCTCTTCCTCGGCAGACGACGTCTTTGGGGCTCCGAGTGGGATAAGTAGTGATAAACGAAGTGAGGGGGAGTTAGTTGAGGCAACTGGAGCCTTCGACACTGCATGGAACACACGTCCGTCTCCACGAGGATCGGCATATTTTCTTCCCCTGGGCTGCTGCTCTCGGTTGTCGAAGTCGGATCAGGGTTCAAAAGAGGACGGGATGGGGGAGGATCCGTTGGAGGGATGAGTGAGGGAAGGAGGTACTCTGCCCCTGGGAGAACGGGAACTGAGCCCAGGGGAACTACCCGGAAACAGCGGAAACTGGACGCCGAGTTTGCTCGTTGCACATGGACCTCCGCTATCGGTTCTTGTGGCGGCGATGGCGGTGGTAGTAGTCGGAGATTGGGATTCCTTTGGATTAATTCAGGTGAGGGAATTTCTATTTGCAGTGGTTGTGTCTTCGAACACCTCGATAGTACTAGAAGTATAGACATATAAGTTAGTTCTCTAATAAATTGACTGCTAATATATAGGCAGTAACTTACTGGTTTTAGTGGATAGCTTAAGGTTTAGGGCGAATTCCGATGAATCGGGTACCCATTCATTCTTTCGGCTCCTCAATACCTGCATATTGGAGAAATGCAAGATGTAATTATATGAGCACCTTTCTAATTTGTTATGTATTAAAAATTCAGAAAATTTACTGCCAGAAACTGCAGTATACACTTGTATAAAATGTCCGAATGCTGCCTTTAAATGAGCCAATTTACATTACGACTCCAAATAATTGACCTGGATCGTGTTTACACTTCACTACAATGCACTAGAGTACTTTGGGGTTTTCCTGAGACTTTTACTCTAAATATAACCAAACCGAAACGGTCGAGCATGATCTATCGCGAGCTCCATATCAGTAATCGAAGGACTTGGCAATGACAGTTGTGGCGAGCAGAAACTAACCATATCGTCGGGTTCCAGTTCTCCACTGACCATGCACTTGCACATCTCGCAAGTGCCCTTATCTTTCTGCGAAGCGAGGGCCTTGCAGCAAAATCTGCACTGCAGCATGTGGTCGGAAATGCAAATGTCGTCGTCGGCGCGCGTAGAGAGCGACTTTCGTCCGATTAACTGCCCAGCTGTTTCGCGCTCGCACTCAGTCGATTTGCGCCCTCGTGCCCGGCGCTGTCCGCTTTCATCGGGGCCGGTCTGTGAGTCGGCGAGTAAATAAAACTGGCTAGACCTGAAAATAAGCATCAAGGGCATAATTGGCACTTGAACGGCGATGATGGTCCCTGTGTACGCCAGGGTGCGGGTGTCTGGTTGATTAGCATCTCAATCCTCCTCGCCGTAGCCGTCTAGTCATGCGCCGGCGAGGCGGCGCAGCGCGGCACGCCAGGCGTAGCGCGTGATAATTGATGGAGATAAGCGAATTTTTTGAGTCTAGAGGCAATGACTGGCGTACCAGACAAATGAAACGGCTGCATAGCTCTGGAGAAGGGGGAGTGGGGTGGTCGTTTTACATGGCCTGTTTATTTGATAGGCTGTAAAAAAGTGTTGGGCTTATTTGAACGCCATTCCCTAGAAAGTTATTACAGGGAGAGGAACCTCAGTACACGTAGTAGGGATCCCGTACCTACATCCCAGATGAGCGTATCGCTCATCCACAACTCCAACAATTCACCGCCCCACGTCTGGAAAATGTGTAAATGATCATAGTGAAAATAGGAGTGGTTGCAAGGGTGAAGTCATGCAGTTTATACGATCCCTCGTGTTTCGTACTTAGGCAATGGATGTTTTAAGCCATAAACATTTTCCGGACCTCTGCCCCAGGGCGCAAAACCAACAAGGCAGAGGAAACACGTTGAAATCGCCTTAAAAATCCAAGTATTGCTAATATGCATTTTAAAAATATAACTAGTTATATTATGTGCAGGGAATTAATGTATAAAATGAACACCGTAAGCTAGGTCGCGATTGTGTTTAATTCCAGGGATGTCGGTAAAACTGAAAACCCCATTCAGGTTTCAGGGATGAAAAAGCTATTTTAAGAGCTGCTTGTTTGCCTAAACCGGCTATTCCTTTCACAAAGGTATTTAATAGGTATGCACAAATGATCACAAAAGCTACATGCGGATAGCAATGTTTTAACTCCTTAAAATATTGTGAAATTTCACTGGTAACCAGTCAGAAATAATAAGAGATGGCCAATTATTAAAAACCTGCCCATACCTGTCTAAGAAACCGGCAAAAGAAAAGCGTTAATCTACCTATTTTGGATGGCCTCGATTAGCACGATCTTCTTAGATCTGAAAGTTACACAGTACTTCAGTCAAAAGCTACCGGACTCCCCTTCCGCCAAAGAAAGTCGGAGTCACCCTCCTTTGTTCCCTTACCGTATAAAGCCATCTGAGTGCACAACTCGTGGAGCACGCCAATAGACGTCATAGTTCGCACGTCTCCTCCTCTCCCTCCGCGAGTGGGACTATCTTGGCGGGGTAGTAAATCCACCTTGGAGAGAACTTAAGTGCAGCCTATAACCACTACATTCTATGAAATGTGCCTATTAGTGGTAATTTTTGATTGCAGAAAGGAAGGGTTACGACAAAACACATATTGCATGCGTGATTGACGTTCTATTATTAGAAAAAATCCTCTTGAAATTTAATCAATTGATAAGTGGACCATTTTAAGGCCTAAACGCCAATAAAATGTAAAAGGGATTACATTAAGGGTACTCACCTCATCGAAAACGGTTTAGGTGAGGAAAAAGCCTAATTCCATTCACAAAATGGCAAGAGTTGTTGTGCGAAATCAAAGGAACTTGAAATTACTATTCCACAACAAAGAAACCTACTTACCCTAAGACCAGATTTCTTGAAATTCAGGACAGACATGGAGTTTCGTTAGGACTCCACCAACCCTATGAGAAGCGAAGTTCTACTAGTTTCCGATTTTAGGGATTCGGCAAAAACTCTATGAGGTCATCCAACCATCAAACTTTCTACAACGCCTTTTCCACAAAAAACTCGAATAAATGATACTTCAGTTGGTCCTTTGAGTAATCCTCAAGGGCTTTTCTGCCTCGTAGATGAACTGCCCCTTGGAAGTGAAAAAGACCACACCTGAACGTGTGTCAATGCACCAAATGCATCTGCTGACAGGACCTTGTCTTCTGAAATGCCAATAATTGAGTCACCACTATTTATCATGTGTACCAAGCCTTAATTCATTGAGGAAATCATGTTCAGGTTTTTAGGAATCCAAACATCTTCGCTGATTGAAGTAATAGCAACTGCAGGGGTTTCTGAAACTACATTAGGGCAAAGACTGGCATATACTGGCGAACCTTGAGATTGGTAGTAGGACTACTAGCATACTTTGGTCTTAATGCAATTAGATTTATACAATATGTAAACAAAAATGTATTAGTCCGAAATTACAAGGTTCAGCGAGAAAAAGGTGTACAAATGATTAACAACGCAATCTACGTACTTGGTCCGCGGAGAGCGGTTACGAGTGCAAAATCCAGGCGAGATCTGCCTAGACAGGAAACGACATTGTAAGCGCTGTCTGCTCTCATGCTGCAAGGCTCCCATTGGTGTTTCGAGCCGAAGGAATTCATTGGTCGCGATGTCGGATCATTAACCAATACCAGGAGGCAGTCACCACAGTTGAATGACCATGACATTACAGCACAACCAGTGTTAATGTAGATTGTGCAGTGAACGATACGATCAAGAAATAAACCACTAGCAAAGGCAATTAGTATCAGATTAACAGGGTCATATTACGTTGTAATATGTTAGTAAATAAACAGAGATTGTCTGGTAAATATATTATTGGACAGATTGATATGAGATTAATATGTAGCTCTATGCAATATCTTTGGATTTCCCACAACATTGGAAGATGAGCGAGTTGTATTAATGAAATAAATTTTCATCCAACCCACTGTCCTGAGTACGGCTACCGGGAAGGATGTCCGAAAATCGCTTTTAAAGCTAAGGATCTTCATCGGGCTGTCAGAAGTTGCAAACTGGGGAGGAAATTCAAAGAAATAATCTAAAAGGGGTATTTCTATAAACTATAATTTTAAAAGTGTAGATCTTTCATGAAGAAGTGCTTCTAGTTTATCACTACGATAGTAAACACCAAAGTTCATATTCTGCTAAGCATGTGGTAGTAATGGGTATCTAGTAAAGCAGTCCGCTACAGTTAAAGAATTCCCCTGTAAAGCCTTAGAATGTTCACTTATACCGTGGACGGCATAAAAAACATGACAGCTGATGTATTTAGACATGAAGTTAGACTTCCAAGTTGTTACCCATGAGTTAAACTCTAGTGCGATTGGATATAAGGGTTCAAGGCAAAAGCTTCTAGTGGACGAAAAAAGCAATTCATAAGCTTGGGACGGGAAGCTACCAATTCCTTAAATGTCAATGTAGCTCTATTGAATGGAAGCGTGAACAACTCGGAAACTGGATCAGCATCCAGCTAGACACTATGAGTCGATGAGCTAAGTGGCTCGATACGTAGGGCTGGACATAACAATTAAATCAAATTTGCAAAGCTTGAATTTCATTCCCCAATCACCTTAATTTCTTTAAATACGAAATTTGTTATTGTACATTCTGAGCAGTTTCCTATTATTGGTTTACAAATTTCCTGTCAGGCATAAAACGAGATGCACCTAACCAAGGGTAAGCCAAACACTCCGGCGTTAGTAAAATCGGAAAATAATACGAGATGTTAAATAAGCACAACAAGTTACTATAAATTTCACCAGCCGGCAATGAAAACAACCTCAACGATGGAACAGTAGAAACAAATGATGTCTTCATCGTTTTCGCTTTCTTATCACACTTTTGTAACACTCAAGAACAGTGTCAATCTCTCAAACGCGATGAGATGTTGAATGAGATCTAGAGGAAGGGAGCTCGGACAGTCATCTCATTGTCCCCGTGTTAAATCATGTACTGTCACCTTTGTCCAATGACAGGAACATCGGACAATAGAAGTTGGAAATTTCGGGGTCCGTTTTGTTATACTTCCGAGTAAAACTGATGGGAAGATATGACTTTGAAGTGTCACCTTCAATCATAATACAGACACTCTCAGCCATCTTAAAGTCGTACAGAGCAAAATGCAGTGTGGCTATGTTTAACAAATACACAGAAAGCACAACAGAAATACATAGCTTTCGGTCATCCCTCAGTCACGTTTTCACGGAGCACTTCACTCATAAATTCATGTTAGTACAATGAATGTGGTATTAACCTATCTTCATATTAATAAATAATAATTACCAAGGCAATGCGGAGAAATCTGTAAAAATAATGAATCCCAACACGAAGGTAGATAAAAAGGTGATTACATAAATATAAGAAATAGACTTGGATGCCTTTTTGCTCTATTATTACGCCAAACTCTGTTAGATTACTTTAAATGGAGAAGGGAATATTTTGTTAACTGAAATGTTGGGCTATAATTATACCAACCATCCTACAAAAATTTCCATCAAAATTATTCTCACAAAATTGTATACTTTTAAGGTGACTTTACTCACAACTGTTTCATAATCTCCGTTAATACGGATGGAGCGCATAATTCAACCCTAACAACTATGAAGGGATACAAATTAGATCGAAATAAAGAAATAACGTGTTACATAAATAAATTCTATTAAACTACGCATACACAAAGTGCACCCTTGATGTGCGAAACTAAGAAACCGAAAAAATATAGAGTAACCATACCAAGCGAGAATCACCAACAAGAATCACCTTTAACAAAGTCTTGAAGGCATTAAGTGATGAAGTTACCTTAAGATTTATTTACAAGTAATATCAGAGTAAAGATTCGTTGATTTAATCAAAGACAAAATAATAGAGGGGAAAGACGCGCTTTACCCCATTGCTGTCGTCGTCTTCTGAGAATTTCAAACTGGAAAACCAAAACGAGATTAGTTCAAGTTTGATGAAAAAGACTTCTTACGGGATCAGGATCGAACTCGGACGGTCGCGATTGTCGTCCTTTCGTCCCATTGCTCGATCATGAATTTCCGCTTCTGTTCCCTCGTCAAAGACACCGGGCCAATACAAGTAGGAGACATTAGGATCCGTCTTGATTCTACCTTCACTACTGGAAAGAAATAACATACAATAATCACAAAAGTTACCCCTCTTCAAGATTTAAAAGGCGTATATCACTAAGAGGATATTTTCAATCAATCGGCGTATATTCGGAAATGCTTTGTAACCAGCCAATGCACCACCAAAATGAGCCTCAAAAAGACAAGATAAAAGTTAAAGATGTCATTCCCAAGTCGCATTTGACATAGAATACTACACTCACTACGTAAATTTATAGATAATTAAAAGTGCTCTTGCACTTGCAAAAAGATAAACCAAAAGTCCAACTTCCAATTTAAACGTATCATTAATACTAACGTGATAACCATTTTGAAACAGCTATAAATCAGCAGATATCAATGATCATAATTAATTAACTGATGGCAAAACGATATCAAGGAAACTAATTTTAAGAACCCGGAATTTTTCAAAGTAAAATTTGATGAATCTGGCTCAAAATGACGCAGTATCGAGAAGAGGATTTGGATTAATTAAAGATGAAACTTAGCTTAAAAGAAACAATAATTCCACAAATTATAATATTTCTGCGGCACATTGAAGGAAAGCAGAGGGAGCATTTTGGATTGCTCATATTTTATTCAGTAAAAGGCTATATAATGCTTTCTAATGAGGCGATTACTTTTAAGTGAGAAAAAATTAGACCACAACATTATTTTTTAAAAATAACACGTATACAGTTAATGTTCCCAAAATAATTCCACAAGGTTGTCTTCTATGATTTGGATTTAGTCTTCAGGCCTTTATGTTATACAGAATGTACAAATATGAACCCGATTTTACGTGACAAACTAGTAACAAAATAGGGAAAATGCCTGCTTTTAGAAGGCCTAGAAAAGTCTATGCTTACCCTATCAAAGCACAAGCAGAAAAAATCAGCGGTGGAACGAACGGGGAATTAGAAAGCTTAAACTACGTTTTCGTCGTTGACGTTTCGTAACTCTAAAGGGAAACGCTGCATTCCTGAATGCAATGAAGGATAATCCGTTACCTGAAGGGTCATACCATGGCAAAGCTACCCAAAACGGACACTCTCAAGCAGGACTTAAAAGTGCAATACAACCCCTGCCTGCACCATTCATAATTTTAAAGAATACTAAGACATAAAGTTTCAACAAAATTTTACAAGTAGTTTATAAACATAAATATCAATGTATTTACAAGATACAAACAGGAGTAGAAGAGTTGATAAAATCGATTTCGACGATGGAATAATCTCGTGATATTGAGCCTGATTTCCCATCATCGTGGTCGCTTGAGCGCTCCACTCTCGCAACTCCCGAGTCCACCGTCGAAATCCTAAACGAGGTGAGACGAAGTTGGATGGGCATAAAAGGGAACACCTACAGAATCACGATCGAACTCGGAAGGAGTGGAGACCGTGGTGCGCTCGTCCCAATGTTCGATCATATACTGGCGTTTCTGCTCCCTCGTAAGGGGCAGAGGCCAATTGACCTGAGCAATATCATGATCCGTCTTGATTCGACCTTCAAATACAACTAATGGAGGGAAGTAACATTTGACAGTCTCCAAACATACTCATCTTCATGATTCGCGCAGCATAAATCAAGAGGCAGATGTTCTCAATGATCCAAAAGTCTCGAATCCCAAAGTGCAGTGTGGCTATCACTAGCCAATACACAACCAGTAACGAGCAGCAAAAGCGCAAGGCAGGTGTTACCTCAAACATCTCACTCGTGAATTAAAATTCATCAATATTTCAAAATGCTTGATCATATGGTTTTAGTGTGTTGTGCTACGAATCGTAGTGAATAAACTTATTTATACGGAATTTCCAAGATAAAGTTGTAGAAATCCGTTCCAGTTCCTGGAAATTCGAAAAATGAACTGTAAAAAAATAGAATCTTTTCGCAGTCTTATAAATAATCTTTCGTTTGTAATGTCTACAATATAGAGGAGATCATATTAGCATCTTATAGCCGAGCTCTTATTGGTACAAAATATTTCATGTATTCAAGTTGTCTAATAGTTTAAGTATGGAGCTAATAAAAGAAAAATACTTCATTATTTTTTGGATGGAGCATATCGGAGATAATCGGACTAAAGTATGATTTTTAGATTAATCCGTAGATCAAAATCTTGAGTATTTTGGTTCAATTACTCCAGTATCTTAACTAATATAAGTATTTTCCTTTGAAAGTATTTGCACATAGATGAGAAATCATAAAACTAATTTACTCAAATCCTTTTGTAGTGTTCTCAATTAATTCGAATGTTTCAACTAGGCAAGTGTCATTGATAAAAAACACCTAATCGGCAGAGCCATCACCCACAATGACCTCTTGATCAGAATCGTCATTTGAGCCTTTAAGGAGATGGAAAGGTGGGCTTGTGAGATCAGGATGAAACCAAGAAGGTGTCAAGCTTTTGCTCCTCTGGTCCGACTGTTCAGTCATCAGAAGCACCCGCCACTCAACGTTGGCAATATCGGTGATCTGATTGATTTTCGTATTTCAAACAAAACTATGGAAGCATTAGCCAAATATCCCCAGTTTCAGCCAATGAAGTGTTATTAAGTCTATCGATCAAAAAATTGTTTATCCCCAAGTGCAATGTGGCTAGCATTAGCTAATACACCACCAAAAACGCTCAGCAGAAACGTAACACAGGAGTTGACTCTGTCAATTCTCAGCTGTATTTTATAGTCTATAGCTCCAACGCCGTACCAACTTATAATTAACAGAGTGACTTTATTTTCGTGGCACACAACCGCGTTGGTATAACCTCTAAACTGAACTTTGGTTGAATTAACTATTTCGCAAACCAAGGCAAGAATAAATTCTAGTCATACTACATTAACTTACTTCATAAACCTGCCAGATACCGTTATTCTCTTCTACAGTTGAGCTATCTTATAAATGGCATATAAATCGACAAATCATCCTTTTGGTATCCATAAATTAAACTATATTTCCAATGCCTTTTAAGGACTCCTGCAAAGTCTAAACGCACAAATCTGAAGCCACAACTCCCAGTTACCCAAGCAGTATATAGATGACCCCGCGCATTCCCTTTAAAACGATAAGGCAACGCAGATAAAATGCGAAGTCATTAAGAAATGTTATTCATCGTCGATGTCATAATGTAGTACACAAACCATGAGGTGACAGAGTAGCTCATAAAAGTGTGAGGGGGCATTGACAAGTGGCACTGCAGGGTGTGATTCGTCGAGTAGAGATGAGGTGAAAAGAAAGGCAAGAGGGGAGGGAGGGGAGTGTCAGCGACGTCTCAGTCTTTGTTGCCGACGCGTCCGCAGTAGGGCTTGAGATCGGAGACCCGAGCGTCGGCGACTGAGGGGGGAATGCGTGGTCTGTGGTCGAGGCGAGGCTTTCCGTAGTGCCAGTGGTGAACATGCAACCGCCTTCTTCTCCTGCTTAAACAGCGAACAGCAAAGTAGATAGCAGCCCTTGAATTGACTATGCACACATTCCAATGACTCCTACACAACAACCTCTTGATGCCACTCAATCACCCCTTTAACAGCGACTCACTAAGAGTCTGATGTACGACAGCGCCGAACTATAACAATTACACAGACGTTTGAACACTGTTAGAACTACTGCTCTTCGGTGACATCAGAGGTAACGCTACGATCGACCACCGATTCCCTACTATGATCCCCTTACCAAATGATACATGTCAGATAGTCATTATCCACCTCCCTAGCGTTCGCTTTCTGATTACTTTCCACATTGGAAGTAGTCTGCTTTCCTACACTGACACCATTCTTTTAAAAGTTAAAGATTTAATCTAATCGAACGATTAATGACACGCTGTCCCTCTGCAAGAGTTTCAAGATTACAGGAAAGGCCAAACACCTAATCTGTACCAAATCTTACCACCACTCATCTAATTACATTCATAGAAATATATCTTTAAAATGATCATTAAATTCGGCGAATAGAAAACTCACCTTTCCCCTACTCCGTGTCCAAAGAGGCGGTGATGGCTTCTCAACTGAAAGCAAGAACAAGTGACGCTTGTAGAAATGGATTCCTCTGCAATAGAGCCCAAATGATGTGTGAATAGTGGTAGCGATGTTGATGAAATTAAGAAGGGCACGAGAGAGAGAGTGGGAGCCTAATTATGGCGCATTCGCTCAAATGCACAGCGAGTGAGACGGACGTTAGCGAGCATCGTTCACTCGAACTAACCAGTCAAACGATATTACTTGGCAGTCTTGACGCACACCAAGGAAAAAAGTACGAAAATAACCACGAAGTACAAATAGACAGACACAAAAACAAAAGAGGGACTGCAGATCACTTACCCTTGATCTGGATGGACTTTGCATCCCTTATGGATTGTCCAGTCCGTGACTTGGAGGCGAATTCCTTGTCATCTGAATCCTGAGCTCTGATCCTGCTTTCAACACCGATGTCACTAATCTGTATCAAGGAAACGTAAAACGAATGAACAAATAGAGAGAAATAGTAGACCCAACGTTGATGGACTGACTACGCATTGGATTCTCGGGTCGCCGCATAACTTGTTTGCACATTGTGCCGCTGACAACATTCATGGAGTTGAAGAGGGTGCTAGTTATTAGACAAACAAATGTCGGCTGCAGGATTAGCAGTGAACCAGCAGTCCTCTGACTTATAAAGCCTGGGAGTTCGCATCGCCTTTCTCAAAAAAAGAACTGAACTGTGAGGCTATTTTGAAACACCCAGGTACCATATTTGGATACTCTGCTGCTTCTGCCCCATTTAAGACCACCAGATCATCGGTGTAGAACCTCACCTAGTGACACAGCGAAGGGCTACTCTCCAACTAAATTCTGTGTAAAAGCAAATAATGGTGACTGCCCCCTGGGCATCAGTAAGTCATTTGAATGCCAGATTTACAGGAGCCGTAACAGCTATAGATTAGATGCACGGCGATAGCGAATTTTTAGTTTAAAAAGTGCATAGCAAAACGTCGACTTACAGGACGAGGACTGGCAGGCGAAGAGGGTGAGATGCGCTGCGTCAGATGATGACTTGGAGTTGGCGATGGGGGGAAGAGATGCTTTACATTGGAGGCGGTTTTTCGTGCCGCGTAGAAACCGCAGCGTCTGCCCAGTCCAGTGCCAGCAGTCCTGCCCGACTTCTCTGCCTTGGTGAGGACCGGGAGAACCCGTCTGCCACCACTGACGTGGTTGGCGAATTCCCGCTCAAAGGGGGGCTTGGCGAACCACGCCAGTTCCTCCGTCATACAGGGCGTGCCTGCAACAGACAGCGGGTACTTGAAGAGAGCAAACAAGAAGCGGTGAGTGGGGGAGGGAGGGGCGTGGCAGAACGCACCATGAAAGCAGAGGAAGTCCACGAACGTGTGCGTGTTCACGGGATTGCCATTCCGGTCCTGCCACAGTTCGGGTGGCAGATGAGGGACCCGAGATCCACACAATTTCGTTAAATCCGCCGCCGGGCCTAGTAGGACAAAAATTGCAAGCATTAGTCAAAGAGCTAACACTACAAAAATGCCTAAGTCTGAAGTCCAAGGAGTCCAAATGTAGAGGCTACCCCTCAAGTTATCTAACGAAACGCCTGGAATTGCGTTGCTTCAAGAGCACAGAAGTTTTAAAACGGGGTGTTAAAATGGAAGCCCTGAAAATTTGATGAAAACAGTGGGAGCGCCGTAAATAATCCCACGATACCATTCCAAATTCAGACTGTGTTACAAAAATATTCACAAAGATCCAAGATTGGCTACCAGGAAGGTTTAGCTGACGAAAGTGGGCACTTGAGGTAAAAATAGCAACCCATAAAACTTAATGTCTTGTGGCTATTGCACACGACGAGCTACACGCACAGCAACCGACCCAATAAACTGGCGCGGAGCATACTCATGGTGAGCAATTATAGAAATGGTTCGACGTGGAACGGAAATCATACTACAAAACACTTGACGAACTTATTGTTAGCTCCCATAAAATGGTTCATCAAAGACAAAATCACGAGATCTAATAAACTTAACTTTAAAATATCAATGGTAAAAATAGGCAGAAGGTTTACCTTAGACGAATAACTTCAGAATAGATATGACATCCACTTTGAGTAAATGGAGTGTTTTAAAACTATCGATGATAAAAATGCTATTAGTAAATCATCAAGTTAATAAAGTGCCCAGAAACGCACAACGGCGGGCATGAGTTAAGGAAATGAGCTTGTAAATTCAAACTGATAAAATACAGGAAGCATAATAGCGCAAGTAATATGAAAGTTCTAACAGATAAGTTAGTGAACCAACCAACAAGCCGGTGAAATTTGAAGCCATTCATTATACCTTATTCAATCTAAAAAGAATGCACACACTTATCAAACTTCATGAATACATTCGAGCTGGTTTCTGGTGATGAGCAAAACTAACTGCATCACTTAGTTTAAGTTTTGACAGCCACCTGTATTAAAATATTAAGATATCAGGCTATGTATTACAACTATCACACTCGTAGAACAAAAGACTTCTTATGGACTCACTTTGTGGTTGATATTTGACATCACCATTGTCATTTGTTTCAGCAAGTGTTTTGATGCCATTTTCGGATTTTTGTTCCTCTTTAATATCAGGGGATCTGGGAAAACCCGCCCTTGGCCTCCTTCTGGTGAGGTGTTCAGCTTCAAATTTTTCAAACGGCTCTTCATCCCTAGCCTTCGGTGATTTAGACGTAATCACCTCCACCACTGACTTTGGCTTCCTCCCTTTTTTTCGAGGCAGCTGCTTATCGGGAGTCCTGTGAGGAGACAATAAAAAACACAATAACTTGTATTTTACATCCGAGGTAATCCCTACACCTAACTACGGGTCTTATAAAGACAGAATCTTTAGAAACTTGAAGGATGAACCCATGTATTCAAAGAGATTGCGTTAGGTCGATTCTAATTTGACTTATGAAGCCGATGACCGAGCGACCCGACTATGTACGAATGACTACTCATAGAAATATACCTAAACATACTGGCAACTGAGTAAATGCTTGAAATTCTCGAAAGACTTCAACGACTAGAAGAACAAGACCACGCATCATCTCATCTCCAAACGGCGGTTCAAGACGAGCCTCTCCACCTGCACGCGACCTCAACTTTAACAAAGCACTTTAAAGACTGATAAGATACCTGTAATTACGAAAGTACCCACACCAAGTTCGTCATAGTCTAATGATCTGATCGACAGCGAGTTATTAGGCTACGCACACGGCTACATCGATATGAACTGATATACAGGGGCCACGGTGTGACACGAGGTGTTGAGATTAATCATGAAAACATCGAAGAAGTCGACAAAACCCACTCAGCAGTGGCGGTGGCGGCAGGAGAGGGCTTTACCTCCCTCGCCGTGGCAATGGCGTTTGCAGTGGCTCGGGCCAAACTGCGTCGCGACTGGGAGAGCAAAGAGAAGTAGGAGCGGGAAAATGAGGAGGAGATGAGGAATTGATGCGAGAGGCTGCCGGGAAGCGGACGGGACTTCCGCGGATGAGGCGACGTTGATATGCCCCCATCCCCAGTGCTACTGCTGCTGGTCTGGTAAAAAACAAGATCAGAAAAATTTGTTTGGTAAAGAGCTCGGAATGAGACCAAAGGTGGAACGTAGTTACGTTACAGAGTTTAAACATTTAACAAAAACTGTAAAGACGTAAATGAAACAAGCGGTCACTAACCACGGTCTCTTCTTAACAATGAGAGCTACCTTTCAACCGATATAAGACATTCAAGGAATTGTAAAAGTAAACTTCAAGAAAGGAAGCCATAAAGATAAAAAATTTGCCAGTGAGGTAAAGATGGGTCTCCAGTAAGGAAGCAAGGTAAATGGGCGGAGACAAGGTTGTTTAATTGGATTAATCGAGCACTTATAGCGAAGTGGCCTAGAACCCATCATAGTGCTCACGTAACTCACGAACACCACATTAGCCCTATAGTGACAAATTTCGCAACAATTTTTAGTACTGGAGTGGTATTAAATCGTTCACTTCCCCTTACCTCGCATGTTCGTGAACGCTTGGGACGTTTGTTCGTCGGTGTTGGATTACTTCGATCGCGAATAGAAACAAGGAGAGCCTTGTAGATCTCGCGTTCCTCCTTCCAAGTTCTGCCAACGACACGAGGCTCCTAATGACAAAGACAGCGTTTTAAGCATGACTAAAACTAAGGCAAACCGGAGAAAAGGAAGTATTACATTGCTGGGTGAGATGTTAACGTTCCGGAGGCGGCGACCCCGTTGTTGACTTGTGGGAGGGAGCCGCTGGCCCCTTGACATGCTCTGAGTAGTTAAAACAGTGCTATAAAGCATTAAAATGATAACAATTTGAGAAAAAGGAGTAAATAACAAAAAATACAAAATCATTTTATTCAACAAAAAAATCTGAAACCGCATAGTGGTCATGAAGAAATTGTACAGGTGCAGCGAAGACAAACGTATGGGGTTTGCGTGAAAGCAGTTTTAAGACAATGGGTTATTAATAAGTACAGTCATGATGAATTTTCTGCAGTGGAGGGTATCGAGGAATCCGAATCCTCTACTTCATAAATGAACTTTATTTCATCATAGAGGGTCCGAAGCCTATCTTCATCAAGATTATCAATTAGTTGATCCCAATCTTCAAAGGAAAAGCAGGGCCGCGCATCCTCCTGGTCACCAGAAACCTAAAACAGATTAGCAAAATATGGGTTAGTGTTCGGTAGAGGTAATTTTGGCCACGAGAGTGATTAAAACACTAACTTTATCAGCCATATCTAATTTCACCTGACCTGGCGACTTAAACCGTTCCTTGATTTCGCTTATTGAAACTTCATCGCCAGACTGAGACATTTAGAAAACACCTCACCCCTACGACAGGCGGCTTCACAGTGCGCGCTTAGCAGAGAGAGATATTACAACTGTCATTGTAGTTAATAGATTACCAAACTACTTAGGAAGATAATTTGCACATTTATTCTTAAATGTAAATGTGATTTTGTTTTAGCATTATTATTTTATAACCGATTTGCTCAAAATTAGCAGGATCCAGATTTTGTAAGTGTTTCTTGAAGTAATGTAAGGTAATAAGCAAATAAATAAGTATATGTACCTATTAGAGTCAATAATACCTTAGTACATTAAAAAATAACGTCATAATTTTTCATGATGTTTGTTCAAAAGAACAATTTTTATCCGAGAGAATTTTGTTATACAATAACTATGGATTTAATGTCATCCATCATGAGTATTTACTGATAGGTTGAGGTACAGTTTTCATCCCATTGGCCGATACAAACTTGAATAGTGTGGGGTAATGGATGGGATGTAGACAGAATATTCGATGAATTCCTCTGCCTCCCAGGCTCCAATGCTTGATCTGGTTAACGAAACACTAAACATATAATTAAAATGTAAGTTAACTGATAAGGTGGGTATAACGTCAGGGGAATTATCGGACTCTAAACAGACTACTTTAGGATCGCCTTTTGCTGCGATAGAGAACTCCCAACAAAAGTTCACCACTGTCTCACCGTGACAACGACTAAGACCAATGATTATTATTAGTTGATGTCTTATCAGTTACAGACGGCGATAATAAACCCGCGCACTGAAAATTAAATGAAAATGAAACCACGTCAGGGAATACCGTATTCATCAACAACAAGTGACCGAAGTCAATATATTTTACTCCTTGCACTTGACAAGCCTATCGGACCATTGCAATCCTACCAGAATGTTAAGTACCACTATCACACTGTGAATACGGTAGAAGGAAGGATAGCCAATTGCGTTTATTCAAATAATTCTCATCATAATGTACAACTAGCAACGTCGAAAATTCTTGAGTTTTCATAATGCTACAATTTCTCCGACGGTGGTTAAGAGCTGAGGGGAGCCTTGAGTTTCATCTCGAATTCCGAAGAGTCAAACTTGAGCGTCGTTTGAGGATCCACCACAGGAGTGAAGGCCGGGATGTCGGTGACTGCTGCTGGGGTGATGCCTGTGCCGATGGCGGGATCTGAGACCCTAAGAGGGGTCCAGACAGACACCCTCCTGAGTGAGGAGGGGATTGCTGAGTGCCCTCCACTTGTGTGGTGACGAGCTCCCGAACTGGAGAGGTGGAGCGGCTCAACAGGAGATTACAGAGCCTCCGCAAGTGATGGTCCGTTGAGGAACGTTGAGAAGCGTTCAGGTCGGCGATCAACTATGAGAATGGCATAAAGGTATTTCAATGAAAAGAATATACACCTTGATAGAGATAGCCAATTCAACATGTGACTTATAACGGGTGCTTGAAGTAAGGCCATGGGACAAAGTTTGATTGCTTTTCAGATATATTATGGATTTTTACGTACATAATCTTCTTCGCCATTCATGTAATTGATGGAAACGAGATTCGTGCCATCATGAAAGAGAAGAACTTGTAACATGATTCACCCGACCCATAAAATAATGAGATTACGGTCGTTTTCTACTCAATGCACCCTCTGAACACTGTGAAAACAAGCTGACGATACGAATAGGAAAAATTCAACGGGGACTTCTGGGCGTCTGTAGCTAGAAAGCAACACGCCAGACGATCTGGTTTCGCTCTAACAGCAGACTTTCCTCTAAAATCCACAGAAAAGGCGTTGAGGGGTCTTTGGTTCAATTAAGATGCCTGCGTGGAATCGCTGACCACCGTAGTTGACTCCTGGATTACGAAGGTAGCTAATAACAGTGCTAAATATGCCTACATTTCCACGCAACGGGAGCCCCCATACCTCACCTCAGGAATAAGTCAGCCCACACCACTTTCCAGCTCATCTTAACACATTGACGGGAAATTATGAACGACACGATGGAGTCTTCACAAATCGCCGCAATGCTAGTTCCACAAAAGCCCAGTCAATCGACGACAGAATAGAAGTAGCCTTCGAGGAGACCGCCTCCCCAAGGGAAGTGTAAATCACCTTGCTTCAGCATCAATTTGAGGGTTGCTTGGGGCTGCAATGGACGGTGATTATTTTATTGACAAATAATAGCACTCAAAGCATTTCCACCGTCTATTTAATAAAGCTAATTTACTAATTTCAATCATTGTTTAGCTTAAATTACATTTTTCTTCTTGATGAGACTGCCAAATTCATCACCGATAACCCAGAATATTTCGTTTTCATTACTAATGAACTCAACGAACTACCAATCTAGTAAGTAATGTAGACATGCAACTGATAAACCCTCACCGAATGGCTGTTAAACGCTTCCGAGGCCATACGTTGGACAAGACGAGAGAGAGCATGGGTCTCTTCGAAGTTGACAACAACGTAATTAGAAGTCGACTGGTCCGAGCCCGCCTCCGGTGTGGTTGACATCGACACCTCAGTCCTAGCAGTGGTGGTTTCACGAATCGTGGTTCTGTTGGCTGCCAAATTACCACTGTCGTTTACTGCTGATGTCGAAAAATCACTTTGATCAGACAACACAATCTCCTCCTGGTCTTGTAAGTGCCTGGAAACGCATGGGATTCAGCATTTTTAAGGCTCCAAAGCGTTGTTTTGAGACACATCTTGCTTCAAAAGAGCTGAACTATCACCCACCTGTTAGACTGACAACCAGGCAGTTTTGACAAGTCAGGGGAGGAGTCTGATTGCGGTGGCGGAGGAGGTGGAACCACTGATATTGGATGGACGGGTGAGGAGGTAGGGAGTTCAGAACGCAGGGTTGGATCTGGTGGCAGGAAGTTAGGGATTCGGGCATTCCTATTGGGACTTGCCTCCACAGCATTCCGTCTGTGGAAAATTAAAAACCAGAACGACTATAAAATATTACCTTGAGAATACAAATCTCAATTATAAGAAGCATGCGATTAAACAGAGCTTTACCAGCTAGAAAAAAAGAAGGCGCTTGTTCCTGCTTGAAACTTCAGGAATAGTTGGCTCCTAGATAAGGTTCCCGAAGCAATTCAGTGATCAGAGACGAGTCATTATCAAACGCACTAGCCTAATGAACGTTATCTGCGTTGCACTAACGGATGGGAGCGTCTGATTAGATTGGCTGTTTCCATTTTTAAATTATTAACAAGAAATATTTAGATATTTAAAAGAGCCTGGAAGGACCCATTTCCCTTACAAATAATCGAATAACTACCACATTTAGTTTGCTTCTACCCCTGGAAAGTCACTGAACGCCCTCGGAGAAGCCTGAATACTGCCAGGCACCGACCTTGGACTTGAAGATTGGCAACAAAACTGCGTGTACCCACTCTGAGGGGTAGTTTAAATAACCAAAGTATCGAAATGAGTACGGTGCATGAATTAGCGTGTACCCAAAACTCGTCAGGCGCTGGCAATTTCGAAGCTGTCATATAAATCATGCCAGAAAATACTTGGAGGGGTAACATGCAGGTGCCAAAAGAAAATATCTGGAAGAGAAGCGTATCACGCAAAAAGGCCATTTCTGTGAGGCATGGAGGGGGGGGGAGGGTCATCTGAACTTCAAGCCACTTAGTACACAAAGAAAAAGTACAGTTTCAAAGTTCGCACAGATAAAGAATGGCAACCAATGCACTGTCTTTTCGTGTAACCTTTAAAAGTGAAAAATCGTTTTTGTAATGAAGACGCACGCGCGTTCACTACTTAGGCATCGAAATAGTTTTAATTTGTTATCCTGGTGATTTAAAAGAGATTCACCACCGTCAAAACACTTTATTTCGACCTCACAACAAACAAAACAGTTCTAGCGGCACTAAAGAACGTTAAATAAGGAAAAGTGACTCCCTAACTTAACCGGTCTCGCGAATCAAGAAAGCCTGCAGTCTGAGGCGCTTGGATAATTCTTTTTAATCCCCAGTACTTTGACCAAACTATTACTACGAGTCATCAAACCCTTTGCGAATCTAAAACCATGAATTCAGGTCAACATTTAGTCCCCATGAGTAGAACATTATCACAATAGCAAGACTAAACCGCACGATGTCTGTCTGCTCACGCACTTGCTTTGATGAGTCACCCGCCGTTTTATTAGCAAAACCTAAATAGTCAAACTCGACTACTCACAATGCACAGCCAATGTTCCTCTATATTAATCCCAGAAGTCTTTAAACTCCCTTTGAATGGAGACCAAGCTACTAGTTCTATCTAGTGTTGGCTATTGGTAGGTCAAACACCACTAAGAGATTGATAACCGCCAAAACCATGAAGCATACCTGGCAAACGTTTGGCCCCCACTCAGAGTTCGAGTCCGATCCACGTTGGAGAGATGAGCCCCCGATCTCTGTTGCGAAAGCAGCGGAACGTAGGGACTGTAGCTGAGGTAATTAGGAGAAGAAGAGGAGACAGCGGTGGCAGCAGCACCAGTGGTAGTGGTCCCCTCCAGCGGGAAAAGGGAGACCACAGCCCACTGCCGATGCTGCTGCTGTTGAGCTGGATCAGGTGCGATGCCATCAGCGGAAGTGTTGGTGGCTGGGCGTATATTGACGTAGCTACAGGGCAGAACGAAGCAATATTTAATCCTATTTTTTACAAAAGGAAAGGACCTCCTATCAATCAAGACGGGGATTCAGAAACACCGACATTGTATAGGCCTAAAATAACTCGTCCTTGATGCTACGTACGGTTGGTAAATCAATGCCATTGTAGCAAAGGCTCAATCTTGTTTTGAAAATGATTCTCGGGTAGGAAACTGGATTTGTTCATATGAAAACTCGGTAAATGAGCCGCATGAAAACACTTTGTATCCTGATGTGCATGACACAGCTACCTAGGCTTGGATGTGTAACGAAAACCTTTTGATAAATGCGTTTCTGCTAATCAAGTCTTCTTTTGATAGAACACTGATGAACACGTGGTAGCAACCTTGTAAACGCAGTAAATAATCCTTATATCATGAACCATTCTACGCACAGCAGCGCCCAGACGAGAAAACCTCCGAACTTACCTAGGTGGCGAGGTGGAGGAAGCCTGGCGACTTTGGCCGGAGGTGGACGGTCCATTGTAGGCACCTACAACCACAACCGGAGAAGAATGGCAGTCAATGTCAATGAATAAGTGAACGTAGACTACGAATGGAACTTCACACCTCGATTTAAATGACAGCAAACAAAAATGAAAACCAAGAGTGGCTTTACTGCTCAACAGCATTGTTGATCCAGACAATCAGCAAAAGCCAAGGCCTAATGTCAAGATCGTCCCAGTTCTCAGCCTACTAGAGGACATCCGAGTGGGCGTGGGAGTCATTATTGATTTCCGATCCCACTCAATTGACCTCAGAGACAAACTGGTTCCCATGGTTGATGAAGACACAAAATCTAACTTCATCCAAATTCATTTGGAAGGTTAGGAGACAGACCAATCGATATTAACATTGACAACTGGAACCTTGTTCACATGGTGGAGATTGTGTATCAACTCCGACAAGGAGCCAATTTCGTTAGGGGCGTCCAAGAACCCATAAAATGAAATCGAAGGCTTCTTGATCAAAATTGCCTGATTTTGCGAAGATTTAATGGTTAACGCTTATAAAACCAATATCAAGGTGGGTTAATCATCATTCTTAAGCCCCGTCAGTTTAAGAATTACGTGATGCGACCGTGCTGTTCAGGTGACAGTAAGAATTTCAATGAAAGTTTCATGTGATTAATAAATTGTATTACGTTTATTGGACATCTTCATAATCCAATTTACATTTACTATTCATTTCTGGAATGAGTACTCTTGCCCCTTGATACACGCATTTCAAGCTCAGATCAACGCTTATCAATAAACCATCACTTGGCCTAATTTTCTCCTTAACAAGGCCTCACATACACAAACGATGTTGATGTTCAAGTGGGGTTGTAACGGTTCGACTACACCTGTGTATTCATAGAGCGGATACACCAGCGAAATGATGACTCCGTTGCTTTTAACCTTCTCGTGAATCCCAAAAGAAGTACCCTTACCAGGTGATTTCTACTCACGGTCGACCGATCAGCATGTAGATGGAACGTGCAGTCCGAAACTAATTCGACTTACCACATTCAAGACTGTTCACATCCAACCAATACCCCGAGTAGAGTACACCTCTACCAGAATGCATGAATACTAGGGTAACCTTACTGGATATTGAGGGGGATACACACTGATACGCGCTCCGATGCACATTGCAGGTTCGGTCAGATAAACACGTGCTGTCCCATATCAAATGGTTCTCTCGTGGCCCTGGGAGTACCTTCGCACCGCTAACCAGGGACACATGGATCACCCATGAGCTGAGTGCATTGACCATGGTTTAATTAGTCTAGTTCTTTACCGATAGATCAGATCAACCAAATTTTAACACTCCTACACAAAAAGTTTCCTACACACATTCTTTAAAAACCCACTGGGACGGACGTCTTGTATCCTCTCTTTGATTTTGGCACTCTAACTTTTCCTAGTAAATGGATTCATCTGATAGGCGAATCTAAGAGTAGCTATCCGCTACATAGTCATAAATAGGAGGTAGAAATAAGTATGAGTGCCAAGTGCCATGTTACACTCTTTAGTGGGATTGTCTCGCAAGCGTACCCTGTCCGGTGGCCCCGTCGTTTTCATGCTCGTCCGAGTGGGTGGAGGGCGAGGGCGAGGGGCACTGGGAGGGCAGCGAGGAGAGGGGGGCGGCGGCGGCCCGCATCGCGGCCTCGCGGATCTCCTCCCGCGAGGAGTAGAGCCGCCCCGTGCGCGGCTTCTCCCCCGTGGGCGCGGCGTCCCACGGCACGCTGCACGTCACCCCCACCATCTGCTGCTGCAGCTGCGGCTGGTAGTACTGCCGCTCCGGCAACCAGCCACTGCGCTGCCTTGTAGACACAACCGAGTCACGACACTCTGAGGCGGCCCGATTAACTGTAGTGGGTGGAATACCTGAAGGGGAACAGCGGGGACATGTACCCGTTAGAAATTGTGACATGCAATATTACAAAATACGTGCACAAGGAATGGCAGGTGAAAAACTCCCACTAAATAGGAGGCACTATGATTCAAAGGCAACGTTCAAAACAACCGTATCTTAGTCCCATGACGTATATCAGGTGGTAAGGAGAAAAACCGCTTAGAAAACACCGACTGCAGTATTAACGGTTTCTGAGTATTGTCTTTGCCTGACCTGCTTTCAGTACTACTAGACGCTAGAGTGTGGACATTAAAAAAACATGTAAGGATTCAACACAATGTGTTTGTAACCGCAAATGAAAGCTTTCTGCAGAATTTTGAAGCAGTTCCTTGTGAACATTACTCACTAGCTTATTGATCAGTCTCTCGTTTAAAAGTTCCTTTTATTGCCCACTCATTAAAGATGAAAATCGTTTAGCGAAATTAAATTTACCTTATGAGTAAACGAGGCACTTAAGAATGACTGAGTAACCGTAGATACGTGGAAGTTTTAGAATGTAAGAGCCACTTTGAAATCACACGATTTTTTGTAAGCTGACTCCATGGAAATTGATGACACGTTTCAGGAAGTTATTTCTGACAGGAAACCACGCAGACTAGGATCTAGAAACCAACTGGAAATTCTATCTGAATTTGGAAAACACCAAAGACGGGAGACACCTGAAAAGGTAATCTGAAAGTCGACAAAGCGTATTGATTTTGCGTGTGGATAATCGATGCAGCATGCACACGTGACCATCCCACTAAAAATGCAGGCTAATTATTGTCCAGTAGTCAATAATGAGGACGGTAAATGCTAATTTTAGTCTATTAGAAGTCTCCCCTTCTCACCTCTTCCATAATTTCAGATGGTTACCAGCAGGTCCAAGCCAATATTTAAAACTGACCATTGTCATAAAATGTCCCACTGCACAATCGACGAATCCACTCTGATAGGAGTGAGTGGAAAAGTGGAGAAAATGGCGGTGCTTAAGAACAGTGGGTAGGAGCCAAATTATGCAAAAAGATAAAGAATTTTGCATTTAAACGAACTCGGGAAGGAATGAGTCGTTAGGAGCCGAGTTAAGACTCTAGATGATGATTAAATAAATGGACAGCCAATAGACAAACCAGACAGGCATGAGAATATACACATTAGTCCGTGTTTCGTGAGAAGGCATGGACTGAGCTCCTAGAACAAGGACGAGAATCATAAATAGTCACTCGGGGTTTATCTCGACAACCAAATTCCTAATTCCACACTCAGACTCAAATTAATGAATTCTCATATGTTGTAGGGTATTAACACATTGACTCCTAGTCAAAATGCAACCAAGAGGGGAAAAAGTCAGCCAGCTACCGTGACCAGAGGGTGGCGAAATGGAGCCCGAGAGGGTGCCGGTTGTCCAACTATCCTCCAAGAGTCTGCCACATCCTCCCGCGTCCGACGACTCCTGTCTCCGTGGAGGCGATGGAGCGGAGGACGGGGAGGAGGATTGTAGGGAGGGGTTCGAGGAACAAGAGGACTCCATGGTGCCGCAGTTCTGCTGTTGCAGTCGCTGCAACTGCTTCTTGGTGTCCCTACGCCAACGTTGGCGCCACTGGAAGCGCTCTTTGGCAGAGAATAACTGGCGCTGCTGCTCCCGCTGCTGCTGCTGCTGCTGATTGTGCTGGTGGACGTCAAGGTTGATGGGGTGGTTCACATCCACCTCGAGACCGGTGTCAGTCTCGTCCAAGGCGACACGGGGGGCGGGGAGGTAGTCCAAAGGAAGGGGGGATAGAGCCACCATCGCCGGTGCTCGGTCTTCAGTTCTTGGAGAAACAAGAGACAATTTACTACACTTTAACCTAACTAAAAGCGCCAATTTTCTAAAGGGCTTTGGGCTTTTGCAAGCATCGCTGTGCATATCGATAATGAGAACGACAAACTGCTCAGCAAATGGACAAAATTCGTTCTTATACACGTCTGTTTCTTTTTGTGCATTCATATGGCGAAGGACTAACTGAAGTGCCTTTGTGGCAACGGTTTGAGTCATCGTAGCTGACTAATAGGTGGATGGGATTGCAACTAGGATGGCAGTTGAATTTCACACGAAACCGTAGAGATAAATTTACTCCCAACAAGCGGGGTACCCCACCCCTCTGTAAATGGAAGCAGTGGACATGGCAAACTAGTGGGAGAGTTGGGATGAAACTTCGTGAGAGATGCGTCAAGGTTTTCACTAGAAGGTTTGGCTTTTAGAGGCTATGGACCTTGAAAACCCACCTTCCTATCGTAACCTGTTTTAAGATCACTTGTACGATGCCTAAATTCAACCTTAATAGAAGAATGACAAGTCAGAAACAGCTCATTACAGCTAAAGCCTAATATTTTAAGGTCTTACGGCGTAATCAATGATATACAATTGCATTTGTTGGAGTACTAAAAACAAAAACCTAAGAACCGAAGGCAGTTTTGTAGCCAGATAAGCCCAATACAAACTAAATATACGGTACTACTAACAACCGAGACTGTAGGATTAGCAAGAAGTCGTTGTAGAGAACTTTCATAAAAGGTCTTAAATTCTAGCTGCCTATTAACCGACTGAAACGTATTCACTCAGTTTCTCCCCACACAGACACACACCCAGTCAGTGAAATGAATTTGTCTTTGTCCGGACACATTGCGGTTTCAGGAGTGCGGCGTTGACAGCTCGTGGGACTAGACTTGACTGACTGGCACAATACCGGTCCACCAGACCACCGATTCCCACACACACCCACACCACTTGAACAAACCAAAGGACGGATAATCATACCGACACAGACCTTCGATACATCATTCGGCCAGCAGGGCGGGGAGGTTCTCAGGGCCATTGTGGTCCCAGAAAGCAAGCATTCAGACGCTCAAATGTGAGAAACAAACTGTGGCAGGTAGGCTGGAGAGGGGATTAAGTAGTGAGTTACCGAAAACCGACAATGCATCGCAAAGGAGGACTTCTTCATGGACTTTTAGGTGAAAGTATTGAGAAGGGGGATTGAATTGGGACAAACAAGTTTGAAAATAGCTACATCAGGGAAGAAATATTGTACAAGGGGATAATACGTCTTCTTTGCTGAACAAATACCGGAAGGAGTCCTAGCTTGTCTAAGACATCCCGGTAGAATATGAGGAAAAGTCTGTTGAATTGAAAGCACAACTCGGCTAAGCAAACCGCCTATCTTCAGTAAGGAAAATGAAGTAAGTAACGACTGTGTTGAGTTTCCGGCTAGTTTAAGACCACATCAGTCGTTATATAATAGAAAGTGTCATGAGTTAAAAATACGGAAGTAGAACAATTTCCTACAACTGGGAAATGGGAAGGATGATTTATCGGGCTAACTTCAGTTTGAGTGGTTACACAGACAGTCCAACCTCGGTTACTACCACTACGTCAAAGGCACAGGAGCCGACTACGAGAAATCGGTTGCGAAGGTATTGCAAATGAAGTGTTAACGCTGAAAAGAACAGTCGATAGCTTACCCGTCAGTGCTACTCGTGGTGTTGGATTGGCAGCCCCATCCACAGGTTGAAGAAACTCCCTCTGTCGATGAAGCTTGGGGTAGCGTGGCTATCTAGGAATCGAAAAAAATTCTGTCCTTATACTCAAAAAGCAACGCCCAAGGAAGATGCCTCAAAAAAGTGAAGAGATTTAGCTGACATACTGGCATCTCCTGTATGGTTTGACATAGCAAATTTTTGATTACGAACGGCTTAACAGTACGAGAAAAATTCTTCGATAAGTTGCATTAAGACAAATCAGCTGCAATCAACCGTTATATCATTCTAAAACCCGCCTTAGGTCAAGCTAGGATGGCCGCAATTACACACTATAAATTACTTTGACATGGCAGAGTGCTACGGTAGATAACTGTACTTTATACACGGAATACTTACGTTCCGAAGTAAATTCTCCACTGGGCATCTCAGGGCAAAATCTAATGCCCAATTAGCAATAGAAGAGGCCTAATTTAATTCTATGAAGGCTATCACTACATAATAAGAAGCCCAAACGACAGCAAACGCCCGTGTTTTTCGTTAAGACACAATAGAGACGTCTAGACAAATTAAAACTCACATTAGAGTAGCTGTGTCGCAGGACACAGCCATTTTGCTGGCGGCTCGTCTGAAATGCCTCAGACGACAGGAGGGGTCGGTCTGTCGGGTGGCTCAAGAAGCGCATTCGGGCCCGATAAGTCCCCCTGCAGACAAGCAATCAAAACGCCCAAATAAGCAATTAAATATTTCGGAGATTATATTAAAATGCCTAGAAAGCGAGCTGCCTATTTGCCGCCAACAACGATCTCGGGTGCTCAAGCAGATTCGTCACGAAGAACATTCGCAACAAAATGAGACGCATTAGTTTGACTGGGGAATGCCAGATTTGCGCCTTATAAGGATGAAATTAGGGGTAACTGAGGCGGGTGGGAGTAAACTAGACTTTAAGTCTATTTACACCTTAGGGTAGCCCAACAATACCGTCAAGAACTCTACATCAAATTTGAAAGGTAACAAAACATGGGGGACTATCAACTGTAAGACAAATAGCGCATATGATACCTAATTTGGTCGAATTGAAACGGGATCAATGTACTAAAGCTCGAACCTCACAAGCATAGGACAGCGATTGGTGCATGTCATATAGGAGGTAAAGTGGTTTTTCACTTTAACTTTTAATAGAGTCCAAGGAAAGAGAAAACCGAGGATGGAAGTATAAACTTGTATTAGGAGAAAAAACTAGCACGTGATGGATTAGGTGTTGCTTGCGCGCTGCCGCATGGAGCTGTGTAAGCCCATTCTGGCGACCTAACAAAAATAATGACTAAGCGATTTGTGTTCAATCTGTGGTCGCTAGCGTAACTTTCCTTGAAAAGTGTATCCATATCAGCGCAGCGCATAAGCGCTACAGAGGCACTCGAGAATGCTATATATGGAGATCATCAAAAACATCATTTCTCAAAGTAAGGAAATTAAATCCGACTTAAACGTTAGAGACAACGTTAGTCCTTAATCCGAGTCGTCGAGCTGATGTAAAACTAAAAAATGAGCCACTCCACATGACTAAATCGAATTAGTTTCGAAGAATATACTCCTAATTAACACATTAGGTAATCCGTTCCTTGCTCGGTACTCAACTGCGAGATTTGGAGGGTATGATTTTATGAAAATGGTATTTTAGAAGCACGTCTTCTTACATTTTACAATTAGATGTGACCTTTAACCACTTAAACAGGTGTTTGGATAAGTTTAGACGCCTTTCGATTCCCAAGAGGAATGACTCAGTCATGATTATGAGTCAGGTTGAGGTTTCTGGCCAGACGACTTGGCAAGCGATAGGTAGAGCAAAGGAAGACAAACGATGCGTCTCAATTCGAAGGGCTGATAAGTCTCGAAACGAGGGGTGATAGCAATAATCCACCGCCACCTTGGGAACTCAGACAAGGCGCCGACAAATGCATGATAAATGACCCCCATTTAACATAAAGGCAACTAAATTCAGCTGAGTCAGATTCAAGCTAGTTACGGCCTGAATCAACCCAACAAAGCAGCTCCTGCATAGTACATCATCAAATAGGCCACTTGGCTAATCAGACAGCCAATTTTGATATTGTTAGGGTATTTTTCTATGCCAAATTTGCCCATCTTCAACGTAAAAGGCACCCAGCTTTTAAGTTATCGACATTAGAGATATTATCTGTTAACGAGGCTGAAAAATTACAAGTTCTATAGAGATTTCCCCAGCATAAAAAACCACCAGCTGTGGGCGTTGTCTGTCAGTTTATCGGAGCTGAGGGCCGCTGCAGCAGCAGCGTCAGTTTGTGTAGGTGCTGGGGTGGTCCGTTTTCTCGGCGAAGCATCCAGTAACTGGGTTAGCCAAGCATTGTGATCGCAGCGCGCAGTTGTCCTTGCGCCTTCGTGCGCATATACACACCCAAATACACACCAAGGAGAAGCACTCAGAGGGTGGGAAGGCTCTTGCTCTTGTCTCTGTTAGGACAACACAGTGATCTGTGGTGGAATCATTGAGATACCTCACTCGTCCTGCTGCATGAATTCAATGAAGTTGTATCACGAGGTTGGGAAAACAATAGCGGCAGATCCAACCTCTGAAATCCAAGAATGCAGGTCTGAGTCACTGCAACTCTATTTAAGACATGGTTTTACAAGTCGATTTCCACAGATTCTTCGAGGCAACACTTAGTGATCTACTCTAATGAGAGATCTACCCATCTCTATGACCTACTCAAAGCATCTTTGAAGGGTTAAAGATGTAAAACAGAGCTGTAACTTTGACATAAACAAGCTCGGTATCTATGATTGAACTTGCATCTGTCACGATAATTAGTGGACCACTGCATGACATAATATGAAGACCTCCAAATACACTTTCTATAAACTCTTGGATTAAAAGGTAGTCCATAGTGTCATATTGAGCAGAAATGGAAGTTTGACTATGGTTTTAAAGGGCTGAACCATCCAACCACAACGGAGTTTGATGTCACCGAATTCAGTTGATGAGATTTTGCGATAAGGCCCTTCAAAACTCGCCTAGACAGTCCATGTAGAGAGTAAATGTCAGTTAAATCCATCTTTCCCGATTTCGACACGGCGTCTTTATCACTGATAAACCACAAACGGGAACAATGCCACTAGCGTGGGTGGTATTCGTACATGAAAACTGGTTACTTTCACACAACAAAAGCATCAAGTAAAATGAAAGTTAATGCCTCCAGTTGGCAAAAGGTTAGCTATAGAGTCCCAACAGGAACGAGAAACAGCTGCAAATTCGATATGAAAGTACGTTAGCAACTTAAAGTGCCATGAGAGGGAGAAAGATGCACGGGAAACACCAACGACGGGAGACGTCTGACCAGTTAATCTAGAAACCCCACAACGCGCATTGATTTTCTGTGGGAATAATCGATGCAGCACCCGCACACATGACCATCCCATGAAACTTGAAAGCTAATTTGTGTTCACACATCCATTAAAATGCCCCTACCGCGGTTTCGAATGGTTACTAGCACTCCCCAATTGGCATTAAGAAACTAATGCAAAAAATCCGAATCTACCAGGCAACTAGAATAATATTGACATAACTGGGGAAGTGGTGACACTTAAGAACAGTGGAAAGGAGCTAAATCATCGACGAGACTATGCATTTTTTAGGTAAATGGACTCGTGCAGAAATGAGTCGTTACGACTCGAAGTAAGACAACAGGAATCGTTTAGGGAAAGAAACCGAGTGCTTATAGACAGCTGTGAGAGCATATATACTTTGATTTACAAGTATGCTTCAAGGGAGGTCGAAAAAGGAGTGGTCGGAGTTTCCAGAACGAGAATGGGTAGCATAAAAAATACGAAAATCTAAATGCCGCATTCCACATAGTAACTTAAATTAACATGTACCCACAAGCTAGGTTGCCATTAACATAGGCACAACTTCAGAGTCAAAACTAGATTAATACGCGCCAAGTTTAGCCGCGTGGGTGATGTTCCTACATTAAAAATAGATCGGTTCACACAACGAAAGTATCACGTGAGTAGAAAGTTAATGGCTTCTAGATTCAGAGAAGTAACGAAATTGACGCAAAGCGCAACACACAGAAGGAGGCGTGCTATTTTAGGAGAGACTTATGTCATCTGAGGGGGTGAAAAGAGCTTGTTCCTTATATGAGGCCAGCTGGAGTCTAGAATATAGAACCGGTCTTGTTCTAACGAGGGGAAAGCAAGCAAGGACGGAGGGGTAAACAAGCCCCTGAGGTAGTGAGAGAGGAGGAGACGTTGGAGGAGGAAGAGTGGACTCCATGCCGGCTAACAAGAGTGCGCGCACGTATCCATGAATGGGCACGTTCGACCTCGATGCGAGACGAGACCCCTCTAGCCCTCCACCTTTCCACTCCTCACAACCGCACACTGACCAATCGCGGGCCCGTGTGCGAGGCTCTCTCGGCTCGCCCGGTTTGCGTGCCTGACTGGGAACCAGGTCGGTGGAATGCGCATGGATATCCTGCCTCCAGTCCAGCCTCCCGATTGCTACATCTCAGTGAACATCAACAACAATGACGCAGACAATGATAGAGAAGGGCCCGATTACTTACGGTTTGAATGATGTTGATAAAAACCCTAATTTTTTTCATGGAAAGGAAACTCTTCAAGCTGGAAATGGGATTTGTGTTTCAACCTACCGCCGTACAGCTACCCATGACCACCTCAGGTGAAATACACGAGGGGGATTTCCGTGCATACAGACGACGGAAATAGATGCTGGTAGGAAGTCATTACTGAGATTCTCTACTAAATGACTTAAGTTCCCATCCAATATGCGGCAAGGACCAACATGACAGAGTCACAAGCAGACGGGTTTGATGACATGGAGAAGGAAATTGAAATCCTTTGTCGAAGCATGAAAGATTCAACCAATTTGTGCGCTAGGGAAGAGTCTTAAGACGAAATGCGAAAAGCAGTCGTAAAGACAGTGAAATTTCTCGCATTCTTCACCTACCAAAATCTCAGTAAGCTATAAATATCTTTCGCCTTGACACAAAAGCACAATTTGAGAACTTCCTTGAGCTGAAATTGGAAGGATTTGGCATGGAAATCTGCGACTGCCCGCACGGCTGACTTCAAGTGGATTTTGCATCCGACTGAGAACTAGGTCATCCACGAAGGCTCCCATAAATAACGGGTAACTTGGAAGGCACGCGTGAGCGCTGCTACAGAGCCGTTGCAATAATTTAGTTCAAAGCACTGAAGAGAAGGAGATATCCGCTTCATGTCTTGCGAAATCAAACCTCCCCTATTAATGGAAGTTTTTGTTCCCAAAAAAGAAGTCAACAATGGTACCAACGACATTTGAAGAACTACGGAATTTTTTCGATCGCCAATTGTAAATAACATTTTTCATAAGTCTATTAGGTAACATCACTAAACTGTATACACCGAAGAACTGTCTTATTCGTCTTCGACACAATGAGAAGCTCGATACGACTTATTGAAAAAGGCGATTAAATAAACTGAACACCAGCTGCAAGTCAAGAGATTTGTCATAACGACCAGGAGCTAGGACAAGTTGTCACTACCAAGAGTGAAGAGACGTCAATCAATAGTTTATCTATACTCTAACATTGAATAGTGTGGCCGTCGTATTTGCTCCTTTTTACCGACCATAATTGGTACTATCGTACTAAATACACGAAAATTTCAGAAATACTAGAGAAAGATCTAACGAGAAAAATCCAGCTACAATAGGAATTTAAAGATGAGCAGAAGAGATGACTTTGAATTCGTTGATTTACACACTAACAATAGCCAGAGATATACTAAATTAACCAACCTCAACTTTCGGAGGGTTAAAGTGTGGTGTACCAGAAATACCCGTTCCCTCTCTAGGCACGGTGGGATGGGGTCAATATCTGGAATCTAGGCCTGCCGGCCAGATTATTTGGCCGTGTGCCAAACATAGCGTTAGAAAAAAAAACACCACAGATGCAGCCAAATGGCGGGGTATGAGGAACAAATTGGAATGAACTTGGCAAGTTACAAATCTGGCGACATAGGGTTTTGAGAAATGAGAGTAATTGATCATCACCTAGTAACTATTAATACAATCGATGATTTTGTATCCTTGGGATTTTAGAGTAGGTATTCTATTAATTATGGATAGTGGAAGAAGTATAATTTCCTCAGTTTACCCTTTTCTATGAAACCTTGGTGACTATGCTAAAGTATTGAGCAACAAACCATACATTTGGAACAGAACTTTAAGAGCAGAGGATAGTAGATACACCCCGTTTGACACAAATTGGCGTAGAGACGAACACAAGGAAAACCTAATCGAACGACCAAGTTCAACTACCTGAAAGTGCAAACTGTGATATTGATTGAAGGCCAAATTTTATGAATCCAAGTACGGGTTAGGTAACGGGGAGGCTGAAAGCACTCACCTGCCACGAATGTGTCGGAGGTAGATGGAGGAGGAGGAGGAGTCATTTCGCTGGCGTGTCGCACAAAATGGTGTCGGCTGCGTGCTATCCGTTTGGCTCTATAGAAGAAAGGGACGTGAAATGGTACTTGTAGAGGAGCAAGCCAGGTTTTCCAGAATTTAGATGTTAGCTCACATGTTAACACGCCTATGAAACGCGAAGTTAAACAGTGCTACAATGAATACCGGCTCGCAGAAGCTCACAGTCATGCTTTCGCACACCAAACTCAATAGCATATATACCTTGATAGACTTATTTTAGCGTGGCATATGCAAGAGAAATTATCCAGTTTCTGCTCATTTCAAGAGATAAACAAGGATACTTCAAGAAATGCAAACTGGGATGATCTACAATTTTGGAAGGTGAGACCTGGTGAATTCCCCTATGCACGAAATCAAAGGCTTTAGTATATAGATGAAATTCCTTTGAATTAAACAAGGGACCCTCTATGGGATACATTTTTTGAAGATAAGAGGAACATAACCCTTAAACTTAATTGAACATGGAAATATTCGACAAGCAGTGTACATTCAAAATCTTTGAACGTACCTCGGATATGTCGCTCAAACTGGCACCAAAGACCTTCCTCCCGCTTTCAGCTCCATCATAGGGCAAAAGAAGCATGGCCTGATCACCTAGTTGTGCTGTTACCGATGATAACCAGCGGCGTTCATAGAGGTAGGACGCTGGTCGTGTGGCACGTTGGATCCAGGCACTAAGTTCAGCCGCCTTGTCACAAGCGAAGACATAGCGGCCAGTGGACTCAATCAAATAGAATATTCTATTGCAGGAGTCACCAGAGTTCAGGGAGACTCGTCCAGTCCCGTAAATGCTAATTTCTCCACTGGTAAAATTCCAAGAGGCAATGAGAGATGGTTTGCGACCTGAGGTGAAGGTTACAAAAAGGAGACGGTCAACTGTGACGTGGAGGAAGCCTTCACCATTGCCGTTGTGGTGTAGGTGGATGACACGAGATAGGAAATTGGAAAAACAATTCGGGGATAGAGAAGAGGCATTAGAAGAGACTTTGGTGGATACTGAGTTATCAGAACGTGTTTGTGTGAGTTCAGATGAATGTAGCTGTTCTGGGGCCAGTAAATCCTTGGAATTGCGAGTCATTTGAGAGGAAGGTACCAAGAAATGAAAACGATTTGATTTGGGAGCTGAAAAAATGCTCGCAAAGAATCTTGCACCTTGAAATATTGAAAACATGGCACACATTAATAAAGATGAAATCGGAACATTAAACGAAGTAACACCAACTAAACTGCCATACAAACTAGATTTTCCTGCAACGTGTCCGCCCACGAACGCAAATCATCGAAAACCTCAAATGTCATGCAGTGCACTCGATGAGTGCAGATGAGTAGAATTGATGGTCGTGAGATAATATGCACACCGATATCAAAGGAATGTACATATTCCGCAGGTCCAAGTTCCTCACAGTTCTTCTTATTGATAAAAAGTTTCAGAGTACCTAATAGTAAATTATGTGAAACGGATTTACTCGAAAAATTGGATGATTTAACCAATGAACATCGACGCTTCTTCCACTACATCAGTAAAAATAAAAGACATCAATTACCTTATTTCTAAATCTGAAAAATGGAAAACCCTCTATTAAAACCTTAGGAAACGTCCCTGACATAATAACCCCGAGGAACCGGTATGAAATAACGCGGTTTTGCAGAAGGCAATGACATATCGTGATAAGGGAATAAATTCTCATCCATTGGACGAGATTAAAATTCATGACTTTGAACAAATATTTAAAATTTTTTAGCTTTAACAAAGATAGAGATATCGGAATTTCGAAACAATTGTAATACTAGTAGACCTATAATAACGTGCTAGAATGCTTATTTTTATTTAATTCAGCAATCAAAGTAAGGTTGATGGTAAAATTTTGGCCATAAAAGATACGTTTATCCACACAAAGTTCTAATTTACCAATCTCGATGACTATTCCAACATGAATAAAAACGTACGTGTAATATTTCCTAAGTGACATCGTTAACTAGCAAAGAATAATGTAGCTAGCTTACGTTGGCAACGTTTTCCGATTATATTATATTTGAAAAATCATTTGAGACCCGTGTGATTTTCGATTCGTCGGTGTGGCCAAAGTAACGATGTCCCAAGTTACTCTGACTGCAGGCAAAGTTGAACTATTCTTAGTGTTTATTTATTTTTGAAATCTTTGATTAACGAGTATATTTTTGCTGCAGGATTTTTCTGTAAAATTACTGTCCAGGCCGTAAATACCGACTAATTAGTAAATCCAGCTTTATTGAATAGTTAATATTTCCTCTACAAACCAAAGCTATACAACTTGGCTCTACTTTGGGAGATTAGCCTTAAGATTCTGCATTTAGCTTAGATAGGTAGGAACGCAGTGGCTTTTTCAAGCAATGTCTTAACATATCTCATATTCAGTACCCAAAAACGGCCACGCACAATTTTTTATCATCAATCCGAACCAAACGTACCCACTTATTCAAGCAATAATGAGGAGGAGTTACTCTGTCGCACTCTGTTGTAAAGTCAGAAATATATGGCAAACTGGCTTACTTCTACATTTATGATACAGTATGTATCATAATGAAAAAGGTCGTGAATATTAATTTCCTTCACACTGATTTATCCTATTTTCTTTCCGTTTCAACTGTCAAAAAACTACCATAAATTATTATAGTGAGTCCTTTACACAAGAAGAAAAAATATTCGGGCTGCTATATAGCATCTACATTATAAAATTTTTGGGGATTCTAATATATTTCAATGGTGTTGGGCGTAGTTTCCGAACATCGTAACAATAATATTTTAGTCATTGATGTGTTTTATGAGACGAAGTGTGGAGAAATAAAGTTTCTAACGGCATTACTCGAGTGCAATCGTAGATGATTTGACTACAACCGAAGCTCTTATACCCAAAGCAATTGATATTTAAGTCACCTTTATTAGCGCTGCTAGGGTCCATCCTTTTCCTACTTCCTCGGTACATGATAGAGTTTTTTCATGAGTAATCAGGAAAATCCCTTATTCTCGATAAGTCATTTATAGCCGAAATAAAAACCCACAAACCTAAGCGATTCTAGGATATGGCAGATTTGATGACTTTTGGTTTTTCTCACCCAATCATCACGCTGACAATCGAAGGTGCTGTTTTATCAGGGTTCTTTGGGTTAATGCATTTTTATTCCTATCCTGTTAAATTTTCGGAACATGAATGCACTGAGGCTTGGTTACACTCTTGGACCCTTTATTAAAACTTCAAAAGATATTTTCGATTTCTGATTTTGAATTGTGATCAGTCAATAATGATCATCTATCGGTAGATTACTGCTACTAGGCGTAAAAGCTAGTGAAAAATCGAAGGAAATTTACTTGAAATCGTTATTGAACTTGGTGGTATCCATGATCCAATAAGGGAAAGTCACACTAAATTACCGACACTTGAGGTACGGTTTGAAAGAGTGATGTCTATCCTAATACCCGAATACAATTGAAAAAGTAGTAAGATGAAGAGAAATACCATACCTTTTTGATAAAGCAGGTGTACAATGTGAAAGTTTCAGTTAATTGTTAATAGTTTTGCACCACTGTGCATGAAGTCGTTCCAAAATCTATTTCGATAGCCGTTTGGGAAGAGTAGCCAGTGTAGTAACCAATGGGTATCATAAAGTATGAATTCGCAACGAGTGAATTCATGTCACATCATGTTCAATTTTGCAGCCGATTCCGCTGCGAGCTATGGTGAGAGTGCTTTCTTCTGGCGTCTATGACAAGACGAGAAAGCGGCTGTGGAGGGTAGTGTTGAGGCCCATGTCCAGCAAAATCGTAAAATTAATTGCATCTTCTTTTTACCAACTTCGAGCTGTTTGGTAAAAAAAAATTAACGAGCACGCGAAATTTTAAATACAAAAATACTCAATTAAAACGCTAGCAAAGCATCGGCACCGTGCCGGAGGGGTAGCTGTGTAGAGATACTGAAAGAAGTGGGTTCTAAAGGATTCACTAGCACACACGGTTCCAAAGCATTGATTTCAGTGATCATTCTGTGATAGAGACATTAATTTATGAGGTTACTTTATTCCTTGTGTAAAAGTCTCATGATCCCTTTAATTTGGCGACTATATGAGATTTTTCATGTTCATATGGATGCGAGATCTATTTGCATTCATCTTTTGTTTCGTCTATACAGTCTAAGCGAACATCAGCTCTGTCGAACATTTCCATTTACAATCTTCCCAAATATTGATTACAGCAACATTTTCTCGTAATGGATTTAGTTGTCGTAAAACGCTTCAAAGATTTCTTTCACAAGGACTTTTTAAAATTGTTTAACTAAGCTGTAATCAGCTCCTCATCTCCAGAACTGAGCAGATTGGCTAACTGAGATTTCATGTATTTACTAATGAGCCTCTTTTAGGGACCAGCTCTAAGTACCCTCACTTATTTTTGAAGAGGGTGTAGATTAATTGACTATTCTCTGTAAGATACTTACGCATTTCATGTTAACACAAGGCAAAATGCTTCGTAAAATTATTGGTGATCAAACGGAATTTGATATATATAAAATCGACGGAAAAGCTTTCGCTAAAGACCTGATATCGAATTAAAGGTGACAGGGTCATCATTACTAGATACGTTCTGCGAGTTCGCGAAATTTCGTATGTAATTGAACAGCAGTAAAACCATTAACAGTTAAGGAACACTTTTTGATTGAACAAGACTCCCTGCCTTCTTCTACAGAAGTTGAGTGAAGTCGTTACTCTGCTAAATGAGGCAGAGTACATTTACTTTTGCCTTTTTGCACTAGTTTAAGTTGCCCTTATTTTTACCAGGCTGTGTGTCTCCAGAACTGCAAACACCAACCCACAGGAAGGGTGTATACACGAGCACTGGCACAGCGATAGCTTCACCCAAATTGATTATTTTTGAATTTGCTGTAACTTGTATTAAGAATAAAAATCAAATCGAATCCCTCTTGATGAATGACGTTAGCATAGATCGCTGACTCCATTTCATTCCGCCTAGGTAAGGACGGTCAATCAGGCTCTAAATAGATTTGTGGTGGAAATGGTGAAATTGTCTTGGATTGTATGATTCAGGGTAATAAGAATGTTGGTAGTGTTTGCGTGAGTGGTGAGCGTGGTTGGGGAGTAAGTGGGTAGATGCGTAGAGGACTTCCTAATAAATTGGTTGGTCAAACTTGTTCCTTTCCAGAGGCGGAATAGACACCGATAGTGTTTATAGTAAAGGTGTGCTGGTGTGTTTGGATCTGGTTGACCTGGTTTATCGGTAAACAACTAGCCTAACTAGGTTTGGATGAATGTACTCAGGATGATTTAGGAAGTGCGAAATGCTAGGGCTGCGATGATACTTTCAAGACACCACAATACTCGATTTCATTTATATGCAAGGATTGGTGTCACCACGACCAGCAGTTAATCAAAATTATAATGTGCAGAATTGAAGTAATTTCAGTTCCACGATACGTAGGCTTTAAAGGTAAAACGGGAAATTCAAGCATTCGACCAACACCACAGAATCACTTCAGTCTGTTACGGCATTAAATTATTCAAAAACTAAAGTTCAGTTCTTGATCATCTCGGTCGTCCTCATCCGCCACTTACAGACGATTTCTGCCAGTGCTCACACATCCAAGGAAAGGCAATACGAAACACCATAAAATCACAAATTGCCCATAATGGAGTCAACGTATGAGACGACGAGATTTGGGGAGGTATGTCGGACTACCAAGGCCATCTAGAGAGTGTCGAAGTAATGACCGATCAACTAGCCCGACAGATCAACTCCGACTTTTTACTCTACGAAGCAGTCAGCATCGAGATAGCTACACTTCACGTTAGTAGAAAAAACTGGATTTAAGTACAGTGTATGTTTGAAATACCAGTCGATTTATTGCATATGCATGTATAATTTTGATACATATTTCTTCCCTTTCACAAGCCATCTCTATTCACATGTCCACACACTATTCAACTGTGACTTGGCCTGCTAGAAGCATCATGTTTTGAGTTCTTATAGTGAAATCCCTTTTAAAAAAAGGTTGAAATATCTTATCACTTTAAATAGAAGACGGTAATCATATAGATAAAGAGTGAATTACCCAAAAAACTAAACTTGTCCACCCCTACTGTTCTTTTTCCGTTTTGTTCGAATAAATGCTGCTGTTTTGATTCGAACGAGTTCACATACCGAAAAAATCCAATCGTTTAATTCATGCAAAGTAGCTGCGTAACCAGTTTGTCGTCTCTGTTGGTGACAATGAACACGCTAGATTTCTTGGGCCAACATGAATTGAATAGTGCTTTAACCTATTTTGTGGGATAAGATTGCGTTTTTGTCCAGACGAGTTAAAGCCATCCACGCCAACTAAGGTGCCTTTAAAAAGATTTTTTCTTTAACCATGCGGAACATGCAAAAAATTGAGAATACGAGGCAGCTGTGGCTCGAAGAAGAAAAAGGCCTAACAATAGGTCTGATTCCTCTGGCACAGATTTCCTCCTCAAAATTCTACAGAAAAGGTGTTGGAGAGGTTTAGACATGTTTGTAATCACTGACCACAGTAAGTAGCTTGTAATGAGCTAAACGTATGGCAGCAAGATTAGGGCCCCTTGGACGCATCTCAAGAAAAGGCCAAAAAAGTTTACTCGCGTTTGGTCGTCGCCGGATTCCCCAGATCTCAACCAGACGCTGGCTGGTGTTGTCGTAGAGAATGTTGCAGGTACGCAATATGCAATCAAAGCACTTTTACAGAGACTTTCTTCACCTCCAGCCTCATTGAGTTTGTAATTAATGTTACTGAAGTTATTGTAAATTTCTACTCTACTCTCTCTATGGTTATCCAACTTTGATAACCAATATCCCCTTTTGAAGTTTCTATTCTTTTTCCCTCTAACTGCAGAAACAAGTAAAGGCGAATAGATTTAGGTAATATTTCTTAGATTTCCTAGGGGTAGTATAAAGTGCACAGGAAAATGTGACACCAATAATCATGTTTCGTAGAATGCTTCCTGACAAATAGAAACCAAAAGCTCCTCTCATTGTTGCTTACTAGATGAGTAGTGGCCAGTAAGGAAGAATTAGTTTCCGCAAATCAGCTCCAGAGGATAAAGTTGGTCGAAATCATGACCTTGCTGCACCGTCAGTGGAGGCGAGAGAGGGACCAACCCACCCACTGGCAGACTGCGACTTCCAATGGTGAAACGTAGGAAGCGTCTGCACTGCTCAGGTGAGGAAGTTACTATTAGTGACGGCAACGAGGGTCTGATTAGTGCTTGCAGGGTTTTCTGAAGCAGTACTCTCCAAAGGATAAACGTCCATGAGTTTGGTTGTTTCAGATGGAGGACGACGGAGCTGAGAACCTTCCGATGATGCAGTAGTAAACTCCATATCGCTTTTTAGATCAGCAAATGCGCGTCCGAGGTTAGATTTACCAGCCTAGTGAAGGAGATCATCGTTTTGGTGCCTTTATAGGAGACTCTCGTGCATTCTGTGGACCTTGAGAAGACTCCCAGTGAGTCTTCCATGATCTGGGTAAAGGAGCGCGAAATCCTCGAGGTCTAAAAGACCCGCAAGCTAGTGCGTCGACGACACCTCGCCCACCTCCTCGGCGCTAACGAATCGGGGATCGTCGCCAAGGTGGATTGTCTCGCGGCTAGGCTCCGCCCTCATCGTGACGCACAGTTGCTTATCGAATTCTTCCCTACAGCTGGTTTCGGCATCCGGCCGACTGTTGGATATTACCATATCCGACCAGCACTTTTAGCAATGGTGATATCAACGGCTTAGTTTATGATTCTATGATTCTATTAATACATTATATTATGACAATATTAATATGATTCTATTCACACACTAAGTTTTGTAATTCATTTAGCTGTCAACTATTACAAGAAACCTAGCTTAATTCTGTTACGATCACACTGCTTCCACTCCTGTCATGATAATTTTTCATTCATGGATTTCTACAAAACAGTATTGTAAAAGTTTTAAACAACTAACCGCTGTCATATATATCACTCTGATAGTAAACTGGGAAAAGCACTGTATTCTTAGCTCAAGGCTAGTACTACTCCTTTTTTGGTAATGCCAACCCTGAGAGCCCTGGCCAGTGCAATTCCCGTCACATAGAATCGTCGCAGCACGTCTAGTGAAACCGAGTCTTGTCGGTACGGCGCCGGGAAGATGCCGTTAGGGGGGCTGATGAAATCACCGTTGTAATCATCCTCAAAGTAACTGCTTCAACCACCTGCCAGTTAATGCCTGCAACAGCTCCCTTCCAAGTTTGCCGTAGAAGTCACGCGTTACGTCCTCTTCTGACCAGCCTTCCTCTGGAACGATCGCGAGGCACTGCAGTTCAAGCAATTCATGCAATACAAGTAACTCAGCTCAACTCACTGGCATATTTCACACCCAGTCGCCGTTCGCGCTCAGCGTGTTCGTCCATCAGGCGCTCCGCCCAAGACTAAAACAAACTGCCGCCATCTGTTCCGGCCAAATCCCTATTTGTTTCAACCACTTCTCAGTCCACACTTTCTCTCTGCATTCCTGGTTAATGGATCAATAGAATGCTCCATTAGTCGTGAGTAATTAGAAACAATAACTCACCTCTTGTGCGCATACTTTGGAAACTTGCCAGAGACACTAGATAAGTGCTTCTGGTAGTAGCAAACTAAAGCACGAGCAGGAATTGAACTCTCTGTAAATCTGTTTTGTGTTGTAGCTAGCTCCATAACTTTCTTCAATGCCCTATTGAAAGATCTGAAAGCAATAAAAGCATTAATGATTTGCTAAAAATGAGGGATGTTGTGGATTAATTCTTTTCGTTATTTTTCTGGGTCGAATGCACATAAAAGGAAGAAACTGAGTCGCTGTTTGAAAGCAAAGGGAGGCTTCAGCTGTTGGGCCAAAGTGGTGCACCAATCTGACAGTGCTGGGCACTCAACCTTGATCCTTGAAGAGGAAGTCCTCATCTTTGGGTTTCAAGAGAATGAAATAATAATTCTCCTCATCATCCTCCGAATCAGTCAACTCATTTTGAGAAAAAGGGCTCGCCGTCATGCAGGGCCCGCATGCTGCACCTCATGCAGTCCTCACTCACAAACGGTAGGCTTTGCAATTTCAAGCCCTTCGATAGCACACCAATTGGATTCTTGTTTGACCTTTTCTATAAAATCACAAACGGAATAAGTGTAGTTATCGTGTTGGATGATCGTAAACACGACCAGAAAAGTGGTTACCGTATAATCCGCTGTCCCGATTGTGCCAAAGAAGTCAAAGTCGCATACTTGCATTCGACCCTGCTCTTCAAACGGACTTAGGTTCATTATACGGAAAAGCCGAAAAGCTCGACTTCTCTGATGAATTTAACAATTGTTTTTTGGCCGCTTCTCAAGTTTATTCGCGTCCAGAGGTACAATGGTTGATTTTCCATTTTGCAATAGCACTTCTTCATTCAAGTGAACCGCTAATGTGATCCACACACTTCCATAAGAAAATGCCTGAAACACAGACACTGAGTCAAAGCATACTCGGCGGCACCAATTTTGAATGAGAACATTGGTGTTCATGTTTGTCAATTGCGTTAAACAGTAGGCATTTGGGATGAACGACGGCTTTAAGTCGATGACCAATGGGGCGCCGAAGAATGGTCCCCGCAGAATGTCATCAACCCAAGGGCGTCCTTCAGGGGCTTGACGAAGGGTCCAATGCTCTCGCTCATCTCGACCCACTAGTTCGCGTTGTTGGTGTGGAAGTAGAACTTCTTTTAGTTTGGATGAAGGACGGGGTGCAGCAAGACCTCAGCCGTGTCAACCTCATGTCAGGCTTTGCTGCACCACTTCGGATGCATTACCTGATACCGCCAAACTACCGTCCACAGGTATCAGTTCAACTTTATAAGAAGGATCTCTCATGCTTAGCCTCATATGAACGCCTGTAATAAGGAAACGCAGAGCATACATGGCGAAAAGAGCCTTTGATACCTTGAGAAGCTTCCCCTAATGGCATCACGCTTTCCCAGTAGGCTCACTTCTATTGTCGAGGATCCTGGAGAATTTCGTGCTGATTGCTTTTGACATCTACCAGGAGCCGACATGAAATTTTCCTTTCCCTCAAAGCCATGAAGCGCCACCAATCGGCACTGACCCCTACTTTTAGGCATCGGTATCATCAGGTTGAGTATTCGGAGCCAATTCGCATCCATGAGGGCGTGTTTGACCGGAATTAGACTCCATTTGTCCATACCTTTCAGACGATCTGAACTGGCAGAGGACATAGTGAAATCTCCCAAAAGCTCAGTTCCGTTTCCACAACTTGGCCTCCCCCGCCGCTTTGTTCAGGCGACTAGCGCGACCTGGGAAAACAGGTTAGGAGGGAGTTTCTAAAGGAGATCGAAGGTTGAAATCCCTCCTCCTCTCGAAGACCTTCACGAATGCTTGTCTGCTCTTTTGCAGAAACGAAACTGCCCCACCGCATTTGCGCAGTCACTGCTGCATGTACATTAAAATCCTTTACCATGTGACACCACTTGTGGCACTTGGATGGGGAGAGGACAAGCAACAAGGCCGGAATCAGACCACTTTGGAGCGGTTGCCAGTAGAAAAAGCCTCCATTCTCATTGCTCTTCAGAAACAGTTTTTGTCAGTTGTTCGAATAGCGATGTGATACGGTTGGTGACTTCATTGGCATCACTACAGTGGACTGCATTTGATAGACCTTGGACTATTTTTGACCAAGTCCTCGTCTGGAGGAGGACGAGTTGCTAGATCTCGAGAAAGATTTTTACGGTGACTAAATGAGGACATTTTAGCCTTTCTATTTACTAAATCGCCTAAATGCAACCATTTGTATGAGCCGTTTTCATAATTATGCTAGTTTTATGTCATCTCGAAATTTCGAGTAGTAATACTGGTCGATAACTGTTCATTTGTCGGTAAGGTGTCAGCTTGCCCTACTTATGTCCTTATTTGATTAACTGGACTTCTTGGGAAATCATATGCCCTAGAGCTCGAATCTACTATTGACCAATTCGGTCTCCGAAGTGCAGTAAGGAATATTGTTCTTTTGCAACATTATCAATAACAGGGATGGGGAAAGTGGTCAGCCGAATAGAAAGGCGGAGGAAGGATCGTTTGCAACCCTTTCAGCCACAGACTAGAGACGATGGTGGAGGTAGTAGGTGTGCGGTGGCTATTTTTGGAATCTCACTGGGTGCTACCCTTGTGGGTTGTGGGAAAACGCTTCCAACCAAACTTCATCCTATGCGATAGTGATGTGTTACAGCCTGGATGAAATCGGATTTTCCTGGATCGCATAGTCTGAGTTGGGAAACAAAGTACAGATCAGTTTTACTACAACTAGAACGTTTTCTAGTCGGCTCCTCCGAATTCACACAGGCATAATAAGTCACACAGGTTGCATAAGCTTGAGGTAAGCACTGTTCCAAGATCTTGCTCTTCACTTCGTACTATCAGTAAACTATTTAGAGCATTTATTTCAAACTTCACGTTCGTGACGGCTTGTCTATCAGCTAACGCGCAGTCATCAACGTCGCTGAAGAAGCAGAAGGGTTAAACACACTAACAGTTGACCACTGTACATAAGTTATTCCACCTGGCATCATATAAAGAACGGCTTTTGTTGATAAAAACAAGAACAATAAATTAGCTCAAGAGTGGACTTTGTGACTCGGAACTCGATTGTAATAGTCTTAAATCTTGGACTTGGATAGGATGATGGAAGGTCAATAAAATTCTATTTTTAACTCTGCAATAAGCTTTTGAGCTTCTGCATGTAGAAAAGGTATTAGAGCATTTGATCTCCATTCTTGGAAGCATTCGCTCTGAACACCCAGCTCTCTTACTCACGTTGCCTAGGTTTTCGTTGTCAGGGACAAAGACACACCTTGATACTTATTTAGTTCCACGGGAGCTAGTATAAATTACATATAAACGCTCTATGGATACGAAGATCTTAGTCTCCTTTTGATCCTCTGAACGTGCCTTCGAAGGAACCTACTTCAGCCAAAAATCAACTCTGCATTGCTGACCACGGGGCTCACGTCACTGCCCAGCCCCCGAGAGAACTGCCGTCATTCATAAGATGGATGGCGGAGACCCCGCAGCAACTGGGATGGGATCCCTCCATGCAACTCGATCCAGGCTCGTTGTCATTTCTGCCGTGATTATCACCATTGAGGCAACCTGATTCCCCAGTACCTAAGATGCCAACTAGGAAGGTCCAACTGATCCAAAAGCCCTGGTTAACAGCACAAAATATTGACGCAAATACCTATGAGGGATCCACTCCATCCCTTAATTACAACCCACGAAAATAACGGTACAAATTCGACATTCCAAGCTTCATCTCCTCTGAATCTTTCTTGTGCCTGTTTAAATTGCACTACTTCTGCCATAGTAGGATCAGCAACTACCGTTTTGCAACAAAATCGCCATTGTTAATACCTCTTCTACTTAAGATTCCTAGAATATTAAACTTCATTTCTTAAGCACCCACATCACCGGTATACAAACTTACCTGATCTCAGAGTTCAAAATGTCGAAGATGAGGCATTTTCAGTCATTTAGTCGAATTTTATTTAACTGGACCCCTTTTAATAGACCAAGTAGCTTTTATGTTTATTCAGCCCGTTAAGATCCAAGGTTGCTTGGACTGAGCACCTATAAGCTCAGCTCGAGATGAATTCAAATAAAATCTGAGTGACTGAGTTTATGCTCCTAAACTGAGAGCTGAAGGAGACTTAAAGTCAGCTTCGATCGAGCAAATACTTTATAAAACGTATTTAAGCAAATGCAATGCCCAACAGCACCCTTACGGATCAACAGCAACAAGCCTCCTCAACCGGCTAGAATTCAGATCCTCGACGCGAACACAACTGGATCTTCTGGCTAGGACGCGAATGCAAGAGTAGCTAGCCGCTGCATGGTATTGCCTGACCAGCATTCATTCGCCTGCATCCACGCACATTTGTATGTTTGACTATCCGGTGACGAGCATCCAGTAACCAAAGTCGCTCAAGTCACCGGTTAACAGGAGGCTTTTAGCCACTTGAGGATGGGTAGAGGTCATGAATTTCATACTGGACGGTACGCCAGTCGACGAATACCAGAAAACACATCAACTGAATTATTTGAATTTCGTTACTACCTTCCCTCACATTTCGAAATGCCAGAAATTTCAACTGCTGCGCTGCGCAACCCATAGCCAAACGCCTTTAATGTCAAATGTGAGTATTGTGAAACTTATGAAAAAATCCGTGATTTCTTGCCAATAGCAAACACTCTTAAACACCAGTTGTCATTGTGCCTAATTTCTACTCAACTTATGACTAGTGCAAGGCTTAATGGAAGCCTACTCGAGCGGTTGAAGATACATAACTTAACCGCTATTAATCATCAGTTATAAGGAGTGTAAAATTCTAGGCTTCAGTCGTTCGATACGAAATAATTCAGCAGCTTCCCATTTTACAAAAACAAGTACTTTTATAGATTAATCGAAAACGAGAGGTAGGGCCTAGACGTTTTTTATTTACCTTTGCAATTATATAAAGACGAAACCGCGGACGCAGGAAACCAAGCATGTACATTCTACTCCGAGAAAACCTAAAATTCAAAATAGAAGCTTATTTAAATAGCATCAATGCTGAGCTCAAGAAAAATCATCATTCTACTGCAACAGCTGACAAGTACTATCATGTATTGTACAAACGATGCCGATGCAATATTCGATTGCCTTGGAAACTTCAGCTCAAGATACGAACTTAAGACTTTGGAGCAACACTTTCTACGTTCATGAACCGCCCCGACCTTCACACAGGCTAAGCAACGCCTAAAGCATCTTCCATAGACTCTAGCTTCCCAAATGCACTATGAGAGACCTTCGAGAGCATAACGGGGGAAAGACTAACAAGGACTCCTCCTAAAAGCCGATCACTTACCGGATGTTACGTGTGAGAAGCGCCAAAACTTGCCCAACACTACCAAATTCAAGGCTCTCGAGGCCTAATGCCTCCTTAGCCTGCTTCTGCTCCTACGCCGGTGTCGTGATCCGGATCGGGACTTGGGCCGTGAAGAAAGCGATGACGAGGACGATGATGACCGACGGTGCTTTCTATGCCTATCAGCGCCGCTTCTGGAACGCACTCTGCGGCGACTCACAGAGCGCCGTCTCGACCGACGATGGCTGTGACTGCAACGAGAACTATGACGGTGACCACTCCGAGATCGCCTGTGGCCCCTGCTTCGACTCCGGTCGCCAGTCCTCCTCCTCCGGCGTCGGCGGGAATCACGACTATGCGACCGTTTGCGACTCCGGCTGCGACCACCGCTCTTCCTCCTTCTCCTCCGGTTGTCGCTACTGACTGTGGACGATTTTCTACGTCGAACTGAGTGTCGGCTACGCGAGCGCCTGCGGCTGCTTCGTTTACCAGTCCTCTCCGTCTTGGAGGCCCTGTCAACATGACCACTATTTGACTTTCGACGCTGGCGACTTCGTGACCGATGGCGAGATTTTTCGGCCTTGTCTCTGCTGCCGCTGGATGAGGATGTTGACGATTTCCGAAGGCGATCCCGACTTCGCGAGCGCTTGCGGCTGCTTCTCTCGCTGGCCTTGACCTCATTTTTGGTGGATTGTTTGTCCGAACTCTTGCTTCCCTCGTCCTTTGAAGACTTCCTCTCTTCTTCCGTTGTTTTCTCCTTGGACTCAGCCTCGGTACTATTTGACGTCATGTTGTCAGATGGTGCTTTTTCCTCAGTCATTTCCTCATTTTTTGTAGGCGAAGCACTGTCTTCTGAAGGGTTTTCAGTTTTTGAATCCATTTTTGCCTCTGAAAAGTGCAAAAAGCATGAGAGAAGTATTCTACGAAAGAATTGTTATCGTGGGGTTTTATGCACCCAACTGGCTCCTATAAGGCAAACAGAATTAAAATCAGGATAAGTCGAAGTTGAGCTGTGGCCTGACATCTAATCACTCGACCTAGCCTATCGAGTGAGTCCATTTCAGCCAATAGGGTGTTTGAGTATTGCACTAAACTCTAACCCCTTCGCAATAAGGAATCTGTAAATCATTCATTGCGTAAATGATCCAAACGTTTTCCATTAACGCATTGGTCGAGGAGACGTACTTTGTTCAACTTCGGGTGGTTTCTCAACCTCTGAAATTTGTTTTTCATCCAGTTGGGGGTGCGTTTTTTCGACATCTGTGTCGGCAGCAGGGGTTTCCGCCGTCTTAGAGACCGACGCTCGATTAGGGTTCTCATCTCCGGATTCATCATCATCACTGACGTAAGCTGACAAACCTTCAAGGTAGGATCAAGATTCCATTGAAGACCGAATTATAAGGACTATGTAACAGAAAACATTTCGATTACGTTAAGTTGGAACAGATAATTTACAATAACTATTTAGTGAAACATTGATTTAACGCCCCCGCGAGGTAAAAAGCACCGAATCGCCCCTACTATGCAGGATTAATCCCTGATGCACCTACGGATTAAGCCTTTCTTCTGAGTTGAGCTACCGTCGACTAAGATTTCTCTAAAACAGCCAAACGAAATCAACGTGTCTCTTTCAGTAAACAAAAAGACCCTTGAGCACCAATCATGCGTTTGTTGCTATTTAACCTCGGCTTAAACTCTGACATCCAATTACTATACAACAATTAGGCTAACCATCACTAGCTCACTCGACAGTTATCCAATTCACCGACCTTTTACGACGCCTAGCAATGTGCAAGAATGCCTCAATCAACTCAGTTTCTTAGCGTAGAAAGCCGGGACGAAATCAAATGCAGCCCTATTTCTATCGTAAAACGTAGCCTCGAGTTCGTTTTCTTACCTAGAAGCCCCGCAGCAACGGGATCGGTGGTGGAGTTGCTAGCAGTCTCGTCCACGTCATTTCTGGAGGGGCTTTCGTCCTCGGAGTGGTTACCGGCCTGGGTGTCACCTGCCAGGGATTCTCGTAGGCTCTCCTCGATCACCTCGTTGATGAGCGGCGAAGTGACATCGGTCAGCACCAGCGTCGCGATTCGAGTTATACCCTTGTTCTACAACGAAGAATATAGGCACTTGTCTCTACCGCAGAAACCTCTTTCTTTTTATCAGGTCATCCCATAAGTCCTGTTTGAGTTTTGCCTTTTAAAATAGGACTAAATTCAAAGAGATATTTATGGTGTCTATTGCATCTATTACATCTATGTAGGTGTCTAGATGCATTTAAATGGACCAAATTCTACGTTACAGAGGAATACAACTAAAAATTGCTTGGTAAAAAACCCCACTAACATGGAAGTACCGAAGAATCATTTGAGGGGCATAATGTTTAATGAGTTCAAGAAAGGAAACTCAGCAGCCGCCAAAGCGACTCGAAACATTCAATCAGGTTAAAAATAGGAATGCGTGAGAGAATGTGTGCCGAGGATGGTTTGCGAAAGGCAGAAGTGAAGATTTCACCCTCCACAGAGATGAAGGAAGATCGAACCGAGCGTCCAAATTGAGTTTGATGATAAGGTTCTTGAAGCACCCCTTGATAAGTTTATCCTATTTAGCAGTTGAGGGATTAACAATTAAGCTAGGTTCAAACCATAAACTGTTAAAAAATTTAGAAAAGTTCCTAAACCTTGGAAAATGGGTGCCACTCGAATAGACATCTGCTCTTCTCTCCGTTCTCGCCAACTTGTTTCATGTTTTTATGGTGGATAGACTTGTGACTGACGACTAAAAGGGAACCTCGTAAATGGAGGAGACCCGAGCCACAACCAAGAAAGGAACTTCAGTCTGGTGGGATCGACAAGGAATAACCCTCTCCGGATTGATACCATCTAATGTTGCAACGATACTCGTCTACTGTCAACAATCGGCGCAGTGAATTGAAAAGGGGTGGTTTTATCAGGACAATGCACAACCTTCTCCCTCACACACACAACAAGAACCACACTAACAAGCCTCTTAACGGATGGAAGTCATGGGTAATGAGTGAAAGTAAATTGATGATTGAATCTTTACTTAAATTTAACATTTGGTCACTTGTTAGGTTTACTAAAAATTCGAACACAACTTATTAGATGGCTTGATAAGTAGGCTTGACACCGTGACCTAGATCTGTCCACTATTGAAATGACTAATTTCCTTCGAAAAGGTATTTGGCGACTGTCGCTAGAGATTTCACCCCTCTCTTATAGTCTAGTAACGTTACGACGAACGATTGCCGGGATAAGTACTAGAAACTCTATGACAGTTCAGCCGAATGTGATCTGAACATTGACCCACTGACTACACGCTTTAGTGTGTACAAAATTCCATGTCCCCCACTTGTTTTACATCGCGCCATGGGTGAAAAGGCCATGGAATGAAAATCACAGAGTTACAATGAAGAATCAAACTCACCAGTTCATCAGTGAGAATGTCCTCAGGCAGCCGTGAACACGCATCCAAGTACTCCTCTTCCGTGATCAGTCTTTCGGCTTCCTCCTTGTCCTACAATTTGAGGACAAGTAAAAAAAGTTAAGCGGTTATTGAAGGCAACATAGGTCCCCTTATTTTTAGATGAGAGGGAGTAGCCCATCTGGCGGGATTTCAAACGCACCAATAAGCCTAGGTCGATTATTTAGCGCGCCGCACCGTGAGCCAGATAAAAGCTAATGGGACGTGAAACGAGCTACCGGTTCCTCACGGTAGGCAAATCATTCACTGAGTTCGCTACTATCGAAATAGAAACTTCAAATGGGCTAATTGATTCTAGGTCTAGAGACTCCTGCTACTAGTCGCCGTCGTGACATATTTGACACAATTTCGTGGTGCTTATTCACAGTTTAGGGATCGATTCAGATGTTCCATGTCCAGCGAAGGAGTTAATCAAATCGGTTATCAGGCGTTAGTGAGAAATGCTGATGGACAGTTCGAGTACTTCCAATCTCCGATGAGAGGACGGTGGTTAGGGGGGAAGTTGTGGGGAGGTGGAGGCTTACCGATGGGTCTGAGAGTGGTGAAGCTCTCTGAGGACTGAGGTCGCCCTGAGCGCTAACTTTACCTAATTCCTCGCCGTCGCCTCCCTCGCTGCCGACTTCGACGTCGCTGTCGCCAAGTCGACGACGGCCCGCTAAAGACCTCCGGAAGCGCATGGGGCCACCGTTGTGGACGTCGTCATCGTCATCTTCGTCCATATCACTACCGCTGCCCACTTTTTCCCCTTCGTTTCTCCTAGCGTTTCGATCCTCATCTGTATGCAAAGAAATGAGCTGGTAGTTAATTTCTTGTACCTGTTAGCATCTTGCTGAAAGCAGATTAAAGATTAACCTAACACCTGGTTCCTGATCATGTTCCTTGATTTTGTACAAACAACAACTCCCTAGGCATGGCAAGCACTGGGGGCTCAAAGCGACATTATATTGACCTTAAAACGCACTTATTAAGGCTTATGAGAGAGTCTTATATATCTATCCAAATGCGTAGCAATGACTAACGTAAGGCAAAAAACGCACGGTCAGCGGCGGCCTGGACATCCTCCTGCTGCTTACGTTTCTCCTTGCCCATCTGCTCCATCAACTGCTCGCGAAGCCAAGCGGGCAAGACGGGCTTTGGTGCCATTTTCAGGGGGGGTGGTGCTACTCCTGAGGCGCGCACTGCTTCATCTGTAAAGCAGAGGTAAATGCTACTTACCTGATGCGTAAGTACATTGCAGCTGCTAGGTATATGAGGGAGGGGGATTAAAAAGTAACTGGTCGAGCGACCACAAGCACTACTGGAGGGGGTTGTGAGTAGACGACGTACGGAAGGCAGGCATCACATGCTCGGGGATGGAGTGCTGCATCGGCGGTGGCGGCTGGGAGAGCGGAGGGGGTCGCGGTGGCCGATATTGATTCATCAGATGCGGGGGCGGGGGTGGACCTTGAGGTCCTCCGGGGAAGAGGTTGGGCGGTGGCGATGGGTGCATGCCCATAGGCATTAGAGGCGGTGGAGGCGGCATCTGTTGATCATATCGATCACCCGGGTGAGGCGGAAGCTGGTGGAGGGAAGGGAGCGGTGGCGGTGTTTGGAGATGGTGGTTGAGTTGTGGTGGTGGGTGCGGAGGGCGATAGCCTCCCCAGTCCTCACGACTCATCATTGGAGACTCGTTCTCGTAAAACGGAGGCGGCTGTTGTGGTGGTGCGTGAGGTCGGTAATCTTGGTGGTAATGGTGCTGCTGAAATAGCAAATGTACAATCAGGATACAGTCCTCACCTTTGACAGAGTTAAGAGCAACTCTTGGCGAAGGATTTGTCACTTTTGGAACTCTAGGTCCTGATGGCAGTTTAAAAGCCCTGCAGTCAAGGCACCATAAGTAATACTCACCAGATCATCTACCACAAGTCTTGGTAAAACCAGGAAAGGTCTACAGAATAAAATTAAGATCCAACCGCATAAACTTAGCTGCCTGAAATACAGCGAAATCTAAATAAATCTTTCCATTTTAGTTTCTAAGTACATGGGATTGGAGATAGTTCTGGATAGATCTTTTCATGATCATTTACGGTTGATTTCACGCTTTACAATCATTGTTACAGCGGCTTCGAACAGGGCTTTTTACCTTTTTACGAATTGCGTGTAAAATTGATCTAACCAGTTAAACATTACAATAGAACAAGATTAAAAAATATACAACAAAACCTGAAAACATAGTCGACCCCTCCCGAGCATGTACAAACCATGGTTTATAGCTCAATTTTCAATGACAAACACGAATAAATTTCATGACTCCAGGCAATAACGACAATGCATGGCGAATGAACACAAAGTGCGTTTGAACCGCCGACTTCCCTTGAATTTCATAAACCTAGCATGTATATGTTCCTATCAAACGCGCGGAATTTTCACCCTCCCTCGGATGTAATTCGGGATTTTGGGTGCACCACGTCGTCAAAAGGACTTATGCACTTTGGGGCCACTGTGAGATTCCGCTTTTTGCATGTTTTGTACTATTTATGAAACCTAGGCCTCAGGGTCAAAGCGACCGACTATAAGCATCGACTGATAAGGCCTTTAATGTGTCTATGGCTAGAATTTCGTAAAGGTGCTTGATCAATTGAATGTTAAAGAGATGGACCTGTTTGATTATTAAACTTCATAAAAAGAAAAGTCAAGTCACTTGGTACGCGATTTAAATTTGCCAATGCGTACTCAGCTATAAATTCTAGCAATTTACGCGAATCGCCACAGAAATTGCATTGACAGAAGAGCGTTCCGAAATTCTAGAGATCTCAGGCAATTTTTAAAAGTACAAGGATGGAAAACCCGTATAAATATTACTAGCTCGATGAATTCATTTAGTAATGTACCAGATTACAAGGACTATGAAGCCAGATTGTGAAAAAAAAACCATAAAATATACCGATAAAACGCCGACTTAGGAAGTAACGTATAAGCATGAGTTCTTTTACGAAATTGTAAGGATAAACCATATCATAATAGGTAAAAAAGATTTCACTACCTCAGGATACTGCGGTGGAAAGGGAGGTCTCAAATAATCCTGACGCGGAGGCTGAGAGTATTGATTAGGGGGGTACTCTCGATTACATTGTGGTTGTGACTGCTCGCGATAGCTCTCTTCATTCCCATAATACGGGTAGGCTTCAGGATGGCCACCCCGCCACTGATTAAGAGCACCTGGTTCACCCCCATAGCTCATGCGCCTATAGGTTCCTTGGGTAGAAAGTCGATCGTCAATGTCCTGATTTGATTGAAAAGGTGGTGGTGGTGGTGGTGGTGGTGGGGTGGTGGGGCCACTTCTTTCGTCATTTGTTGCTCCGCCGTACCCGAGGGCCTATGTTCACCTCCATTTGTAGGAGGCGGTGGGGGAGGTGGAGGCGGTGGTGGCAAGCTCATTAATTGTTGTTGCTGTTGAGCTGTTGCCCATTGACGAGCCAACTCTGCCCAACGGTTAGACTCTTCCGGGTTGTCTGGTCTTGTTTGAGGCCACTGGGGCCATGGTGGATAAGATGGCCACATGTTTATAGCTACAATTACAAAAGACACCATATTAGGCGGTTAAAAGCGGAAGCAAATATACAATAAGTTGGAAACCGTAATACGAGGAGATAAGAAACCACATTAGAGAATAAGTACATAAAATGAAACCGTTCGCTTAACAAATTATTAATGAAGTACAATAAATAAGTCAGGACATACAGAAACAGACAAAAGTTGAACAAACTCCATAAGTCTATTTGCACAAAAAGGTGCTCCGCGAATGGTCAGTTTGAATGGTGATTAAAACTGGTATGTAACACTAATTGGTAAAACTTACAGAGGACATCCAATTAAGTTGTAAAAATGGTCGAAACCAATCTAATACAAAAGCATCTAAATATTTAATCCTTTTTCTAACTTTATAACAAAATATTGTTGATTTTGTGGATTATGCTCAAATATTTCCAGGGCCTTAATCAATACTCATTTTGACTGGCTTGAAATTATGACTGCAAACATTATAATCAAAGTCGTAAAGTTCATTATTATTACTAATGTGAAAATTAGTCACACATTCATACTTTTAACAAAGAAAAGACTAAAATTCGAACCAGTCATGAGAACTACATTGCAATTCAACAATTAGTTCCATTCCAGTTAGTATTTTCATGTGTATTTAACTTGAAATCTGAAGCAGCCATAATTGGCTTACGAAGGTTGTCAGTACTGGAACCTTCTCACTTAAAAAACAGTGGATGTTGTTTTCCTATTTACTTCTTTCCCTTGCAGGCTGAAACTTCTTGTCCTCTTTCTTTGTTCGAATTAAGCGATAGAATGACCCTTGGAGATATGCAAGTCCATATGAAATTAAGTTGTAAACAAGTGTAGCTATAAATTTGCTCACAATGGATATTGTAATGTTAACGGCAAGTTGACGCCACTTGAAGAAATGGCGGAATGTTGAATCCGGTCTTTCCGTGCCTTTTCTGTTTGTCCAGATGGATAAAGCGCTATTCACAGCAAGACTCACTAAATTAACCCCAATTAGGATGATATCCAAGTAGCTTCGTTGACTTGACATCTTCCGCTGTTTAAAGCATGTTATTCTCGTGACCCAAAACCGTGATGATCTTCCCTTCCTTGATTAATTGGCCTGCAAGAAATTAAACCCCATCGAAATCGAAGGTGTTCCTTTCATTTTCTTGGGCCGATCTGCAAATTATTTTGACTTCTTGTCATTTTTTAAGTTGAAGAAGCCAACAAACCCTGTGTATCCACGTATTCTATCAATGACATTAGCTAATCGCGCTTGTTCTACAAAGTTGAATTTATATCCACTATCAGTTATTTGATGTTGTGGTTTGTTGATAGTTTTTAACTGTTTTTGGACTTTGTTTATGGCAAAATTGGACACAAAGTGGATATCTGGGTGTTTTTTTCTGGGTTTTTGGTTTGCTAGATGTCTTCATTTGGCAGAGATAAGAATTTCTAATTCGTATCAAACGCTTCAGTAACATTTGCGGGAAATCCGTTTCGGTTATAAGGAACTTTAATTTTTGTTCTTAACATTCATGCTGAGTTCTATGTGTACTCTTTGAAAGAATCCCCTTTGCTTCGATCACTGATCAGCTCAGCTACCGGCCGAGTACCCAGATATTTCTCAGGACTTTTTAAGCCGAATCCTTAGTTTTCACTGTAAGAGCGCCTACAAAGTCACGACTAGCGACAGAGCTTCTAGGTAGTGTATGTAGTTATTCGTCTCATCGTCTGAAAAAATACCCTGACAGGTTTATGTTCTCTTGAGCTGACATGGTTAGGACCTTGTCAACCACATGGAAAAGCGATCCATGCGAGTAAATACAAGGTCTCGTTTCTTAATGAACTTAATATGGCGACAAAAACATACCCTAGTGATAATACCTTTTTAGCCACCTTGCATTGTAATCACCAGATTTAAACCCAGTATCGATTTTTCTTGAGCCTCCAATGTTAATGAATGCAAGGTGGAACCAGATGTAAAGTACTCGTGCCTGATCTTGAAGACATCCGTAGACGCTTGAAGGAACTGAACGCTAGAAGAAATGTTCAATGACTTTTTACCCACGTGTTCTCTTTCTATTGATCTCCGTCAGCAAAAAATGGCAAGACAGGTGGTACTCGACACGCTTGTGGATGCGTTTGTCATTCTGGTTACTTTTATTTTTTTGATGACCGCACATTGTATTGGCATGAGGATATACGAAAATTTCTACTGGGGAAGAGTACGTTCGGTTTGTTTTGCGCTTACTTTCATCTCTAGTACCTGACTTGTTTGCCTTTCCTCCCAACGGACGATCCTGTGTTATCCTGGGCTGCTGTCACCTTGGCTCTCGGAGTCTCGATCATTTCGATCACCATTGCTAAAATGATTAGACTCTACTTTAATCCGAATCCGCTCAAGCTACTCAAGTGGACGAAAAGAAAGGGCCAGAGGAAAAGGAATACTAGGAGCTAAAATGCTGCCACTGCCAGCAGTCTGGGTCTAATAAAGCTTTTATTCATTTAACGGAAACCTATAATTCATTCTAAGTCAGAGGTGTTCTGGTAATTGTACTTATTATTCATATTAGAACTACACTTAATTTCAATATTTCCTTGAAAACTAAATTAAAGAAAAATTGAATTGTTTAGTTTACGGAATTACGTAACTAAGGGTCAATTAACATTGTCCGTGATAAAATAGATCGTCAAACATCATAACATTGGCATTCACGTCGAAAGTGAATGTTACAAGGACTCATCAGCCAACTCCGAATAATTGGATTTGTGATAAATCTTTGCGCCCTCGGACCAAAATAAAAACAAATTTAATTCCTTCATAGTACCATTGTGTAATCTTAGATGTACAACTTGTTTCTTATCAACAGCGACCAACTTTGGATTTAACATGATGCCGTTTCTGAGCTCCCCTGTGTTTGAAAATAAAGAGGACCCATTGAAAGATCAAAGTAATTACCACGAACATTGAGATGACTTTAAAATACTCTGGCCAAACCTTAACCCGCATTTTACACTTATTGATGTCACCGGTATACTAATCTATTGCTATTTTATAACTTCGCGTTTGGACAGGAAATCCATAACGGAAAAGTCTTACGGTGACCAGAATTTTCCCAAATACATGCTGCATTAATATGATATAGTTCTTAAATTAAATGAACCTTAGGGTAATTCACCCAAACTTGATATTACCTAGTGTCACTATCGTTTTAAGGCAATACAGCCACATCGAATTGTGAATAAAGAAAATAAATTTACCACTGCAAATAAAGATGTAAATTTGACTCCAGGAGGGTCTAAACAAAGGAGTTATAAGTGAGCAGCCGTTCAGAAAACCCAGCCACAACCAACTGTTTGCATAAAGCAGCTGTATTAACACATCACAGCTATATTAAACACATCTAGAAACGACACAAAGGCACTAGGGAGCAGGGAAGTGATTTAGGCTCTAAAAAATCGACCTGAGTTGGAAACGGGGGTAAGGGGTCCTAGACACTTGAAACCTGCCTCTGCTTGGGGGTTTCAGCGGCCACTGCTTGGATTTCGCGAAAGTCCGGAGTCAATCCCAAAAGTGCCAGCAACTGATGGATGCAGAAGGCGACCCAGTTCTTGAAGCCTTCCCACCTAGTCAGGTAAAAAGGGGACGAAGATTTGAAGCGTTGTAATGGGCGCAAATCAACTAGAGCTGTTGCTGTGCAACCTCACTTTGGCATTTACATTTCATGCTTGTTAGGAGAGTTCCTTGGTTAAGTCCTGATGGAAGGCCTAAACATACAGCAAAGCTTCACTACAAATGGAAGATGCTTTGATGATATTGACTATCAATCCACACCGAGATAATTCCTATACACTGTACTTTACCAGTTAGCGTCAACCACTCCTTTGGCGGAAATTAAATGAATACTCGTTCTGGATTACAAATTTAAAAAGAACCTTTAGGACTTACTTGATGAAGATGGTGTACCATCGCCACTGTAGCCAAGCGATTCGACTGTTGACAACGGAACGTGAGAGCGTTTGGTCGGGGATTTGGCTTCCAAGGAGGGCCATGTAGACGAGGTACTCGTGCCTGTTTATGAGGTCCCCATGGCTCCGGCAAATAGAACGCATCATATTCAGGTTCCTGTACAAGTGTAGCAAGAAGGCCCGCATAAGGACGTAACGGCGGCAATATATGCCATTCTTCCTCCGATACTATTCCACACTTTTACGGAGATAATTTGAAGAAAAAACCTTGTAAATTAGATAATATCTTTATCTTTAGTGGTGCAAACTTACCGTTTGATATTGATTCTTGTGAAGATTGGCCAACAACAACGAAACATGCATAACACTAGCGACTTACCAAGCACTTAAACGTTACTCAATACATAAAATTTATTACACTGGATAAGAATTCAACTCATAAGACAAAGTTTAGAGTGATGCTTATATGCAGGATCTTATTCAAATCATTAATTTGAATCTGGGAACAACATGACAAGTTAAGTGGCCTTTAACTAGGTACGCATTGGGAATCTGTACCCAAATACAGACATCAAGACACAATCTGAATCAAATTCACTGATAATTCGGCCATGAGAATTACGCTGCTCGGGAGCATTTCTATGCCTACCTAATAAAGAGGAGCAGTGGACGAGGCATGTCACGAAGCACATCAAGGATGCGATCGTAGTACAACTCCGCCTGAGCTCGAATGTGGGCCTTGTCAGCGTCAGTTAGTTTGCTCGGAAGTCCAAGGCCAACGCGGCGCCATGGTCGAAGCACTATTATCTCCCCAAACGTCACGTAATCTGCACAAGCGAGTTCACAATTTTAGCCAAAACTGATAGCGGTAGACCTGCTACACTACATATGAATGTACCAATGGTGGAATAACGACAATGGATGGCAGTAATGTCACTAACTCACCCTTTACATGGAGGCTTTTGGCGTGTTTCTGCATGCCAGGCTCGTCGTTGTTTAAGATGGCCTTGTACATCTCACAGAGGGACAGCCTCTCCTCATTGGGGATGCTCTGATACAGCCCGTGGTCGATGATGACCAGCTGAGCGGGCTGCTTGAGACCGAGGCACCAGCGGAGTCGGTCGGCGACCGACCGGTAGAGGCGCCACAGGAGGGGAGCAGTGGGCGAGGGGACGGGTCGAGCGCGAACCAGGAGGTTGCCGGGATGCGGGTCGCCATGGACGAAGCCGGTGCAGAAGACCTGACGCCCAAAGGCCGCCACCATGGTCTTGTCGATGTTGGCCAGTGAGAAATTTAACTTCTCCAGACTCTCCACCTAAAATTACGTCCGTTGGCAAGCAGAGTAAACTGGATTTTAACATTTCGAGATAGTTTCCGATCGCATTAACAGGAAATACAGCTACAAATATGGAAATGCTAAGAAAAGTTGACCTGAAGATTCTTACTGAACAATTCGTTATAATCCCGATTTTACTAAAGCGATCAAAAATGTGACAGCATCTTTTATTCATAGAGTTGAGACTGCCACACATTCTAAATTACATACAAATTGTCAAGACTTTAAAGTTTAATTTACATATTTTGATGTCTTTAGCACTTGAATCTTCAAAATTACAGATCCAGCTACGGGTGAGAAAGTTGAATTGACAAAAAGTCACACCCCGACCGCTCAAGCAAATCGCTTTGAATAAGAGTATGATGCTCATGTGAGGTACTGCAACCAAATCTTAGTGACGGTGTTCTCGACTTTAAAGTGATTGTCACTTTAAATAATAACAACAATATCTTCCAGATAATAGAAAATCGAAGGTGGGAGTAAAAACTTGTATTAGGAGAAAGAACCAGCACGTTATGGAGGAAGTCTTGCATGCACGCCGTTGTACGAAGTCCTGTACACCAATTAACGTGACAGGACACAAATTATGACTAAGCGATTTGTAATTGTCGTTAGCGTCCTTGTCCTTGAAATCAATATCCACATCAGCACAGCACAAACACTACAACTTCACATGGTCGACATTCATAATAATAAAAGAGAAGAGTGGTTATACCTGGAAGGAATCCGTTCAGCGTACCTCATGTCTAACTGTCAGTGAAAACAAGGGCTAATACCCAGCAAACTGAAGGATGACTGGCGTCAGAAGAAAATGATTCCTTAAACTGATAAAACGTTTTATTTTTGTCGCCTGTCACGCAGTCATGGGCTTTAACGGCGCATCAGGAGAGAATTAATCAAAATACATAAAATTAGAAGGGATTAGATAGCCAATAAATCCACATGAGTAAACTTTACGCTAAGATCTTGGCGATTAGAAGCCCAGCTTATGATCTTTATTACTAAACTCAGAAACTAGTAGCGTCAGATGACAGAACTTATCACAGACAAAATCTATCACATTCAAAAGGCTCCGTCGTTACCAAGCCGTTGAACTGTTTTATAGATAAGACCATCACCTAACGTTAAAACGCAACTGTACTGACGCATGAGGCCCACCGATGTCCGGTCACGACCCCACCGGGGTTGCTAGGAGACGACAGCTTTCCTCCTTAATAGACATGGCCGTTAGATGTCTCATGCTTACCCACTAGGTCTGTTTTAGGCAAAAATCAGAGCATCGAGTAGGCAGAAAAGTCGGCTTAATTTGTTGGATTACAAAAGCGATGTAGATTCAGAAAAAAGGAAGGTAAAGGCACCACAGAAAATACAGCATTCGAATGCCCTTTACTACTTAAAAGTGCAACATTCCATTTGGCTAATAAGGGCATGTAAACTAATTAGGTGTAGCAGCACTCAAGATTCCCAGAACACTTACATCATTTATCTTGACGCCATCGATAAATTCGGTGGTGAGAACGCGCTTCGAAGTGAGACGATGATCGACATCAGGAATATGGACGGCTCCATCAGGTTTGAGAGTGCCCATGAAGGCGAGATCATCCCGACACCGTTCGGCATTCGCAGCCTCCTGCTCAAAGTCCAACTCCTGCGCTAGGGTACCCTTCAGGTCAGTGAGGATCCAAGCCAGGTCGAAATTTGGGTGGATGAATTTGACGAACCGAAGCAAGAACTCGAGTGCCGATATGTCTCCATTGAAACGCTCGCGAAGGTCCTCGTACTGCACCTTTACGGCCACATCCTTCCCCTCCTTGGTGACGGCGCGGTGGACTTGAGCTAAACTGGCAGCCGCGAAAGGGCAGGAATTAAATTTCTCAAACAACTCCTCTGGAGAGGCACCGAAATCCTTCATGAATATTCGATTAACCTAGGGATCTGAATAAATGGTGAAAAGCGTTTCAATTACCTCATCGGGTGATCTCGAAAGTGCCTTGTCGTGGAGGGCTTCTAATGTAGAGGTAATTTGTTGAGGTAAAAGTTGATTCATTGAGGACAGCCCTTGACCCATTTTAATGTACAAACCGCCATTAAGAAGACATCCTTCTAGTATTAGAGCCCCTGCCTTTGTGTGACATTCGTTCAATGCCTTTGTATAAGCTTCTGAATCCTTGAAGATAAAAAAATAATATTCAATCCTACCGCGTCCAAAGCAAGTAACTTCCACTTGTACATCAATGATATGCGCATCCCAATAGAGAACGATCTGGTAAACAAAACTTATATGAATAAGGGCACTCTACCTAACGAATCGGAAAAAGGAATTAGACATTTTGCGAGAGAAAGATTCATAAATACTTTCCTGCCTAAGAATATGTGCTGATGCGAATGACAATGAGGCGAACGATGCAACAGCAAAGCGGGCCTTCTTCGAAGCAAAAAAAACAAGCACCATCTTCGTCAGAGAACATGAGTTCAATGTAAGCCACTGATGAAGGTTAAGTGGAAGTCCTTCAGAGGGAGAGACAAATAAGCCTAATATTCCACAAATACCCAGCATTATATTTTACTTATTAAAAACGCAGGTAGCCTTACATTTAAAAAATGCAACGAGTGTATATTTTTAAATTTTTTAGCCCATAAAATTTAATTTTTGAATAAAATTTGGAAATTACATACTGCTATCTAAATTGTACCCTTTTTAAACTATTGTTTATTTAAATAAACAGTTGGTTTCTGTAAAATAGATTACGAACATCATTTAATTATCGCATTTTGTAATAAATACTACAAATAATATTCAAGTATAATGATACAAACTTACAACAGCTTGATTCGAGAGCGGTTCGCTCGAAGTCGTTTCAATTTCGATGGATGAGAGGACCGCCCTTTTGCAGGATTCAGGTATGTTTCGCACCTCATAAATGCATTTAGCTAGGTCAAAGTCGTGCGCCGACAGAGCGACCTGAAATAAGGGGCACTGATAGTGAACCAACTGTCAAATGCCAAGTATGCAGTACTATTATACCCATTGGCAACAAAGAAAAACAGCTGGTTGTTAAGTGCCCACAATGCAACGAAGCTACGGTAATAATTGGTTCAGTGTGTTTATCTTGTTTCTAGCCTATTAAAGGGGCCCCTAGTGGGAAGCAATATGTCCGTTGCCCGTGCAACTGTCTACTAATTTGCAAAACAACCGCTACTCGGGTTGGGTGTCCCCGAGAAAACTGTCGCAGCGTAATCAGTCTTCCGGGGCCAAACGCCTCCGCGATTAATGCTGGCGACTCATTTGCTGGTCATAATGTTTCCGGAGGAGGCACATTCCCAACCAGGGGTAGCCTCCGCGTGACCTGCGGGAACTGTCACCGACCGTTCTCAATCCCAATGCCACAGAATTACAGACCCAGTGCTTTTGAGACCATATTTATGAACAGGATCATCTCATGTCTGTCGGGCGGTTCGGCGTCCAACATGAACTCCCTAATTGCGGCGCGCTGTCCTCAGTGTCACAAAATCACTTCGATTGGACAGCCATACGCTCGAACTCGATGGGTCGGATTCCTCATACTCGCACTCATTTTCCTCGTTATTGCTGTTGGGGTCACCATTGGTACTGCAGCTGCCGCTAAGTCTCATCATGCACTCCACTTTCTTTGGTCAGGTTAGCTACACCTCTTGTCCTAGTATTATATTTCGTTTGCTACTCATCTTTCTTCACTACAGTTGATTGGGTTGTCTTGTTGGTATTTGATTTTATGTGCGGTTACCTACAGTTTAGTAATGAGGTCTGTTGCTCTTTCCACTTCATTTTCGGGTTCTATTTTCTTGTGAAATCTCAATTCACAAGTCTGGCATTAATATCGTTTTTGGAGCCGCGTTGATTGATTTATGTACACGTCTTTGCAAATGTTGAGATTCTCGGCTTATTTGAAAATCAAGTCTACTTGCGTCTCCAGTTACGCCTCTTGGATGAACCTTGAACGGTTTGATTGTCTTTTTTATCTTTGCAAAACCTAATTTAAGTCATTTGACAATTGTAAATGGCTTTTTCTTTCATTTCTTACTTGACAGTTCCGATTCTGAGGCCTTTGTTAGGTGGCTTGTATTTTCCGGTAAAATTACGTCCAAATCGTATTACCTCTCGGTTTTAGCAGTTTGTTTCAGTGAAATATTTCCCTTAGACCAACCAAAAGACCCTCTGAACTGCTTAATCTTATCGAATCAGGAGTCTGTCGCTCTTAAATTTTTTCACTTATCCATCTTGTTCATTTCCATGACGACCGATTCCATCCCACTTTATGGGCTGAAAAATTAAGAAGTCTACCGCTAAAACATGTTTCTCCATAGGCGTTTATTTTCTTATTTTTGGTATAACCTGGGTTAAAAACGGTCATTTTTACTATGTTAGCTTCTACTATCGCACTAATTACTGAGTTTTCAGTACTAACTTAATATTTTTGATCTGGTAAGTGGATTTATAGTGCGCTTACGCCTTTCTCAAATCTCAGGGTTACCGAAAACTTCAAAAGGAATCGCTACTTGGAGGTATTCGCTCATCTCAGCGACTTAGTACCCCGCGAAGTAGCTGTCAGCATTTCGCTCCTTCTTGGCCCAATTCTGCTTCGTGTAAACACTATCACCCTTGCAGGAATGTTGGGTCGATGGTCAATGAGGCTCGCGGGTGTGTTTATAAAGTTGCGAAACTTCATTGCTACTTAGGTCGTTCCGAAGACTATTTCAGAATCGTTGCACTTCCGTAGCGGTATTGAAGTAACGTGAGGAATACTGGTTCCTCGTATTAAAAGTATCCCCAACAAGTAAATATGCAACCTGTAAAACAGAACTTTATTCGATGCCAGTATTGGGAGTTGATACAGCTGCTATGCCTACCTTTGTTCAAAGTCCATACAATTAATGCTGGCGTAAAATTAATTAAGTGCTAGGGTCTCAGTGATGCCTCTCGATCTATTTAATTAAATTCTTCACTTTTGGCCTCAGGAGTAAGTGTTTTCACATTTCAGCTCTCCAGGCAAGTTTTAAAGTAACAGTCCCTCATGGGTGCCTTGCAGTGTGCATTAATAGTTTTTAGTTCTTGTGTACTATATACATCGCTTTGACTAAGTGCTTATTTTTTTGGTCAAATTCTTAACTCTTTCTTATGCTTGGTATTGGATTTGTTGACTTCCTTCAATTGAATCACTAGTTAAATCATTGCCATATTGGCTCTAGTTCCAGAAGCTCAGAGTGTAACCAAAGTCTCGTTCGCGGTAAGTATTCAAGGTGAAATCAAGTTGTGGTGCTGGCGCATTTTAAAATTGCATATTTCACGGGTTTCCTTTTCTACCCTCAAACTGAGGACCGGGTTTCAAGACGCTGATTCGTTCACTGGTACCATCTTTGCAGTTGTATTGCGAGCCTGTGATAATTTATTGGCTTCGTAGGTAGTCTTAGGCAGGTTATCTATGGTAGCTATATGCCGTTGACTCCATCATCGCACCATCAGCCAATTGAAAGGAATTTCGAAAATAGTGTCGGGGCGTTTCTCCAACTTATCTTCATGGTTCACGGCGTAAATGCCGTTGACTGAACTGTTTTATTCAATAGGACCCCGAAAGTATGCCCTCTACCCCCAAGCTGAGGTGGTTTCATCCTTCGCCTTATAAATTAGATTATAGTCCATTGGTCAACCCACAATGGGCTTGTTTCCATTACATGTGTAAACTGAACAAGAGCATTTGTGACTCACAAACGGCTGGCTGTGCCTGTCAGGCCCCCGGCAATAGACTTGGCGCGTCCGTGTGCTAATGGGTGTCTAGAAACTTCACCAACACGCCCTGCATTTTGAACCAGTTAAAACATCATGTTCAAACGCAATTAAATGAGTAAAAACGGCTCTTCGCTTTCGTTTAAAATTGACCTTTAATTCGTAGGTGTGGTTCCTCTTTTCTTGAAGGGTAGGTCTTGTGGTATCTCTCAAACTAACTCCACTTTCTCTGTTTCCGATTTGCAGTGCTCTACTTGGCGGTTCTGCTGTGTGCGATTCGCAGTTACATGTGCTTTCGCATGCCCATCAGCGCCCTGGAAATCCCCGTGACCCGAGCCTGATCAGCTTTTAGCGACGCCTAAATCAACACTCCTCATCGCCCTCTTTGTGTATTATTGACCCCATGAGTAATCCGATGGCTCCCCACGCACACCCACACCCACATGCCCTGCTTTTCATTGCTGTTGTTGATGCAATCTCTAATCGATAATATGATCTGCCATCATCTTCTCACCCGTTTATCGATTGCGAGTGGTTCACGGTCTCTTGCTTCTCTCTCACCACTTTGTCATCGCGGTGGTGGGAGTCCCGGGTGTTTTGCTAACCTGCGCCTTCGGAAGCTGGAAGGAGAAGCGTTCTCGCTCGTTTGCCTCTTACATTACTCCTCCTGTGTTTGGTTCTTTCAGATTTCCGAGTAAAGGCACACTGTATCATTACCTCTCTACCCGCTGTTGCTATGGTGATCCGGTGGCATCGTTTTGAGGAGGGGCACGTATCCTTTGCTAGTATTTACCAGTAGCTAAAACTAAGCTTTGGCATGGTTTCTGTCATCTTTATATGAATTTCAGTCTTAAAATTACGGGTTTATCAAGTAGATCTGTTATGAAACTGCCATTTAAAGTGCCGGTTTGTACTAAGTTTCAGAACGGTTGATGATGTTTATAGTACTTAACCAAAAATCCTGTTGTGGTCGCAAGTCACTTTCATTGCAAGATAGGTGGCTACAAATTTCAGGAACAGGAACCTGCACTGTTTGAGCTATTTGCCTGGAAATGAGCATTTTAATATCATCAAGAACCCATTGGCGTGAATGTGTCCAAAAGCCCATTAATTCTAGATTTGTGAGCAATACTCAATTTCGAAGGTCATATACATTAAGCTTAAAGCCTGACTCATAAGCCAGAGGTGTCTAATTTCTGTTCGAAGCGTTGATTTATGACAGAGCTCAAACCCTCGACTTTCCTTATCGACTTAATCACAAGTGCACTTGTTGGCTTATTATAAAAGTTAACACGGAGCAGATGATGTTGTTTGAACCCATAAATTGGACATCCGTGAGAACCCTGGCATCGATAAGCATGTCCGCGTGGTTCGAGGAGTGAGCCAGTAACCGTGACAAACTCTGCGAGATCATTGGTCGCGAGCGTCTGAGCTCCAGTGGCGCACCGCAACGCTTCTGCTTAATACACGTGACTAAACCCACTGTTTTGATTTTTAAAATTAAAGAAAGATAGCATTTAATGCATAATTAACTATGTTCCTAAAACTACCACCCGATTTCAAAAAAAAGTCCACTAAAAGCCACTTGAGATTCATATAGTCATGATCGAAGTGCTTTAATTAGCGGAATACCATTTCATGCGAGCCCTCCACGTCCAGGAAGATAGCCAATAAAGCCAGTGGATTTACTCGACTTCTCTGTCCATAAAATGCAACCTAAAACTTAACTGACAATTCCAATCGCCCTGAACTTTTAACGACATCTAAGGCTACTCAACTCCTCCACAAGGCCAAAAAACAAGTAAATTGGAGATGAGTAAAACCGATTTTTATTGTATATTACCTGATTAAAATGGCTTGATTTTCGTATAAAAATAAGCTGATTGATGGAAAAAGCCCTTAGTGAAACTACTCAACTTGATTGTCATCATCTGCCTTTTCCTGAGGTTCGGATCCCAGCAGAACCAACCGCTCAGCGACCACAGCGCCAATCTTCCTGACTTTGGCAACTTCCGCCGGACTTGCTGTCGACGTTGGTTTGTAGTACGAGAGAAACCCGGTCACGAATATCCTGTCGCCCGGCTTCAGACGACGCACAAGCGGCAACAGCCTCCGATCGAACACGTGGACCCGATTGTGATACGTCCGTAGGTGGTACTTCACATTGCTTCCCTCCTCGTCTTCTGAGACTGTCGGATTGGTCACAGTCTCGTAGTCCGACAGAATGGGGACGCGTGTACGCACAAAGAGCGTCGCCCATTGTTTTTCTGGTTGTGAAAGTCGATCCAACAACTGCAAAAAAGACAAGGAAAGCAAAGATACGTTGGAATCGAGATCTTTCAATGAAATGGGCTAATTTTGAGTACCTAGCATTAGCACTCTCGAAACCATTACTTCGAGTTTAGAATGGCACCAAAGCACTTATTGCTTTGCATTGCAATAACTTGAGCTTCCTCACAAGTCGCGTTTTGAAAAATCAACTCAAACCTGGCAACTAAAGAATGCGTAGGACTATATTATAGGCCAATTTTTAAGGAATTCCCCAAGGGTAGAAGGCATGAAGCTGATTGCTTTGAGGACCAGGTAACAAGTCTAAACAAATTACCCAATAGGATCTCTACGAAGGACGCCATGCTAAAGGCTCTTCATTGGCACATGCTCCCTAAAATGCTGTTTTGACTGCTAAATTCGTGCCCTAGATCGAAATTAATTGTGGCACTTACTTAAGCTGCTGAAAATTGTCCACTTCAACTTTCGGAGCATCTGCATTAAGTTATCTTTTTTTGTTCATAGAATTCTAGGCAAGAAAAATCCTCAGAGAAGACGAAACAACACCAACTTTGCTGAGTCAGGAGTGAATTTGGTACGAAAACTAGAAGATTCTACGGGAAATGCCAACTTCCGACAGAATAATGATTGTTATAAGCTAACTAATGAAAGAAACTAATGGGCTGATAAAGCGTGACGAATTACAGCTACAAAAGGAGTGTTCCTGCATTTTATTACTGCACTCAAACGAACCTAATGTGATAGTGTACAATATTGCCTTCTTAACTATTCATTAGAAAACAATAATTCCTGCTTGGAATTAATGAAAATAGGTTTTCTTTGTCGAAATTGAGGTCTCAAAAGTTTACTGTGCAAATGCATTCGCAATGAAGCAGGCAATCAAGATGAACAGATGAGTTTAGAATAAAATATTAAAACGTGTTTCCATACCAGGCATTGCATTATGCATAAATAAATTAACCTTCCAGTAAAGCAAATATTTATGACAGCTTGGGATTTTAAAATAGTATATGCGTATTCCGGAACTGATTCCGCAGGTACCATTTGAAAACGAATGCTAAGTGGTGCATGGGAGTCTAAATAACACTTGAAATAACCTTTAGACAGAAAGACCCTGTGTAAGAAAATAAACAGCTTGCCACTGCGATCTATGAGTTTAGAAACAACGCCCTAGATAAAGATAAGCATATGGCGAAAATGCGCTGCGCATTCAACTTTCATTCGTGCAACCGATCTTCGAATGTTGATATCCAACAAAAAGATGACGTTCCAGTACAAAGTACGAATCTGGACTGTGCTAGTTAAACCTCCATTTTAACGAATGGACGCCAAATAACGAAGTTGATATACTTCGGAAGCAGGAATGGTGATTTCCTCAGTAAACAAAAAACTTTTCATTTAAAAAACATCCGGGTCTTGGAGAGAAAGGATTAGAGTGGGAAACTTGCGAAAATACCCGTAAGGAAGGAACAAGCCACAAATAATTTCCACCCTGCTCTGAAACTGAATTTCGAAGGCACGTTCCTTGCGATTTTTTAATGTCAAACTGAAGTGAACTCCTGAGACCCGTTCCTACTCTAAGGTCAAACAGCAAACTTTTTCAGACCTAACAGAAGGCTTCGGGCTGATTAAAAAAATGAGTAGCCACACACGGCAAACGAACCAAACGCCAGATCCAGGCTTCGGTTTAAGAGGCAAAACTTTCATGCTGTATCTTGACATTGAGAGTGAATGTGCCTTGAAGTGAAAAAAAACTTACAGATATTTGCGCGATAGTACGACGATACTATGAGGAGTTCCGACATTCAAAAAAGGCTGACGGTACACAGGAGTATTCAACACAGTGACCCGCGTATCTTCAAGAGAAGCATTTTTCTAGCTTCAAGCCGTGTTCTAGCCTGTGTGATGTGCATGAACCGCATAAGAGATACAACGTCAAACGGGGCAAATGCATTACATGAAACCGTTTCTATACCACATTCAGTTGCATTGAAATATAGACACCAAAGCAACGAAACCAAGGGATAACCGCACATTTCCTAACTAAGGTCCTTAGCTCACGGTGGGAACAGAGGCGGGAATAACGCTACAACAGCGAGGAAGAAAGGTACATTAATACTAGTGAGCAGAAGTTTAGACAATATCACCATTATAATGAGTCGGAAAACATGCTAGCATTCAGCCAACTAAAGCAAGCACCATTAAACTGAAGTGAATTTGACCACGAAAGTGGCATTTCCAACGAATTGAAAGCTTGTTTTGATTTGCAAGTGCAAAAAAACACCCATTCACTACACATGACGCCTAAGCGTGGCATTCAGTGCTTCAAATAGGCGCCGATTTCGCTGGCTTAGGACTGAGATATGTATTTCACGAAACTCCGATTATTCAGAACATCCAAAATCTGTAGACACAAGTTGCCTCAGAGAAAAAAATTGCGAAATAACACGCTTTGGTAACTGAAAAATATGCACCAATTTTTGGACTTTTATGAACAGATAAGAAATACAGTGTGTAGCTATGAATTGTGACATAACCACGCCAAGAATGACCATAATTCTCTTTAGAACGAATTCGTACTAAATTTGAAGCAGTTTTCAAAACCACAACGCAATATTAAAGAGAGGAAAATAGACCACTTTTATTCGTATAAACAGAGAGACGCGTTCAGAGCCTCCGCTGTCATGAGTAGGGATGCGCTGAGTCACTTGCACCCACACCATCGATCACAGTGAGCAAATAAATTGCGGGAAACGTGGATCAGTAGATCTGTTACTAAGACAACTTTAACGTAAATTCCAAAACAATTTTTGGAAAGGTAGTAGTTCTCACACAACACTGATTCCTCTGATAAAGACAATGGAATCGCATAAACATGGAACGACACACGTCGATTACTCCAAACACAGATAAGGAACAGTCAAGCAATTCAGAAAGTGGATGGGATCAATTGTAGCAACCCTACACAGCTGAAAGCCCAGCTCATCAACTCAAGAAGGTTGAAGGAAGCCTTGGTACTCATATCCACACTGAAGCAACACGTTATTAGAAAAGGTAGTATTCGGTCTTATGACCGCACATTTTAATCGGCAAGACAATTGTATTGGCAACCAGGGCCCCTGTGGAGTGTATACGGTCGGTCAGACATTCTAGTTTAATCAATTCTTACAGCAAACGTGTGAAGTACTTTATTCTCCACAATGAAATTCATGGGGTGCTATAAACAGTAGTTCAAGGATTAATCAAACGTGATTACGCAATCCCGCATATTTTTTCTCAGAACTTTCATGCCTAAGGTAAAAAAGGAAATTGTGCTCAAAGAATTTGCAGTTTTCTCTCCCTTTAAGTGAGTTTAATGGGAATTTCACGCAGATTCCGGATTCAATTTATCAAGAATAACTAATATGACCAGTCAATGAAACCCATCACTCCGAGCTCTGTGGGGCTGTTTTGGTTTGTTTATTTTCACCTTCACCCGGCCTCACAGCAGGCAGCCTAGTTCTCGCTAGTTCTACCCAAGGACCAGGAGTAATGGTTAACACAGAAAAATGCATTTTGAGGTCAGTTATGGGGACAGAAATGCTGGGACATTCGTGACTGTCTATTTTGAGGAGTTTTCACAGTAACCGACACTTGGCCAAAAACCCGACTTGCAGTGTAGACAGAATAAGAAACTAAACACCAAAAGATGGCTCAGACAAACTATTCGGCTCGTGGTGGTGAAGGTGCTACCACACTTCCCTTTATAACAACTGTACAGTTAAACAGGCGATGCGTTCAACAGGAGCACATGCCACCAATATCGTAATCTTCCGAAAAACAAGACATGACGGCTGAAAAGCCATCAATCACTACGCAGTTATTACGGCGTTACTATCGTTGATAGCACCTGGGAACCAACTACTTCCAAAATCCTTATTAATATTGTAAGTACTTAAAAATAAGGAGATTAACGTTAGAACATAAGAAGGAATTCCCATCATTTAACTCTCCGAACTACATGAGAATCCACAGGAAGCGGTGGGAAAAAAGTCAACGATCGGTGAGAGTGCTAGTCAATATAAAACCACCGTGTCGTGTTACAGTCACAATAGAAAACCGGACTACTTCACATACATAAAATAGACAAACTAACACACAGAAGGTTTTATTTAAAATTTGCTACTTTTCAAGTCTTACAGTTGTGAAAACATGAAGTAACCTAGGGTTCAAACTAAATAGCCTAGAGCTATTGGGCAAAGAATAATGGGCAGAACAGTACTGGAATAAATTGAACAAAAAGCCAATTTGGCATGTTTCAATTGATTATCTGCAGCCAACATAAGGCAAGAAGTAAATTATGCACTAGCATTCACCTAATAAAAAGTTGCACATCCACTCGCAAGAAAGATATGTGCTTTAAATTAATTTAATAAACATTCAAGATCCACTAAATACTGAAATTGAGCTATTCACGTACAAAGCCAGTTAAAAAACGATAAATCGTCAAGAGACTAAAGCAAGTTCTAACTTGAATGACAAAAAGTTGTTTATCTATCGTTTTATAAAGGGATCACTGATTGTTAGTTTTTTAAGAAATATACCCACTTTGAGTTCAGATACAGTTCCCAGAATATCAGCTCGATTGATATTTCCACCTTCGTTGATGCGAAGCGAGGAGAGAGACTTAGGAGGAGGTGGAGACCTTGTTTCCGCGACATCAACGGTTAATTCTGAGAATTCCGAATCGTTGTCGCTTCTACTGTCATTTTTACTCTTGACAGAAGCTGCAAAATCTCCGCCAGAAGAGAGGAGACGTAACTCAGACAATGGGGCCACTGACATTAGAATTTTCCGGAGTAATAACATTCTTACGAAGTGTCTCCTAAATTACATAGGAGCGTACATATAGGCGATTTGAATAATACCAAAAATTTGCTTAACTTAAGTAAAGCAAACGAAACTTCATTGCATTATAAACAGACAAATTATGAATAGTCGAAAATGAACAAAGCAATTCCTCTGGTACCATCGATGGAGAAATGCAACAACTGAAGGATTAAAAAATACTAAATACTTCGATGAACAGCAAAAGATGACGAATATGTTAAGCTCCTGAAACTTACACGACAAAGTGTTACACGGGAATACCTTACGAAATTGTGATCAAGATTCACGTGCAAACAGATCGGCGACGTTGACCTTAAGTAATGTATGGTATTAGGTCGTCTAGTTAATGATGAGCCTTTGGATAGATTTTACAATACTATGTGATTTGTTTTCAACCACTGAGCTCTTTATTTTTATTATTTTTGTTTTTATTAATTATATAAAAGCTGCATAGAGAAAAAACAATAAATGATCATTTTTTACAAATACTTGTTACGTTTTTATTTTAGAACATTCCAAATGCACCTTAGATCTTTGTTGAACCTATTAATTAATTATCTAGTCCAACACAAATATCTGTAGTGACCAATTAGAGAGGGCGCTTCGTTGAACATGATATTGCTTCTCATCGGTGTGATCTTTGCTGCTTTGGTACTTTATCTTTTATGGCCTGTGTTTCTGTATTATGTTTTGCGTATCTTCTTATGCAAACTTGGCGACATTAAAAAATCCGGTGAATGGGCTATTGTCACTGGAAGTACTGACGGCATTGGAAAAGCATTTGCTGAATATTTGGCCAAGCAAGGTCTGAATGTTTTCCTCGTAAGTCGTACCAAGTCGAAGTTAGAAGATGTGGCAAAAGAGATTGAAGAAAAATATAAAGTTACAGCTAAAATTTTCGTGTCTGATTTCGGAAGCGTAAGTTTCGAGTAATACTCTTTAGAGGTCTTGTCCTATTGCTTTTAATCTACTAATAGTATTTCCAATTCCTACAGGAAGGCTTTAAATTTGACGAACTGAGGGCTGAAATTGACAAGCTGTCAACCATATCTTGTCTCATAAACAATGTCGGCATCTCATACACTTATCCCGATAAGTTCGCTACCAGCACCTTCATAACGCCTTCGTTTATCGAAAAAATGGTTAATGTTAACGTGACAACGCTCGCGATGCTTACTCGCCTCACTCTTCCCAAGATGTTGAACGATCCTCTTCCCGTCCCCGGTGTCAAGCGTTTCGTCATCAACATGAGCTCCCTTTCCGGTGTCTATGCCATTCCCTATCTAGGACTCTATGGTGCCACCAAGGCCTTTGTTGCCTTTTTCACACAAGAATTAGCGTTTGAACTGAAAGACACTTGTGTTTGCGCCCAAGCCTTCGCGCCATCACTGATTGCAACTCCCATGACCGGTATCAAACGCACTTCCTGGAATGTCCCATCGTCGACGGCGTACGTCAAGTCGGCGATGTCAATGCTCGGTGTGGAAACTGTTGGTTGCGGCTACTTGGCGCATGCTCTCAGTCTCCAGTTCATAAGCATGTTGCCATCTTGCTTTGTTCTGTCCCACCTTGGAAAACGCATGCTTCGTAGAAGGCATCTTGACAAGCAAAAGTCAAACTAAGCGCCGACTAGCGTCGCCACTGATATTGTCATTTGGAAATTGGTTTAGGTTTTCCGTTTATGTTAGAATGGTTCTTTGCTTATAACTTTGTCGTCACTAACTGGTTAATATGCTCTCCGGAATAAAGAATGTGCTGAAACTTTTGTGCCTCGAAGTTACTTCCAAATTATTATGATTAAGCCCCTATTTAGATTAGCCAAGTTAGTGTCTTGGGCACTTCAACAGGGCTGGTTTATACTATATCTTTTTGAGTCGAAGTGTTTCCTTTTCAGTTTAGCCAGCCTTACTCCCACAGTACTTAAACGCCTGAAAAGTGCAGGAAGATTTTTGAGTACTTTTCAGAGGGTTTTTATATTCCGCCAACTAGATTGGAGGAGCTTTTGCCCCATCCGGGTTGTCATGGCTATTAAACTTATGATTTCTCTGCATGGGGGCATTCAAGGGGCTCTGCTGCATGCGCGTGCCAAACGTGTGTAAACATGCTAATCGATAGGATTCTGTGAGTCCTTTGTTTACACATCCTCTGGAATCTGCTGACTGAGGAAAAAATGTGGGTACCTGCAGGTTTGACCTCTGGCTGTTCAATTTACTGGAGTACAGTAAATTCCAACATCTAGTGCACCTCTCATCCTTGCACTCTGCGTCAGCCTCTTTCATACTGTGGTAGGACTGTTCCTCCTCAGATGAAGATCCAGTGTGGTGAGGCCTACTAAGGGCAGATACATTTGGGAGGCTTGAAGAAACTGTACCATGCCGAAGCACTCACTGACGGCGGAGATGACGCCACAGCACTGATTTCATTCACACACTTTCCCCTCACGAAACTATACTGCATCTCCACGTGGCAATGGTTCACTATGCCCTTCCAAGTTGGCAATTTCCTAGGCTATATAGTGAACACCCAAAGCTGGTGAAACTCTGCTTTACAAATGAGGCACCTCGATACCTGCCGACTCTCAACTCCACCTCTGACCTCGCGCGCCTCAGACGCCGTGGCCATACTGTCTACTTTTGTCGACTGGGAACCTGAATGACGGTAAGGCGTGTGATATGACTCCACGGAGCAGACATAGGGCTTCATCTCAGACTTGGGGCTACTGTCATTGCCAGGCGCAACATGCGCAACCCTCGTGTGCCTGTTCTTCTCTTTGACCTTGGCGAACATACGCCGACAATCCCGGTCTAGGCAGGCGCATCTAAGCCCCTGTATATTTGAGGGTAACCGCGTACGACCTAGTCTTCCGCAGCACTTTTTGAGTCAAATACCTCTGCCGCATTCACCAGAAGCTGCTGTGTCGAATCTCTGCAACGTACTGGACGACTGGTTCTCATCTCTACATCAAGTGCCGATTGACACTCTCTTGGCAACCCCAGAGCTCATGCTCATTGACACCCAGAGATTCATGCTCAGAGAGAGAGCAGCTGTAACATCATGCTAGATGCGACCAAGGCCTCGTTCAACTCGCAGACATCTGTTTTCGAGACCAACAGCCCAGTGTCATCCGCTTAACGGTGGTGACCACGCCAGTCACCCCTTAACATCAGTGCTGATAGATATAATCAGCCGTAGCCTCTGCAGCCCACAATGGCCTGGCTCGAACACTGGGCACGTGCTTCACTCCCTCACAACTCCACTATTTGGTACTAATTGAAGCACCAACTATTAGTCCCTCACGTGCTGTGCGTATGCTGTCTGACTACCACTAAAGTTCTATAGCTCCTACCTCGGCTTCACAATAAAATCTCACCTACCAAATCCACTACAGAAGAAGGATACTGACTCGTTATCAGTCGGAATATACTTCAATATAGGCTTGGTTATGAACACAAGAATCCAGGTGATTACTAATGCCAAACGCTATAGTTGGTGCTCAGTAACGCCTACACCTGAAGGGACAGAGTTTCATGAAGCACCAACAGTAGCCTGCAGCATTATCGCACCTAGTATTTTGCACAACAGTCAACCAATGCGAGGATAGTCAAGACTCTCCATTAGAGGCAATCCAGGAATAAAAGATGCATTCTCCTAGCGGTTGGTGAGCACAATTTTGGAGCCTGGTAGGCGTCTCATAGGTCTTACCAACCAATATCAAGTCGGAATAACACAAAACTTACAGTTTTTTGTACCCTTTTAAGGACTCAACTTCCAGAGACCTAGACGACCCACATAATGGTATGCAAACACGAGTAGCACGAATGTCACCAGTGTTTCTTGCAAGTGACAGCTGTGCTAAAAGTATTTTTATTACCTCAAGGAGCATGCTAAAAAACCACTGGGCCCCCACCATGTGCTTGTCAACAATGTATTTAATTTTAACATTAGCAGAGCATTTACATTTACAGAGCATGTCCTATTCAAAACGGATTGTGAAATAATCTGGCTCTTTCATTATGAGATCCATGACATAGATATGTAGACATATGGACTTATGGATTAAAATAAGGGCCGTTGGACTCAATTTGCAAATCTTGAATGTGTGTTACATCAATTTATCGATAAGCAGACCTAGCCACAACCAGTTATCAAGTCTGACTTGACTAGGTTTTGAAATATACTCTGCTTTTACATTCTATTGTGAAGTTAAAATTTTAGAAACCGAAATGGCAAACCACGATGCGTTATCTGGCAGACAAAGAACATATAAGTGATTCCTAGGGTTCACACATGGCACCACCATTTCACATTCGGTATTTATGACTCACTGTCGGTGGGTCTGGTTGATGCTTTGTGCATCCTTGAGTACTAACCATATTTTTAGAAAACATGGAAGAATCATCGACTTCGGGCAAAGTATTCAGTTAATATAAATAAGTTCATTTGTGGTGTTTTATTTGGTTACTGTTACTATCTGTTTTTAGAGACTTTAATGATTTGTTGTAGATGTTCAAGTCAGTTGAAAAAATACTTTTTTACTTAAAATCTATTCAATAGAAATCTGCCGTGCAAAGTACTTATTCTGAAAGTCAGAGGAACTATTACTAAATCAACTGCCTATAATTAAAGACAGACCTTATCTAATAAGAATTATATGAACTTGCATATAGCATTAGTTTTAATAGGTATAATGGTTTTTCCGACAAAAAGCAAACAAGTATCAATATATTTAAAATTTTGCCATGCGAGCTTCAAAGACTTGGCTATGATCAGTACGATTATGCTGAAACATTTTCGAAAACATAGTTCACATGAGACAGTCTTTTTTTCAAATACTCACGTAAAATAAATAAGGTGGATTTCAATTCGATATACGTTATGTGATACCACTTTATTCAGAATTCATTTCGTGGAGACGAGATAGACGCAATTTCGATTGAAGGTAAAATTAGACACGGAAGAGCACTTGTAGCGGTACCCCTGCTTCTGTACTGGTGTTTTCTCATCATCTCCTGGGAAAATCGAATCTCGGTGCCTGAAGCCAATTACGTCTCCTGATAAAGTAAATAATTCCGGTAAATAATTACACGTTAAACGACTCAGCCAATAATCCATAACCTTAACCATATTTTTAGACGGGTCCTATAGTAACATCTGACTCCTAAGGCATAGTAACCAATGAGAACGCATAGATATCATTACACCCAATGAGATCGTTTCTGAGACCTTAAGCTATTTACGTGCTTCTCATTTAGGGACTTGGTCTAATATCATTCTTTCAGCTAAACATGATTTGTCGATGATTTTCACTCTTGTTCTAAGTGCCGTCGGTTTTCTTCTCTGGTCGTATTTCGTCTACTGTGTTCTGGGGGTATTTTTATGCTATCGAGGGGATTTCAAAAAATCCGGGGACTGGGCGACTGTTACAGAAAACAATTTTGGCATCGGGAGAGCATTTGCGGAAGCTTTGGTCAACATTCTCCTAATAAGTCTTGAAAAGCCAGAATCGGGGTTAAAACGAAGACTTTTCAGGCCGATCTTGGACTGGTAAGTGCTATTTTCACATATTGCTTACCCTTTGCAGCAAGACAGTGAGGTGTTTGAGCAATTCAGGGCTGAAATCGAAGGCTTATCATCGATTTCATTTTTGATTGACATCGCCGGGGTATGTTACCCTCACTCAGATGAATTTAAATCCAGTTCCTTCTTAACCCTCGATTTCATGGAGAAAATGGTTAACTTGAACATTGCAACCACAGCGAAACTAACGCGCATAGCTCTGCCAAAGATGGTGAACCATCTACTGCCCACACCGGATGTCAGGCGCCACATACACAACATATCATCGATCTCTGAGGTCGCACGTTCCCAAAAAATGACGTTTTACGTAGCCACCAAGGCCTTTGTGGCTTCTTTAGCAGGATGTCTACTCTTCGAGCTTCGGGGGAGACCTGTGTGATTGCCCAGGCCTTCACACCGCCCCTGGTTGCCACAGCAATGACTGGGGTCAAAGTGGAGTCAAGACAAGTCCCTCTAACAGAGACCCATGTTATATCAGTCATGTCGATGATTGGAGTGGAGACCACTGGTTGTGGATACCTTCCCCATGCGCTGCGTCTACAGTTGCTGAGGCTAATGACTTCCTGCATCAGATTGCGGAAGCTTGGAGAGCGAATGCTTGGTGCTAGAGAGAGACATCTTGGGCAAACAGAATTCATACTGAATATGTCACCAATGCAACTTCGACTTTTCCACAAGCCATACACTGAGGCTACTGGTTGCATCACATATAAAATTAGGTCTCAATGTGACTTATTTTTAGTCGTGTTGAAAATATTTCGAAATAAATCATGGATTTGCAATTCGAATGTAAATTACTAATTGTTTACTTGACTTCGGCAAATAGAGGAGAGATTGTCATGATTGGTTTAAGGTGGTTATCACTTTAAAGTCTTCCAACTACTTTCCAAGTAAGAGAAGACCAAGAAAGTACGTATTAACTTGTATTAGCGGAAATGTCTAACACGTCACGAAGGACGTCTTGTTTGCACGCCGTTGTACCAAGTTGTGTGCACTAATTAACGTGCCTGGGCACAAATTGTGACTGAGCGATCTGTGATTGATTCGTTCGTGCCCTTGTCCTTACATCAGCGCAAAGCGTAAACACTGCAGGTTTTCATTCATCAATTTAGTTACCTCTTGTCAATGGGTAAATATCAAAGCTGTCGCATGGCTAGCCGACGCCCACGCAGTCATGCGCAAAGCAGTTGTGCAAAACCCGGCGACCTCTTTTTCCTTTCACCTCATTGAGAAACACTGGTCCTCTTTCATTCAGCTCCCACTTAGCATATCGCATACCTTCTCTAAGCAAGCCACATCTGGTCCCAGCCTAATAAATATGCTCTCTCTCTGGCTCTTTTGTACCGGTTGTGTGGCTTCACTACATATTGAATCGTTCACCGATTGGATAGGGCTTCTTAGTGGAGTCGATAAGCGATTGGCTGTTCCAGCTGGTATTTTCAAAGTTCCAAAGTCGCATGCGTTCCCCTATAGTAGCTGAGTTATTAATCGAGGTGGAGGGTTCAGGTTGATAGTTTTAGATGTAAGCAGGTTTCCTACTCCTTTTAAGTAAACAAAATCCTGGAGTTCATGTGGTAAATAAGCTTTTTTAGGACTGCTAGTATTGATAAGGAAAGATTTTCTAAATTTTTAATGAGCATCATAAAATCAGTAACAGTCTAACGGGCAATCACTAGAAAAGGCAAGAATGACTTTGAGCCAGATTTTGCACTAAATGCTTGAGAGGCAGATGTAAACAGAAGAAATATTATTAAAGTATTTTCTGTATTTAGCGCTCGCGAATGAATGATGACTTATCCGATTATCTAAACTGTATGTTTTTAACAAAGTGCAATAAAATGCTGAAATTCGGAGGTAAAATATAGTGAACTAAATTAAACCCACATCTGGAATTAATGATGATTGAATAAGCCCATTTGTGATGCAGTAAAAATTGTCATCCGTAAACCCAAGCCTGAAGATTTCTTTAGTCCGTCATACAGTTAATTCATTAAGCATTCGAAATTTAACTAATGACACCTCTTAAAAACCTGGAGCTCAGACAGAATCAACTACCATTCAAAGTATTTTTAATGTTATAGAGACTACCTATTTTGGTAAGACCTACTCTTATATAAAAAGACTATCCAGAGAAAAGATGCCACTTAGGCACGCAATTTGTTTGGTCTAAATCAAATGCACTAATCTAAGCAAGCTATATATAAAGTAAAAATCTGAACATTCATCAGCAGAAAAGCGAAACACACTTGGTTTCATGGTCTTTTATACTTGTGGCCTACTCTTTGCTCCATTTTGTTTAATTTGTCTTATACCGCTCAGCGACCACAGCGCCAATCTTTCTGACTTTGGCAACTTCCGCCGGACTTGCTGTCGACGTTGGTTTGTAGTACGAGAGAAACCCGGTCACGAATATCCTGTCGCCCGGCTTCAGACGACGCACAAGCGGCAACAGCCTCCGATCGAACACGTGGACCCGATTGTGATACGTCCGTAGGTGGTACTTCACATTGCTTCCCTCCTCGTCTTCTGAGACTGTCGGATTGGTCACAGTCTCGTAGTCCGACAGAATGGGGACGCGTGTACGCACAAAGAGCGTCGCCCATTGTTTTTCTGGTTGTGAAAGTCGATCCAACAACTGCAAAAAAGACAAGGAAAGCAAAGATACGTTGGAATCGAGATCTTTCAATGAAATGGGCTAATTTTGAGTACCTAGCATTAGCACTCTCGAAACCATTACTTCGAGTTTAGAATGGCACCAAAGCACTTATTGCTTTGCATTGCAATAACTTGAGCTTCCTCACAAGTCGCGTTTTGAAAAATCAACTCAAACCTGGCAACTAAAGAATGCGTAGGACTATATTATAGGCCAATTTTTAAGGAATTCCCCAAGGGTAGAAGGCATGAAGCTGATTGCTTTGAGGACCAGGTAACAAGTCTAAACAAATTATCCAATAGGATCTCTACGAAGGACGCCATGCTAAAGGCTCTTGATTGGCATATGCTCCCTAAAATGCTGTTTTGACTGCTAAATTCGTGCCCTAGATCGAAATTAATTGTGGCAATTACTTAAGCTGCTGAAAATTGTCCACTTCAACTTTCGGAGCATCTGCATTAAGTTATCTTTTTTTGTTCATAGAATTCAAGGCAAGAAAAATCCTCAGAGAAGACGAAACAACACCAACTTTGCTGGGTCAGGAGTGAATTTGGTACGAAAACTAGAAGATTCTACGGGAAATGCCAACTTCCGACAGAATAATGATTGTTATGAGCTAACTAATGAAAGAAACTAATGGGCTGATAAAGCGTGACGAATTACAGCTACAAAAGGAGTGTTCCTGCATTTTATTACTGCACTCAAACGAACCTAATGTGATAGTGTACAATATTGCCTTCTTAACTATTCATTAGAAAACAATAATTCCTGCTTGGAATTAATCGAAATAGGTTTTCTTTGTCGAAATTGAGGTCTCAAAAGTCTACTGTGCAAATGCATTCGCAATGAAGCAGGCAATCAAGATGAACAGATGAGTTTTAGAATAAAATATTAAAACGTGTTTTCGTTGTAAGTATGGAAGCGTGGCTTAGACAACGTCTACCGCCTTTTACAGTTTTCGTTGGCGTCTATGGAGGAGGATACACGGCAATCCTCCATAAACCGTACCTACCTGTCAAGTGCCATATCATGGTCTTGGGCAAGTGTTTTAGTTTAAATAGTAAAAAACGGATCCAGTGGAGCAGAGCACTGCAACCCCTTTCATCGGCACCAACCTATCTCAATGAAAGAAACAACTTTTAAATGCAAATAGTTTCTTTTTCGGAATTTGAAAAATTGCAGTAGTAGTAATTAAACCTATGTTGTTCCCAACCTAACATTCGGACTGCTTTGTTGAATTTTGAAACCATGTTTGCCACATCAACCCAGATTTCGCAAGATTAATGGAATCCTGATTATACGTTTTAGTTTGCAGCAAACTAATCTATAAAATGAAGTTGCTGAATATTTATATGAGCCACTAATCGAGATAAATAATAAAAAACTAGATGTTTTTAAATTTGTTGTGCAACTAACTGTAGTTTCGTCTTTTAATAGCTACAAGCATGTACGTAAAATCAGTTCCAATACCCACTAGTGGTGTCGATACACGACTTCTCAAAAAATCATTTGTTTACCAGTTAGGGTTAGCACGCTCAATGCACTACCATGACTGGGACTTGTAAACTACTGTTAATCTGTAGATAAAATTTTTAAAATCTAAGCTTAGGTGTGATTGCATGAAATTACAGGGTTCCCTTGGGCATCAGTATCCATTGCCAATAAAATAAAAATTAAATTTAAAAAAGGGAAATTCACTGTCGCTAACTTAAAGAATGTCAAAGTGAGACACGTATTATATGAATAATAATTTTAAAAAATGATTGAGAGGTTTAAAAATAAGAAAAGCGTTCCTTCATTTCTTTCATAATACTTAAGTTCTACTGATGGGTATTGAGTAGGATCAATTATTACTCAATAGCCACTACCTTTTAATTTTTTAAATTTGCAAATATGGCTATTCAACATTTTGGTCTGCGAAAAATAGGAAATTTTGTAAAGTACGTAGTTGCTACACTACCTAAAATAGTTGATTAGTACGTGTTACGTTCGATAACGGCCACAAGAGACGGGACGCGTCGTAACTCCAAAGTTTATTCAACAAAGTGCAAGTCGTCATAGTAACGACTTAAACAATAATACACATTATACAAATAATAATGAAAGGTTAATAAATTACAGTTTAGGATAATCAGAAAACTATAAATATAATTTTCTGGAGATACAACACTCCTCCCCATCTTGGAAAGGTGTTTTCCGATGAGTTAAGTTTGGAAATACGTAAGGATTGGAGTGTGCAGTTCCTTTCGTAAACGTGGGTCTGGCGGACGTCCCCATTGTGAGCTACAACGAACAGAATACATTTATTAGGTAATCCAACAGGAAGAGTAAAGGTGACGAAGGAGCGAGGTCAGCGATCTTCTGTCGGTTAGAGTGTGTTCCATGGTGCTCTTTGGCTAGAGCCGGGGCCCATGGATAACTTTTTTGACAGCTGCTGGGAAACACTCTATTTCTTTGGTTAAAATTATTTTTCGAGTTCGAGTTCTTTCGATCAGTGCTCCGATTAGGTAGCGTAGCTTTATTTTTCATACTAGAGTTGCGTATTTTGTGTGTTTTCATAGTCATCGGGGAACGTCGTCGAATTCCATTCATTACTTCTTCCCCTTTTTATAATCGAAAGATCGATTTTCTTCATCGTGGGAAAAATGCGACTTAATCGATTTTGTTAATGTGAATTTGCTTTGTTCACACGCTTTGCATTTGGGCCGTAATGCATAATCGATCGATTTTCTACGTACCACTTTTTTCTTTTGAGCGACTGTGGCAGCCTTTTTCCATGTCTCCACGGTGGAGGGAGGTGCGTGACGTTTGTCAACCGTGTCCTTAAACACGGTCATAACGCGTACCTCTGAGTTGGCTGACTGAGTCGTTCGAGGGTCCTTTGGCTGCCCAAGGTCCGACCAAATATTGAATTTGTCGATCAAGTCTAGACCGAGCAAATTTGTCCTTTGAGTAGAGACATAGCATGTCGCATTGCACGACTTATTATTAACCCTTACCCGACAACGTACAGACCCTAAAAGTGGTACTGGATTACCGGAAGCGCTGGATATGTTAATTTTTGGGTCCTCCAGTTTCGGTCTTCCGAGTTTAATCCATTCATTTGCTGATATCATGGTGACATCTGAGCCGGTATCCAATCGTAGGTGCATCTTGATCCCATTTATGATTACAGCGACAAACCTCCGCCTGGTCTTTGTCTCTTGTATGCTGGCACGTAGGCCATTCGATTGCACTTTGATACGTCCCGTACGATGGCTCGAAGTGGGTCCCTTTCGTTTGGTTTTATCGCAAAACCCATCTTTGTGGCCTTTCTTATTACACATGTTGCGCAAGTGATTGATAAATGGGCAATCTCGATAAAAGTGGAACTTTCCACATAACTTACACCAAGGTAACTTCCTTGGCTGGCTTCCACTTTTTGTTGGGCCGTTCTGAGCCCTTGCCAGGAATGATGTGGGTTCTGTATTGAGCACCAACTTAGAGTCTTCAACGATATTCTGATATCGAACAAAAGCATCCGCTAGCTCTTGGACTGTCGTGTCGGGATTCTTGTCCAGGAGAGTCATGAGTTGGACTCGGACGGACGATAACTCGGGGCTTTTAAGGCCTAATATAAAAATAAGACATTGTAGGTTTTGATATGTGAAACGGCTGAACTGGAATTCAGAGCAGAGTTTGTTGACTCTTGTTGTGTAGTCTCTAATATTTTCTCCAGACTCCATCGAGACTTTGAAGCACTGGAAACGGGAATTAAAAATAGACTTTTCGCCTGAATATAAGATGAGTAGAATTTCAATAGTCTCATCGAGTGATAGATCCTCGGGTTTTCTAGGAAGAATGTAATTAATAAAGAGTTCATATGCACTGTTATGAAGACGCCGTAGGAGTAAACGATTCTTCGTCGATTCCGACATGTCCGAAGACATTAAGTCTATAGTATCTGAGAACCGCTGTATCCATATCTGGAAGTTGTCCAAAGACGGATCAAAAATGGGGATCTGATCAACGATTTCATCTGTAGTCCTCTTTTGCTTATTTAACGCATTAGTTAGGGCCGCGAGAAGTTCTTCAAATTGCTGCGTCGCCATAATGTAAAGTACGTAGTTGCTACACTACCTAAAATAGTTTGATTAGTACGTGTTACGTTCGATGACGGCCACAAGAGACGGGACGCGTCGTAACTCCAAAGTTTATTCAACAAAGTGCAAGCCGTCATAGTAACGACTTAAACAATAATACATATTACACAAATAATAATGAAAGGTTAATAAATTACAGTTTAGGAGCTTTTCTTATTCTCTTCAAGAACTACTTTCGCCAGCTTTTGAACTTATAACCTACTTCATGAATGTCCACATGCCTGTTCAATTTTCACGAAAATGCCATTTTTAATATAAAGAGTGGGCTCTTAATTTATTGGGCCTTGCATGCCATATTTGGCCAAATTGAATTTATCTACTACAGATGATAGAGATGTTCGGAACCGGGCTAGAAACAGTGTTAATCTGTTATTTTTAGTGGTTTAATTTTGAAGATAACTATATCAAAAATCATCTATTTTCCGGACTCTGGATTATTTTCGATATGTAATGCAAATTAGTAGCTCCCATTGTCTAAATGGGGAATGGAATGGCATGAATCCGAGGATTCCATTGGAAACCAAGAGGTGGCTATGAATAGAAGAAAGCAACATAGCAGCCCATCTCATCACTATGACAAAACGCCTTTCAGCAAAGCGGTAGAGGGGTTTAGATTGAATTCAGATGCCTACTTTGAATTGCCGACCACTGATAACGAGGCAATCCACTGACTTGTGGCCATATTAAAAGTAACAGGATTAGCCCCTCCCCCTCCCCCCCCCCCAAGGCCTCCGTCCCAAAGTCACAACTCAATGAAAAATATTAAAAAATGATTTTATGGCAAAATTTAAGACAACTGAATCCCCGAGGTCATCCTAAAGTGATGGAATATTACGTATAGGGAGCTGTCGTCGAGAACGGCGCTGATCGCCAGTAAGTTTTCGATATCCCTAGAGTAAGCGCGAAATCGGCTTTAATAGCAATAACGGGGGCGGTTATTTTGAGTAAAACCCCTTTGAAAATGGTATCATTTTCCTTGTCTGTTGATTGTTTCATAAATAACTTGAAGTTTGGAATCACAAACCACTTTTGATTTACGTTAAAGAGACTAATAAATTCATTGCTAATACCCTGCCTACTGGCTCCCAAAGGCCATTGAAAATTAACTATGAAAAACCGTCATAGATTCCTACCTTCGTCACTCTCATACCTCGGTTTCGGGAAATTATCTTACTCTTTGTTTAATGTGTTTCCTATAACCTATTTTGGTGTGTAAGGCCTCCATAAACGAGCTGAAAACTGTAAATGAGTTGAGGCTTCTACCCTAGAATAATTCACACGCCTTCATCGGTTAAAATGCCGGCGATATCCCAAAAGGAGAGGTTCAATAGCTTTAGAGCAATTAAGGAAATAAAAGGGTTTGTGCCCCATTAGTGCAAACGAGCCTATACTGCGCTTAGAGCCATATTTTAATGCCCATTCCACCCATAACGTACCGGATCTACAGTGCAATTACACCTCGTCTTCTTCAGCCCCAATCGCAGATAATAGGTTTACGTGCGGGAGCAACAAGTGGTCAGCGACTTCCGGACAAATAGGTGTTGGGCAGTTGAGTCTCAGCGGAAGTAATTTGCTCGCTGGATGCTCCAAACGCGAGCTCGCTTCCCTACCTGGGACGAGCAGCAGGAGGAGGATGAGAAGGGAGAGGAGGGCATAATTACCTTCGGTGGCGCTGTAATTGTTCTCTCTCTCCCTCCCTCCCTCCCTCGATGGCCAAGCTCGAACCGTCCGAAGGATGACAAGGGGCAGGGAGAAATTGCGTCCCTTATCGAGACTCAATCGAACAGCAAGGGGTGGGCCGGAGTGAAAATGAGTCAATTGACTAATTATTCAAAGAGGAAAGTCGGAGGGTATTTAGGAGGCCACGTGTTCGAAGATATCTGATTATCGACTGTCATATGCTACTGCTTCTTGCAGTTTTGAGAACAGAGGACCTTGAAAAAATAAAGATGAAACATTTAATTTAATACTCAAGCTTCCTCGCTGCTCTAGAATAAGGGTGAGAGGAATCCGTAGGATATTGCAGGAGGCGAATTACGGAATGGGAATTTCATTACGAAAATGGCCAATGCTTTTATTGTCATTAAACTGACTGTTATCAACCAATGAAAGTAAATGAAAGCGCTCGTACTATTATTTGTCACGCAAAATGTGAGGAAAACAATTGGCAGTTAAATCAAACATATTTCAATTTCTGCTCTATTTTAAATAAAAGCACAAAAGTATTTAAATGTTAAATCAGTTGAGTTCAGCAATATTGCCTACAATTTTGAATATAAATATATTTAGCAAAAAAAAGATGGCACATAGAGACTACGATTTTACGTTTATTTCAGCTTTTCATGACAGACAACAATTCAAATAGAATGTGTCTGGTAAGTAATGCGGCAATGACAATCGATGCTGAATAAGTAGTTAAATGCCCCTAACGTCATGTTTATGACACGGATATGAAAAATGCAGTCAGTGAATATTTGCAACATGAAATCAATTGTGACACCATCAATAGCAAAGTGGACTGTTAGGGCGCAAAAATAAAGCCATTTACAATAAGTTTTTGAACATCTTGAAAACAGTTACTTGCGATTTTAATAAATTTTTTTAACTTAGCTGCTCGGTCATCAACCTCATTGATGCATCTTCAATAATTTGTTTTATTTGTGGTGTCTTGAAAACAGAATTGACGAAACCTACAGTACAAGAGCGCTTCTGCAAGAAACACCTACCCGGTTATTGCATACCCAACTTTGAGGTAAACTTCCCGACAATCGCCTAGTGATTTGCCCATGGGCAGTATCTCGTAGCGAGCAGTGAAGCCTGTCCCTAACATGTCGCTAGGTAGATTTACCGAAGTGTGCCAACTTATATTTCTCCAAAGAAACTATGTAGCTAATGGCTTGCACATGCAGATCAATAGGGGCTGAGGTAGCCAGCAATTTTATTTCTCCATAGATTCACTCACGGGATTGTAAGCTTTTAAAGCCACTGTGAGTCGCGTTTATGGAAATCAGCTCTCCTGCTTGATCTCCTCTTGTATTATAAGGCTCTATTAACCTCTCAGTTCAGAGTTCAGTGCTCAGTCCGAATGCTGGCAGTTTTATCCATACTATTTTCTATCGCCGTCGCTGTGAGTTGTTACTCAGTGAGAACCAAAAAGGTATACCTAGGCCACACCCAGAGTGATGCACCTAAAAAATAAAAAAAGCTTTTTTTCTAAAGATGTTGCCTATTTCGCTCAGAGAATTACATCACAATATATCTACCGTTTTTGAATGGAATACTAGTTTATGCTGCTTAACATAAGCTGCTAAAAATGAAAACACTATCATCCTACTAACTGTAACAAGGGATGCATAAACCGACTATTATATTTTAACTCGATATCATACAATCAAGTGAACTAAGAGCAGATTTTTCTGTAAATAACGCCTGTCTTGCATCGCTATGAGCGAGATTATTTTAGCTACGAATTTTCTAGCTCATCATAGGTGGAAAGGCGGGTTAATCCCTTATCGCCTGCTCCTCCTCCAACCTCCTCCTCAAAGGTTGAATCAACCTCCTCCTCCTCCTCCTCGGCCCGCTAGCTGCGACTAAATCCGCGCGGATTTGCTCGGCTTAATTGGCAATTACTCAGGAGAGCACGCTGGGCCAGCTAAGCCCCTCCCCCCTCCACCAAACACCTTTTGATGGACCAGTCCTCCCCTCAGCCCTTCCGTGAGCCCGGGATTAGCTCCATCGGTGGGAGGTGGGAGGTGGGAGGGTAGACCAAGCAATTATGGGCTCAAGTACACTCTCGAGCTTGCGTGACTGCTCGGCGAAGAATTCGGGTGTTTTTCCTGGGCTCTGCAGTAGCAGCAAATCGGTGAGCACACACACACACCTGCTGTTGTGTGTGTGCACAAGCGGTTGTCAGGTGGGGGGCGGGGTTGCGTGATCCACTCCTCCTCCTCCTCCTTCTCCTCCTCCTCTTCCCCCTCCTTGAGTTTGGTGAAGAGGGAAAGTTTGTACCTCGAGAAAGGTAGAACCCACTCCTCTCTTATAATCTCGTCCTTCCCTCTGCAAAAGGGAGAAAAAGATCGTAGATAAACCTACGTTGGGATAGTTCATGGAGAAAAGATTCTTCATCAATGCATTTGACTGGGGAACGGTTGGGGTTTGAAGGAAATAAAATTGCTGTTTGTCAGTCAAGGTTTACATCAATTTTCATTTCGTTTAAGTGATCGACGTTATTTTTAGAAATTACAAAACAGCTCCACACTGGGTAGGATGCTATATATGCTAATGAAAAGTATTTTTAGGTCAATGGCCTAAAATAATTTAGCTCGAAATGTGGAAAATTACCAACAATTTGAATTAAATTCCTAACATGTTCACTGACTTGCAAAAAAAAATTATACAATATTATCGTTCGATTTTTTTGAATACTAATCAACGTCAAAGATGGAAATATTTCAACATGAAAATAATTTCAGACAAAATTTATGGGACATTATGGGGTCTAAATAGGATGGAACCATGATAACCTATGCTATTTAAGCTTTTACCACCAGGTTAGGCTCTAACTGAGCTTAGGAGAAGACAAAGGAATAAATATTCATGTATGTCAGCAAACTTTGATTTGTTAAAGATCGTTATCACCACATCAGCTCGCCAATATTCCAATAGAGTTCCAGGCTTCCCTGCTGCTAATTCGTATCGATCTACTCTGATCCCCACTTTCCCACAACTTCCCTTCCACCATGGAAACAAGTGGTTATTGATTTTTCAAACCTCACTCCCACGATCTTATTGTACATCTGGAACGTTTTGTGATCCATTTACCTGGTTCTGATCAATCAATAATGGGAAGTACTGATACCTCTCACCGATTTTTCACAGTTGCGTGGGACGTCAGACAAAATGATTCACACTGAATTATGTAAATTTGCCTTAAATTATTTGTCAGATAAATTGAGCTCTCTAAGATGCAACAAGCAATTTGCCTATATTGATTATTTGCATTTTAGGACTTTGACACGATCTTTAACTTATTCCCAGTCGTTACACTTAGCTAACTACATGATTGAGGTTGATGTGAAAAGCTGATCAGTGTTTCGTTACTTTGGAAGCATCGCCCTGGTAACACGAGCGAAAGTTGCAGGGGTTGGCGTGGTACCCCCAGCGTGACAGGCTTGTCAGGTGTCAGGGGACACCTGATCAGGCAAACAATGTTGATGATGTGGGGTGGGCATGGGTAGATGGGATCAGGTTTTGTTTCTCACGTGGATACACGGGGTTTCTGTGCATCACTTTTTACAACTGTGATACCCCAGTTTGGAGATTGTGAAGAGGATGAGATTAATCGCTTGATTCTTGACCAAAATTCGTGTCATGGACAATAGCTGCCCTGATTCAGACCTAAGCAGGAAGGATTAGTTGGACGCTGGATGTTGAAAATGACTGGAGAGCGATGGATTGCATGGAAAGGCTAAATTCTGTCATCAAACACTCAGGAATAATGTGAAACCTCTAAACGAGAGGTTGGCGAGAAATTTGACAGCCTCATCAGGAAAAAGAGAGAAAATTAAAAGGCAATGAAATTCAACCATTGTCTAAGAGTTGTACTAGAAAAAAGTCCCCTCAATAGGACACTTTTCCTGGGGAAGGATCTAAGCAAAACTGGCTTAATGCGTCTACTAGCCGAGGGGCTTTTTAAGCACTTGCAGGGTGATTAGTGCCTTTCTCGACGACAGCGCTCAGCCACTCATAAAGTCCTTGGGCGGGTTAAGATGATCTGGGGAGTTCGGAGGAGGCCGAACACTAGGAGGACTGGTGGTAGTCGTCTTCAAGTTGGCTGACGAGGTGTGGAAGCAGGGTACCGAATCCCACTGTTGCGATTCCTTGGCTACCTATCTTTGGCGGCTGCATTCTTCGATATTTAGGGCTTAACAACGGTGGTCAGACCGGAATCCCACGTTTTCATCTGCATTTGCTTAAACCTCTTTAAAATATCCAGAGGAGAACTCATATCCAAGAACCATAAGATTTCGAGGATTTTTTCGACTGCTCGATCCGATGAGTCCTTTCGACTGTAGACAGTAAACTATCTCTTATTCATGCAAAATACCTTGTTATCGGAAACACTACGCACTTGTGTGCTTCAACTGGATGTTTCATTTTGCTCAAAAGTTTCTTTGCGTATGCTAGATTGTTTTCGACATCTTGTGTGAGAATTTGACCTCCGAGACGCTAGCATTCATTGGAGTGAAGGTCTTTATTGAATACAAGCGGATTTTGGGGAAACCCGATTTTATGCGAGAACAAGCAGATGGTCTCTTGCTTTCTTCTCTCCCACAGCCTCAAAATGTTATTGTGATCCTCCATTTCGTGCAACCGGGTTTTTTACATGTCCAGTGTCGCTGTTCATTGAGCAGTATCCACGACCTCCTCCTTACTTTGATTCATCATCATGGCAAAAGACGCTTCAAGACATCCATCTGCGTAGTGTGCTCGAATACCTTTATCGCTTGTGGTAAACAACCAAAAACTAATCTGTAAGATTTGTTCTGAGCACCTTGCGTATAAACACGATTATATTCATGGGTACGAATGGTATTTAGTCACGATTTTCATGAACAAAAGTGTTTCCATCCTCAACCAATCCTAGACCAGTCTGCTTTAAACCTTTGTGCAACAACCTAAAAGCATTGTTATTAAACAGATCTCCAAGTCATTTTTTTTTAATCCTATACTGGGCTTCAGCAAACTAGTATGTTTTTGAAATTCCACTTTCGTGATGCAGATCTTGGGGTTATATATTAAAGATAACTGCAGAAATGAACAAACTACAATCTGTTCCATTTCTAAGAATTGTGCATTACGCCATCTCTTTTATTCAAGTTATGTAAATAGGAAATTGTACAGCATTGAAGCTACTGTTAAGCCTGAATTCGCCGTCCAAATAGCAAGCACTGACTGGTGTCTTTGATGACGGTTCAAAATACCATATTCTTTAATAAACTTTGTTGTACCACAAATCTGTCGTTTGAACAATTCTTTCTTTATTTAAATTTAAAAGCCTGAGGAGTGTCTAAAAAATATATGCAACTTTTGCATGAAAATGAAAAAAAGTGCTTATCGTTGATTGGGCTTTTGAGGATTTGAAACTTAAATTCACGAGTTCTTATCAATCGCATAGTACCAGTTGTCTACATCACCCTCGTATTACGAAAATGGCCTTTTAAATCAAAATATTGGAGGGTAATTCACCTCTCTTGAATGCAATTTAGGTGATTTGCGAATTTCGAGCTGAAAGAGTGCATTGTATGTGAGAAATTTTTAATGAACCGTTCTACTCAATATTCAACAAAATTTTAACTGGAGATCCATTTTCCATGAAACCTATGTTCGAGAGTTGTTGAACGCTCTTATATTTTATTCAAGACCTTTCTACCAGGAGTTTCTAATTTCATCTAGACACCATAGTGCGAAAATCTTCCCAACTGTTAAAATTTAGTGTTATTTTCAGAACCACGTAGGATCAATGCTGTGATTCTTCAGCTTATGTTAAGCGCAAACCATGAAATGGAATTTTTCCCAACGAAGAATGCTTACATATCTACTCTATAGTCATCTGCTCATGAGCACTATGTGTTTTTAATATGCAACTATAGTTGCATTTTAATGAAAACCATATATTTAGCCCCTAAAATTAAACGATTAGTTATTTATGCAGTTTACGAAAAGGGGCATGACACTAAAAACACCTCCCAATCTTTCCCAAGTCACAAGCATCACTTCAGAGAAGCCTACTTAATAAACTATTGCTTGCCCAAGACATCTTCATCACCCACATCAACCATGAATGGGCTGAGGGACTCACAGAGCTGGATCATGACTGCTGACAACACCTCACGTGTTGGCAGCCTCTCCGGCCGCAACTTCGCACTTGAACTGCACTCACCCCGGGGATGGTCGATGGGCGCTTGCACTGACCCCAGCGCGGATCGATGGACGCTGAGCACTGAGCAGCGGCATCAGCAGGTGCCAGGCTGCCACGTGGATGCGGAGTGCACCAGTGACAGGCACCACCACCAGCACCAGTCCGCTGGGTTGTCACTTTTCACACATGGAAACCGCTGTGACAACGGATGACAGAGCGCCTGCGGTGAGCGAAACCGCCGAGGCCTCCGCTTCTGGAGCTGGGCCGAAGAGGCGGAAGCAGGAGAAGCCCTGCAAGGTGAACTTCCAGCAAGCCAGCAAAGCATCCTGTGAGTTGATTTGTTGATGGCATATTGCACAACTTGATTCTCAATCGATGGGTGGTACCTCTGTTCTTCACAGAGGAGCTGCTTTCCAAATTAGCTTTTTGTGGTGTAAGCTATGGATTAACTGGGCATCGTGGCAAAATGGATGCACACAATAGGACCGTGAATGAACGTATCTCTGTTGATCTATATATATCTTATATCTATCTTAGCGCTCATCATGGCAGATTCATTCATTGGAATCAAGCTGAAGTAAATGATGCTTTGTTTCCAGAAGGTAAATGTGGGGTGTCTTCCTTAATTTATTATCCTAGTAATACTGTGAAAAGCCAGACAAATTTGTCCATAGTTACACCAAAGTCTTTAATTACCCTTACAGACTTTTGTTCGAGGAGATGAGAATAATTTGTCTACTGAATCCCGATTATTTAGTTTCTTACATATCGGCGTTCTTCAGGCTCAAAAATAATAATCCATGAATGTGTTAGGAGTTTAAAATTACCTTGTGATTTTAAATGCAGTTATATTCCGTTCCAATTATTTACGAAAAGTTAAAACTCATATTCAGGCGAATTGGACAATTGCTTTGATATTTGGATGAGAACAAGCACTAAAATTGGGTCATTTTATGCCGGAATCCAGACATACAATATGAAAATACTCTGGTGAGAAGGAATTTAGACCTGGCAAAATGGTAATTAGTGAAGTGTTCCCTTTCCAAATGTAATATTCCATAAATAACTAGACTCGAAAAATTTTACCCTTCAGTCATTTCTTGGTTGAAATGTGAGCTGTGCTAAATATGATGAAAGTTGCCTTACAGGAAGATGTATGGTTTGTACCCCGTATTTAAAGCTAAATTTAGATTAAATTTGCCTTACAGATTAGATTTCTGTAAATAGCATCATTTAGGACGTCTAGAACTTTGCTAAATAGTGCTCAAGCCCACTGAAATGGAGTGCAAAATAAGTGGGTAGAAATTTCCCTCCTACTGGCGCAAGCAGCAGGGGCGGAGACAGGCAGGCGAGCGGTCGGACGGGTTGTTTGGTAGCGAAACGAGGTGCTTCTGTGAGCAGCCGCGATATTTGAGCTCATCCCAGATGGCCACCTTCTGAGTCCCCTCCCCTGCTCACCACTCCTGGGAGTCTGTGGCGACATAAGGTGCCTAGTTGGAGCACTTGGGAGGGGGAGGTGTGGGGGAATGAAACCCAATCCCAATCCCCATACGCTTCCAATTCCGCACAGCAGTGGTCTCATTCGCCCACAGGTGTTTTCGGCTACTTTCGGGCCTGCTACCCTGCGTAAACCACAGGCGCGTCATACGTCCAATCCGTGGGATATCGCACCCCAAATTGAGGAAAAGGTGGAGTTATTTTTACCCTGATTAGATGGGCATTTTAGGAAAAATAACGCGACTATATAGGCTTGGGTAACGCCTACTAAAAAGTAATTAGATTTACTAAATATATTCTAAAGGCGTTGGCAAAAGTGGCTGAAGCAAAGTACACCATCAGTCAGACTCTGCAGTAAACAAGTAAACATCCGGAGAAGAGCCAACAAGTTATTTTAAGGTTTTCATATAATGCGGTTCCTTGTATAGCAGTAAAACTGAAGCTACAAGAATAATTCATCTCATAACCTAGCACATCACATAGAATTCGTATCATGCTTTTGTATCAGTGATGTTAAAGGGGTTTCAGGTTCAAACTTAGATTTTAGATCTTATGATTTTGCCATTATCTTTCGTTCTAGTTCATCTTTATCTCATCCTCATGATTCAACACAATAATAAAGATTTTAGACGATAAATTTCAATGTCCGTTATTCTATTCGAGGCCATGAATTAAACATAAGACTTTCGGAATAATTCTCATCAGTTGTCCACTAAGCTTTCTATTACCTTAAAAAAAGCTTTGGTCCCTGTAAATCATGTGCCATCACAGTTTGATTATGCACGGATAATGCTATGCAATGACTTCATTGAACGTCTGGATGTGTGTTCTAGGAATAGGTTGTATGAAATTTGAGGTTTTCATAATTTTTGACACTGTACCAAAAATAATAAATAGAACTTACTGGAAATATGTTGAAAATGTTTAGCATTTTTAGTCTCTAAAACTGTGCGCTCACCAATCAATATTGGATTTAAAATTGATAATTTTAGGTAATCTTTGTCTTTCAGGACCCCAATAACACAGGTCCCTTAATCAAGTATATTTTTCACCTCACAGGTCACTGGTATATCATAATTATTGCTTATTTTATTGTTAATCACAACAATCTGAAACCAAGGATGCGCTAAATTTCTACTTGCTTCCGTGGAAAGCCATAATTCTGTCCCGAATCCCGTCCCCAGTTTTACATGCTGCTAGTAAAAATCTTGAGGGATGGGTACCCCACCTCCCCGACCGTTCAGTTATTCAAATGCGCTTTAAACTCAACGGGAAGGCAGGAGGTATGCGGCGTCGGGTGTGTAGAAACTTTCCCTGCCATGGCGTCAGCCCTCGTCTTGCACGCAACCGAACACGGATTCGCTCTTCACAAGAAACTGGTTGTGGGCAGAGAGGGGAGGGGATATATCGTCTCCTCCTTCTCAGGTAGATGGGCATACTCACGCCTCCCAAGCCCAGGGTGGGGATAAAGAAGCTGACCCGAACGGTTAGACACACACTAACCGAGTGTGACAACAACACCTAACGAAGTTGCGCACGCAACGCCGTGTGTGCGTGTATAGGCGTGCCTCTCCCCTCTACCTCATCACCTGCTCCCCTCAGGGTGTGGGGAGAGGGGAGGGGGCTGATAGGTGGTTCTTCTTCTTCTTCCCCTCCCCGCTTGGCTGACTTTCGGTGAGGGAACATCATTCTTAATTTACACCGAACACGCAGATTCAACTTACCAGCACACAGCACGAATTTTGCTGCAACATACGCGACAGGTGGCGGGGGGTGGGGGGGTGAGGGGTGTGGGGAAGATAACCCCTATCCACCCACAAAAACTTGAAGTGAAGCGCACACATATGCACACGCACACTAGACCAACTCACGGGACTCGTGTGATGGTGGTGGTGAGCAGGGATGGCAAACTGGGGCACAGAAGGGGCGTATTTCCTCGCCAAACATGTAACAAGCTGGCGTTGAGTTGATACACACCTTGGGAGGAGGAGCGAGAGGGGAGGAGGCTGGCGATGCCCTGCAGACTCGCCTGAGTGAGTCTCGCGAACTGGGGCATTTCACGTTCAGTCCCACCGCAAGAAACTTGAGCTGTGGCCTAGGTAAAGGGGACTTCTGGGCATGGCTTCTGATTTATATTCAGGCGATGTGGTGCTGTGATAGCGTCATGCACTACTTGCCCTTTCAATGTCCATTTTTGCAATTCTGTCATTGGGAACAAAGTCGTAGTAATGTGAGGGACTTTTCAGGATTTTTAAATTAAAACAAACACGATATTCAATTAATTTGCATTTGAATATGGTATTTACCTTTGCCCATATGAGCCTTGAGCTAAAGTTTTATTTGCAAGACAATCGCGAAACTTTGACAGAGGGTTTAATTGTTTTCTATTCATTTTGACGTATTTTATTTTATTTATTTAATTTAATTTTGATCGTGACTATGAAATAAATCTTGTGATTGAACAAAGCAAAAGTTTGATTTCTACTTAAACTAAATTGTTCTAGCGTTTCTAAATTTTATTAAAGGAATATGTTCCATTAAATTCAAGATAATCTGAATAGACTTAAAAAGAACAGAATTTTCTATTTTTCGAAATCTAACATGGTGAAATCTCCGTTTTCGTCTTGACAAAACGACTAGTTTCCAGTGTGCCGTTTTATCTTTCTTACATGTTATTCACCTCATGCGCTAATAATTTCTAAATGGAAGATAAGCAGACTTGCACAACTTTTCTACCGACAGCCTAATAAGGCTGTCCTAAATTTCCCTCAACTGAGGTGGAATTTCGTGCAGATTAGGCAACTAAATTGTTGTTTGCGATTAGGGCAAATCGACTGGTTCACACCGTGGCCACAGCGGGGCGCTCCTCATTAGCATATTTGTCCCCTAGAGCAGAGGAGAAGAGGACAGCGGCGGCGGCGGCAGCAGCAGCAGCAGCATTCTCAGAGTGAGATTACGGGTGCATAATGAGACGGGCAAGTCCCCTTAGGGCGGGTAGTTAGAGGACCTATCGGCACTCCGCTGCACGGATTAGGGCTTTCTCGTCCACTAGGAAATTAGCATAGAAGCGGACTTAACGGGCACGGGGTGTGGAGAGGGGGGCGATTGTAAGGTGGCTTGAGCAGGTGTGAGATAACCTGGGTGAGCACTAGCGCACGCTCCTGCAAGTGCGGACGTGCTTGCGTGCTGGGATTGGTCCACGCAAATCCACTGCCGCACACAGGAATGGGGGGAATAAATGAGGCTGGCAATCACACGGTCGTCTCATAAACACGCCTCTCTAGCCTCGTGGATGTGCACGAATATGATCGCGTCGGTTCGTTGGCACGAAACTCCGACAGTGTCGAGAACTCACCAGGAGGAGCACACAGGATCCTCTTCGCCTTCCCACTCGCTTTCATCATCTCAGCCCGAGTCCCTGGATAACTCGACTCACCGAATTGCCTCGAACTCCAACAGAAGTACTATCCCAACTTGTCCGGAGTGCGGGAAGCAATTCGCTAACATCTATCGTCTCCAACGACATCAACTGAGTCACAAGGAGAGTGATGAGCTGAGGAAGTTTCGCTGTGACCAGTGCAGCAAGGCCTTCAAGTTCAAGCATCACTTGAAGGAGCACGTGCGGATTCATTCGGGCGAGAAGCCCTTCGCTTGTCCCAACTGCGGCAAACGCTTCAGCCACTCGGGGTCTTATTCGAGTCACATGTCCAGCAAGAAATGCACCCCTGGAAGTAATTGCACAGCATCTGAGGAGATGGTCTCAGAGAGATCTGTCTTCACTCCATCTCCTCCATCACCACTTCAACGGGCTCGCTCGAATATTAGTCCAGCGCAAACGGTACTTCTCAAGTCCTACTACCGCCTTAACCCTAATCCTTCCACAAATGATATTCAGCGGTTCGCCGATGAGACTGAATTGTCTCCAAGAGTGGTAAGAATCTGGTTCCAGAACACTCGATCTCGTTATAAGAGGGAGGAGTCGAGAGCTTCTCAAACGAATGACGGCGAGGCACCCCTGGATTTATCAGTCTCTAAAAAGGGACCCGAGGAAGCCTCCCAGTTCCATTCCACCCCTGTGTCAGGCTTTCCGAACGTCCCTCTTCTCCCAGTGCCCTTCCTCCTTCCTCCTCCTCCGCCTCCTCCTCCTCCGCCTCCTCCTCCTCCTCCTCCTCCCCCTCCACATCATGGCCTTCAAATCCCACATCTACTCAACCCTTCCAACTTGCTGCAGTCATTGGTTGAGAGGATGTTGCAAGCTGCTCAGGCTCCCGAGCCCGATGTAGCACCCTCCCAACCGTGGCCAATGATTCTTTCATCGCTGGAGAACTCACTAAAAGGTCTGAATCCAAATGTACAAATCTCTGAAAATCCTCATCCATCCTCGGTATCAATGCCTTCAACGCTCTCCTCGTTTCTTCCTCGAACTCTCCCTACACCAACTTCTCAGCACCCTCTAATGAACGAAGTCGAGAGCAAAAATGTGGAAGTACCGAATCCCAGGGAGAGAGGGAACCCCGCATCACCGAATGGTTCGATTGATGATGGCGTAAGTCCGTATCTACTAATGACATTGAAATTATTCATATTTTGCACTTATATTTACATACGCTCTAGTAAAAAGGCTGGAAGACAGTCGACAATGACTTCCTAAAAGCGGTTTTGATTAGCTTGAAACCAAACATTTACTGATCTCCAAATCACGCAGTTAGTAATGCATCTTTTTTAAATACTCGGGAGCTGAGGCACATGTCCCTTTGCGGTGAGAGCGAGGCAGATTTCACTTGAGCAATTAGCGAGACCACGGGGGAAACAGTGCCCTCAGGAAACCCTCTTCAACCTGGGAAATTCCCCTTTCACCATCTCTGGTCCCTTGAGGGACACCAATTAGGGTCGGGCTCACCTTTCGTGTGTTTCAAGTGGATTTTTTTTCTTTTTCTTGTTCACCGATTCATTCTAGCTCAACAAATAAACCAGTGCCTTTACTCAGGGGCAATAAATTTTACGAGCGACCCGGTACAATGAGATAGGCAAATTTATTGGGCTTTAGGTCAGTTCACCTACACGATCTATAATTGATGCCTAACACCTCACTTAAAATGGATTACGATAAAAGGGAAGGGGTGGCACCTGGGCAGTTCATTGCATCCGTAGATGGCCCATTCGATTCAATCTTTCCCAATTCTCGCTGTCCGTTATCGGTAATCACCCAGTCAACTATTGTAAGATTATTTAAATCTAAACCCCATAGTCTAGTCTTTCAGTAGCAACCAATAAAATTTGATTAAATAAATCATGTCTTAAATAATCAATAACAGTACAGATTTATGCTCATTAATTAATTGTTTGAAATCAATCGGTTTAAAAAATACTCTCAATTGTTAAACAGAGATTTCTAAGGTTTATGATTCAATGATTCCCTCTCAAAACTGACAGATTAGAGTATATTTTATGTATGCGATCGCATTCGTTGGGGCTCAAGCCAATGTGGTTGATTAGAAGTGTCTCTCCCAAGGAGTATCTGTAGGTGAGTCATGTTGAGGGAGCAGTTATCACAGCCAAGACGCTGTGCGTGATCCCCACACACGCACTCACACACACCTATAATCCCGCGAAGCTGCTCTCTTCGTCGTCGTCGTCGTCGTGTGTTCAGTCGGCCTCTGCGTGTGATTTACCTGACGCCATATGCTCGTCCTCCTGTTTAATGATGAATCGTGTGCAAACAGCCTCCCATCTGTCTGTTCCACTGGCCATCTCCGCCTCTTGCTCCTACGCCTTCTGCTTCCGCCGCCAACTCCAATGCCGCCACCACCGCCCCCACCACCTCAGCAGCAGCAGCCTTAGTAATAGCAGCAACAACAGCAGCTCGATTTAAACAAGGGGGATTCGTGTAGACACGCGCACATAAACACACCCAGGGGGTGAGCTACTAGCTCCAACGCACACACACACGCCACTGGCAAGTAAATCTTTCTCCCAACTAGAGAGTGCGTACACGATGGGATATGGCAGGTTGCTCAAGGAGGGGAGGGGATTTCGAACTTGTCTATCCTCCCCTCGCTTCCCCCTGGGAAGTCCATCTGTTCTTCCCGCGCTTGTGAGCGAGCGCGTCTGCTACCCACCTGGTTGAGCACTCTGGATAACTTGAGTGGCAGGGGGAAAAGGGGTGGACGTGGGGGTCGAAGGCTGAGTCGAACTCACAACCTCTCCTCCCATCTGTCCCCCACACACCCCTTCATGTTAATTTGAGGCGACGGACGTTGTAAATTCGCAGCACGAATGCGTGTGATTTCTACTGCCTCTTCCTTTCCATTTACTGTAGAGCAGCGATTTGAACAGGCCAGAAACCGCGAAAAATCGCTACGTATGTGATCAATGCAACAAGGTCTTCTCCAAGCACAGCTCCCTTGCTCGTCACAAGTATGAACACACCGGTGAGTACTGCTGCTTGGTGCATGCATTCATTCGTTTGAGGAAGAGGCCTTAATGGATGCGATTTTTGCAGGTCAACGACCATTCTCCTGCGGATTCTGCTCCAAGGCCTTCAAGCACAAGCACCACCTAACTGAACACGAACGCCTGCACACTGGAGAGAAGCCGTTCCAATGTGAGCGATGCGGAAAGAGGTTCTCGCACTCGGGCTCCTACTCGCAGCATATGAGTCTGCGATACCGCTACTGCCACGGCCCCAGTGGAAATAGTGCCCCGCAGACCTCGTCCAATGAGTCCCAATTGCCTGCGATGCACCAGTAGATGAACTTCTATGTTACCTCTGTCTTTTTCAACCGGTTATCCCCTCCCCTACAATCCACACTGACCATTAGACGAAATAATGTGTGTACCCCGCTTTGTGTGTCCCACTACCATTAAAGATATTAGCAGCATGACTACATGAACGGGGACTGTGTCTGCAGTGATTCATTTTCAGGAAGAATTGAACAGATTTCGGTGCCTTTATGCTTTTGGCTTTAGATTTTGGTTGTTCTGGTATTGAGGTAGCAATCTGGAGCTACCAAAGAAGTTTTGTGGTTCTGACGCAGAAAGCCCTATTGTCGGCAGAAAAACAGCAATAAAAATAGGTTGTAAAGGATAGATTCGACAGTCTCATTAGTCAAAGAAAAAGGTTTGGATAACAGTAGATCTTTATGGATCTCAAAGCAATTCAATAGGCACTGAAATTGCACTTTTCTCAAAGAGATATTATTGTTTAAAATTAGCCGCCGCCATTAGCGTCTTGTGCAGCCTCAACCCGAAACCCGGACAGAGGCTATTTAACACTTTCCCTAAGGCGAAAATTGCCTTGTTTATGAAGACTAACTGGACTTTTGTGTTACTGGCACGTTGACTATTGCCCTTCTTGGTGAGCTCGGTGTCCATATTTTGGAACTGGTATGGCCTTGGCAATTGTTAGTTTCCGTGAGTTGCGGGGTTGATGGTCCTGCCGGGCTTGTCATAACTATGGCTACCTATTATTGTTGGCCATTCTCGTCCGTATCCGGGGCTTAACTGCCCAAACCCATGAAGCACCATTTTCCTGTGCCGATCTCGAGGGTCACCTGATAGTTTATTACGTTGCTAACTTCGCCCAGACACAGCCGACTGGTGGTCTGCATTGCAGTTCTCCAGGTCATGTGCCGAATTGTTGTGTTCACAGTTTTCAGGGGCGATAATAATCTCCTGATATTTTTTGATGAAGATATTCTCTTTTATCATGAGTCGTGCTAGTTCCAGTCTGGATCCATCATCATCATCATCATCATCATCATCATCATCATTTAAGAATGAAGATGGATACTGAACTACAGAAAGAAACAACCAAATTTCATACTTCAATTTTATACTTCTTATTACTCTTTCAAACTTTCCAGGTATAGCCTAGACTTAGAATCAGTACCGATTTTTGGAATGATTAAGTGGACGTTCGATAAAGCAATATGTTAGTTATAGGTCTAGAACACTGATCAAATTTGGTCGCATACTCATAATGAAGATTTATGGATCTAGAAGGGTGTGAATTTAACAGAAATGCTGTGTAACATGGACCCAATTTAAAATGGCCAAATCTTCACTCATAGTATTCCAGAACAATATAAGATAAGAGATAACTGGAAACAAACCAACAAGATATCTTATCTCGTTTTAGGTTGAACCAAAGGGCCAAAGTGGCTAGCTACCACTAGTCGGTTATCTGTGACCATGGGAAAAGGAACCACGTTTCATGGATCATTCCTTCGCATGCTCAAAATTTTCAACTTAATTTGTGAATGGGGGACTCTTAATTGTCCACATCGTGAGCATACCACATGCAAGGGATTCGTTTGGGCTTTCCAATTGTACAAGTGATCCCAGAATCGTAACATAACTTCAGTAATCAAACCCGGGTCAGAAGGAATGAGAATCATTGTTGTAACTGCTAAATTGCTCTTCTCCTAGATGTTGAAATCATGTTAATATCGATTCCATACAACTTTTTACTCCATTTTTATGGTCTTCTTATTCATTTGAAAGGGACTTCAGTGGAATTGCTTCATGACCTCTTTTCATTGCTAGGATGCTTGGGGAAAATTTTCAAATCCGATTACTGGCTTCCGTGAAAGTAAAAATTATAAAAAGCATAACCAGTGCCTGAAAATCTCATTAAATAGGGGGCTGGGACTCAAAGGATGGAACTAATTTCGTTGGAATGATGGTAATTGGACAACCGCTCACGGTTAGTTCTTAAACTTATTATTTCTCCCCTCAAATAGAGACCACACTGCAAACTCTTGCGTTTGTGAATGAAGTAAGGATTTCCGATTTTACCATCTACTTGCACCTAAAGTCGTATGGCCCACATTAGATATTCGGTCTGCTCAGTTTCGGCGCAATTTGAAAATCATTAACAACCCCAATGCAGAATTACTCTTCAACAGGCCTTTTCACGAAGTAATTTATCTTCCATTCACATCACTGTCCTAACCACACTGAGATTACTCGATAAATTCATACTTTTGTAACCAGCAATTACCGCTTTCAAAGGCATACTTGCCATACCATACTTAACTCCCCACCGCTGTCTTCGGTCCCCCTAGGCTTGCGGAGGTCAAGCTTGAAAGTACCCCTATTGAGCATGTCCACTTTAAAAATGAGACGATAGTTAACCTGAAAAGGGGATCAATATCGATCTCCGGTGGAATTATCGATTCTATCAATGTGAGGAAAAGAAAGTGAAATATGGCATATATTAGATTCGAACAACTATTTCTGTGTGCATTTCCTGTATTACGTCAACGAGATAGGGCAGATACAAGCTACCCAGACTCCAAAATACTAAATCCTTGCTGATTTACTGTCCACACTAGTACAAATAGATGCAAATCATGTTCCTAATTCGTGAACTTGTGTACAATATTTTAGGTTTGTTGATTGCATCCTTAATGACAATCTTGGGTACTCATCAAAGAGACCACGCTCGAGGGTCTTACAAAAAACCGCTGCCATTAGCAGCATCAATGACTGCCTCGCTCCCTCCTCCACACGCTCAAACAAGGAGCAAGCCTATTTGCACTCTTCTTGAGAGGTCTCCCAAAATCTGCTTTGATTATATCTATTAACCGAACTTACTAGTGCTGGTTATGGCGGTTATTAGGACTAGTGTAGTCGCAAATATTGCCTGATAAATATTTTTGAATTTCCATGAGATGTTAGGCAGAGGGGACGGATTTCTGCTGCTGTTACAAAGATGGCTAACTACTACTGGAGGCTACCCTCGTTGAAATACTGGAATTAACTACGGTGGTCAGCCCGAATTCCACTCATGTATTTTGATTCAGTCAATGTCCCTACAACGCCAATTGCCGCAGATTTTCGAGGTAAATCTGCAGTGCCGCAAAAGTCTCCACGCTCTCTCCTGTGTAATTCGCCAATTGTAATGCAAGTCGAATGTTGGCAAAGTAGTGGAGAGGCATTGATCAGCGAAAAAACTTCTGTTTTTGGTGGTTATCATGATGCCGCGAGTTTTACTCTTCCTTGAAGAATCAGGTGAGTTCAAGTCATCCCTCTGGGCTGGTATAAACACCTTCAACAAATCAGGAAGAATCAGCCAAACAGTTTTCTTCAAAATCTTTCCCAAACAATTTGCAGTTTCTATGCAGATGCCAGAGCACACAGGCAATATGAAACGACCTCACCCCATAAGTTCTGTTCGTATTTTGCAATTTTTAAACTGAACAAAATTCAAAAGGTATTCTATAATATCTACTAAGGCTTAAATAGTTGATGTTTAGATGTATTTAAACGGATTTAACTCAGTTTTACAAAACCGTAAAATTAAATTCTTCTTGACTGAAACAGAGGTAGCTTTTCCTCCTTTTTTCGGTTGAGTTGGAACTGGCAATTATGATTAGTTCAAACCATACAACTGATCATCATTGTCATCTTCAAAAATTTGCCAAAGCTCCTCACCTTGGAAATGGATTCCTTGTGAATTGGTGTCTGAAAAATCTCATATCTCCCCTCTATTCTCGCCAACTTTTTCACCTTTTATGTTAGGCGTCGTAGACAATAGAGGCTTCGTAAAAGGGGGAAAGACCCCAGCCACAGCCGACGAGAAGGGAACTTCGGGGGAAAAGCTTCCTCTGCTTTCTTTGTCAATCTGGTGGAGCAGCCAAGGAATAACCCACCACTTTGAATAGTCACCACTCAATGCAACAACAATAAATGCTCTAATCTACTGCTGCTCAGCAAATAGGGCCCCTTTGAACCAAGCTTTGAGTTACAAAAAGACCTGCTCTGGTGAATCGCAAAGGGATGATGGTGTTTCATCAGGACAATGCAGCACGGCCCCTCACAGAAGAATCACGTCACGAGAGAACTTGGATGGGGGAAAATTCCTCATCCATCACCCCATTCTCCCTACTACCTTGCTTCTTTAATCTACCATTTCCTTCGTAGCTTACATAATCATGTGCAAATAAAGCCTTTGCAATGCCACAGGAAAAGTTCTTCTAATCAATGCCAAGTGAATTTTACAAAAAGGGTATTATCAAGCTTGGTAATAGATAGGAGGAAGTCGGAGGTAATCAGGAAAGGTGGACTGGAGAATGAATATTTAGTTAAAGGTAACATCTGGTCAACTGTTGTATTTAGGAAAAATTCAGATAGAGCCTATGCGCTGACCTGATACATAATAGTATGAGATTAATTACATTTATTAATTCAAATCACTGTTATTGCGAACCCGAAGAAGGCCACTAATATCTAGGCATTTTCGCCGCCGTGCATAAATTAGGCTAGTCCTCACCTCGGGCGGCAGGTGGACTCAAGTCTCCCCTATAATTAAATCGCCTCAGGAGCTCCAGTCATACCTTCAGAGGTCGTGTCCTGGGCGACCCTGTGTCTGGGTCTGCAATCTTTTCAGGATATAAGAGAGACCTTTTGAGGTGAATATTGTCCCTAATTCCAGAGGTTTTATACAGAATTGTGGAAAAGGCTGTAATCAAGACAGGTTAATGGATGGTAGAAAGGCCAACGATCCAAGAAGAACTGTTTAAGCTGAGATCCTAGTAAGAAAGGCTGGAATCAGAAAAAAACTGGGAATTTTTTCACTAATGAGAACCGAAGCGTGTCCAAAGATTAATTGGAAATAAATAAGTAGAATCGTCCCCATCCCTTTAATTTAGCGGTTTGTGCTGCTAAAATATCCCATAAGCTTAGCAAAGGTAGTAACGTATCGTTGCCATTGTCAAAACATCAATGCTTTGAATTGGTGTTCAAAAACAGCCATTTTGTTCGCCCTAATAGCAAGAGAAGTCACAAGGCATTTGGAGCCTATTTGTGTTGGACATAGTTTCATTTTTAAATTAATTCACTTTAGGAAATTCTGAGTAAAATGGTATACATAGGGCATCTGCAACTTGCCTATCAACAGGGTCAATCATCTCAAGATGGTAACTAACTGATAAGGTTCTATTTTAAGTAGCCAGGTTTGGAGCAGTTTTGCTCACATCTGCAAACACGGCTCTTGTTGGAACATCTAAAGATGCCCCAACAACTACCAAAAGGCGTTGCTAATAGACACATTTAATTGAACCAGCTCCTGTCAATCTAGCCCTTCAAGAGGTCTCCTGATCACCATGCAAGTACTGTCAATGGGAAAAAGAAGAATTTAATAGTAGTTTTTCAAAACGAGAGACTTTGTTATCATTACAGCCTTATGATTTTAAGAGAAAGTCATCATTTCATGGAAGTAGCGACCAATTATGTGGAGTGATCATCTTGCGGTGGGTGTTAGGTACTACCTAGATGACCCTTCAAATAGAGCATTAGTTCACATGTCCCTCATTTTTCGCTAAGTTATGAGAATTCCACACCTCACTGGTGTGGTCATCAATTGATAATTTTCCCTTAGGGCAGTGTTATTGAGCTGACACGTTCAATGATGGAGGTACTACGTTTCAATATAGAGGCACGTATACGTATTTCATAAGAATTCCTAGTCAATAAATCAAGATACAATCTTTCAAGACTTTTATTCTACGTCAGCAAAGATTTAATTGCTGCTGAACAGGTAACTCGATTTTCAATTACAATTTTCTGCATGGATTCGGCGCTAAGATATCTTCCATATCATGGCATATTTCGTTATAATACGTAGTGAAACAATTTTTAGTCAATTAAGCTGCAAAATTAGCCCAAGTAGAACAATATCTGAACATTCGAAACGTTCAAATTACATAACTTTTGCTTTAACAGTTCATTAAACAACACGCTACTTAAAACGCGTTAGTAGACGCTGCTGTGTTTAATCGTTGCTACTCATCTGATGAGACTGTTTCAATTTTAAATATCACACTATCTTGTAATTCATACTGTTATTCATATGATGCTTCTCAAAAACGAACTTCATGCGTAATAAAATGGCTTTTCTGATTATGTAGTATCTAATTTTTAAGACGTTAGCAACTGTCACCTGAAAGAGTATTTAAAGTAAAAAAGTACTATTAAGTACTAGACTCGTTTGGCAATCACAAGCACACGTGGACTTATTAAATAATTCACACTACTTCCATTAAGCTATTTTAGTAGCATATAATTATACTTTTTCACTTTATGGGGTTGCTAAATTATTCAAAAGGCTTTTAGCATTTTACTCACCTCTACGTCGAATACTTCTTGGAAAAAAAAACGGAAAGCTCCTCAGTTTGGAATGAGGAGTTAGTAGATCTGGTTTGTTTCTCTAAGTGGTTCATTTTTGTACCTTTGAGTGTAGACGATCCCACGGCTATTGTGAACCTCAGCAACCCTTCATCGTAAACCATAAATGGTTTTTCATATTTATGATAGAAGAATCTGTTACTTCTGTTCGGTCAGGTAAGCTAACCGAAAAGATAAATATCAAATCATAATTGTTCTCACACAAAAGTCTGATCATCCCAAAAGTTCATTTGGCTTTTTCAGAAACTTGCAATCGGCAAACTCAGCATCTCCCCACTTTTCTCAAGATGGCTCTTTCCATCAAATGATTCATTGCATGTGTTTTCAATTATACATTCTCTGTGATGTTAAGCAACCTAAGGCTTTCTCGCGTAGTTTGCATCCCTGTTATTATCTTGACTTCTAAGGGATATAATCAAGTTTTTTCTTAAATAAATCATATTAGCCTCTTTGGAATATATCAAGACGTAAAAATGCATCAACATGCCTCCGTGTATTTTCCACTGAATGCTAACAGCAAGTTTATTATCTACCAACGCCACTGTCTCGACAAGTTGGCTTGTGCTTGAAAAACTGCATACCTTTTTATATTGCTAGAATAGCGCATGCCAATTTTAAGATAAATGTATCATCAAGAAAATCTCCGACGCCTTATAGGTAAGATTATGGTCATTCTAGCGACGATTCCTGCAACCTCACTTCCATGCAAGGTTGACGTGTAAAACGATACTGGTCTGTTTTCGCAACTCCTCAAAGTATGAGCGATAACAATTTCCACTACGCTACAGACAATTTGTAGAGCTTGTGCACCCATTTGCACACTGTCAGACACGCGCACTCAGTTGGTCTTTGACGCCTAGTTGGGGTTAGCTTGCATCCATCCCCGCTGTATGACTCATGCCCAGAACTCGATACAATATTCGCGCTCAAAATAACGTCACTGGAATTTGTACTTTCGTGTATTAGACCAAATAAACAATACTGTCAGTAATATGCTAGCCAGTTTTAACTTAATACAGAACAACACAAGTTGAGCATCATTGATTCCCTAAATCGTCTACAACCGACTTTCACCATTGATTTTGTTGATCTAAACTACTTATTGGATCGATTTGCGTTAGCCTAGAGTGAAGTACATTCGAAACTCTGTAGCCGGTTTTTCTCATGTTAGGCATAATGATGACTCGGTCAAAAATAGCTTGGTGATTATGCTTGTGTGTGGTCTTTGATTATAAGGAGTTAATATCTACAGGAAAGCGATATAAGACCTCATTTTGAGGCTAGCAATAGAGGTCTCTGCTTTACTTTCCTTTCATGTATAGGTGGCAATGCTTTAGTAGCACGACATTCTAGCAACCTCTTAGCATCTGGTTATGGATTCTTAAACCGGTAATGCAACGTATAACTCCAATCAGCATTACCCATTCAAACCTGTGTGTGGATGGGATATTGCGTTATCGTGTGCGAAGATTGCATCTGCCCTGTTTTATGAAAGTTGCCTAGTTTTGGTATATTTCATTGGATAAATGGTGTTTTAACTAGTAAATAGACATGTGGTCCTCTCCCTCTCTAACGCTGGTTATATAAATTGGACTTCTATGGTTACCAGGACGTCCAGTTAACTAGCAAAAAAACAGGTCGTGACTTGAATTGACGATCTCAAATGCCATTTTTACGCGAAGACTACTTTGGCCGAAGCTGACTGCAGAAATTAACTGCCCCCAGTCCTTGGGAGGGGTATACGAAAGGCCACCTCATGGAATCAGGTTGATTCCAATAAAACATTTTCTCGTCCTGTAAATAAACCGAATGTCATCATTAATTTTATTTGATAGATTGATCAACACCTGCCTTTTTGTGCAACTGATTTGGATTTTCTGCTACCAAGCAACTTCAGTTCCATAAACGCCATTTACATCCTAGCCTGTGGAATGCGACTGCTTTCCTTTGCCACCGGTGTCAATTTAATCATGCTTTTTTCGGTTATTCAGTGATTACGTGAGGCCACATATCTTAAGTACGTTGCTTAAATGGAAATCCTCCACTAAATTTTCGTTCACAACTATCGCACCCGGCTTTGAGATTAAACGCGTAATACTAATAAGAACGGTTTTTTGATCATTTAAAGCAGTATACCATAAAAACGCATATCTCGAGATAGATAACTGAACAAAAGACACGGTGCGTGGCTTAAGGTCGCTGCTATTCCAGTTTCATCTAATCCAGATACGCAAATATCTCGATTGGCAGTAGCAGTAGAAACCCAAAAAGTCTACGTACCCTTGGTTTTGGGTCAAACCAAGATTAAACACCCACAGCGGCGTTTTAACAAGCACTGCTGACTAATTACCACCGGGTTTACGATGGCATTAAGCAAGATGATGTTTCAACAATCTCCGACTATAAAATACCCGTTCAGAAGTGTAAACTTAACTAAGCTACGAGATCAGAATGGCCAAATACCGAGAGTCGATGTTTACGAAAATAACAGTCCCTTCAGATCAAATCTCGAAATGAAATTGAAACCTGGACCCAGCAGAATCCGTTAAGACTGTCTTTGTCACATCGTACTCCGAGACAATAAGAAAACTCATAAACCGGTAGAGTTGGCCTAGCAGTTCGCTAAGAATCACCCCGAGGACGTTAATGGGTGACGTAAAGCATTCCAAGTGTGAACAGGTGAAGGACATAGCTTTCATTAGCAAAGCCACAATGGTTAATAAGTACATTTTAGACGTCTAGCTACCCAAACTACTTTTTATAGAGCATTAACAGGGCTTTACTTAACTAAGGAGCTCTAGAACGTCGGATTAATACAACCACACAGCGGAATTGACTGGGGTAAGAAGTTCAGTTAACGATGCAAATAATTAAAACATCAATCAAAAGTAAGCCACTTACAGGATAGTTCGGCTTTTAGGAGAAAACGGACCTAAGAAACCGAATCCAGAAAACCAAGCCAGTCAAAATACAGGACACAAATGGCGTAAGAAACACTCAAATTACAAAGAACCAAATGATTTAACAGTGGTTTCATACACTTAAACCCATGGAAGCAAGCGCAGTGTAATTACAATGTGAATGTTAACTTGAACTAGCTTCAACGAAATTCGAGAGCCATTTATGCAGGTAGACTGAGCTTCCGACCTTTGAGAACTATAAAGTAGTTAAACGTATAATCTACCATGGAAATGTGGTCTTACCTCGAGTGATGTAGAGATAAAAGAAGTCAAGGTACAACAATGTCTGTACGACACCAGAACCAACGGCAATGATATCGAAATATCCCTCAAACATGTAGCGGTAGATCCAGTTCAAGATATAGAGAGCGCGATAGGAACCCAACGCAAACAGATAGTGTGAAGTGATGCTTTCAGCCTCACCAGTTTTGGAGATTAAGAACAATTGTGGAAGAATAGCCACGGATTCCAAGTAAATAGAGAACGTCCAAAGGATCTTTAGAACACTTACTTCACGAATGTTGTCAACGTACCTCAAACAAATTGAAGTAATGGTTTATTACGAGAGCCAAGACAGCGGATGGAACAATAAGTAACCCCAGCCGAAATGTGTCGTGATTTCTATCATAACTTGCCCGAAATTTGTGGTATATAAGGTAGACTGTAGCATATGAAGACACAATAAAAACCACTTTTGCGATGGTGTTGTAGAGGGAAATATAGGAAAAGAATAAGTCTGTATATCGAGCACTAAAAACGATTGCAAATGCCATTTGGGTTTTCCCAGATATTCCTAAAGGGTCACAAAACGCATTTATTCGTTATACCTGCACAGGACCGGGTTTTCCATATCTTTAACAACAAAATAATTATAGCCACGAAGTGAGAAAGGTCGCCGAAGAACCGAAATATGTTCATTATGTTTTTACACGTCAGAATATCCCAAAGGCAGGGGCTAAGCAGACCAAGGTAATGCGACACAAGTACTAACTTCCTATTGGTTTATTCAGCGATCTTACCGCTGACGATAATGCCTCGAATTTCACGAACGCGCCTAACTAATAATTTTTAACATTTTATCCGTTTTTCTTTACAACTTTTATTTAGTTTAAAATGAATTTTTGGCTACTTTGGTCAGTTTGTTTCTATTACAATAAGTCGTTCTTACTAGAATTTTTAGTTGGTTTTCTTGATGTAGGTTTTGATATAACTAGGCCTACTAACATGGCTAACCTATTCAAATTAACCATTAAGTTTTCGATACCCTCAATTAATTACCTTTCACATCCTTAAAACACATTTTCTATAATATAGTAAAACCTAAGAACCTTTTTCGACTTTTTATATTTCAGTTTTTTAAAGGGGATTTATGCATGTTCCAAGCACTTTCACTAGATGTTGAAGGTATATCGTATCACAAACAAGCCATAATTATATTCACATTATCATTTTCGAGAGTCGCTTCTGCCTTCGGGTCCATATATTTGAATAATATATTTTACCTAGTTGGTTTCAGTAGGTATAATTAGCTCGTCGAAATTCTGTGAAGTCCTAAGATTTGGAACATCTAGAAATGCTTGCTTCTTAGGATACGGTTCCCAAAGCCGTGTTAGTCCACATTTTGGAGGTTTTTTTTCTCTTTCTGTTTTGTCTGTTTTTCTGATTCCTCTTTTACTACTTTTCTACTGGTACGGGAGATTTTGGTTTTTGTATGACTATTTCACAATGTTTCACTAATTGTACCCTTCAGTTTCTCGGGTAAGGAGCTTAATATTGGATAACATTTAATTTATAGTAAATACGGTGATCAGATCAATACCATGCTTTTACTTTAAAATAGTTTTTCACCAGCCAATATTTCAACAAACTTAAAACTATCATAGGATTAATTTCACCAAAACGTTTTGATTACTTTTCATATTATCAAATTTCTTTAATATTTTATCAAGATCAATTTGCTTGGTTGATTTCATATATTGTGGGCTTTTCTATCTATTAATGAAACAAAATCGAAGGAATGTGGAATGATTTTTCAGAATACAGATTCAAGTGCATTGAATTCCTAAATACTTTAAAGCAGCCTTTGGCACCTGAAATGGCGACTTTCACGGCTCAAATACCTTTATAGGCTATAGCTCTTCAGTGGCACCCTTCCTGTTTCTATAAGTGAATTTTATCGGTGGTTTAGATTATAAACTCTATCTATGAAATTTTAAGATCGGTATGATTTGATTGGAGAATTGCAGGTTTTATGATCCACGAGTGTTGAACCGGTGAATGCCATTTCTTAAATTCACAAAATGATTTTGTTTTTATGATAAAATGACAGCGAACTAAGATAGAATATCCATGGCAAATTTTCCCACAGTCAAAAATCGTTGGATGTAGTCAAAATTATAAATTTTATTCGAGCCTAAAATGTAAATAATAATTGCTGTGTTATCGGGAAAGTCATGCACAACTACTCATGAATTTGGATATCTTATGCTTTTGTACATTGAAAGAATACTGTCAAAGCGTCATCTGAGGTACTTTTAGCTTAAATTTTACAAAATAACTCTTTTTTGATAAGTCAAACATCTAACATACACTTTTAAATGTACATTAATCGTTTTCAAATATAGATTAAGAAAACCCTGAAAGTGGGATTTCAAAGTATACATGATTACAAAGGCGATGAAAACTGCTAAATGATTTAAAGATTTGCTTCACAAAATCCTTGTATCCGAGAAAATTTCCATTTGTACTGACAGTGGGAAAACCAAGACTTGCTCACCTCATTTACGACAAGTCTTTCTTATGAGATTTTCTGTGAAAGCATACATCAAAGATTAAGCATAGTGCCGACGAATTCGTCGGAGGTAAATTCAGAAGCTTATTGGTGACCATTTTTCTATTAAATATTACGCAAAATGGGATTTTCTCCAAAGCACCTTTGAAATGAAGGGTCTACCGATTGCTCTTGTAATCCTCACTGCCAGTGTTTGTAGCGGTAGGTCTATCACTCTTCTGTTGTTGATTTCTCCCCTTTACCCCTTAAATCCAGTTTTAGCCGATACGGAAACTTGCAGTTCTATACCCGCGGCTACCAGAGTCATTAAGGGCTCCAGAGGATCCGCATTCCAAGTCAGGATGTCACTTCCGGGGCGTTATACAGTAAGAAATCGTCTGGACTTACCTCCCCCATTTAAGCGTTTCACAGCTGATGATGTGGAAACAACCATCAACCAAAAGGACTGCTCCACAAACCTTGTCAAGTGTACCTATAACCAATGTAAGTTAGACGACCACAAAATCAGTTTCCCCTTCAGCTTCACAGTACTGCGCCGAAGTTTCTTTCAGTGGATTAATAACCGAGGACATGAAATGGTTCGCCTTCACTTCGGAAGAGCACCAACTTATGCCCATCAATATTGTCGTTTTCCCTGACGGCAGCTGGGCCGATTCAACCCCCAGTGAGTTTTGATTTTGGTGCAGCCTCCAAAAGTAGTATTTTCGAGTCAAATTCTTGTCTTTTCTCTATTTTTCGTGCAGACAGAATTCTCCCGAATGTTAGTCAGCCATTGTACATAAATGCTGAGAAGCTGGACAATGTCACCCTCACTGCTCGTTTCAATGGGAACTCACCAACTGTAAGCCTTATCCTGCCTAATTTGACATCTTATCATGATTATAAGAAACACTTCGAGCCTTGTTGATTAGCACCTAATGAGAATGAGCTCATCTGGGACACTAATTTAAAAGCGAAGATGGTCCATTAGTACAGAGGGCATTCGATGTGTCATGACCCACTGGGTTCAACCAGTGCACTAATTTTTTGTCCACCCACAGTGAATGTGAATATTCAAAAGTTTTACTTTAAGAGATTTTCTAGCATTTTTTCCATGTAATGCGAATTCTTTGTGCTAGATTGGAATATATGCGTCACTGTGGAGAGGTGGAGTTTACCAATACTCGCCTGATCATAGCTTGAGCAACTTTGACAATCTCAACAACTACCCCGAGATTCTCGGCCTAAGTAAGACTCTGGGATATTTACTTAATAATGTCGTTCATATTACTGGATGAACAAATCTCAATTGCTGTCAATTTAGCCAACTACATTGACAGAGGACAAGCTGTCTACCAAATGGTAGTCAGGAGGCATTACGATAACGACTATTACGGATTCTACGATGGCCACAATTGGTTGACTTACAGAATTCAGTGGAGTAAGTCATTTTATCTTTCTAATTATTTAGGTGTTTATTCGTTTTAATTCGACTGATAATTAATTTGTATTTAATTTTTCTCTATAGACTCTGGATGCAGTGAGTAAACCTTTAAATGATTTTTGTCCCTAAAATTTATTAAATGCTATAAAAATTCCATTCCCTTTCAGTACTATCTGCTACACTGTTTGCTCTTTTATGTGAGTTCTTTTAAAGAATATTGCAGAATTTGATTAGATTGTCAAAGTATTCATGATACGCTTTATTTTACCGCAGATACCTTGGTCATCAAAACCCTCAGTTGAGCCAGCGGAGGAATTCTCGTGGACTAGAGGGCGCAGTTTCCACTTTTTGAAACCTTCCATCTGTTTATTTGACTGTTAAAAACTTTTTCAATCGTAATTTTACAAAATTGCTATTGTTTAAAATGTTTATCAGAAATTGATTTTGCCGTCCGAATTTAACATTTATAAAATCCATACGATAATAAATAAATTGAAAAGAAAACCTGGAATGTATCCACAACTAAAAATTGAACTTTTGGTTATCAGATTAAATATTAAACGCAATTTATAAAATCAACAGATAACCTGTATGAGACAAAGTTGTTACGTTATCACTACCGAAATACCTTCAGGCAGGTAAGGCTGCTGTGGGAATTATCAGTACCTTTTGAAAGGAACATCACTTATCAAGATCGATTTCAGAACCAGGATTCCTTTAAATTTCACATGTCAATTTCCTAGGGTGGTGGTCACCGAAACAATGGGCCGTGAGATTCAGTTTAATTTATTTCGGCTCATCCATTATCTCCAACTCGCTGTCTAGGCCCACACCACAGTGACTTCCAATCAATCACCATTACCGCCCTCCCCTTGAGTTGTATTATAGGCTTTGTACCACATTCAAAATTACAATATAACGATCATGGCACTTTAAGTTGTGATATTGGCGAGCAGATAAATGTCAACCTGTGGCACATTCCTGTCCTGATATCAAGCAGTGCAGTACTACGGTTTCTGTGTTACCATTTTTCCTAAAATATGTCAATTCATTTCATGAGTATTTATACTGTTTAATGGAGTTGACCATTATTTTTGACGAGATACCTTCAAACTGAACAAATTTTAATTTTCAAAACACGTAAATCTAAAATTCACTTCTTTAAAACACTGCTAACATGGAAGTGCCAGGAAGCATTTGAGGTACATTATGCCGCTTTATGAGTTCAAGCGAGGAGACTGCAGAAGCCGAAGTGGCTGGAGACAATCACCCTCAATTTCTAGGGGGAAATGTGTGAATGAAAGCGGTCATGAATTTTCGGAAAAATAATCTCAAATTTCAAGTTCACATCTGGTCTTCCCTCCAGCTTGTTTGACACGTTGTGGAGGATAGACTTGTGACTAGCGAAAGACGAAAAATGGATCTTGTATCGAAGCGTTAGGAGTAGTAGGCAGTGACAGGGTCCTAAAGGGAAAAGACCTCAGCCCGAGCAGAGAAAGGAAAAGTTTCTTCTTCACTCCACATGTTGGGATCGCCAAGGAAAATTTGACAACTTTCAATCTTTTCCAACTAATGCATCAACAATTTAGGTTCCAATCAACTGTCAGCAATAAGGGCTTTAGAACTAAGCTTTGAGGATGGAAAACGAGCTGCTCTAATGAATAGCAAAGGGGTGACCCCACACAGCAAGAATTACGACAAAAAAGATCGAAGAACTACATTTTAGACGAAACTTCCGCATCATCCACTTCCTTCAGGCTACCAGCACTTTCGTAGTTTCCAAAGAAGCACCTTTTGAAACGCCGCAGTAAGAGGTGTTCAGAACCACAAGAACCTTGCAATAGATGCGAGTAATTAATAGAAAATCAGGGAAAATACATCGATTTTATGAAACTCAAAGCAAATGCAACATTTGTCCGCATGTTTTAAGTATTAAAAATTTAGATAGAACCTATTGGATGACCCGATATTATCTGCCAAGCTGATCCACCAACGCATGCGCTTGCTTTCTAGAGATAAACAAATTTTCAGTGGTTAAACTTCTTCCACGTGAATATATCTACGGCTACTTTATCACAGGTAGGAACGCGAGTCACAGCTTTGTGTTCTGTAGGCCAGTCTGCAGACAAGAAGGGGAGGAGGTGGGAGAGGTGTGCGAAGTGCCTCAAATCAACCCTCCCCCGTTTGTCTTTTCAGTCGCTTTCCCAGACTCTCGAAAACCGCATCCGTTAAGCATTCACGTGAAAATCTGTATAGCTGGCGGCTGACAAGCTCTAGGCCCATGGTACTTCAAAGACTTGATTAAGCCTGTGATTCATAGAGTCTGAAAAACTTCAAATGTACACATGTTTTAACTGGAAATCAAGGTGGCTTCTTCACAAGGTTGTCAAGAGAGAAAGTTCCACTTATAAAGATGTCTTCCAGCTAGGGAATAGTTTGCGTTACCAAAATTATCATTTAATTTGGAACTACATTGTAGTTTGTCTCTGGGACTAAATGTATCAATAATTTGACAGATCTCTTACTTAAATGAGGATAAGTAGGGCAGTATATAGCAGATATCAAGCCCTAACAAAATCCATTAATAAAGCGGTTTTAAGGCAAATTCCTGACGTTCTTTGAGTAAGGTTTTTACCCAATTCAAAGGAGGTGGTTGGAAATGCGCTGATCTCTTTGTATTATGAGTATTTTTATCAGGAGCAAAAACAATGAACCTCTGGATCCCAGATCTATTTGTTATTGATAGACTTTCTCTAAGTGGTAATGTATAAAGTCCAGTGAAAAACTAATCTCGATTTTGTTTTGGTGCCTCTGGGAACTCATTCTCAAGAAGTCCTCATACATTGTGGGTTAGTCAGTTTTCCATCCTTTTTTGTTACGTTAGGTGAAGACGTCCTACCGGCTTTTCGAAGTGTTAAATTTTAATTTTTTCGCCCCATTCATTATAACCTTCATTAATTCTTTTTCTCAAATGATAGGTTCACATGCCTGTTTTTGAGACTCGACGTCTCATGTCTGGTGTACTTTTAAATATCAAGTGCATTCCCTCTTGGCTTAGCCAAACCTATCGGTCTGGTCGAATGATCAATAAAATGTGGGAGGTAATCAGCTGGTTTAGGAGATCCGTGCCAATAGACTCCAAACCAATCCAGAGCTAGAAATTTGAGTATTTGATAAAAACAACTTGGTTTATTGAGAAGAAACATTTGACTTAATCGTCAATGATTTTACTATTCAAGAGTGGTGTAGGGTAGCTCCCTAATCCATCGTTTTCAAGCTTAGTCTCTGAAGTTATGTTTGGAAAATGAAAGAAATTCCTTCAAAGCAAAGCAGAGAGATTTGAAAACTAATAATAAGCACAATACAGCTATGAAATGATATAAGGATCTATGAGCTATTTTAAATGAATTTAAGGCAACTACTGCCCCCGTCAGGAGTTTTGGCTTTCTCTGGTCTGCAATATAGAGGAGAAACATTCGGCATTAAGAGTTAGAGCAATAGTGGGAGCGTGTATTAAATATTCGGAAAACTCAAATGTACTTTACCCGGTAGCGAGCCCTGGAAAATAGAGGGAACATTTAGCAAACTTTTTCGAGTACCCACGACTGATGTCGGATGTACTTTTAAGTCGTCAAGTGCATCTGACATCTTCACCCCCAAAACCGCTCGACGTAGCCATTTCTATCGATGTGGGTGGCCACTGCTACGTATGATGCGAGATGAAGATACCTAATTAGGAAGGTGAGTTTTCGACACTGAATCGGTTAACTTGTGTATTCGCGGTTCAAGAACGGTCCTGTCAAAGAAAAATCGAGTTGTATGCCATGAGAAGCGATCATTTTAGCTGTATTAAATAAATCACCACAAAATAAAACATCTTTGTTATAAGCTCTATCTCTCCACTTTTTCACTGTTAATGAGTGCAATTAATACTAGAATTCGGCGCCATGTCTATACTATCCTCAATGACCAAACGGAAAATTTAGATTTCATAACATTGTTATTGATTGATCATTTTATACTGTCCATCTAAATAACTATTTCAAATCTGCTCGTCATGGGCTTAGCTGAACCTCTATTTAGAAAATTCTTTCCATCAAAGAAACAAGGGCACATTCAAAATGAAAAAAAAAACATTTATTTCAGAGACTACTAGGTCTTTGTTCACATTTTTTTTAGTAAGCTAAACTGCAATGCATCGATTCATTGGTCGATCGAAGTGATCGGCTCTCAGACCTCTGGTGCCTGGACATGTGCACCCTAGTGATGTAAAGGGCAGTATTGACCAATTGGTTGCTAAGATAGATGCACAAAGAGATTTGCCGCAGGCATGAATAACAGTTTCGAGACATGGGTGCATGCGTGGTCACACCTTGAGCATCATCTTTGAGTACATGAGTTACTGAGTTTTTTCGATCGATCAGTACAGTCGATATTTTGTGGACCTCATCTTTAATTAAGAAATTTATCATCGCGCTTTGTTGTTGCACTTTCTTGATGGCAAAATTCGAGGCCACCGGTACACTGCTGATGCTTAAATTGAAATTGATGGTTTTGTCAAAGAACATAGTGTTAAAATGCAATCTAAGTGCCTAAAAATCCAAGAAATTACTCATCGTTCGATAAGTTTCTGGACTTTTAGACCGAAGAAGGTTGTGTAGTTATTCTAGACGACATCACTGTATATTGCTTATAAAAATTAATGCATAGTCAGTATTCGAATTAGAAATTTCAGTTTCGCATTAATAATTAATATTAATTTTCCCAATCAAGCCCCATGTTAACGTAAGTCATTTCACTACCATAATCTGATTTTAGGTTTAGAAACGAAACTTAAACAAAACTTAAGCTAGGTGTAGAAAATTCTTATAAAATATTGTTTTCTTTCCTTAAACTACTAAGACTTATACTATTCCATGTGGGTGGCAAGGCTCAATTAGATGTTAAAGACTGAAACATTGCACATACATCTAGAAAAACCTTTAAAATTAAACCTGGAGAACTTGACGAATTTCTAACTCCTCTTTTCACTTGAAAATTGCCATATTTGACTCTCGGATGTGTCATAAGGGCTTGTGGGATGTAATGGTGGGACAGAGAAAATGATACTTGATATAATCGTTAGCTAATCAAGAATACAAACTTCAGTTTGCGTAGTCACTATTATTCGAGTCAGTTAAAGTCCTCATGCCTTCCTCAAAATCCCTCCTTTCATGTTAAAATTCGAGAAACTGGAGTGAGGGGAGAGGGGCATGGGGGGTAGTGCGTGACAAAACAAGAGAACTTGATTTCGGTCTGCCACGAGTAATAATTTGCGCGTGAGACGGTAGCATAAATCAGCCTCACGCCTCACCTCTCCAGCATGTCTTCCCGCCTTCAACCGGCCCGTTCTCACGCCCCGACAATGGTTACGGCGGCCACCCACGGGGTCTGGCCACCTTCCCCCGGCCAGACTCGGAACGACCTACAGCGGCGTCTGTCCGTCGGATGATGGCGGTGGCACGCAGCCCCACACCGGAACCGTGTACGTGGTGCTCATTAATTATGCGCGGACACTTCAAAGGTCCCCACGCTTGTGGTTGGAAGAAAAGGAGGATTACGTTGAAATTTTAACAAAGACCGAGCGATGGGACCTGGCGACTCAGATGTGTTTTTTTTGTAACTGTGATGATGATATTAGAGAATGATTAATGTGAATCTAGGTTGGATAAACCTACCAACTAGGTATTTAGACGTTACGTGGCTGGTAAGTGGGCATATACAGCCACATTAGGTATTATTGGGTAAATTTTGTGGAATATTATTCAGTTATTTTTCCTAGGTGTTTTAAAGGTGTTAATGCACACAAGGCTACCTTGAGCCGCTTAAGCATCTCTTTATTCAAGTGGGTGATGACAACCAGGACAATTGGTGATGATTGGAACCCCTCTCTCCTTGTGGAAGGGAATAACTACTATATTGGTGAACGATCGAGTCGGGTATAAAATGAATAAATTATGGCCTGAACACTGTGAATCGATTTTTTTCCCATAGAGGATTAGGCACACAGCCAGTTCCCTCCTCAACAATCTACCGAAAAAGTTTTGGAGAATCGTTTTCAGCCACTTTTTACGAATGCACCAGTCCCTCCCCCAATGTAGGGTCTCCTCCGACCCCCCCCCCCCCCACCCAGATCATCTTAACCTGCAGATGGAATTTCAAGTATTCAATATCAATTAAGCAGTTTTTTGAACTCTTTCCTAAATAAAGTGTCAAATCAGCTTGCTCTAGGTTCCAGGTAGGGGCCTGAATGAGGCTGTGGCAGACACAAATGCTGGTTATTTTAAGTTAAATTATTTTATAAATGTGTGATTTCCATGTCGATTGAGGCTCTCTTAGACTTTATTCGATTAAAAACCCTGTAGAAGTATAATCCGTGAGGTGATAATGTTCGGGGACAAACTTATACTTTTATCCAAAACATAAGCACGTGGGTATGGTTTATGGCAGTAGAGGCCAATAAAAAGTTCCGGATTTGCTTTTTCAATGGCCGGCACGTGAGTACACGCCCTGCGTATTGATTAGATAAGTTCAAGGTTTTATCTCCAGGAGGTCAAGCTGGACTATGCATACCAAAATACTTTCCATATAGAACTATAACCCAAACAACTACTTATTTTAATCACAATTTTTTTATTTCCAACAATGGCCTATATTACCACCACCTCTGTAAAAATCGATGAAAACTAACTACCGAGCTTGAGAAATCGATAAACAAGACTATATGACATGCTACAAGAGGTAGAGATGATAGATTTGGAGCTTTTGAACATTATACACTAGGGTATACCTAATTAACGTCAAATGTAAGGATTGATTGTAAAAGTGATTATTCGGAGATCCCAGATAATAGCTAATGATGCCTTGGAAATCCTGGAATTCAATTTAGACCAAGCTTGACTGTGGCTTCTCCCAGGGTGACGAAACGAATATCCACCGAGTCTGTCCTCTAAATCGGTAATTTACGGTGTGCCATGGCCTGGGAGAATTGGAACCGGACTGTTTATTAAATTGGATCCCCTTCACTCATAGGTGCAAACCTCAACAAACCACTAATGGCCAGCAGGGGGAACGGGCTTCTGTCTAGACATTAGGGGGTGGGGTGGGGGAGAGAGCGGTCTTCTGCCACTTTAACTCGTCAAATTTACCGCTCTATAATTTGAAGTGTACCCCCACCCTCCCCCAATCTAACCACTTCTTTGACCACAATGTGCGGTATGGCTGAATCCCATTATGGGAAATGTTTATCTCAGTGGTAAATAACTGAACCTTGAGTTTTAGTGATTTATTAGCGTCGTTAAAGTTAATTGGCAGGGATCTAAGTACCACGTGTCACATAGTGGAATTACAAAAGGTTTTTCAACTGGTAAATTTTAAAATATTTTATATTCAGTCTACAGCATTAGTAGGAAGTGTTAGCTTGGAAATTGTTAGAGATAAGAACTTAGATTGAAGTAAAACTGTTCAAAAAACTTATTAGACCATCTTTCAAATTCATTAGAACAAAAGTAAAGGGTTTTATCTACCCTTGTCACATTTCGCTAGTAATTACTTTTTTACCATTTCAATCGCACACGGATTTATTTAGATAGAAAGCACTTCAGGTGACTCATTGGCAAAATGTTCATTGCACTTGATCTATATGAGGGCATCCCATAGCTCCCATCCGACCAAATCTTAAATTAGATTTAAGATTCAAGCATAAGTGTCTTCCATGATTACCTATGACATCCCTCCATCCATAAAACAGCCTATTTATACCCTCCTTTTGACTTCGATTCGAAGAACTCACAAGTGGCTTTAGTTTCAGCCCCTTCCTGTGGCGTTGCAAAAGCTGCTTCTTCCTTAATTATATTGTGTGCTTCGAAACAACTGGTAGTCCGAGGAAGGGGCAGTGTAGTCGGGAGAATAAGGTGGGCGAGGGATTTTCTCCCAACCAACTTTTTCTTCTCTCTGTTATGTTGGGATTCCTGCTGTATGGAGTCGTGTTGCATTGTCCGAATGAAACATAACTCATTGCCCATTCACTAGAGCAGGTCTTTTTTAACACGAAGGTTCGATCAACCGCCCTAAATGTTGCTGCAGTTGGTGGTAACAATTCCTTGGTCGATCCTAACACATTGAAAGAAGAAGAAGAACCGCTTTCCCATAAAGTTCCCTCCTCGACTGTGGTTGTGGCTGGGGTCTTTCCCACTGTCTACGAAGCTTTACATATTCATGAAAGAACCATGTCAAGAATAGTGAAAAGAGCTGAGGTCAACTAGAGACGAGTCTGAGATTGTTACCGGATAATTCCTGAGACACCCATCTTACAAGCTGAGGAACTTTCTCAAGTTTTTGAAACCAACGATAAACAGTTGTATGTTTTGAACTAAACTTGATTGATAAGTCCTCAACTGATAAAACGGGACAAACTTCTTCAATGGCTGTTTTAAGAAGCTGCTCATCATCAAACCCATCTGGATGTTGTCCGGCGCGATCTGCATCTTCGTGGAGGATGAAATCTCCACTTCTGAATTTCGCAAAACATCCTCTGAAAGTTCTTTCTTCCACACATTCCTCTGTTTAAACTTAAGGAATATTTCTATCACCGTCGGCTGCCGACTTTCCTTTGTCATGGAAACCGAAGTTTGATTAGTTTAAATGAATCTAAACATAAAAATCATCAAACACTTTAGGATACTCACACAATGTCGCTCTACTTAGAAAGGTAAAATTCCTACAGAACTTATGTGATGACCCGATATTTGCCCGAAGGCACCTGGCACTATTATTCTCTCCAAATTTCCTCAACATTGAGGAACGTGTTTACTATGAAAACACTACTACTAAACCGCTGGTTTACCCTGACAACTAGGCGTGTTAAAACACCCCGGAAACGCCTTGGGAAGGGGAGAGTAGGCGAGAACTGATTAGCCTCCTGGAGCGTATTAAAGACCGGTCTTGGCAACCACATGGCTGAGTTTTTGGGAAATCAAAACATGACCGGGGAATACAAACAAGCACAGCTGGAGAGCTGATCTAATTAAGGGCGGTTGCCAAGGTTCAGTCCAATGAACTGCCATAAATTTGCCCCGACAACTAGGACATGGGGGTACGGTTAAGTGTAAACCGCTCACTTGAGAAAAAATCGATGCAGTTTGTGCTGAGGCGTATTCCCAGAAGCCTCACTTAAAACGTCTACAGACACATAAATACTAACTTCACAGGAATTTGATCAGAACTTCAATAAAAGATCGACTTTGGCAAACGTGACTAAGTGTCCATTTACGAGGGCAATTTTGCGAGGAACAGATTGCTGTCAAATGAGTCTGGGGCTGAAAATGGAGAGGGTTTTCAGGTGTCTACCGTCGCCTCATATGCTACCCTAGCAAATGCTACCGCAAAAGATAGCTATCTACTGTGGAGTCAGAACATTAAATGGACTCGAACTGAGCTTATTTCTGGAGTATCTAAAATAACTTTAGGTTAACTTTCGTTACCAGAGAGTAAAGCATGAACTCGGATACTAGTTGATATCGACTTTTTTCCGGCTTTTAGTGCTCCAGAGTCAGTTTTCAGAGAAGAAATATATATTTAACTGCGGTTTGAAGGTGATTGTTCTTGACTGCGATTCATTCACCTTGATTTGTGAATGCGCACGCAAGTAGTAGGACTCAATTCGCCTCTGTGCCTTTGTGCGCCTATCGACATGGCTTTGTACCCAGGCGCCGCTGGCTAGGGTGATGCGAATCGGGTGATTGATAGTTGCAGGAGTGTGGTCAATATGAGGGGGTAATGGCTAAGCCCAATCTGCTTAAAGCTGTCTGCAACAAACGCCTGGATAACATGACTCATTGATCGACGAAAGCATAAATGTCACTTAATTTGACACCCCCTCCCTGAGTCCCAATAAGTAGATGACCCCATGTGTTTTGCATGGCTCATTTAGCCTCACAAGCCCATCAAGAACTTAATGTAAAATCTGGTTCTCTAAATTTCATATAATCATGACCAACCCTTTATTAATGAGGAATCCAATTTCCGGACGGTAACGACAAATTTAATGGGAATATGATTTCCAGGTGTTGAGGTCGACTGAGTTCCGGCCATGGGTGCAATTATCATCGTCGCATGGATTCAACTTAGTGTACCCTCCTCTTTCCAACTTCCTACACCTGGGTGATTTGGCGGCTGAGCAGTCACTAAATTATGCCTTAAACATAAAATTTAATTTTCATTGGAGCAAAATACTATGTTCTTTTTCTCACAATCGATGGAACCACCAACAAGCCAAGTGAAAAGATCAATAAACTCAGCCGTGCGTCTGCAACTTGCATAAAAGCGATTTTTAGAACTCGGAAACTTTCTAAAGTAGACACGTTAATGATGTATTTAATTAAATCGAAGCTATCATGCTGACAACGGTACGACTGTAAGTAAAATGCCTCAGTAAAAGCATCCAGAATGTCGACCTGACTTATTGAATCAACGCTAATTAAAACCAGAAGAAACGATTTCGCTTGATTCAATACTGTTGTTAATAATAAGCTACATTGTATCACCTCCCTAATATCCCCTTCGCCCATCTCCTAATTTATTAATCACGGTTTTATTAATGCGACGTTTTATTTACTTTACGTTCAACCAAATCCTTAATAAAGCTATGCCACCCATCAGTTGCTATGAGCTGAAAACCTTAGTTGACGTCTGCGTCCATTATTAGTCGCCTAGTTACTCGACTTTCCTCGTGACTGCTCTCTCACGTCTGTTGCTAACTCAATGGGGATTCTTGTTCTACTCAAGCATGAGACACAGGGGACTGCACAATGAACAAAACCACGGGAGGTTGAAGGGGAGGTAAGTGTGAGTATAGGGATAGCTCGCATAGCTACGTCTTGGCCTTGAGATGATTAAAGGGTTGGGGGCAAATGAGGGACTCTAGAAGGGAAAGGGGGTTGATATACTTCCCCAAGCGGTAGCCCCCTTGTCTACGTGGGGTGCACTGACCTCCAACAGACTGGGTTGACGGTTATTTTCTCTAAACTGGGGCGAAAAAAGTTCTCCCAAATAAACGATTTAATTCCAAGAAATGGCATACACTGTCTAGTTAAAAGTTAAGAGGTGATCTAAGGAAGGAGGCGCAAATCCGATACAAAATGTTCAAGGCCCTGAAAAATAAATTCCCCCTTGAGGTCTGGGGAAGTTTGAAATTAAATTGCTTGACAAGCTTATAACGTTTTTTCCTTGAAAGAATATCCAAAATCTAGGATGAGAGATCCTGACCAATAGCCTATGAAACTTAATGATGACGACAAATAGCAACATAATTAATCAATTTCACATCAACCTCGCCTACAGAGTAGAAGCCCTAAGTCCAGCTCTGAATGACAATAGAAGGCGCTACACACAACTGAGAAACAATAAATAATTTTAGGCGATGTGACAACTAAATTAACTGCCCCTTATGGCCGCAGAAACGTAAAAACCCCGTGTCCCCATGGCTGGCGCATGCACAGACGAGGTTCTGGCACGGCCAACTCATTCTGCCATGGGATTGGTTAACCCATGGCCATCAACTAATCAGCAACCGGGAACGATCTGATTGGCTGTACGCGTCGAGTGCCTTTGGATCACTTGATTGGCTGCTCGTGAACTGATCTCGTGGAACGTCCCGTGGACTCAGTTTAGCAAAATGGAATCTGGTGGTCGCCGCGCGGGTCCCTCGTCTTCTTCCCTGAGTCCCTCCCATCACCCACCTGCCCCACCAGCTTCCGCGAACCACCGTCCACCGCTGCAGCCGCTCTATGTGATCCCTATGTCAAGTGCCTCCGCCCCTGTTCTAGCTTCTTCACAGTCGGTTATGGACCTGTCCCACACCACCAGACCAAACCTTCCAACCATTGCTCCAAGACCCAACCCCCCATCGGCGCGTCAAGCTCGTAACAGGCAAACGGCCCAGCTGGATGACCGGGAAATAAATAGACGTGTGAGTTTGTCTGCTCTTTTAAATTCCGTTCTCAGGTATTGAGTGCTAGAAGTAATTGTGGTCTCGATTTTCGCAAACATCTGTTGAGCGGCAGTAGTAGGAGTTTGGTTTTTAAGGGTGGGGAGAGGATAGTGAGAGAGAGCAGACTATGACTCATTGATGAGGCCAACTTCTTTAAGCCACCCTACCTCCCCCTCCGACTCAGCTAAAGCCCAGCCATCAATTGTCTGGCCCATATGCCTCCACCGTCCCCTCTGTAGACCACGCGTGTGCTTATTAATAACCGCAAAGCCGCGACGCATGCGCACGCACTCAGCTGTCTTATTACTCTCTTTCTTTTCGACTCCCAGATCAAAAAACAGGAGCTGGAACGCCGTCGACGCGCATGCATCTCGAAGAAACTGTCGACCATCAATAACCAATGTAACCTTCTCCATGGCCAAAAGGTGAACTCTCCTGTATTCCCTCACGTATATCCCATCTACCCAGCTGCCAATAAAAAGGTCATTTTTGGAGAAGAGGAGGTCTTCAGCTACGTTCCTAGAGCTGGGTTCGAAAATCCAGGGATTTTAGTCCAATAAAACTCTTAGATCGACTTTAGAAGTGCAACTCTGCACCGGATGGTCAGATATATCGGTTTCTATTGGGTGGTGAAACCAGGTTGACTTGTAAAATAGAACTTACCGAAGGAAACTTCTTTTTTAGCCGCCTGAACAATCGCAGCAACGCACGGAAATAATGGATATTCTAACTCTGTGCCAAGAGGTTCTGGAGGAAAATTTGGCCTTCCTGAAGCGAACGCCAGGTCTGTTTGATGAACATCAGGCTTTCATAAAGGCCTACGCTGAGGAGAAGCGTCAAACTATGAGGAACCCCGATGCACTTCCGCCCCTGAGTGTCAGAGAGGTTCATCAGTCGCACTCCTCGAAGGAGAATGTTCCTCCATGTCCCTCGGCCTTTACTCCCGTGGCCGGTTTCCAAAAGAACACAACATCCACCCCGGTAGCTCATCCCCGTTCCTTCGGTGATCTAGGCTGCGCCCTCCCACTCCCAACCCCTGAGGCCAAACGACGAGAGAGCCTCGATAGTGGTTTTGAGCAGAGTTTGGAATCGAATGCCTCTGGGACGTCGGATGTGCATCTGTTACCTCCTCCAGTGAAACGTCCGCGTACCCTCGCTTTCCAACCCAAGATATGGCGCCCTTATACTGACGACTAGATGCCGGTGTAATGGTTACCTGATTTGTATATAATCCTCTGTTAGTAGTAAAGCTAACTTCCCTGTATTCGTTACTCCTTACCCGTCTCTGGCTTTTGTGAGGGACGGGTTTATCAATTTTAGGATTTAATTTTTGCAATTCGGGTTTCTACTTATTTGTTGCTAGTAGTACATTCTAGCACGTGATCACCTGTGCGTTCCAGATGAATTGTACGCGCTTTTTGTCTAGTTTGTTCTTTCGAGGGAGTAAATTTAACTTGTGTATTTTAAGTGGAGGGGAGATGAGGAGTTTTTGGGGTGTGGGAATTAGCTACTGCCTTAAGTGTTCATAATTGACTCAGAACATACTTGAGGCAGTTACGTTTCGTACGGCTACTCTAAGTGGTTATCCTACTGGGTCCTAGACTAAATTATCGGATGTCGTGATCCTTTAACAATCAAAACAATATTCCAGTGGCTAACTTATGGCCTCAGTAATCTGTCAGAACTGCTTTTCAAGGGCTGTGATGCTGTGAAACTAGCGTAGTTTGGTGGAGAAGCATTTATAAAGAACGAGTGGCCACGTGGGTTTGTGTTTGCATATCCTTTCGTCTTGGGGTCATAAATCACTGTTAATCGGGGTATTCACCGTTCAGGAAGATTTGTGGAGGGAAGTAGGGTGGGGAGGGGGGTGCTATAGCTGGCCAGTGAAAGTCGAGTGCTTCTTTGTCTTCACATCACAAAGTAAGCAATACCTCTACTCCTCTGCCTGTTAATGATAATGACTACTTTCGTATCAGAGCAATTAGCCCTAATACATAGCGTTACAATTTTCCAAAAAAGGTATTATGAAAATTCAAAAGCATAAGTGAAGCTATCTCATCACTTCAATCAAATGATTACGTAGGTACTTCCTAATACCAAGCTAGAAAATAGTTAGCCAGCCAGATTTTCTGATGGAAGTCACCCATTTGGTACATTATATTGATTTCCGAAATGGAAACCCAAGGACGTCAAAGTGCTTGGATTGAAGAGTTTCGATAATAGATTGGTTGATCTCCTAACTACTTACCACTTTCTTCACCTTAAAAAGATCAATTCAACACAAGAGAGCATAAATTTTATTTGACTCGACCAAGTTGCAGCTTATTTGAGCATGTGTCCCATCGTGTGACCAGTATGCTTGTGAATATCATGCGGTATTTATAAGGTTTTAGGGACAGGGACGATAGGTCACCGGGTTGGTAATTGGACCCTAAGAGTGCATCGACAACCCCAACATTGACACCTTATACGGGACACTCTGGTTAATCTTCATGATTTAAATCTGCTTGTTAATGAGATCACTTACTCGGAGAGTGGTACTAAGCTCTTCTCCCAGGGTAGTCTGAATCACCAAAGTTATTTGGGCACCGTAGAAAGCCTGACGACACTCTCGACTTTGTCCCACGTATACAATAAAAAGTGCTTTCAATACCAAGCTCTTTCATTGAACTCGCCAATGTAGTTCACGCAATAATTGTTTAGTCTAGATGTCAAATTTCGGTTTGTGTAACTGGCACCAGGCCGTGACTTTGAATTAGAGATGTGTGCAAAAAATTCAGCTTATTCTGGCACCATATTAAGGTTATATCAGATCCTTCAAGGTCGTGCTAGTAGCATTAAAATGCATGTTTTTATATGACAAATAATTTGGTAAGAATACTTCATTGAAAAATGGAAATGCAGAGCCTATTATTCGAATGTTTAGTATTTACATAGTTTCATCAATTCCAGGAGTGCAGTAATCAACAAATACGAATTCCATATCACTGCATTTTCTGCAAACAAAACTTTGTTTTTCTATCAAATATACGTCTAGAAACTTTGCCGTTTTGTGTTTTTACTTGCTGCTAACACAAATTGCTAATTAATGAATAGATGAATATCCATGATCATGGAATAACACTCGGTATTTGCTGCAGATTAACATTACGGTTTTGTGCTAACCCGATGGTCCAGTGCTAAGGCGTTCCACGGATGAACAATTGAATTTTTTCAATAAGGTTTACTAGGATGGGAGAGAAATCTTATGAACGGAGAGGTTGTGAGACGAACATGGAACTGACCGAGTAAACACCTACATTAACAAGCATAATTTGCTATTGTGTTTGCAAAGATGTTTTGTATAATCACGCCAGTTAGAATAACAAATGCATGCAAACTACAAACACTAATAACGAAATATACTGAATAGGTTTTTTAACATGATCAAACAGTAGTCATTTCTCCTCTTCAACACACTATAGCGAGTATTCGAATGATTCGAGTCATTTATAGTGTTCGCAATGAATTTGAAGTTTCATCCCAAAAAAAGAACAAGGAGGGTGGTATATCCACAAGTCCATGCCTTAAAGGAAATTAAATTGAACAGAAAATTAGTTTTGTCAGAGATTAATCGACTGCTACAGCTTCAATCTGGACCCAGAGGAACTGGGAGCAAGCTGATTTTACACTTTCTCTAGAGAATGGTCTCCTCAACTCTGTTTCTGAGCGGTTGTCGATTAGCTGAGCTTTTTTGGTACGGGTAATAGCGTCTTTATCGACAGCTCCCAACGCCACATATAAGTCCATCGACTGGTTAAAAACAAACATTGGGGCACTGGTGAGGTCAGAAAAGATGCTGGCCAATAACCGTATTTGTGCTACGAATCGTAGGGCTACCTACCCAGGACGTGACTACGTGGGCATCCGAATTCAAACTAAGCTTCTCTAACATGCTACTCATCATGAGACTGATAGTTATTCTCCTCTGTGATTCATCAGGTGAGTTCCAATTAGCATCAAGAGAGGGTTTAAACTTTTGAAGGAAGCTCAATTTACAAACCCTCTCAAATATTCTTTTGTAAAATAAATTCCATGAAGCTTGTATTTTTAATCAGGTCTTCAATAAATCGAAATAAATATTGCGAAAAAATATTTGATTTATTCTTTATATATTAAAAGCATTCCCACACACTAAGGTTGCTTTAAAAGTGTCAACCCCTCTTCATTCATATATTTGTTGATGCTGAAAGTGACTGGAACCCCACCTGGTTGATTGAAGAAGTGAACATCTTGAAACTTCATGATGATTTGCATCGGCAATCATCACTAGAGGGTTATTATGGTCACTATTGAATAAATAAACACTCCTATTCTCAATTTCAGTGGCATGAAATGGAGAATTGTGACCTAGACTACGAGGCTGTGGCAAAATAAGGTAGCATAACAGAAGACCTGATTGTGCTGGAGGACCTGCATCGGAACTTAGACTTTGCCAACTGATTTAAAGGTTTCAACCTCTAACGTGATGTGCATACTCAATGACAATGTTCATCCAAGTCTTAAGGGGTCATCTTCTCACAGAGAAGGCCCTCGAAAATCATCGGAACTATTTTCGAAGATGTGATTGCATTGAGCCCAGATGCCTACTTGTAGATACCGACCACTGTAATAAAGCCTTGGATAACGATGAAGGCAACCAACAGTAATGGGCACCTATGAGTATGGTGGCTGCAAGTTTCGGCTCCCTGTCACAAAAACGGTTGTGGACAGTAAATTTTTACGTTATAACCAGCTCCTCCCCAAATGTTTGGCCTTTGTCGAACTAACCAGAGCTCAACTCACCGATGAACTAATGTGTATGGTTGGGAGCTGTCGAAAAAGAAAATAATCGGCGTGCTGCCAGCACTACAAAGTCCCCTCCCAGTAAATCAGCAGAATTAAAGCAGTCCTTGGGGAGAAGTGGATGTGACTAGTGCTAGATAAGGTCAGCCATACTTGCCCACAATTCTTAATGGCAATTTGAAATTACGATGATACAGGTTTTTGAAAACTGTGGCATAATAAAGTTGTTAGGTTTTGTAAATATATATAGTATAATTGAAATTAGGTCTAGCCGATCGAATACACGAATTTAGCTCCAAAATAAAAAACTTCCGTTTATTGAGCCAACTATTTAGTTCAACAATTGATCTAAACCATAGATCCACCTTTAATAAATTACGGCACGTAAAAATATACCTAAATTGACACTAAAAACCTTTTAATGACCCAAAACCCGATTCGAAAAATAATACAAATAGCAGACAAAATGTATTTAAATGCTAAATTAATATCTCCGAATTCATCTTTCAACACAACTACAATAAAATAGAGACTTCACTTTGGATATTTCCAATAAATCTTTCAAAATTGGCTATGCGGTTTTCACGCTAGGAGAAACACGAAGAAACCTGTAAAATAAAAAAGTTCTGGTTGAGTGAGTTCATCGTTTTAAAATAAATTGTAGGAGCGAATTTACCAATCATTGATGAAACAGTTGTTACCGCATATCCTTAATAACAAAATGCCAATTTGAAAGATACCAGTAATAAAAAGTGCACACATTTTGTCAAATTGCATGCTTACTGCCTCCGGAACGAGCTACAAAAAGGTAAAATTAATTTAAATAATGCCACATTGGTGATGGAAATTTCGAAATGTTCACCAAGACGTACTCCAATCGATTGTATGAGTCAGCCAGTAGCTTCCCGTGTTGCATGAGTAGAAGTCGATGTCATACAGCCTTTTCACGGTTACGGTCGTCACTCTGTGGAGAAGGATGTTCCGCATTTCTACAAATAGGACAAATCAGGGTAAATGAATCTTACAGAGAGTGAATTTCGTTGCTCTTGGGCACGAAACTCACCAACATTAAGGATTTGGCTGTGATTTTTAATTTCGTCCAAAGTCTCTTTCTTGACATTTGACCAGTACTTGGTATTGTTAACTCCGGTAAACAAATTGTACTGTAAATGAACCGCAAATCACCTAGTTGAGCGCAAATCAAGCCATTTGAATGATCCATAGGTCAACAAACTTTTGGGTTCGTAGAAAAAATGACACACGTTATTGTGACGCTCGTTTTCCCTTTTCCACCCACAGTCAGAGGTACCGAGTATTGTGGCTGAATAGAGCCTAGTACAAGGCATAAGCTAGTTTAAATTCAAGTCAATTTTCACAGGTGTTAAATATCTGTGCAACAGCTATTAAATGTCCTCCAACAGTAAAATTAAGCAACATTCCTGCTACAAAATTGGTATTTTCCATTTATTCAGGGGATTTGCCTATTTTTAGACAGATAATGGAATAAAATCGTATCCCAAATAGCTAAGATGCTAGAGTGTAAATTTCGAGTTTGAGTAACTTTTACATATAATTACAGATCTAGCTTAATAGTGGAAATGAATAAACACGAAAACAAAAGTGTTTTCAAATAGCCAACCCGCTGCTAGATCATTCCAAATGTGATTTGTGAAGAAGACGATGCTAATTGGAACCAGTAATTGCTCAGTTCCATTTCCTGGAGCCATGAACGTGACCCACTTTAATCCCCAGGACATCCTTCCTTTCATTGTCACCATCATTATCCCATCTTTTGGATCTGTTGAAGTTAGGCGAATTTCAAATTATTTCTTTCAGACGGATATTGGAATGGCGTGAAATGGCTTACCTATGGTGTAGTAGCAGTCGAAAAACGGTGTTGAGCAAGTCCCATTCTGAATAGCCACGTCATCAATCCCAGACTTTAATCTCTATGATGTTCAACCATCAATAAATATTTTTATAGGCAAACTTCCTAATTTCCAACAAGAATACAAGCCCAAAAGGAAACTACCGTATAACGACCGGGAAGAGTTGTTTTATAAGAGAAAGGTGCGTCTACATCCCCAGACACAATGCGAGTATCTCCTTCTAGTGTATAGTAGCCCCATGCTTAAAAGGAAGGAATTTAGCTTCAAAGGAAAAATAAAGAGATTTGAATTAAATCCCAGGCTACTAACACAAGAGAGCCTCACCTGCATTAACAGCGCAGAGGAGAACCATAGAAAAGTGCAATTTATCGTGCATTATTTCAACGAACATCCGATAAGCTATTCCGTTTTATTATCCACAAACTTAAGTGTATAAGTGTTGTTGATGCGCACCCAACAGAGTTTGAGTGCAATCCACGTTCAACGTACTGGAGCAGGCCCGGCGGGGTGCTTATACCCTACAGGGTGGTAGCGCGTCAGCTAGAGATGGTGACGCTTTCCTGGTTTTTGCGATTTTGGTTTGTCAATGTCATTAAAATCATACGATTTTACCGCCATATTACCCAAATGAAAGCTGACGGTTTCTAGGGCTTTTTCCACACACACACACCTCGCGATCGGTTCGGGAGACCTTGGTGAATCTCAGTTCAGTGAAATAAGGGTAGTCAGGGAATGCGCAAATCACAAAGTTGTGCAAAAAATTCTAGATCAGTTTAAAGCATGAAGTTAAGTAAATTTTAAAGAACACTCATTATTAACTTAAAAGTCATTCAAGAAACACAAAGGGTGCACATTGCTAAGAAAACCAACAGTTGCAAGTTTTAGTTTGTCTTTAAAGTGACTTACCAACGAAAGTTGCTCCTAATATTGGGCAGCGTCTGAAACACGGAATAAAAAATTGGAATTTTCACCATTTTTCCATCTTAGTTGAGGTAAATTACTCAGAGATTCTCATTACTTACTTCCTGCATCAGCTATTTAAAAATAGGAAAATAAATGTATTACTGAATCGATTTGAGATAAGATGTAAATGTGGGTGCTTTTAACCTCTAATTAATGGGCTAAATTAATACAACAAATTACTCCAGTCGACTGTAAGGTCAAGGATTGAGTCTTGGTTTTACAGGTATGAAAGTGACTGCTTTGTTTTGTTTTACTGTTAAGGTCAACGTTCTATGTAGTATGATTTTACGGGCTTCTAAAATGTGGGAAAATTTCAGTTTTATGCACTTTGTTACGCGAATTTACCATTTAAATTTTGTTCGCCCACCAAGATCCATTATTTAACTGTAGTTCTTGACTTTTTTTAAGGCTTCAAAAGACTCCCTATAGAAGAGATCTTTAGTAATCCCAAGGTAAAGGGAAACTTGCAGCATATAATCCAAATTTTGACGTTTATATTAAATTTTCTGGGAAGTATTAGGACCCTTTGAAAGCTACTTCTGGATGTACAAATGGAGCGAAAAAGGAAACCGTTAAGGCAACCGTGTATTTGCCCCTTGCATGAACGATAGGAGGAGCCGAAAATTGTAGTTAAATTGAGCCCAAATGTTCAAAAACAAATAATGAATTATGGTAGTAATCTCTGAAATTTGCGCAAACGAATTTTTTACCTGAGGTCATATCATTCCACGTTTTATTAATGAAGAGTAATACAGAGATTGGAGCCACACCATAGCTCTTAAACGTAACTCATTTTAGGTCATTATCAGTTTTTCCAGACATGAATATCCTCATGGTATCTGGCGTTACTAAAAATAATACATAAGATTAGAGTCTATGTTAGAGAAGAATAAATAGAATTCACTACCAAACCTGCCTTAATTTGTTCAGATGAGCAGTCAAATAGAGACGCTGAGCATACCTCGTTAGAGAATGGAGTATCCGTGCCATTCACTATCGCACTCTAGAGTGAAATGATTATTTTTATTTAAAATACATTGTAAGTCCCCGGAAGAGTTGCAGAATATTTGAATGAGACACCTTCACGGGCTTTGATAATCCTTGTATCGCCGGGAAGAGTGTAATAGGCACCTGAGGATTCGAATGTGTTTTTAATAAACTTTTCACATACCTACGGACACCAGTAGGAATACAAAGGGAGCTACGGTTTTGCTATTAAAGGTCATTCATTTAAACAACTTCTCACGCCTTTATTTAAAAGCATCGCTGTTGAATCCGAAGAGGCTTTATATAAAACAGCGATTGAACGAGTTCAACTTTGAAACAAAATACTGCAGCTTGGAGTGGTTTCCACCAACCAGAGTAATGGATATCATGGTGATACATACTTTTATAAATTTAGGACCTTAAAATATCATCCTCGGTAATATGAAAAGAAACGCTTGCTCCAGTTCAATAAATTTGAAAAATATGAGGTTCCTATGTTGGGTGCTTAGATGGAATCATCTGAAATAGTAGGTTAAATTTTCAAGGAGATTCGAATTAAGTGACGATCGAAGGAGACCGCACATTCCTGTGGAAATATTATATAAATAAATTACAAGATGATTCCAAGACCACCATAACAATATTAACAATTTTTTTGCTCATATTATTCATCCAAAAGTTTTGATATTAATAATAAATTTAAATTTCTTTTTTAAAATTGAGGCTTACTCCTAGGTTATTTAAAATCCAGAGAAAGGTCAGGTCCTCATATATAAAATTAGTTCATGCTAAGATAGAGAATAAATACATGCAGTTTGTTCATGTCGACTTGGTAAGAAGACAGTGGCACTTGGATCCTATTGTGAGTTCTGATGCATAGTAAAACTTTTTTTTCAAAGTGACAAAATAGACGATAAATAAATACAATATTAACAATGAAAAGGTGTATAGTAAGCTGTAAGGAGAGATAAAACGGAGATAAACGAAATAGCTAGAAGTCGCCTTTCAATTCAGTTATTAACATTTTAAAAGGGAGCATACATGTGTAATAGACAATTACTGATAGTATCTATAAGCAGTAATTATGCTTGAGAGAAAATAAATTTTGGCAGTAAGAGACAAAATAAAGTATTGGATAGTCATTATGCAATAAGTTTATCGCCTGTTTGCAAAAGCCTAATCAATTTTACACAATTAAATAAATCAGAGAAACTGAAACTCAGTCTAGAAAAAGAATTACCTGAAACCTGAATTAAAAACATCGGGTAAATAATACTGTACTTAGAAGAGGAATAAATAAACTGGATTGACAGTGGTAGTTCACGTATAAAGCAACATTTTTTCAAGAAATGATAAATTTAGGCAACATTAATGCCTAAGACATTTTTAAGAGATCAGCATATCGTTTGTTTTTGAATTATGAAATTATTCCAACCAGTTGAATCAACCAAACGATAGTTATCAAAAATGCTGCAGAGGACTACATTCCATTATATATTTTTATTTATCATGTGCAGTTATTCGTGTTCTAATTATTTTGCAAAAAAAGTTACACATTTATTTAAACTTACTCCTCTATGCGTATTACCAAATTCGTACAGTATCCTTCTCGGAAAGTCCGTTAAAATTATATGCTTTCGTTGCTTTCTTCAATGTAATGAATTAAAACAGGACTAAATGATTTGAAACACTTTAGCATTAACCTATGAGATCATGGAAGTAATGTAAAGTACGGAACTGCTATGCTACCTAAAATAGTTTGGTTAGTTCGTGTTACGTTCGGTAACGGCCACAAGTGAAGGGACGCGTCGAAACTCCAAACTTTATTCAACAAAGTGCAAGTCGTCATAGTAACGACTTAAACAAGTGTACATATTATACAGAAAATACAGATAAATAAATTACATTTCAAGATAATCAGAAAATTATAAATATAATTTTCTGGAGATACAACAGGAAGACGATTATACGTGATCCTTAGGTGCCCCGGAATTAGAGATGTCGTATATCAACTCATGCTTCTTTGCAAAACTGATCATTCTGACAATTGGAAAAATGGGTGCTTTTTTCTTGATAGAAACGCCCACAGCCTGTTGTGGATGACATCATTAGAATGGTTACGTACTATAAATAAACCTGGTTTGAGTCCAGTTCCAGCGAAATTTTAGGCCTGCTTGATCATTTGAGAATTGGCAATTTAAAATTATTTTAAAGCTTCCAAAAAACAATTTAATGATATGAAGGATTCTCTGAACGCATTTGCTCCAAAATGACCAAATTATTAGAAGTAGGCTTAGAACCTTATCTGGGTAGCTTCGGTCTTGCTCACTTAAAAGTACATTGAGCTGAACTCTCATCGATAAAATTGTTTACCGCATCTACTTCGGGCTACACAGGCAGATTCGTGCACTTTCCACTCAAAAACTCCACGTGATGCACTAAGCACACCTCGACTGCGTCATACATACCTCCACTTCTTCACTTGAGCTCCAATTTTGCTAGAATTCGGTTCTTCCCGACAAAAACAAAGTTCATATTAAAGCCAATTTTTGAATGCGCTATTCTAGCTACTCAAGGCTGTGGATCATTAATAGCATCATTGGCTTCATGATTATTTGTTAATTAATGTTTATGATCGTCAAAATTTTTGGGAATTCACTTTATATTAGATAAATTTATTTTACAGGGTTTATTTTTCAAACCACTACTCATAAATCAAAGGCCAATTAACCACTGTAGATGGATTGATCCCATGCTACATCGATTAGTGAAGTGAAAAAGTATTAATAGATAGGTGCATATACTTTTGATTAATTCCAGCTACGATATCCAATGAATGCCGATTTTGACGATTTCTGTTATAAATGTGTGCTAGCTATGTCTGTCTCTAGCTTCATTAAGCTTTCTAAAATACTTAGAAAATCTGCCAACTTCTCAAGTGCTTGAAATACCAAAAAATAGTCCACCAGTGATTATTCGGAAAAAAATATTGGGAATTAAATGATAGATGTATTTCCCAAATTACAAACTCCAGTACTGAAAATCTCCAGTTGTTGTATTGTTTATACAATTGTATAAATGAGAGAACCTAAAAAGTTATATAAAGAGATTATTTCGGTTACTGCCATAAGCAACATGTTTATGTAGAATTTGAGTAACCTTACCAATAAAACATATGAGGGATGGCGCAAGGTATTCTGCAAGCAAATAAACGGAAAAAATAAGCTCATTTTTATTATTTTTTGCAGTCATTAGGAGTAAAACTTACTGGCACCACTACGAGCTACAACGCCATTGAAATAGAGATGGTTAGTATCGAATACTTAGGTTTACTTTTGATTTGCAAGTTAGACTCACTCCAGTCAATCGTGTGGGTCAGCCAAAACTTTCCCGTATTGCAAGAGTAGAAGTCAATTGGTTCGGATTGCTTGACCGTTAATGTGACAACCTTATGCAGGATAATTTCACGGTTTTCTGAAGTGAAATGATGCCAATGAGGCTAATAAAAAGTTAAGAAATATTTTTTTGTAATGCATTTTTGGCTTTTACCTACCAAGATTCAAGATCTGACTGTGATTCCGTATCATGTCGACTTTTGGATCAGCATTTGACCAGTATTTGGTATTATTTGCCATTGTAAACAAGCTAAACTGAAAGTAAACCAAAAAATTTCACATTCCTCAAAAGGAAATCTTATAAATGATAATTTCATCAAACGCACTTTGGGATTCGTTTTGAAAATGGAGCAAGTTATAGTAACTGAATGCTTTCCTTTAGCATGAATGATAAGAGGCAACGAGTATTGCGGTTGTATGGAGCCTGAAATTAAAAACAACTAATTTGAAATAAGAAAATTCTGTAAAGTCATTTTGACTGCTATTTTCCACATTCAGTCCAACTGCTTAGAATGTGGTGTTCGTCACTCAACACCCATCTTATCTTTAAATATGCCTTCACGATTTGGTGCGAAAACGTTTTCATGACTTGCCTGATGAAAGGTCGTTCCAAATATTATCGGAGAGGAGCACAACGCTTATTGGAACTAATAAATTATTATCATTTTCATCTTGGGCCATGAAAGTCACCCACTTTAATCCGTAAGACATGTAACCTTCCATTGTGACAATCATGGTTTCTTCATCATTTTCATCTGGAAAATAGGAAATATTTCATAGTTTATTTTAGTCACGTAGCATTAAAAATGATAGTCGGATACGATACCCATTTCGTAAGTACAATTGAAAAACGGCGTTGAGCAGTTGCCATCGTGTAAAATCAAATCATTCAAGCCAGACACCAATCTCTGAAATTAAAAATTGTAAAAATATCACCCTAATGCAATTTATGTAAAAATGGATTTTGAAAAATGCCAAATAATTGCACGAATCCACGAGTTTATCTACCGTGTAGTTCCCAGGAAGTGTTGTCTTGTATTTAAAATACTCGTCTTGTAGCCCTTTCACTACGCGTTTATCCCCTTCCAACGTATGGTAGCCCAAAACTAAAAACGATGTCTTGCATTTTATAAATTAATATTAAAATATTAATCACTGATTGTTAGATCCTTACCTGCATTTATTGAACACAGAAGTGTGATGTAGGTGATCAGTTTATTGAACATTGTCAATGAACCCAAATCTAGCAAAAATTCCAATTATTTTTTTTGCTATTTAATGGAATATCTATTAGATACCAAGTAGAGGTGCATCTACCGACGCCAGTATGTACGCTGAGTTAGGAGCAATGCGGCTTTTATATGCCTCGTAGCGCATTCACATAAAATCATCAAGATGATGTTTTGGTGATAATGAGCGGTCCTTGGCACCGAAATCATGCGACACCGCCTCATTCACTGCCAATGTCAAGGAGCTTTGATGAATTTCGAGTGGGAGAATTTTTATTTTGTTTTTCTTGGGGTTTTTAACAAAAATGCATGTCTTTGCTGATAAGGATGTAGTTTATACAAAAACTAATCACTGTAACTCATATTTTTTCCCATTTTCTCCTTTTGTTCATGTACATTTATTATTTACTTGCTCATTTCAAAAGATGACTTCTGTAGCGTTTATGCGCTGTGCTGTGTGGATACTTGTTCAAGGATAGGACGCTAACGGCACGAACCAATCAAAAATGGCCCAGTGGCAATTCGTGTCCTGTAACGAGAATGAGTGCACACAACGCCGTCCGACGGCGTGCCGTCAACGCCTCATCCGCCCCGTGCTAGTCCGTTTCTCCTAATACAAGTTTGTACTTCCATCCTGGGTCTTCTCTTACCTGGAACGTATTTGGAAGTCCTTTAAAGTGATAACAACTTTACTTCCATGCGTTTCCACTCATAACTAGAATATCTCAATCAAAAGTGGCTGTAATGCTTTCAGCTATTTCATTTATATATCCCTGAAAGTAATTGTCTTATAGCCAATTTCTGTTCATATCATAAATAGTGAATGTATTTTGTATACCTTTCAATTTTTTCTATTAATTTTGAGATTACAATAAGTAAAACTAAGATTTCCGACCGAGAACGCTATTTTCTTTCAAATATGGATTAGAACACGACAGAAAGTAGCATAATCATACATTATCAAACTTTTTTCACAATGTATTAACTAAAGTCTCAGAAAGCAAAACACGAATAGCTCCAGTTAGAGTAGATGTGATAGGCAATACCAGCTCCATGGATTTTAGAATTCGCTGCTTTCATTTACAAATAGCAATCCCATTATTAGAAGAAATAACTAGGCAGCAATATTTACTCATAGTATCTATTAAAGTTTAATGTGGTCTTCCATAAATCTACGATGCCCCTGAGATTAGACCACTCTAGCATATTCCGAATTGGTTGCAAAAATTTACATAACAGTTAATTAGCTGTCCATTTTTAATAAATTTCTTCTGGAAACCCATTCGCATTAACAGGAATTTAACTGCAAACTGAGTGCATGTGTACCTCATTACATTCATTCCAATTATCAGATATCAGAAAAAACTAACATACTCCCATGTATTTCCATAAAGAAGTAGTCAAAATATCTTTAAGAATGAATATGTAATATTTTTTTACTAATAGTACCACGAGAATGTCCCTTTGCATCTATAATTTTCCGACTTGCTAAGCTACGTATGTTTTTGGATGACCCCCAACCTGTCTTATTCCTTTGGGCTTTATGTTGAATTTCGTACATAGTGCAATATCACATGAATATTCTTATAATAGTTGCATTAATATTAATTCTTCTACTTCATGTATTTATTGCTGCTCATTTATTTAAAATTGTAGTACAAATTACGGCCACTTTACTACAGGGGTCATACGAAAATACCTTCAAGTTTATTTGAGAACTCGAAAAGGTGAAAAAATAGTGCTTCAAACACTGACTATTAATAACAATGTAACATTATCAAGTCAACATTCCAAATGGATATACAACTTCAGCCAACCAATAAATAAATTAAAATTATTATTCCGCGTCATTGTCCCTAACCTTTTGCAAATTCTTTAATTATTGCAGTTTCTAGCTCAAAATATGCATAGCTAAACCTTAAATAGACCATTGCACATGACTCTTAAATTACTCTGCAATTTGAACCATTAATGAAAGTCCTCAACAGTTGCGTTTAAGATAAGAAAACGGTACTTTATTTCGAAAAGCTTTCCGGTCGTTACAGAGACAAATATCCATTTCGCTGTTCACTTGACGACATAAATAAAGATTCCTAAATCATAATTAGTATAATTTTAATTGTTTACTGTTGCAATAATGATGTGAACAAATTAAAAATGACCAACCGCTTAATGATAGAAGCGAGGCTTTGAGGTAATCTATTAGGGAGAAAATGGGATTTAGGAACACTGCTGTAATACGTTCAGGGCTAATGAGTTTTTCAAACTCGCAACTCACGGGCAGCTAAATTTAAAAATTGTTAGAAAAACATCAGGTTAGTCGAATTTTGTATGAATGAATCTAATCTAAAGTATTTTTGGCCATACTTAAAGTCTTCTTTGGGTCCTCAGTGGCTAGAGTTTAAAAACATTTGAGTAATTCAATTTGAGAGTCCAAATATCGCTAAATGGAATTTTAATGAAGCAATAAAATAAATCACATTATATACACATGATTACGTGTACTATACTTCCGAAACTTTTATTTTATCATTGTAATGACTTTACACGAAATTTTAAAGAAAATGTGCCTAGACAACTGTGCTAGGTTATGGAATCTTATGAGTTAGATTTTGGAGATTATATTTGCATCGGTCATTTTAACCATTAATTAGTTCTTTTTTGCTCTAAAACAAAAAATATTCAAATTTTACTTACTCCAATCGATCGTATGCGTGATAAAGTTGCCAGCCACTTCGCAGGTGTAGAAATCAATGTCTTGGTACTGCTTGACAGTTATAGCAAAGGTTTTGTGGAGAAGAATATCTAGTCTTTCTGAAATAGAAAATCAGTCATCCGAGTTTTCCTTGCATTAATTTGCTTTTATCTATTCATAATTCCTACCGAAATTCAGTATTTGAGCATGCGCATTGACGTTATTTTTATCGCCTATAATCGGACGTTCTTGGAAATACAACTCCTTGTTAACTCCTGTATAGAGTTTTGCCTGAATAAGCAGGAAAATTAGTTTTATACATATTTCAAAGTATAAAAGTATTAAGAAAGCCTCAAAATTACATAGGTGGGAACAAGAGAGAGGTAGGGAAATATTGCGCAAGCTATGGTCACTGTCTTCTTCCCTTTAGCCCGAATTAACAAGGGAACCGAGTACTGTGGCTGGATCTTTCCTGGTAAAGGTTTATTAAAATAAAATGTCTAAAAATTTTTTCATATAGCATTTAATAGATTCAAGGAATAACGATAAAACCACAAGTAGAGATAAGCATAAATATGGCGATGATCTTAGCCTACCTATGGTGATTCCGTCCCAAGTTTTGTTGACGTAGAACAAGATATTTATTGGAACTTGGTTCTTGTCACCGACAAACGTGATCCACCTCAGGCTCTTTTGAATGATCCCCGTCATTGAAACGTCCGTAGTGTTGTCGGAACCTAAAATGAAAGTGCTGCCAATTGCAGTTATCTGTGACAACTCCTTCTTTTAAGAGGTGAACAGTCATACCTTCTGCATAGGAACAATTAAACAAATGGGTAGAACAATTACCGTCCTTCAGCACAACCAAAACTTTCGTGCCATCATTTATTTGCTGTAAAAAGAGTTTGAAATCGTTTGCAAATAAGGATGTTACCTTATAGAGGCCAGGAAGTGTGGTGTTATAAGTAAAGGTGTCATTTTCCTTTCCAGACACATACCTGTTATCATCAGGTAAAATAAAGTAGGCACCTTAAAAAGACATCTTAAATGAATAAGTGTGTCCAGAGTATTAGTTTAATAAACATATTTGCGAGTGCTTACCCGCAAAATTGGAGAGTAAAATAATTGAGAGGACCAGCAAGGATTGTTTTAGCACCATGCGGCTACAGATGGTATTTCCATGACAGTTGGATAGGGCTCTTTTATGTATGATTCGTCAACCACTCACAAACGTCATTGAATGTGGTGCTCCAAAATATCACCAGTTATTTCGCAACATCCAAAGAGAAGGCTGCAATACTCGCCTTAACGAGCAACACAAGAAGAACGTGGATTTGATAAAGGCAATAACTATCAGTGCTAGGAAGTTGTCACAAACATGACGAGAAGAAGGATAAGTGTGTATGGTTTTAGGGTTTAGGCAATGGCCTGTTTATAGCTTAAATTCATTTTGCTATTTTTACTATTTGATAGGTAGTTTTATTATTTACCACCCAAACGTTACTCTAAGCATTATTTTGAAGCTTTGTTAAATTTATGCTTGCCCCTTTGATCAACAAGCACCGTGTCTCACTGTAGGAGGTTGCTAATGGATCCCCACCAACCCACTTGTGAGTAATGGAAAAGAAAATAATTTAGAGAAAAGCTATCATTCTCTAGGAGTCTGGATAAGGCAGTGTTCAAAAAAATGAGGAGTGCTTGCGACCCTTTGGTAGCTGTACTAAGTTGTGCTTAAGCATACAATGGTGCATTTTAGAAATAAAGGTTCAGTCAAAGGTGGGATTGGGGTGGAAATAGAGGGGAGAAAAAGTTTACTTATGATTGGTGGGTTCAGCTTGGAAACAGAATGCCAGTTAGGGCTGCTACAGAGTCCCCCATCAAGTAATCTTTATGTACTAGGCATTGAGACCCGTCTTCACACTTTAGAAATCGCATTCCTACTTCAAATAAGTAATACAGTCAGATTCCCTGGCAGTTTTGCAAGCAGACATTTATTCCATATCCCACATTTGTAGATGCTATAATTCAAATACAACACAATGAGTGCTTCAAACATTGCCTCGAGTATTATTTAATTCCGCGCATTAATAACCCAGTCATAGCCCCTCTTGATGAGTCGTCTATTGACGGAGACTGCCTTTAAAATCCAGTCCTACTAAACGTCACTAAACTACCTGCCTCAGTTACGTCAAAAGCAATTCCTTTTGACCGTATTAAGCATGAAGAGACAACATCTTTGACAATCTAATGCGACAGTAAAGTGTGTTAAAAACGAACGCTTCCTTAGCGTAGTAAGATTTTAGCCATTTGTAATTATAGGTAAACTATATCGGGATTTGGTTTGTGATGCTTCTCTTTACATGGTGCGGCTGCATCCTGTCATGATAACTTATGTGATAATGTCAACTAGGGATCGGTATTCTTGCACCTATCTTTAGTCAAACTCATTTTGGATTCCATTTGGAATAATTGATATCATTAATAAACGTCAAATGAAGTAAATTTATCACTCAACAGAACATGTACTTCCGATTCTTGAAATTACATTCCTTTTTGAGATTATTTTTAGTTTCAGATAATTTAAAAAATACACTACAGAAACAGTACATCTTTAATGCCATACAAACAAATAGCTGGTCCAATATAAATGTTCAAGTTCTTCAAGAAAATTCCTTTATACGACGAGATATGTCAAAAGCCCTGAAACGAATTAAAAGCGTGTAACAAATGGTACAAATTAGGTTTATGGTAACCAATCATTTCAGACTAGCTTACCTATAATTGATACAACGGTGACTTCTAGGTATCCTATAAAAGGGGAAAAGGGGGACATTTCAGTTTGGAAGAGTTTGTATATTACAAAATCGCACCATAAACCTGCAACTTACTGCCACCAGAACGAGCTAAAATAAATAATTTGCTAATTCCAAATAGACTTGGAGGTTTAAAGCTAGTGAATATGAAAAACGCACTCCAATCGATGGTGTGGGTTAGCCAGTACGTCCCCGTGTTGCACGTATAGAAGTCTATTTCGTTGGTTTGCTTCACAGTCAGTGTTATAGCTTTGTGTAACAGAATGTTTCGCATTTCTGAAATGGCATGATATTTGTATTTAAATAAGCAGAATTTGTCTCCGATATGGTATAGAAAACTATCAGCTCACCCAGATTGAGGATTTGAGGAAACTCAGTTTGGTTCAATTGTGGCAAGGTCTTAGTGTCATAATACAGTTTGGGTTTCACGTAGGTGTACAAAGAGTACTATAAAGTAATACAAGAAAATAATTTTTAATCCTTACGATAAATTTTTATATTCGATTGCAATAAAAGAACGTACAGGTGCAAGGGTTGAAAATATGATACAGGACAAAGTAACGGTTTCTTTGCCCTTTCCTGCCACTATAAGTGGCACTGAGTACTGTGGTTGGATTGACTCTATACAAATAATAATTCATCGTTATAATATCTGCATCGATTTTGTTAAGCAGTGCATTGAAACGACTTCAATACTTTTAAATGCCAATGATTTACTAAACGACTTAATATCGACTTACTGGAGGCAAGATCATTCCAGATATCGTTCGTGAAGAAAACAATGCTGATTGGTGCAAATTTTTGCGTTGTCACCTTGTCTGTAGTCTCGGGAGCCATAAAAGTCACCCACTTTAATCCGTACGACATGAAACCGGACATTTTCACCAGCATTGTGGTGTCATCATTGGGATCTAGAGACCGTATGACTTGATCGATGGAAGGCCTACCCATTTCATAAGTGCAGTTGAAAAAGGGTGTTGAACATATTCCGTTCTCTAGTTTTACATTGTGAATACCAGACACCAAATCCTTTTAAACAGAATATAGTGCATTAGGTAGAACCAATAACGAAAAATCTAGCAAAAATCGCTTAAGAGAAATCACTTTAGTATAAGTCTGACAAATTTTGGCAAAATCATACAGATCTGAGGAGAAAAAGTTAAATTACCGTGTATTGACCAGGAAGAGTAGTTTTGTATTCAAAACGCTCATCTTGCATTCCTTCCACTACCCTTGTGTCACCATTCAAAGTGTAGTAGCACCAAGCTTAGAAAAGCAATATGTGTGGTCATTTCATTTATTAAACCCGTGGATTTATTTGGAAAATATATATTGAGACGATACCTGCATTAATGAAGCCCAGAATGACCAGACAAACGCCTGTTTTATTTAACATTGCCCTAGTGAACCAAATGAACAAAGCAAATGTTTGAAAGCTAGTTGCAGGATTTCTGTTTTTCTAAGCAGATTTACACCTACCCGCTCCTGAAGGCGCTCCGAAGCAGAAGTGTACGTGAGTGGGCCTCGTGGAGAGTTTTATACGCATTCAAGTGCAAGTATGAGGAGTTGTCGATAGCCTCAAAATCATACGATACTGCCACTCTTTTTTGCCAAGGCGTTGTGCTGGTTTTCGTTACCATACCATGGGATTTTGGTCTAGACCAATCTTTCGAATGACCACTACTTAAATGGAATGACGGACTCGGTTTAGAGTCCGAAATACAAATAACAAGGCATACGTTATAAAGCGCAGTAGTGTTTCCGAAAAAAAACTTGTTGGAACTTTCGGCCAATTCAAATACAATAACAATAGTGTTATAACTATTATCACACATTTCCTAAAATATTTAGTCAGAATGATACCAGACTTTTAAATAGATAAATATGTTGATTCATCATATCGAGTACCAAAATGAACTATTTCATGCCGTGACTCCACACTAGACCGCTACATTGATTTGATTCCATATTTCACAAGATCAAGGGGAGTAGATCCCTTTAACAAGACTAACTCCGCCTTTGGCTAAAATGAATCATTGACGAGTCTCCGACGCTGTTGTGTGGTTATTAATCAATCAATACACAAATAGTGCCATTCTTTCTTTATAAAGTCTTGGTCCTGAGTTGGGAAAAAGTTAACTTGCTAAATTATGTGCCAATAGCGAAGACATATAAGAGGTTTTGTCATAGCTAAATGACCCAATTTACAAAGCTGACATGTTCTTCGGACGTAAGCCAATTGACGTCTTAGGCATACTCAGCATAGGAGTGTTAATCTAGAGTTGCCTAGTTCTTCACGTCACCTGGAGCAGGCTCCGTGATTCCAGTCAGCACCCTCTTCTCCTAACTTGAACTTTCCTCCATCACGTGACCTTGCCTCAATTGAACGTTTAATGTTCCGTAAGCGTGCAATTCGGAAACTTCCACTGTAAGTAAGGATTCGGAATGCATTTGAAAATTCCTTTTGCGCTAACGGAATTCCTGGCTTGGGAGCTTTCAGTAAATACCTTCATATTAAATGAGCCATACTGCTTATAAAATTGCAATACCTAACGAACTTAGGTTGATTAATGAGGGGAATGTAATAATCCACATAATTTATTACAACAATCTTATCAATAGATATCAGTACTTGGTCGATATCCGGTCAGCCAATAAGTTTGCTCCCAATTTTGAATAAATAAACAAAGGACCAAGAATTACATTTAATTAAAGATTCACTCATCAATTTACTTTCTATTATTTTCCATGACTTCCTTCCATCTATTAAGAAACTTATTAATACCGCCATTGATATACAGTGCTCTTGGTTTTTGAATATTCAAAGAACTCGCACATGTCTGTTTTAACCTTTTCCTGCAGCATTGCAAAAGCTGTTTCTTCTTAATGATTTCATAAGCTAACAAATGGTAGTCTGAAGGAGCAAGTTCGGGAGAATGGGGCGGATGAGGAATTTCCTCCCATCCACCTCTGAATTTCGCAAACCATCCTTCGAAACCACCTCCCTTAATTCACACATTCCTCTACCCTCTTCGTCTGCTGCTGAGTTTTCTTAAACCTATCAAATCAGTATAGAGCTCAAATGTTTCTTGGTTACTTCAATGTTAGCGGCGTTTAAGTCAGACGAATTTTAATTCCAATGATCTGTAAAGCAAAATCTGGTCAGCTTACCTGAATCTAACCATGGAAATACTGTTTAACTCCATTAATTCTCAAATTTTGTCAAACCTAAAAAAGGAAAAAATGGACAGAACTTGTGGGATGACCTGATAGTTTTGGCCAACCTTGAGCCGTCAACAAGAGAATCTGTGCATAAAGGAGTTGGTGCACTACAGCAATGGACTGTGCTGGTAGCATAGAATATCTCCCAATTGGATAACTAAGATAACATTTCCCATATGCTTGCAATTTTAGCGTAAATCTTAGTGGTGTTACCGAAGGCTTTATCAAAGACAAACTCCTCCTGTTCGGGGGTAGAAAGCAGCTCCAAAGACTTTAGCAAAATAAATAAATTTTCCCATTAAAATTCAGTAACTTTCAATGGCAGCTTGTTTCATCTGCTGATTTTATTCAACCTCCGGTTTCGTTACTCACTCACCGGGGCCGCGCTTAGCGGCTATTAGTAGGTGAAATTTAAACGAATCTATATTAGATACCACCAGTTTACTTTTTGATATTTAGTAAATCAGATCAGCTCTGTAATCTCATCTGGTGCCAGTGGTTCGACTGGCACTGCGAGTGGCGTGGGAGTCAACCGAATAGGCGAAATAGTTAAATTTCGCGGGGAATCATGACATCTGAATGCTGAAGAGAAAGCTGAAAACTCTGAATCCTCATCAATACAGAACTGTAAAACCTGCATTCGCAAATCAGCGTTCGAATACAAAGCCTCCGGTTCTAAATTAAATCCCGAGTCGAAGCATTTGCTCTGCCAATCCAACTTTACATGGCTCCGTGAATTGCTCTTGGCAAAAATTACCGGAAGCGCAAACCACAATAACACAATCCCATCGTCAATGACTTCAGATCACGTTTCGACAAAGACACCAACAGAGACAAAGCATAAGGTCATCGTGAACTTGATAGATAAACCAAGAAAGATAGGGTAGAAAGAAGGACGAGAAGGCAGCGAGGTTGAGAAGAACAATGCATCATTGTAAACACACAAGAGAAGAAGAGATCCGAGCACCACTCCCTCCTGTTGCGTCAATAGTAGCCCGAGAAGCCACCAGACCCATTCACGCCCGCCGCGTTCGCCTTGAGTGCCCCAAAGACGTGCGCCAGACGTGTCGCGTCGTCTGCTGCCGGCAGCGCAAAGTTGGGCGCCACTGCACAGACGTGCACGTGGCCGTCGTCATCTCCCGCCGCCAGGTGCAGGCCCATTGGGTCCCACCGCGCTGTGTTGAGTGCCCTCGAAGCGTCCCACCGGCAACGCGGAGCTTCCAGGTCCTCCAGAAGGTCCCAGATTTGCAGACGACCCGCCCCATCGGCCGTAGCGAAGAGTGCAGAGTGCACAGGGCTCCAGTCCACAGCGTAGACCGCGTCGCCAAAATCTTCGAAGGTGTGCAGAGGCGTGTGGGAGCCCTCGCGCATCGACCAGAGACGCACTGACCAGTCAAGCGAAGCCGAGAGGAAGATGTGCGCGAAGGAGACGGCGCAGGCGCTCGGGTGGGTGGAGAGGCTCGTGACTACCGTGGAGTGCCCGCGGTAGGCGTCGAGAGCACCCACGCCCCCCATCGCACGACGCACCACGTGGGAACCAGGCACGCCGAGACCGTCGACGGGGACAGTGCGACTGGAGTGCCGCTGATCGGCATAGATAACACCGCTCTCCGAGCCCACGAGGAAGTTGTTCTGGTCGCCGGCGATGAAGTCCAGACAGGTGGGGTGCAGCTCGAAGAGGTCGGCTGCGCCGCCACCACCGCCGCCAGCGCCGACGGGTCCGGAGCCGCCGATGCGCATCTGCTCGCGTGGGGTCCAGGTGGTGATGGCGGAGGGGGCGGGCGGACCGTCGAGGCCGCCCCAGGCGCAGAGCGTCGCGTCCGAGGAAAGCGTGACGGCGGTGTGAGCGTTCTGCGAGCCGATCACGCGCACCGCCGCCACCGGCTGGGTGTGCGCCTGCGTGGAGAAGCTGCTGCGCTGCACTGGCGTACGCTTGTTTGACCTACCAGAGAGAGGGGAGACAGGAAGGACTACTAAAGTCTCGTCAGTAAAGGCGCCTTAGCTATCGCGTGGCTCTTAGTCGAAGCAGCTCTACTGGCATGAGTATTCCTCCTCTCAACGACAGTGACTTTTCAGCTGTAAGACCAATTCTATAAATCTTTCGAAATGTAATTTGATTCAACGTGAAAATAGCACAATGCATAAAGAAAATATTGCAACACACAAACAAAGGGAACGTTTTGCGCAAAGATGACAATTGCAGGAATTGCACTGGCCATCACCTAATGCCCTTCCCCGAATCGCCTCCCTCACCATGGCCACACCTCAGGAAAAGTATAAAAACATTGTCTGCCAATTTTTATGACCACACCATTACCCCACTACTTGGGCTCCACCGAACTTTCCGGATTTTAAACACCCGGTGGACTACTACGCATGGCGCGGCACCCTCATCGAGAAATACACCAATCCCCGTGACTATCTTGCCTTAAAAGCCTACTTAAGTGACAGAATAAAAACGTTTTTGAGACTTTTCCCCAGGGAAGGGCTAAAATCAGCTTGCTCTGGGTTGCGTCAGATTAAGGGGGCTTTAATAAAGGCCCATGGGGCGGTTACTCTCTGACAATGCCGTAATATCCTGGCCTATTGGACAACTTTTAACTCGGTCTAATTATGTAGTTACCACCTTTATTATCTCCTAAGGCCACTGTCATCTATATTACTAACACCCCGTAAGTACTTATTTGATATAAGTAGATGATAACGGACCTCGAGTCCCAGAGCACAACTTGTCCCGAATAGGTGCCTCCAATCACGAGGTTGGGGTGGAAGCGGGCCAAGGCGGCAGCAGTGACGGACTCGTTGCAGTGGAAACGGAACTCAGGGGAGCCGCGGGTGGGGAACTTGAGGTTCCAGACCATGACGACGCCGGCTGGGCGCTCCTCGCCCGCGATGGCTTTGGAGAGGGGATCGTCACCGCCGCCCAGGGGGCTGCTGTAGGCCGCCATGAGGAGCTCTGGGAAGACGGGCGACCAGTCCAGGTCGACCACGGCGCGCCCGCCGCTCCAGCGCTCCGAGCAGAGGTCGAGCACGTGCGCCAGCACGGACTCTTCGCTCTGTGGTTCATGATTATCGTCGGATCTACGAAATACGGGGCTCACCTTAGGCTAGGGAACAAACGCTCACTCTCAGCCAGGAGCAATAGAACAAACAGATATTAAAACGCAAACCTTGACGCGCTTCCTAACAGAGTTCCGATCCGTTCAATTTGTATTTGTCGGGAAAAAAATGGTACACTTTTTATGGGATGTTGGATATTTGGTACGCGAATCTCTTCCGCATTTTGTTTAGAACACTTTTCAAGGTCAGATCCCCTCCAAGATTTTTACAATAAAACTAGATATAGGCCCAAGCTGTGTATCTTTTATTTTTGTCTGTTCAAACTATTCTTTGAGTACTCAAGCTTGGAAAGTTATTAACTGTTTTCATATGCCAGCTGTAAGAGTTTCAGTTAACCAAAATAAATGATCGATAAATGCAGATAGAAGCCACATTAGAAGATTCCAAAAGAATACAGACGAGAAGACAGGAAGTGCTGGTTTCCGTACTTCAAAAATGCAGATTTCCCCATGGCTAAAACCCACCCATCAACCTTGTTCATCGATTCTGGATTAAAATGCGACGTAGGCAATAGAGGAAGTGTGCAAAAATCCATTTGGAATATTTTAAATTCAAACTCCTGATGCTGCTGATTTTGCGGTTTTGGCAATCAATGATTCCCCCGTTCGCATAAACTGGAGGCAGGAGCTGATACGACTGAGTTAAAGCCACCTTCCCCAACTTTCTCACTTCAATAAGCACTACAAGAGTACGATAAAACGTGACCCCCTGCTTTCGTGAATTAACCCGTTTCTGATGGGAGCCCATCTTTCAAATGCAGGTTCACAGCACCATTGGGAACTCCTAAACACAAGCCATCGTGATTTTCTACAATGAACGTTCTGCCATGAATTCTACTAGGCCTCCTGCTCACAGCCCCTGCAGACTCGCAGGTATACTGTTATCCACTTGTCTTGAATAACTCAAAGGTTCGCTTACACGCACCCGTTCGCAGTCAGGGAAGACACGATTCCCTAGCTAAGACCATGAATTTCCCGTGTTCAACTTTGAGACCTTTAGAACAGAGATATTATCATAGATGCTGCCAATATTAAGGGGTTTAAATTGCGTCAATCTAGTTGGAAACAAGCACCTCTGGCAAAGGCTCTCACGTGAGGCAACAGCAATGTCTTATTCCGACTACCCAGGCTTCCACTAGTGATAGCCAAAACCTAGAACTACTAATCCTACTTTATAAATGACAAAACCAAGTTATCTAGGTAAAAGTGATAAACAGTCTCAAGTAGCCAATGCTTTGAAGTGGAAATGAAGAGGAACTAACCAGTAAACCATGAAACGCTTAAGAGCACACGTGTTATAATGGGAACCCTCGGAATGAATGAAAATGCCGTCTTTAACCCCCTTGCCTGGATCCTCGACACTTTTAAAGACTCATTTACGAGACTGCAAACACGGTCTGAAGAAAGCCATTTCGGAACGCCAACTTCTATTTGTCCTAAGCTAGGTAGCATGGATGGACCAACAAGACAAAACGCAAAGCCCGTAGTAACATAAATTTATGTTCGTTGGGGTTAGTTGTAATGTAGATTCAGCTTCATCCAGAAGATCTTAGCAGCAACATGGTAAAAATATAGGAGTCATAGCTGTAACCTTTGCTGTGCGAAGTTAGCCTGATTCTCTAACCCCTTAGACCACCACTAGCACAGGCAAGCAAGCACACCTTTCGCGCTCCCTGCATAATCAGCACTCGTGGCTAGAAGGGGGGGGGGTCTAACCGTCTTCTTTCTAATTCCACGCTTTGTGGTGGCTCCCGCTGAGTGGATGAGTGAAACATGAGGAAAAACTCTGCGTAAGAATGGAAACCTTGAAAAGCGATTGAATAATTAGAACCAACAAGCGAACAGAAACAGAAACTTAAGCTGCTCTTACCTTTACGATACCGGGCTATAAATTAATAAATACAAGTTAAGGTAACAAGAAATCGATTTGTCGAAATAGTAGGTACCATAGCCCATCGGATTCACTGTAAATAGTGTTTATTCAGACAGCTAATACCCTTTGATCGTCTAAAATTACCACCCATATTGCGATCTCTTTTACTGTTTACACTTCCGAACAACTGTGAGTGGTCGGATAGTGAACGACCAAAAATACAATAGGAATCTGCTACCATACTTCGGCTAAGAACCTCCCAACCGAATTTGTTGGGATGATGCCTACAGATATTCGATTCAGTCAACATGCTCAAGACTTGGTGATCTACTCAATAAACTTCTATTCCAACTCATTGGATTCCATTTCTAGCCACAGAACCACTTTTAAAAGACATTGACAACAAATAGGGGAAATCGATGACGTATTCGGCTTAGAACTTAAGGCGAAAGTTAGGAAAGGGTGGAAGCTACGTCTAGAATGAAAACTCAAAAGCTTGAATTAACATGTAAATGAGTCTCTTCACAAGGAAGGGGTGAGCGCAAACATATGCGCTCTCTTCGATTCTATGAATCCACAACCATTCCTCGCATGCCACACTAGTCCTCCATTGGATCATCTTAGTTGTCCGGCTATCTGGAAAGCTAGAGAGATTCCCGTGACTTTACCCGTCACTAGTGAGGAAGCAAAAGCATGAATGGGCAACCGGTGAGACCAAAACTAAGAAGCTTAGTAGGCCACAACCAGTCGAAATAGATTTCCACATCATCTGAGTAAGAGAATGAGAGGGCAGACGATGAGACTCACGCGTGGGGTTTGGAGAAGGGGTCGAGGAGGTCCTGGAGGGGGTTGCGGTCCCTCTCGCAGAGAGCGCGCTCCACGATGCGCGAGGAGCGCTCAAAGAAGGCCCGGAAGCCCTCAGAGAGCAGCATCTGCTGTTTCTGTTCCTCCGTCAACTCCACCACTGCACAAAAACGCGCAAATACATGAGGGGAGACGGCCTCAAATGCCTCAGCCCAAACAAAAAAAGCTGCGGCTCTACTGATGGCCAAGTCACTAAGCTTACCCCATATTTTCAAGGAAATTGTGTACATTTCAACCTAATATAGCACAGGTTTCTCATACTTACGCCGCATTCAACACCTGACGGTCTGAATAGAGACACCTAACTTCAGATGAAGAGCACGTTAATACAACCTATCCAGGACTACCCCCCTCCAAAAAAATTACGCTTAAATTTCACACCGCTGGGTTAGTGGTACCAAGGGCCTCTTCCTGCAGTGATATTTGGCCTGGAACTCGTGATTCTGAATCGCATGGAGCACAGTAACTGTACAAGCAAAAGTGAGTAACGAATGCAAATAGCTGCGTTGAGTAATTTATGATTGACCTGGGACATGTGGCTCAAGCGCCCTCTTAGCCATCGATTAGAAATTGTAAATTCAACGAATACGGTCCTTGAACATCTATGCTTAAACGTTCAAAAGCTCTATAAAAAACTAATGATGGAAGGCTTGCAGGGCGCAATGACGTCATCTGTTTCCGGATCGTATTTGCGGAGTAAAAAGATTGAGTGAGTGACTAAGTGTAGACACAGCAGTAGTGTAGATTAAATATCTACAATATAGTAGTGTTACAGTGGTGCATAGCAGCTTCGAAGCCGATTGAACAAACGCCTCAAACAAGACGAAACAAGTTCGAGGTGTCTGGTATACTCGACTGAAACCCTAGTAGAGACGCATAAAGCTTAGATAAATTAGATGACTAATGCAGTTACTCATCTACCTGATCAGTGTTGCGCATTAAAGGAATGAGAATACCGAGTTCCAAGCACACCAAGACACAAGGTGAGGTAAGCATAACCGTTAATTGGTATACTTACGGGCAGATTCCTTCAGTTCCTCCTTCAGAACGAGGCCGCTCTGCTTGGGGATCTCACCATGTACACTTTTCAGCATCTTTGTGTCAGGTCGCTCGTCATCGTCATCGTCGAACGGACTCCCATTGATAAGGTGACTCTCATTTTCGAGGGGAGAGTCATCATACGTCAGCACTAGACAAGCAACGCGTAGATTAGGTGACCGGTAAAGACAAATTAGTTGGAAATGTGTTCGAAGCGCCTATCAGGGGAATGAGCGATGCGCATGCATGTTAGCGGTTTAAAGCGTAGTGTATCAGTGGAGAGATCGCAGGCAAAAAAAGATGTACTACACGGCATTCCAAGACTGCTTACCATAGTAATTCATAGTAGTAGCTAAATCAAAATAATATTATTAAGACCGTCATAAAAGACCGGGAAGCATGGCTCTGAGAATGGTGAAACATTTTACAAAATGAACTATGTAGGTTCGTGAGTTAGCTATGCTACGATATTTTAAAGTACGGGGCTATTCAGCGAAATCAGAGATGAACTTTAAGCAATAAATGAATCAGTTTCTTACGATCTGCAGTAGCAGTTTGCTCAGCAGTTTGAGTTTCTTTGGTGTATTTATCCCGCGGATGAGGTTGAACATTGAATTCAGATACCAGGCAGTATTGTAATTTCCTAGAGTTCTTGTCAATTGGCATGGGCCTATGTGGAAAGATACAGAGCAGCAAAACCATACCTCGACGCTACGGCCCCAGGAACAGTTTCATTCCCTCTAAAATCACCAGAAGTGTTCACAGGAGGTGGAGGATCGATTCCCAGATCTTTCAATAATGCATCGGGATCTTCGAGTAAATTGTTCGAAGACGATTGCGTACTGCTAAATCCACTTAAACCCTTTCGCCTTAACTCTTCCCTTCGAAACTTCTCCTCCCTTAATGCTCTAAGTCTCTCCTTTTTTAATTCAAGTTCAGCCTTCCGATCAGCTGCTGTAGACATCGCTGATGTCTTTTTTGCAAAGGAATATAGGTTAATGTGAAATGCAGTGAACAGTAAGGTTAAATAAAACGAGTACAACCCTAATAAGGCATCAATTACATCATATTATTGGAGTAGTAAGTGTTACATAAAAACATATTCAGCCAATCAGATCTTATTTTTTCGAGATAAATATTTTAATTTAAAGATAATACTGAATCATAGACATTGATTAAAATCCCTCTAGCAATTAGAATCATTAAATTAATTTCGCACTAGGCTCTTAAAGATAAGACTAGACATTAACTAAAAATTCTTTATGTTCATAAGCACTAATATTGCATGTGTCAGGTATAAACAAAAAAGGCTGAAATATTTAGTCCTCGACTCATATGTAATACTTCCGGCAGTTTTTTAATTATCTACCTCAATTTGAAATAATTTCGCAAAAAGTTGAGCTACTCAACCACCTGAAATGGCAAGGTTATCGGACTTGAAATTTGGCTGGAAACAAACATTGCGCCCTAGTCGTGGCAGTTACTTGGATAGCGACATTGCATAAAAATGGTTGAAGGCCACCCATTGTTTCTTTGGTTTGTTCAAACCCTTAAGTGCAACCCGTTAAGCTAGCATTTAAGTAAAAGGCGCTGCGAAAGCGAAACTCGTCATACCATTCGTTAAAACGCTTTGTATGCTAAATCCCCTTCCCGTAAAGATTCTAAGCAGTAGGAGAGATGGTGTCACTTCCAATGACTGAAATATCATGGCAGTTCTGGAAATTACCTTAGCCAAATTAGATAATCAGTTGGTCATGTCTGAGCCGGTGCGTTAGAAACCAAAAAGAAAAAAAATAAGATATTTTAAAACCCATTCTCTTTTTACGCTATTTAATTATCTGAAACCATATTGCAATGTATCATACATGCACTGCTTCATACATTGTGCTTTCATTGATGGCAACTCTATTTGTTGATGGAACATAACAGTGCCTATCACACAGGAAATGGAAGTGATATAGTAAAGTAAATACCCAGAGTGTGTTAACTTTTATGTATGACTAACGAAAAATGGAAAGGTCTAAAATCTTTTTAAATGGATAAAGTGGCGTGCCAATAAATCATAAAGCCTTTACATAAAGGCATCGTTGCAATATTGATGTGTATTTAGTACGATGAACCAATCATTATTTCTATAATTGTTGAACTTCACGAAAATTCAGATCCAATTACTTCCTAGATTATGGGATTTATTGAAAAAGCATAAAATCTCCTTCCTTGATTTCCATTAGAAGGGAGACCGAATTCGTCGAATAATAGCTTGCAGTATTTCTTTACGATATTCGCACTTGGTTCGCAAATAGTCCAGTCTAATATATGCCTTTTTGAATCAAATTTAACAAAACACCTATATTGCATAAATGTGAAATGTACATTATTTTCAATCATTTGTAATTTGAGTTAGGAATATTAAGTTCAAAAAATTAAAATAAACATCCTTTAAATCTAGTGCCTTTGAAGGTAAATTCGTTTTTCGTGATATCACAGACACATTACTAAAAGTGGATAATTGATTGTGATTCCATTAGTTTGAATAAGCAGTCTGCAAAGCGGCTGATTTTAAGAGGTGGCTGTGCTGCCAGTGGTTGGTCGCTTGTGATTTTGCTCGGCATTCGTTTATATTAACAACGATAGCAGATTTTATATTCTCATAAATTGTATATTCCCAGAAGACATATAATGCCTCTCCATGGGAAATATGAAGTCAAACTTGGAAAAAGTTTCCTGGACCCATCTCAGAACAGCTTCATGACCATGCGCTGTGATTTCCTACCGGCTTCAGTTGATAGGGAACAACCGGGATCCATAAAAATATCCAATGAGAAGGAGGTCGACGTGAGACTACCCAATGTTTCGGGGGCTGAGGCTAGCTCAACTTTATTCAAGGGAAACATGCGGCCCGTTCAGAAGGAATGCCTTTTGATCTACAATAAAGCAGTGAGCATCTTCATGCATATGGATTGTTGCCGATTGCCTTAAACTGAAGTTGTTTAATATCATTTTAGACTGGGGAGCTAACTCTCGAACGGATATCCAAGGCTGCTCAATTAAAGAATATTAGAGACGGTCCTCCCAGCAAGAAATTGACGGAACCTGCCAACACAACGCAATCATCATCTTCATCTTTACCAAAAACCAAAGTGCGAACCATTTCACAGTCTAGCTCGGATTATGATGACCGGGCACCACCCCCGAAAGCCAAACGTCCAACACCCCCCGAGCAAAAGTCCTATTCACAACACCAACAGGCTCCAAGCTTTTCCTCATCAAACGCCCCAAAGCGGTCTACGCTTAGTTCTTCCTCATCAAGTAGCTCTTCTTCAGAGAGTCTAAACGAGGTCGGATTGGAACATGCTAATGCTGCTTTAAATCGAAAACAACCCCCGCGGCCTCCCTCCAGTCTTTCAAGCTTGTCGGATCTGGATGACTCTGTTACAGCACCTGCCACCTCCGGTGGAAGGAACTTCTCCAACCCCCCCTCGGCTTCCCTTCAGCGCGCCATGGTGGCCAACGATCTGCAATTAAGTGAGTCCGATTCTGATGAGGACGATGGAGACTCTTCATGACCGCATCGTCTTCACTTCCGACAACTCGTTTTGTGGTAGTTTAATAAATACGTACATTCCTTGAGTGTAAAAGCTTACCCTAGAGAATTTCATGCTTTCTGTCGGTCACGTGAGTTAAGGGAACAGGTGGTGACTGCAGAACTGAGGGTACCCTGGTTTTGAGCGTGATGTCGAGTGAAATCCCAGGTCATTTTTATTTCGAAAATCGTCAAAATATGCTTAATTTGCTGGCCGCGATCACGGCCTATTTTTCGTTAAGTATTTGGTGTAGCTCGTAGGAATGGAGACGGCCATGAAATTGTGATTCTCCACCAACGCATATGCGTGTCTATTTAATTGTTGGATTTCGACCTGAAATACCAAATTCCTGTTTTACATGTAAAATACCCCACAAAAGATCAATGCTTGTGGACTGTGTAAATGATTATAGTAAAAAATGTGGTGTATTTGTGTCTACCATCATTTACGTGACACAAAGGGTGACGTTTAGAAAAGTCCTGCGATAGAATGTTAGAGGGGAAAATACATCTTTTCGGTTGAACAGCCGGGAGTTCTCACGGCCGAATATGAAATGCAGAAGTCAGTCCCAAAAAGGTTTTACATAGTAGGGATTTATTTAACATCTTGCAAGATGATGGGTTTTGGCCGTACACGGAACTGGAGTTTCTGCTTGATGACGGCTGTAACTTCAACTTGAGTATCATCACCATTTTTAACTCGACGAATCACAGCAAATGGCTGAGATAGTTGGACAATCCTACCTGTGAGTGTATTATGGCCAATAACAAGAACGGGTTCATGCTAAAAGAGGAATTAGAAAGAAAAAACTAACCGATTTCGTAAAATGCAAGTCGCCGACGACTTTGTCTTTTAACTGTCCGTCCACTTTATCAACAATGCTGCCCTGAAGCTCAATTAAGCCCCACTCCTGAACTCCACTTCTATGCAAAATAGATAAATGTGAATCTACTCACTTCGATGCTCTTAGTTTTACAATCATCTTTTCTTAATTGAATGCCCCCAAGTGCATTCAACTTGTACCACTGATTAAGTAAAAGCTCTAATGTATAAGAATATGTCAAAAAAGTGATTTCAATTCATACGATTTCCTGAAGTTATTTATATTATTTTTGCTGAGTCATTAATTTTAAACGTTTTTGAGTTTGGTGTAATCACATATACATAATCATGTATTTCCTACCTACTCTAAGGTAATAAAAATAGTATCTTTGATAATTTATTGATTCATGTTCGTATTGTTTGAGGAATTTTCGAGGTTTGAACTTTTTTATAATCCCAGGTTGTTCTGCCGAAAATATTGTATGATAAATGCCTTTGGTGCTTGAGTCGAGAGTTAGTTGAGGTATTACTATGGATAATCGTTTTAAAACCCTTGGATTATTCACGGAAGGGTAATATATATTCAACATAGCCAAGATCCTGGTAGTAACATCAAGGCGCATTGATACAATTTTATATTATGGAAAATATCTTACAATGGTATACATTACTGACTATGCAGGATTTAATATTCAGAGTTTGCGCAATATTTTAATAAACACTTGAAATACGGTCTTAAATAACTGGGAGTCATATATTCCTCTTAAAATCACACCGCTTAGCCCTTTTTCTGCCTTCGATTTTGAATTTTGCATTTTGTATTTGTTCAGCAAATACTCGTAGGCGCTGAAATTGTCATTGGAGATATACGGTACTCGAAATTCTCTACAGCGCCCTTTATACGAATCATGGATCATCGTCGAAGTGAAAATGCTGCTATTCCATCGCCATTTTATTGATAGAGCACTGCTTTGAATACTATTCTGGGAAGCCCATTTTCAGGTACAAAAGTGGAAACAGAAAGCCAGAGAGGTTAGGTTAGTCATGATAACTAAGTACGCCTTCTAATTCGAATCCTTGGAGCTTCTAAGCGAGGGCGCAAATTGCTGTTTAAGGTTCCCTTGCTAGTGGTCCGAAATTTGCTACAGAGGAATGAATAAATTGCTTAAGACTAGAGCATGCCATTAAAGGACACTAAAGTTAAGCAATAATATCTGATTTCAAGTAAAGTATGGTGGATATCCCGACGTAAATTAACTTATCGTATCAGTGAACTCAGTAGAAGGTTTAGGCTCGTTTAGCCATCCATGGGGTGTCTTGTTAAGGTTAAAACGAAAAAGGCTGCACAGTTTTAATGTTTCACTCATGGTTTTTTCTCCTACTGTTTGAAGTAATTGGTGAAATAAGTCATCTCCGAACCTCCGAGGCTGCAAAATCATCGTCACTTATATGCAACAGTGCATAAAAAGTGCCTGTTTCTAATGGCATCTTGAGATGTTTGGCCTAATCCACACGGATTCATCACAAATTTTCTTGCTATTTTGTATTCAACGATCAAAATCACGATTATAATACACTAAACGCGGCATTCATACAAGGTTTTTTAGGGCTTGGAAAAATTCGTGTCCAATATCTGTGATAGACCTCATTCATTATTTGCCAAATGAGATGCGAACACCTTCATTTTCAAATTTAGGAGAAAGTATGAATATTCTGCTAGCCCTAATATTATATTTAACAACTCTCAGAGGTTTTGTTAAAACTTTTTGTCACATAATCTACGTGCCCATATTACAGTTGGTCATGTGGACAGTCGAAATTTCCATTTCACACAAATTGCTCATAACCTTCCTATGGTTACCTTTAATCCAGGAAGAGGAAATATTGAAAAATTGGGTTAACTGACTCCGAAAATTTTATATGAAATTCTACAAGTTACCGAAGAGAACTTATTAATGATACAGAAGGGAATAGTTGCCGGCTAGCTTCCCCCTACAAAATGTCAGCCTTGAATTCATCATGAAAAAACCTGTGCATCAATACCTTTATGGCAGTGCTGATGAGTGTCTGCTCAATTTTCTTTGCCAAGCACATTTATCTGTACTCATTTCGTGTTTCAGCCATATCTATACTTGACTTCTTATTCGTTTGATTCGAGAACAATTGATTCAGTCAAGATTCAGTCTTTCAGATGTATCTAGTAATCGGATATAAACTTGCTCAGGACTAGTAACCAAATTACTCGTACATACATCTATGCGATATTCTTACAAAAGGAGATTGAATTTCGAATGCAAGTCTCTAGGGTCTCCGCTGGATATCCAGTCATTGCTACTTGCCTAATATGAGATCTAAGACATAATGAGAGAAATCTTTTTACAAATTATTGTAAATTCTATTATATTTGGTTGGTATAAATCATCACATCAACCCACTTGTTTATTTTACTTAATCAGCTGTTGGCTAATCAGGCGGTTTCTACTGTCACCAAATTACTATTTCACATTTTTAATTGGGAAGCGAGTATGGAACAGGGTTATGAAAAGCGATTACTGGGATCTCCTTACAAATCGGTGCGTTTATTTCATAGCATTTTTTGACCGTATCCGAAACCGAGTAAGATGAATGGTTATTAGGTTAAGTGTTTTCTATAAAACCACATAATTGGATATTTTTAGGTGGCTCGATCGGAAAATTTGCAGTAATTTACCGGAATCCCCTAATTTGAATGTTTTATCATAGCTATCAATATTCTTTGAACGTACACTTTATCACATATTTTTTGTTCATTCCCCATGGTCAAATGTTCATTTCTTATGAAGATCAAGCCTTTTCATGGTTATTTAATGTGCAATTATTTTGATATCTAGCCGGCTAAAACAGGTAGTCCTATGAAGACACCTACCAAAGAAAACTATATGGATAGGTACATTCCTTCGCGATCAAATGCAAAATGGAAGGAGCCTGTGTTCAAAGGATCAAGGAACCTATTCAATTCCCCCACTAAACCGCCCTCAGGGGCACTCTCTGAGCTGGATCCCTTGATGAATGACCTGAACAATCTCAGTTCTGGTATTCGAACGGGAGGTACTCGCATTTCCCCTGTGACTGGCCAATCAAATCCCACTTCAGCAAATCGTCAGAATCCCACAGAAACCACAATTTCGGCTGATCAACTACCACGCCAATCCATATTATCAACACTTGTGCATAATGAACTCGTTGAAAATGCTAATTCTCCCGACCTTCCCTCAACCGCGGGTGCACCTTCAACGGAGTCAGCAGTATTAGCTCCTAGGGAAAATTTAAACTTATTTTCTGTAAGATGGTCATTCACCCAATCACTAATACTCTTATTGTAGTACAAAATTAGGAAGGAAAGCCCCTGTAAATTGAAGTCCTCTCCTTACTCATTATCTCCTGTCTCCGAGAAAAGCCAGCGTCTTCTTCAGGCTCCCCAAAAAGTAGGTTCCTTTTAATCTATTTAACATCTAATTCAACTCATCACCATTATCTTCCCTAAAATAGTACACCCGATATATACCACGGATGCCCTATAAAGTTTTGGATGCTCCCGATCTGCAAGATGACTTTTACCTCAATCTGGTGGACTGGTCTTCACAAAATGTGTTGGCAGTTGGCTTGGGTTCCAGTGTGTACCTTTGGAATGCCTTTACTAGTCAAGTAACACGGCTTTGTGACTTCTCTGATGAAACGGATGCTATCTCATCAGTCTCTTGGACCAAAAAGGTGCGTCTGTGCTGAATTACCTTGATTTTATTTGCTAAAATCCAGTTGTGTTTGCGATTCCATTTCACTGTGTAATTTTCCTGACATACCATCGCAAAATCCATGGTGGCTAGACCGATTCTCAATTTTGCTGAATCGGGTGCATTAAGAGGTCGTCCTTGATTCGTTTTGTGGCTAATTACTGTCGAAATTTGATAATGGATTATGAACACTTAGTGAATAGTAACGATACGACGGTCCGTTCGACTCTTGGAGGATTAAAGGCGTGCCACTTTTTGAGAGTCCCTTTTCCATGGTAATTTTCTATTTGATCAGTACTGTTGATTAAAAGTTTTGTCCCATCGGAACTGGATTCAACTTCTGCAAAATCACTTGGATTATTGTTATGTGCCTTAGGGCCATGTTCTCGGTTTACTGCACTCCGTTAATGGTCCCAGCCGCCATAAGTTGATGATAGCTGTCGTGAAGAAGCTTCTTTGTTCTAAATTGTCTATTTATTTAGTCTGTAGTTTCACAAAGCATCTGACTGCTTACATCAGCAAAGTTTCTTCCTCTTCACGTGCCATTTGCAGAGTGGTTTGGCTAGTTTTCTGTGTTAGGTCTGGCAATTGTGGAATGTACATCGTTCACATTTTCTCCGGCCGAAAGACGTTCGTATTTCCCTAATTTTACTTTTGTTTCCTTATAAAGAATGCAAGAAGTTAGACAAGTTTGCCTGTGGGTTTTTGGTCACTCCGTCTTTGAAATATTTTTTTACCTAACTCATTTTTGACTGTTGACACTAGTTTCGTTACGCTTCTGACTAAACTGAATGCGATAACTCCAATGCTTCATGAATGGAAAATTTACATTCAGTAACTTTTTATCGTCCCTCCTATTCCAACCCCCAGACCCCCTCCTTTTATTTCGATTCAGTCATTGTCAACTTCATAAAAACGGAGAAGCATTGCTCTCTGCATAAATAAAATAGTCGCATCCTATACCCGTCTTCCAAACACCTTTTGTTCTTGCGAAATTTCCTCGCCCCACAAACCTGTGTATTTACTAGATTTTGTGAGTTCCTAATAACGGCTCTTACTATGGGGGTTTCGGTCCTCTCAAATGGTACTTGGCAGTCAAACTGAGCTAAATTCCACTAATTTTTTATTGCCAGGCGATCGGTTGGGGCCCACACTGTCCAGACCCGTTCTGAGTTCAATTTCCCAATATCTTGGCACCCCAACTGATGCTAAAAATGTGTTGATTCCTGGATCACTCTTTGGTGTCTATGAAAAAGTGACAGACTTGGTGGTTTCTGTTGTCGGACTTTTATGGGCGGCAGAATGTTATTTTAGAGAATGAAGGCTCCAATGACCTGAATGCAGTCACCATTCTGGGACAGTTGATCTTGATCGTACCCAAGGTTCAATCTGTATTTTGTTTGGTTTGAAATTGGCTCATGGATTAGTTGTCTTTATCGAAAATAGAAGAGTTTACGACAAACGTTCATAATCCCCTGTTGAACAGCAGAGCTGTACAGGCTCTTCTATTCTTTCCATTAAACATAAGTAGTGTATATGACCATTCAAGAGTGGTTTGGAGTGTGAGGGTGTTTCGTTTCAATAAGTATCATAGCATCTGAGTCCTCTATCGAATGCAGTGGAAAGTGAAGGGTGGTAACGGGGAAGTGGGAGGGAAGGGCTTTGACGAGGCAGCCTGCTTGTTGCCAACAGGGCACGCATCTGGCAGTGGCGACGTATCGCGGCCGGGTGCTCATCTGGGACGTGGAGTCGACTCAGTGCGTGCGACGGCTGGACGGCCACATGGCGCGGGTGGGCGCGCTCGCGTGGAACGGCGACCTGCTGGCGTCGGGGTCGCGTGACCGCCAGATCCTTCTGCGCGACATCCGCGCCGACGCGCATTCGGGTGGTGGGCACCCCTCGGCCACCCCTGTGCCTGCCTTCGCCACGACCACCACAACCACCTCCGCCACCGCCAACACCACAACGCCGCTGCAGCCCCAGCAGACACAGGTGAGCGGCGACGCGAATCAGACGTGTGTCAGCGGCAGCGTCTCGCTGCTTCACATCGACCGCGAGCTGCTCTCCAACTCGGTGATGTGCTCCGCCGCTAGTGGGATGGCGACTGCCGCCGGTCCCACCACCCCCAACTCGACCTTCCTCACGCCGCTGTCGCACCACAACAGAAACAACTTCGTCACGCAGTCCACTCCGGCGGATCTCGGCACTACGTGTTCGGGAGCCGTGCGGATACTCAAGGACCACAAGCAAGAGGTGAGCTCTCCTCCACTCTTTGATGCACCGTTAAGGCTATTTAATCGGTATCGCAGCTGGAGTAATGATTTAGTGCATTCAAAGGCCAATAGCGAAACAGCTGTATTATGGTTTGTACACTTCATGTCTATTAAGGTAGCTCAGATGAATTTAACATTGGTCTTTCTGGTGCACATGTACTAACTTTGATTTTGATCCTAATGATTTTTTGGTCATGATGCATTTAATAGCCAACTGTGAAGTGGGTAACTAGGTATGTTTGAGAGAAGAGTCAAGTTTTGAACGTTGCAGCTCCTTAGAATTGCAAAGTGGGGCTGTATAATCGCAATTCAAGCGTTTCGCGCCTTCAAGGTTTGAAAAACGTCACAATTTCTAGTTAGCTGTTCTGTCACTGTTACTCTATACCGTGCACTTTGTGATGCTTTTTTAGAAACGGTATTCATTTTACCTAAACACAGTCGTCCCAATGTGTTGAGTTCATATGAGCACCATAATGTTTGGGAGGAACATAAAATAGTTTTTTTTTTCAAAATGGAGGCTACTTTCGGTTTTTAGCCTTGAGTTACTGGGCCCATCCCTCTACTTCAAACTTTATTTGTGCTTCTAAGACCAGGACATGACATTTGCATTTAGAACTGCAATAGGAATTTTGGTACTCTCAATCGAAAGTAAAATATGCCCGACCACTTAGATGATAAAATGCCATATTTACTCTTCTGTCTCGTGAAGACTTGCTAAAGTGCAGGCAACTAGTTGTTACCCATGCGCGTGCACTTTACAACGTCCTTGTTTTTGTTGCTATGCCCTCGTGCACGTGTGACTGTTATCGAAGATGTTTTAATCAGTACTTTTTCATATCTGAATAAATAGAATTGGGACTTATCTAAAGCTAGATTAATAGGTATTTATTTGAGAGTCTGCTTATTGCTTGACTACTACGCAGTTGGAATCACTTAATGCTGCCTAATGAATTCTTAATGATCTTTATTGCAAGCATCAAAGCCCCAGCTGGTGGTATTACGGAGGTTCGATGTGTTCAGGTAAAGTATCTAGTGTCAGTTTCTCGACACAAGCGGACGAGTCTCTTTGATATAAATTTTGTCATCCATCAGTGCCTTCTTATTTTACTTCTGGAACAGACTACAGCCTCGGTTAGCTGGTGTTCTAATTACAGGATTTCAATCACCTACTGGGACCTCGAGCACCTCACATTCGTCCTCATCGTGTAAAATGTTTGGATTTATAATGAGCTGGAATCGGCAGTTTGAGGGGTGTTTAAAGTTCTGGTGCCGAAGTTCACTGAGGCACCGACTCTAACATTATGACGGAGCTCATTCACAAGGTTTGTAATTACATCTCCGACTATAAATGGACCCTTATTAATGAGTTTCCGAAATGCTCTACCGGCTATCTATTCCTTCTTCCATGTTTGTGTCTGTTTACTGCCGTCACTTTCCAATACCTCCTATCGAGTGAGACAACCTCTTGGCAGTTTCCTCAGGATAAAGTGGTTGGCTTCTGTAAAATGTAATGGATTTAAAAGAAGTTGGAATTTAGTAAACGAGGAAGCTCTTAGAATACCCAAGCGTTTTGCGCAAAGTAACCGTCGCCACTAGCATCTATTGCTGCCTCATTTGACCCAATCCGAAACAAAGTACATGCTGATTTTTTCACCTACCCTGCGGAAGGGTTTCTTCAAGCACTGCTTTTATTTGTGCTTTCTATTAACTGGGCTTTCGTATTAGTACTGGCAGTATGGCGGCTGTTGCCTTTATCTACAACCGCACATAATAGTCGATTTGGTTAGGATAAACTGGGCGGTTCGGTGGTGTAGGGCCCGATGTAGTCGTAAAAATTGCCTGAATACCTTTCGGTGAGAAGTTGACCTCTGCGACGCATGTGTGAATGGTAAGGTCTTCATGGAGTTCTTCAAGCTTCATGGCTGGTGGATGAAGCATTAAACTCCTGCTTTGCCAAGCCCGCATTCAGTGTCAGGGCCCTGTTGCTACGCTTTTTTCCTTGGGATTTCAGATGAATTCTGCTGTGAGAAAATCCGGTTGTCTGCTTCTTGCTACCACAGCATCTTAGTTTCCGCTTTATGCCTCTGGAGTGTTTTCATGGTGTTAGGGGAAGCATTGAGAAGCAACTCCTCTTATTTTGGTGGTCGACACAGATTCCTATTTGACACAAACTGGTCTCTTCCATGCTTAATCGAGTGGGTTCCAGTCAAGGCTAGTCCTCCTCGTTGTCATCAACTGTATACGAATGACACCGAGAAAAGCTAAACGGATATGCCTGTGAAATATATTCAAAACACCATGTATATAGAGAGAGACGCTGACCCTAAGGTGAAGGGATAAGAACCTACTTAGGTGGATAAGTGGCTAGTGGCAGTGCCCAAAATAGCGGGGAGTGGGGGTGCGGGTGATTAAGGGGTTGTGTTGTGCTGGGCTGCAGGTATGCGGGCTGAAGTGGTCGCCGGACGCGCAGTACCTGGCGTCGGGCGGGAACGACAACCGGCTGCTGGTGTGGAGCGCGAGTGCACGCAGCTTCGGGGCGCCGCTACTGGCCTACGAGGAGCACGTTGCGGCGGTCAAGGCCATCGCCTGGTCTCCACACCACCACGGCCTCCTCGCCTCGGGCGGTGGCACCGCCGACCGCTGCGTCCGCTTCTGGAACACCCTCTCCGGCCAGGCCCTCCGCGCTGTCGAAACCGAGTCACAGGTACCCCTCCACCCACCACCCTTGTATTCCGCATTTGTTCACGCCTGTCCTAAGTCAGGCGTAGCTAAAGGCACTTAGCCGCTGTAGGCCATTGTAGGTTAATTGGCTCTCCCACTTCCTCTATCTGTTTTGTGATAATTCGACTTAGTGGGGGGCTTTTATTGCATGCTTATTCATGTTTCTTGGTAGCCGTAAGGGCGTGCCCGATGCAGGCCATCTCAACGCGATTTAAGTTGCCTGCTCCATGTGTTTGGTGACTGTTCTAGTCGTAAAGGGGAGCCTTTATTCCACATAGCGTCCCTTAGGTGTCGTTGGAATCAGCTGTTCCTAGTTGATCAATTCAAGCTTTATTACTTTTTTCTACTCTCACCAAACCAAATGACTGTTAGAGCAAAACAGAAACGGGGTTAATTTCCCAATGCCTTGGTGCGGTAACTAGTTCTAGAATTAATCCTATTTCTGCCTTATTACTTGGGGTTTATGAATGGTGGCAGACTGGAAAGTGCACTTGTCGACGGTGTTTTATGTGAGACAAATTTCATCATTATGGAGAATGAGGGCGCTCCCTTATTTGCCCTTCTAATGACTTGACCGAGTCATCGTACGAGAGTGTAAATAATTGCCACATATTTTCGGTCATCATAATCATTGTAGCTTTTCGTATTTCTTTGAAATATCACGAGTGGTCAATGAAGTAGTAGTTATTTGTCTCATAGTTGTCGCTATCTATATTCGTTTAAGTTAAACAAAGATTAGAACCAGGTTTGGATGTTCAATTTTCGACGTCTTTTGAGTTACCTTAATGACCAGTATGTGTGTTACTGGACAAAGCGTTGTTGAAGATACTCGCTGTCTGTACCTCACAAATGAATACCCCATTTCTTTCTGTTCATTTTGGAAAGAACTGTAGGATCTCTAGGTAATTTGCTTGATATTGTGCTATTTTTAGATGTGTTTAAAGGAGCCATTTTTAAATTGCCATCATTAGCATCTAGGGTCCGTTTTGTGTAGTTTTTATTCGCCCCCAAAAGAGCTGTTCGATTTCCTCAGTGCTCCGAGTAGTTGGACTTTGTTATGACGTTTTTTTGCTGAAACCACCACCTCCTCTGGAGCCTCTTTTTGCTCAGTTACGGCGTGTGGACTTGAGTTTACTGAGTTATGCAGGGTACCAGAGCATGTCCATTCTGGTTAATGTGTTTGCACACTTGCCCCTCCCCTACATTTCCGTGCGTGAGTGGAGCGCGTACTCCCGTCGTTTGAGCACATCTTATGACCATTTAACCCGTGTTGTTGCAAGCGAACATATTGGTTGCCGTTGATTTATTGCTCACACGTGTGTGTGTGTATGTACTATCAATTTCGTGGATGTTCCTTCAGGCCCGAAAGGCACTTAATACTGATTTGTGGTCGCCAAGGCAATGGGGCGTAGACTCACGCCCTAGGTAGGGTCGGATAAGGCCTTGGTATTTTAGTCAAGTTCTAACTCGTTTGGATGTGTCGAACATACAATCTATTTGCGAGCTCCTGAAGGGCTTAAGGTGATTACTTGACGTTAGCCAGTTGGTCCAATCCGGGCTATGATAAACAGAACGTTAGGTGACGGAACAAGTGAAAACATTTGTATTTCGCAACAAAAAATAGTACATTTATTTGTCTGAAGGGTAGTCATTGTGAATACACAAAATATCATCGTTTTCCTAAATACCCTTAAGATGAGAGTATTGTTCTTAACGGGATAGTTTCTTCTTGAAACGTTAAACTCGATTGGCGTTACTTTTTTAGTCGAGTAATAATGTAGCGAAATGGTGCAATCGGCCATCCAAAAATAACTTCGTTGAAGTTCTCTGACTCCGATTCTGGAAGAATCTGCATAATTCTGTTTAAGGAGCTGCCTACGCTCAGCTTCAGTGGAACAGTCTTCCCTGTACTGCAATGCTCTCAGTGATTACCCTGTTGGTGAAGTAATGTGTCGTTTTATTGGCCCCTGAGTTGATTTGTGAGTTGTGCAGCTCAATCATACCTAGTTAAACTACCTGTCACTAAAAACCACGAATAAATCGACTATGAAAAAAGTCGCGCTATCCCATTCCCAGGCCGTATCTGCCACCACTCACCTGGTTCACTAGTTACCGACAGCGTTTGTTTTTTAGATGAGCAAACACAGCTCCGTTAACCCTATGGATCCGTGCTCTACCCGGATTGGTATTTTAAATGCCGTGGTGTAAACAGAAGAATGTAGAATAGTTTACCACGCAATTCAGAAAGCTTCCTAAATGTCGGCGAACTAACCTACCTACAGATGTACTGTTTGGGTTATTATGGAGGCTGAGTAATGTGGTAATCCAGTTCTTGCTAATTCCCTACTCATTCAGCGATGGTCAACCCACTGAAGAGTTGGTACACGCAGGATAAGAATACCTTTCCTTCCCTCCGCACTAATTAATTGGTAGTCTAGTGGTGTTGTATGCAGTGTTTGTTGGGATTTATGAATAGTGGCAGACGAGAAAGTGCATCTGTCAACGGACTTTTATGCATAGCAGAATACCTCTATTGTGGGGAATGTGCTCTCTCGCTTATTTGCCCTTCTAATGACCTGATCAAGTCCTCGTACGAAAGTAAACAGACCTTTGTACCGGTTTAGTATATAGGTGGGCTAATGTGATTTTGGGTACCTTATTAACTCCCTACCCATTCCAGTGTATGTAAGGGTTTGATACACACAGGGTAAGAATGCCTTTACTGTCCTCGTACCCCCCCCCCCCTCTTTCCTGGCTGGTGTTGTAAGTGGTGTTTGGCGTGTTGTTGTACAGGTGTGCAACCTGGCGTGGTCGGAGCACAGCAACGAGCTGGTGAGCACGCACGGCTACTCGCAGAACCAGATAGTGGTGTGGCACTACCCGACGCTGCGACAGCTGGCGCGCCTGACGGGCCACTCTTCGCGCGTCCTCTACCTTGCCGTCTCGCCCGATGGGGAGAACGTCGTCACCGGCGCCGGCGACGAAACCCTCCGCTTCTGGGCCGTCTTCGCCCGCTCCAAGGCCCCCAAGGTACCCCTCCTCCCCACGTCTAAACCAGACCCAGTTCCGGGTGTATGTGTGTATTCAGACATGGGGCTCAAGTCAGAAGGCTGATTGGGGAGGCACATTCTAGGGACCGATTTGTCAGCCTATGTTCAGCAGGCCTGTTCAATGGTCCGCACGTGACTCGGCGTGTGTATGTCAGTCAGTGATGAAGCTTGGGCCTCTCGTGAAGTCTCCAAAACTTCACCAAATTCAAATCAATGGGGATGGCTTTGTTAGGGATCTATTAATCTGACGGTCATCCATCACGCCCTGTTTGTATCTTTTTATAAGCCGCAGGTGGACAAATTTAGAATTAATCATTTTCGGAAATTTTCTACTTTTTAGAGTAAACCTATGTGTTCTTGAGCCATGAATATCAGAACTAATCTAATTTTCATCACTTATTTCGACAAAACCCGTCTTGATTAATTGAATGAGACCTCTTTATGACACCGTATTCAATTACCCCTTTTTGTGTTGAGTTATCCTTTTAGAGGCAATTTTACAGTACAATCTTTTTTGCTAATAGTTGCATTAAGATTTTTGCTAACGGGTTTTTCGTAGCCCTATGTCGAGATCTGATGTGGCACATTTGCTTAGTTGAATACACATGACTTATAAAGAGCCCTGTATTACCAAGTGATCAATGAGGAAATGCTCAGATTCGGAGCGTCCTCTTTTAGAGGACGTGGTATTCAATTGATTAGTCAGTCTCTTCAATATTCATAACTATCTTCTCTAAATCGTGAGAGCCTCAGTTCAACAACAACAACAAGGTAGAGACTGAGGAGAGCACAGATTTTTTAGACCTAATCCAGTTACAGTTGTGTTGGAGTGGATAAGCATGTGTTTCCTCGGGCGTCTCGTGTGCACAGTGTTATGCTTAGAGGACAACGAATTAGCCATAACAATGATTGCATAGCCACATTCTAGAGTCGCTGAGTTTAGCACATCCACTTAGCCTTGGACCTTTCTTGGGTCTGTAATGGCGCTGTGAAATCCCAATTGTATTGAAGAATATGCGTTTAGGAAGAAAGAGCCTACATTTTAGGTGGTTTAGCTCGAGCTTAAATAGGGTTTAATGGCTAAACATTGAGTGATTGGATAACGGTAAAGTAGGTGTAGTTTATGCGTCTGTCTGACTTATCGAGAAAGGCAGTAGTCACTACAATCTGGTAGATCATTCTCTTTCCCATTCGTCTAAAGCGTAATCCATTCGATAGTGGCATTATTTTACCATGTGATTGTCCTATTAGAGCGCACGGCCTTAACTCGGGAAGAGTTGGAGTTGCATTTTTCCAATTTTTAGGACAAAAACTACGTTGAACCCTCTGTCTTAAAGCTAACAGGTGGTAGTTTGACTGAGCGACAGTGAATGATTTGACTTGCATATTAAAGTACTCAGTTCTCGGCGTTGTTTATGTATATGATGCGAAACGGGGCCTATTGAGTCCAGCTTCACACCTTATCGGATTCTTATTGAGCTCAATGTTAAATTTTGAGGTACCGAGGAATTTTACCACTTACAGGTCAGTGGAAAGCGATTTATTTCAACATCGTTGCAAGTAAGGGTTACTATTCGAGTCTAGCATTCATGATAAGGGTTGGTTGAGTATGGCGAACTCAAAAAGAACCCGTTTTAATAAAAATATGAAATATGTATCCTTTTCCGGAAAATTTACAAGCCTGCAAATGTTTTTCATGCTTAGGAAGATATATTTTTAATGTGTAAGTTCCATGTAGGTATGTTTAGGAGATTGACGCTGTGTACTCGTTTTACAATTTGCACCAGTGCTTTCGTTAAGTTCTTCTCTTTTAAACAATCCAAATGCACTGGGCGTCGATTGTTAGTTTTATTTGTAAAGTCATCGAGCTGATGCACCTTTTTATCGACTTCGGTTAAAGATTTTACATTGTTTTGAGCCGAAATCGCACTCGAATCAAATGTCCTATCAGTGCGTTTCCCTTTTTCTGCTTTAAAATCAAACTCGTGGACTTGGTTGTGCATTGCGTGTAATGTTAAAAAAACTAGTGGGGGCATCCATAATGCGCAGAACAAAGTAGTTTGCTCCTTGTCTTAGTTTATTCCTTTTGGACAATAGAATGGAGTTAAGAACGCAAAGCCCTGGTGGTCACCCGGCGTAAATGAAGGCGTATTTTGTCAAACTAACCCACTCTTGTACGCACTTCAGTTGCGTCGTTTTTCCGCGTCTTTGATTGGTCTCACTCGCTGCCTATTTAGGCCATACTTCCTTTCACCCTAACCCCGGACCCTAGTAACCTCGGCTGACCTCATCTGGGGTTTGCGAAGAGGTCAACCCCCAAACAGCCGTGAGTGACGGTGCTGGAGCTCGGATTGATTTATCTGAGGCAGGGTTTGATGGAATCTCGAGATTTCTAGTGTATCTTGTGTGAATAATCCCAGCTCTAAGGAACTGACTAGTTAAGAGAAGCCCCCTATTTTGTGGGATTTGTTGTTTTTAAGATTTAGAAAATAAATGCGTTAAATAAGACACATAAAATTTATTCGAGTTCTCAAAAAGTCATAGCGTTCACTTCTAAAGATCGCTATTATAATCAGAACTGCCTTAATTGAACAACACCAGCAAAAGTGAATTCCACATTGAAGAGTAATTTAAACAGCTCACTAAAATAACGGTGGAGAAGGCGTCAAATCCCTTTGTCAAACATTTTAAGACACGTAATTGAGGGTTTTCATGTCATATGCTTAGATAACTTATTCGATATACAGGGGGTTGGCGGAGAATTTGACAGTTCCATTAAAGAAATGTTTTTGGTAATTAAAATTAAAACATTAAAAAGGCAAGGAAATCTCTCCATTGGCGTCATCTAATAGGTATCTGAATTTAACCCAGGTTCATCTAACACTTCATTCAGCCGTTCGAGAGTGATCTGTCGTTCTGCTCTTGAATTCCTTACTTCTCCAGTTCATACCCTAGGAGAGGACTCCTAGTGCGCAGGGCGTGGGAGCATTGGTCAGCGACCACGTTCCCGTTATTTTGATGGCCGACGGAGATTATTAAGGTACAAGAACTTCCCCTGTGAACTTCCGTGAATCATTACTGAATGAAGAAGGGTTTAAACTGTTAAGTGGGATGGTATAGTAAGCGTTAACACCTTTAACTCAGGTGGGAAAAACAGCCAAGTATTATATATTGTTAAATTTCCTTCGAACACCCCGCATTCATGACTTCATGTTGCAATTTCAGCCCATTTCGTCGACATTCAACTTGTTTGGCGCTATCCGATAAGGCAAAGAGCATTTGGCGCACGGAGACAAGGGGAACAGTCGTCTTCCCACCCCTACCACAGCCCTTTAATATCGCTTTTCCATGTGTAAAAAATCGCACCCGGGCAAATTAGGCAACCCCCTCCATCTCCCTTCCCTCTGTGTAAACTGTCTTGACGCTCGATTGATTCACCCACCAACACCCCGCTACTAATCCATCAGTGATAATGACAACGAGAATGACAAGGACGAAACAACATTTTCTTTCCTTTGCTTGGCTTGATTTCCTCTCTAGCTTTCCTTTCCCTTTGAGTTTTTTGGCATTCGCTCTTCTCTGTCAGCGAGGGGTTAAAATGAGTGCTGACTGTCTTTGCCCTCCCCTTTGGGCGAGTTTCGGAACGTTTGAAACGATCGCTTGGGCAATAGGAATGGACTTTCTCTCAGTTACTCCTTAGCTATTTTGTGCGTGTAGTCCTCTTGTGTTAATATTTCTGTGTGAGGCAGTGCGTGCGTGCAGGTTATGTGAGTGAATCTACATCTATCCCCCCATTCCTCTCCAACCCTGGATATCGGTTTGACGAGGCACTAAGTGTCCTAATATATGTACCTTGTGCTTATAAAAAAGAAACCAATGCCTATGCTTTACTTTGAGACTTGGGGAATATTTTTGAACCGACGTCTGGTTGGGTGTGCTGCGTTTATGCTTGGCTTAGCTTATAATTTTACCAGCTGATTTGAATAATTATAGCTTGGGTAACGGGCCTATGCTGACTAATTCAATTTACTAGCTTTAAGTTCTCCATCCCTAACTAAATCAGTTATGCTATTCCCATGGAGACGGTGTTGGTGTTTGGTTACTTTCCCGCATGTAGTCAATTATCCGCCTACAGAATACTTACTTATGCCCCGAAAGTAAACCATATTGCGAAATAACACATAAATATGGACATTAATAGCTACATAAAGAGTAATTTTAATAAATTCCTACAGATCGACTTTAAGTTAGCTGGAAATTCTAACCAATAGACAGGTAGGGAAAAGTAGCTTCCGGTTTGCAGCTTTTCGTCAAAGGACGGCTAATTTCATTTCAGCCTTAGCAAACTACTCAAAATAATGGAAATCTCCCCAAAATCTGAAGTCATAATACTTAGGATCCAGTTTAAATTTCAGAGGGAAGAACCTGGTCCATAAAATTAGCATACAAAGAGTTTGATGTGGTTTTTTCGTACTTCAAAACTCTTCTATCCCCAAAGTTAGATGAGTAGAGGGATGGCTCGATCGCTATTGTGTCAATGGTGATAATGTCATCCTCTCTTGGCGAACCGTTATACCTTCTTGACACTTGCACTTGCTGAGTAGATGCAACTTATCGTCTTCACTGACCAACTTTGGCATAAGAGACGCACAGATAAAGGATGAGGAAATTCTACTTAATGATTTAATTCAGCATGAACTTACTTTGTCTGCCGTAGCACTAAAATCAACACTAGCTACCCATTTAAGATTACAGAGTTTTATTGGTGTTAGTATTTCTGAAAATACTTAATACTTGCGATCACTAGTTGCAAAATTGGAAATTCAAACGAGTTATTGACGTATAGCAATAACGAATTTTATTTGTTATTAAATCGAGGTGTTCAGTCCTCTTTGTCACTGTCCTATCAAATGATTGATTAACTACCCGCTTACCGAAAGCCTTCAGCTTCATTCGATTGTGTTATCGCTTATAATCGAAGATGGTCATGCGACGCTAAGCATTTCCAGACGTGTGATGACCTGACAGTATCACCCTTCTCGAATCACAGCTAGGATTGAGTGCATTCATCCAAATACGATTGGTCCATTTATTTACAGATAAATCAGGTCGAACAAATTCTAACATCCGCACACATTTCTTTATAAACACATTTGGTTTCAGGGACTCTTTCATCTTATCTGGAGCAGTGGACAGTCTTTCGTGAATTTCGAATGTAGGTAGATAAATCAGGCGACTGACAGTTGGTGTAATAAGCTGAACAAATTAGTGCGCAGTATATATATGTATATTTGTACTTATGCTAATAGTTATTTCATTGAGAAAGATCTATTTATTAAAAAGAGCAATCAAGACCACGGAAAATCAACTTACCTTTGCCTCATTTATAATTTACCCTAGACATTCAATGATCGTGAGTGTAATGGTCAGTTGCCTTAGAAAGCATAATTAAAAATACTGATAAGTATTTTTGCTTAGATACAAAACTCTTCCTTTAAACAATTAGTAATTGTTGGATATCTAAATAGTTGGGATCTTCTATATTTAGCGACCACAGTTTTAGCAAATTACTCTTAATGAATTCACAACTCCAGTCTAGATGTTGGTTTAAGCCTTGAAAAATTGATGGAAGTATAAATTCGGAGAGGAAACGTTAGAAGTGAGTTCTTTCACCACAATATAAAGCTCGATTGAGTTTAATGGCCACCTGAATCTAGGTGATTGTTCGTATCTGAAGACTGGTATGAAATTCGAGCTCATGTCACAGACATTGCTTACGAAAACCTGACAGACGATGCAAATTAGAAATTTCAATTTAGTTTTTAGTAGAACATATATATATGAGGTTATTGTCCCTTGTTAATAGTGCTGTTTAGAATTCGTAATGGTTTTTTCACAAAGATATTTTAGAAATAAGCTCGATAAACGATGAGAGAATTTAAATACAATGGCTGCCCCAACTGTAGTATGAAACCAAATATTTAACAAATTAGGGGCATCTATATGATCAAAAATTATAGTACCAATGCCGGAGGAGATTCTATGATATAACTCTTTTAAATGATCATGTAAGTCTTTTTTATCAATCGATTCTACTTTACATAAGATGTATAATTTTGCAAAATAAATTGTTTATCATGCTTCTCACCAACCCGAATTCTTCGAATCGCACATTTTCTCTGTTAGTCTCTTACTGTGGGTTAAGGCTGTCCCTCTTTGCTATTTAGTATGGCGTGCTTGGCATTTAGCTGTCATTCCGTTTTTTGTGCACACAAATAAATGAGCCTCTTTTGACAAAATTCTGTCATAATTTTGTAGTCGCGTGTTTGATTGTTTCAAAGCCGTAATTATTGCAATACTGAATTACTTTTCACTCTGCAAGCAAAAGTCTTGTTTCTAATGTTCGCCTTTCCTCATTTTAGCCTTTCTAGCGTTGCTCATTAATGCTCTCGTGGTATTTACTGACGTGATGGGAAACTGCTTCAGTTGCCAAGGCCAAAAAGAAAGCCTCCCATGCCAAGGTGACAACGGTATGACACAAGTAGTCTCAAATGCACAAGGGGGTGGCCAAGCTCTCGGTCAGACAGCTTATAGTGGACGCCACTATGGGCCCTCTGGTGATGTTTCAGCGGTCGGCGCCGTTGTCAATGCCAATCAGTCAGCCATTGTTCCATCCTCCCGTGGTGCCCACCACGGATCCCAACAGTATCCGATGAACCTCTATGTTCCTCAAAACGGTTCTCAACAGAATGCTCCCTCTTATGGCTATGGAGCCTCACAATCTCCGGCCACCTTGGATCAGCAACTCAGTGATCCATCCTCCCGTGTTGTGCGTGTGCATGCCCTCTACACCTATGTGGCACAGAACGCCGATGATTTGAGTTTCAAGAAGGGCGATGTCATGTTGGTGGAGTCGGGACTATCAGAAGCCTGGTGGCTAGCTCGTCACCTGAGTACCGGACAACAAGGTTACATTCCCAGCAACTATGTTGCCGTTGAAAATGGCCTTTCAACGCAAATAGACGCATGGTATGAAATCACTCGCAAAGATGCCGAGAGAATGCTCTTCATGCCTGGCTTACCTCAAGGAACCTACATTCTACGCCCTTGCTCTGGTAATTTACGTCGCATATCGGCGGTGCCCTTGCTCGAACCACGTTATTTAAAATCGTTTTACTATTCACTATAGATTCGAGGAGCTACGCGCTTTCGATTCGGTTCGAAGTTGACAGGAATATGTACAACATTAAGCACTACAAGATCAGAACACGGGACAACGGAGCAGGGTTCTATATTACCGGTCGGGCAAACTTCTCTTCGGTGGCCGAACTGATCTCACATTATCAATGCAAGTCATCATTTTTTGACTAGATATGAGCCTTTTAAACGTGTATTCCGTACGTGCTCTATACCCCAAATAATTGGATCCTCATTTCTGAGCCTATGGTTCGTTGATTAATGGACTAGCCATATCTGGTGGCCTGATTAATGCTCTGCAAACACTTGACTGTGATTATTTACTGCCGTCCACTTGGTTAATGCGATTGGCTAACGTGTTCGGTTTTCTTTGCTAAGCTTCATATCAGCCATTCCTTTGCGTATATTTGCTTCTACTCATTTAAACGAACTTGCACCTAACCGCTGTCTACAGTTAAGAAGTGATACAATTCACTCGGATGTGCTTTTACCATTTCATATGGCCAAAGCCGCCCCTCAAAAACTGTCATATACATCGGTGCTTGCTCCCTTTCGCATTGTTATTCATAGTGTCCCTTGTAGTAGGTGCGTAGGACGGTGAAACCTATCAACGGTGAACCGTTCTGTTGTCATACAGTGAAAAACAGCAATCCATCGTGCAGGCTTCCACCCAACAAAGCTACCCACCCGTGTTTGGCACCCAGTTCCTTGCATTTAGTAGTTCATGCGCGTTCCATTGTCTCACGACGTCTCCCCCGCACTGCGTGGATTCCACGCGTTGAAAAATAGCAGTTGCAACGAGTTGGTGTTTTTCACCAGCTGGGGAAGGGTGAGAGTTCCCGCAGGCTCTGTGTGCGTGGGTTTATGGGGATGCTTAATCGGAGAACCACTGAGTGAGTGGTTTGATAGGCTTTTGATAGCATCTCAAAGGTCATCCTGTCAGCTTGAATGATCAGTTCCGATCTGGCACCGGCTCCGATTGCGCGGATAGCAGTAGGGTGTGGCTCTAGAGCTACTTATTTTATCGGGTTTCTATATTATAGTCGCACATTCATTTAGGTTCCAAAAAGTTTACATTTGGAAATGTCATCTCGTTAAACCTGTTTACGAGTCGGAGGAGAAGAAGCTTTACCGGGATTCTTATCGGCGACACGGTCTGGCCTTTAAGACGCCGAAATTCCTCTGTTTCTGAGGCACTTCCCAGCCAGGTGCTTTTTTGGAAGGGTTCAGAGATTCTTCGTGCACGCTAGCCCTAATATTGGAGATAGAATGGATTGTGCCGGCTTTTTGGGTGGATCAAAGGTCAATCTGTCACCACCGGTAACGGCTTTCGTACAGTCATCGTTTTCATGTCCTTCCGCTCTCTTGACTATGCAAAACTACGTGTTGGTTGAAAATCCCTCTCAACTTTCTCATCTATTCACAAATTTAGGCATTTGAATCGCTTATCAGGTTATGAAAGTGGTAGATTTACGTACTCCTCACGAGGGGCTTCTTTTTCCTTTTCAATCCTATCCACTATGCATATTTTCATTATAAAGAATGTCGTTTCTTTAAGTTTCTCCTATCATCTTTGGGATAGTTTTTTAATAAAACTTATTATTCTCCTTATTTTAACCTGCTTTCACTATGAATAACTGCACCCATTTTTTCGCCCAACCACGCATGCTGGGCAACCGCATGCGTTCTCTTCTTCCTCGTTAGACCTTCGATGCAGGCTTTAAAGGCAATTAAGGGTTGGCGGTCGTACTAGTTATATTGCTCAGACATTTCGTGGTCTGCACTTGCAAATAAAATGGTCATTGGAGGTCACATGACGGGTGTTTTTTCCATTACGGCTGCCACGGGCGTCGAATCCAGTCTGATCGAGGCACTCGCGCTTCCTGTTTTATTCATCCCCTACGCACAGCAAAATGTAGGTCCCCAAGCTGGTGCTACCACGAGCGCACTTCTGCGAACCGTTCTTGGTGGTGGAAAGAGGCTGGGGTGATTGCCTTTTTAATCAGACACACAGTCGTTCGCACTCACCCGAGATGTTTGCATGCATCCGCGCTCGGTCGAAAAGTTCGTTGTCTATCTTTTTCTCGTATGCTCGTGCGAGCGTTCTCTAGTCCTTATGGGTGATTCTAAAAGGTTCCTCACCTACTCCACTCTAGGGTTAAATTCGGATAAGTAAACCGTCACCCTGAAAAGCCTGCACATATGCTACGTGGATAAGTAGATTGGAGTTTTGTTAAGTACCTTTGAAAATGGCCTCGAATCGGATTCAGCAAATTAACTATGCAGAATACGAACAGTGATCTGGCTTATTTATATCCTCTGTCCATTAGGAGCAATCAGAAGAATGACAGGGCAGCTTAATAAAAGGAATACAGTTTTAATTTAAAGTGGCACTGGAATCCTCTAGTATTTAAAATCCTTTTTTTTGTCTCCACGTTGTGTTAGCAAGTGGTGCTTTTATTTTAACTACGGTTTCTGGTGTTTTGCGCTTCCGAAACACCGGCGGCGTGAAAAACGCAACAATTTAGGTGTGTGCAGAGTAGTTAAAAACTGCATTCTAAATAGAAAGAAACGAGATAGGATGAAACTACCCGATAAAGAAGACAGTGGAGGATTACAATTTGGGATTCTTGCAACTACCTTGAAAAATGCAAAATTTCAACTGCGAGCGTTATCCATTGCTTCAGTACATTTGTCCTTTCGTGAAGTGCACGGGTGCGTGATTCCGTTTTGCTTCACGCGAGTTTTTGCTTTAGATCCTCACAGTCGCCCTTTTCGGTGGCGACATTTGGGTAGAACCAACTAAATCGACTTCGTAATTGCTTGCGAAAGTTGGAAGCCCTCGTTGGGCTCTTGCTTTATCTGGTTAGTCAATTAGAAGTGCCCGCACTAATTGTTTCCTAATTCTGGAGCAATTACTGTCGTTTGTCGCAGAAAATGAATTAGCATGGTTGAACAATTCGAGGAAGGGAGGGAACTGCGTTTAGTTGAAATTAACCCCGAGACAAATGCTTAAGTAGTGAAGTCACATGAATGATTGATTAACCTATGACTGATTGTGGGGCAATTGTCGGTATGAGGGTTAGGGAGTACTGGCATCTTTTGTGAGGTCTCAGAAGTCCGTCTATTTCGGGCTGATAGAAATTGATTAATGGCCTCTTGAGTGGTTCATTGTCTTGGATTGGGCAGCTGCCCCAGAAGTAGCGCCATTTTAACCCACGCTACTCTCATCTTGCCAAGTGATTTTACTTTAAATCGATCTGGCATTGCCTTTGATTTGCAATCCTGAGGAAATCTACTTGTTTTTAACTTATGTACGTGACATTATTACCCTAGATTGCGCAACTTCTCATGTTTGGACAGTTATTGGCAGTTGCAGTTTGTAGCACCATTCGTCTTATGAAATGGGGGGTATAGGCAGAGGTATTATGTACCCTTGATTGCCTATGGAGTTGTCATTGGCAACGAATGCAATGCATATGGGCTAGATGAGTTTCAAGGCCTTTGAGGGCAGTGACTATGGGAGAAAATACTACCTACCCAAGTTAGTTTCCAATGTTTTAGGTTGTGATGGAACGAGTATTGTAGTGCTTCTTTATTGACGTTCAAAATAAACAACGTAGCAGACGATTTAAAAACTCTTAATGCTGCATGATTTATGGGTGGTGCGTGAAGGGTTTGGCAGTGTATAATACTTCCTGAAACTGTTTAACTCTGCCACTAGGCTCCTAGAGTCTAAACACGGGCTTATGGATGTAATTCACGCCACCGAGGTCATACCACATTGTTAAACGTTTGGTCATCGATCTCTTCCTAGCACGAGGGGATAAGTTAGACTTAGTTACGGGTTTTGGGGAGTGGGTGGGCTTGTGTCCCAGAGGAGGGGGTTTCCCCACGGTTGTCCAGAGTGTTTCCAGCTTGTAGTCTATGAGGACAAGTAGATAATCAGAATTTTCTAGGGACTGGCGGACTCGCCCATTCGCGAATCGTACTTGACGTATGCGTCAGTCTTTGAGGAGTCTTAAGCTTTTCATGGGGCTTTAACAGTTCCATCCGGTTCCCATTGTCTTGAGGGATCGGGAAAGCCTTGTTCTGTAGTTTGACGACATGCTACGTGTAAGTTATCATGGCATTGATCAGTCCCTCCTTTTTTTCATTGCTTTCAGTAAAGGAATAAAATTATTTTTGTAGTTTTTGTGCACACAATCTCGATCTGAGAAGGGCTGAGTTGGTTTTCCCCGATTTAAGGGACGAAGTATAGGTTGGGTCCTGCGCAATAAAGATAAGGAACCCCACTTAAACAAAGCGTCATTGAATGAGACGCTTTGTCGTCAGTTTTGGCACGTCTGCTTATCGCAAGTAACGCTGTGTGATTGGGCGACAGAGCAGGTGAGTCAGGTGGTTTGGCTTGTGTGTAAGTGTGGGAAGGTATCCAGTGCCCGAAGTGGAGGGAGGATTGAATGAACGTTCATATTACTGTTTTGTTTGCGCGTGTAGCGAGCAGCGACGGGCTGTGCTGCCGCCTGTCGGGAGCGTGCCCGCGGACCTACACGCCGCCGGTGCAGTTCCGGGACATCGAGGCGAACCGTCGGAGCCTGGAGTTCCTGGGGGAGCTAGGTAAAGGGTCCTTCGGGGTGGTGTACCGGGCGCGGTGGAACAAGACCTTCGAAGTGGCGGTGAAGAAGCGCCTGGTGGCGGCGAGCGGCGCCGACCGCGAGGTCTTCATCCAGGAGGCGCGTCTCATGCACCGCCTTCACCACCGCCGCATCGTGCGCCTCCTCGGCGTCTGCACCGAGCCCCCCGAGGAGCCCGTCCTCATCATCACCGAGCTCCTCGAGAAGGGCGCTCTCCGCAACTTCCTCGCCTCTGAGGAGGGCCGCCGCCTCGTCCTCGCCGACCTCATTGACATGATAGCCCAGGTGCGTCCTTTCTTTTAGAGAAACGCATTTTTTGTGTACAAGTCTTGTCGCTCTTTACAAAGGGCTTAGCAATCGAGAAAGCTGGCGAATCTTCATACTAGTTGATCGGAAGCAAAAGCGGCTCAGGCCAAGGTTTCTAGCTTCCGATCTTCCTCTTTGTCTTCTCATAAGCTAACTTGTTTGGAGGCTTGGTTTAGGGTACGAATACTCTGTTTTAGAGTGAAGCTTTATTGTCCCCTATAAAGTGAATGACGATCTTAGAAGATAGTGAATCTCCGTACCAGTTGGTCAAAAGCAAAAGTAGCTCAGGCATCCTTTCTACTTGCTCACTATTCCGGTTTATGTTTGATGATGCATTATTTACTGAACGGACTGGGCACGAGTCTTCATTTCACGGCTCCAATGGCATTAAAGAGACTCAGGTTCATCGAAAGTCTTTAACGTGTAGTAGAGGTTAAATGCAATTTTTGGAAATTTCTGATTTCACTTACGGGTTTCTCAAGGGAGACTTTTGAGACATTGGGAAATCAGCTCCTTTTGTAAGCGTCTTCTCTGCTTCACGAGAGTACTGGTTCAACACAAGAGACTGCTGAGATTTATTTAGCTAGACGCAGTTATAACGTAATTGGAATGCTGGGTGGGTGTGCGTCCCTAGCATGTATTGGCGTGTCTCCTCCAGCTGCCAAAACCTGTAGGTTGACGTGGTGATGAACTCTACTCAGGACACTAATTAGATGCGAACATGCCGATCTGCCAGCTGGTTGGGCGAAATTGAGTGGAAATCACAAGGTGTTGACTCTTGGTCCTTCTTAAGACCCAAACAAGAACCCCAGTTTGGTAAAAATGGTTTTGAATATATATCTTCAAAACTTGTCAGACCTCCTCATCGTTCGCTAAAATAAAGGGCAGTTTCGACGAAAGCCTCATTTAGGACCCAGGTGTAGTTCACCATCTAATATTTTTCTGATCATAACTCACAGTGCATTCCTTTCTAGACTAACTCTAGTAAGGTCTTCATTTTGGAATTGGGGATCCTCGGAGACCCCTAGGTTTTTGGAAAGTTTTACCTTAGAATGGAGTGACTGTCGATCTTAAAAGTCATTAAGTCTACTCGAAGATGAATTCTTCGCTACAGTAGTAAGATTGAGGTTCGCCTTCAGGATCCGAATGCCCTTATAGAACCTCGACAGTAATAATAAGGTGGTGCTATGAAAGTGAATGCAGATTTTGAAAGTGGCTGATTCTCCTCCCCGGTCGCTCAAAAGTGAAAACTTCAATAAAGGTTTTAAGGCGTCGGCGCTCTCTATCTGCTAATTATTCTGGTTTATACCTGATCGTCAGAGTAGAGGCTCCGTTTAGGATCCGGATGCTATTAATATATTTTGTCATGCCCTAGAAAGAGGCTCTTCATTTCGAGCGAAGGCTTCATTTGAAGCTTGGACACCTTTATCTCCCAATCACGTGTGTTAATGAGTCGGGTGGGTGGCGTTTCGAGTGCTTCCTGAAGTGTTCTGTCAGCACTTGACCCGGAAACCCACCTGGTGACCTGAGGTCACGTATTTCGTGACTGCGGTGGATGTTAGCCCTGAAATCTCGCAGTTATGTTCCAGTTGACTCACTAGCAACTACTATCTAGGTTAAAGCAAAACACCCTCTTCTATTGCTCCGAAGCAATTTCGACAGATTCCCGAAGCCAAACTTTGATGTGAGGAGAAGTGTTCCCTTCTTTGTCATTAAAAGTGGGGGTTGATTAGCCATCGTATTGCTATCAGTGAGGTCGTGTTCACACCCTACATGGGTTTTCTACCACTTGGGTAATGTAAATCTGGCTGCTGTTACTTTATTATGCCTTCGTGTCGGATCGAGTTAATGAGGCATCGCCGCCATCTGTGTAAACTCTCGCTCGGTAATTATGATGCCTCCTTGGGCCCCTTGTTTATTCGCCGTGCTGCGTTTCCGAGTGGACAAGTGTGCGTGCGTGCTAGCGCGGTTCGCCTTCACCGATTTTATGCCATTTATTTTGTTGTTTCGCAACGCACTGCTTCGTAGTAAACAGTTTCTCACAAGCAGTTTTGTCAAGGACCTTTCAGTTAAAGGGTTTCTCGTATCCATGATACGTGACTTTCGTCCCTGATTTTTTTCGAAAGTAGTATTTTCGTGAGTGGCTGTTTGCCTTTAACGCCTACGACAATTTATTCCAATGATTGATCTGACGTTTTAACTGCGTCGTTGCACTAAGAACATATTTTGTTGAATTTGTAGTGTTAACGAGGCCGTCAGGCTCAAATCCGGTCAGACCCTCAAACCACAAGGCACTAATAGGGTCCACATTTTAGTGTAATGCTACAAGTGCCACAGGTGAGACCTCTAGGTAGAGTTGTGTAATCAATCATAGCGAATGTGCTTTCAAACCCTGAAGGGAACCCATTGCCCTACACTCATCTTACTTTATTCAAGCATCAGATTATTAGAGCAGTTAGATTGTGCATGTACAACGCCCTCTGCTGGTGCAGGGCTAGCCGTGTCAGCTGATTGTTTATTTACGGCTCGTCGGCCGTGCTATAATTAGTATCTGGTTAACGCGTTAGTGTGTGTGCGTGTGCGGTGAGCGACACTGTGTTGCAGCTGCTGTAACTGCCCATATTGCGTATTCACCTACGCTGGGGTGATTCATCACCGCCTAGGTGCATCTCTCTCAAAGACGATTTGTCGTTTTAGTCCACGCATACCGCGGTTATTCTAGACGTCTGGGGGCTCACTAGACTACCTGAGAATTGATGTAGCTTATTTCCCAAATTCGATTGAAACAATGAAAGGTTTTAGTCTTCAGTATTGAAACACCAATATGTGGATTTTCGAGAAGCCTTGTACATCTCTTCCTGCAAAAACCAAGTCAGCATTCTGTTTACTCAATGGCGTATGGCGGTTATTTTGCTTGGCCCAGCATCCAGTGTCACTTGTTCCGTTTAATTTGCCTACAGTACGACTCGCCAAGATGAGTCATTGCGACCATTTAAATGGCTGCAATCGCGTGCACATCAGGCGAATATTTTATCGTAGATTGCTAACAATTGTTTTCTCTAGATTTATTAATTGAGTCCGTTTTATGAATGTGAAAAATTTCCTCTCCACAACGACTTCCAGGGTTCTCAGACACAACAAACTATTTCTCGCCTGCGTAGAAAACATTTTCACGAATATTTTTAGTGTTTTTTGCAGTTTTAAAGGCAGGCGGTTCAGTGAATCACTGGCTCTGTCCGTCAATGTTTTTCGGCTGATACACGGATGGTGTGAATCATCTTCGGACCTGCGCAGGATCAGTGTTTTTCGCTTACTGAAAAACATCTAATGTTTTTCTTGAAATCCTGTGATTTCCGTGGGAAAAAAGCTGTTTATTCTCGTGATGATTCGGATGCTTGATGCCCTGCGCTATTACCCCTTTTAATTCGTAATTACTTTTTTGCGAAACAACTGTTTTTTTCTCAGAGAGATTCGCATCGTTTGTCAACTGATGTTAGCTTGAAGCTTATAATTAGTAGCCCCATCAGTTTATTATCTCTACGGAGACAGGGTTGGGTTTTGAAATGTTTTCTTTTTCCATAAATAAAGTAAACACTTCTACCTTACATTGTCGCAACTCCAGGCACGAGTTGAATGGTTCATTTGGTTTAAAACCAAGTGGAAAATTCAAATTGAAAATCCCCATTGAGATTTAGGAAATGAAAATTATTCAATAAGTTGGGGAAAGCCTGCTCAAGCAACGCAGGGAGAGGAGGTGAAAGTAGAAAAAGCGCTACCAGGCGTAAAATTTCGTCGCTGTTTTGAGTTGACTGTCAGTCATCTTTTATGATCGTTTTTTATCTGCTGCAGATCGCTGAGGGTATGGCGTATTTGGAGACGATGAACTTTGTGCACCGGGATTTGCGCGCAGCCAACATCCTCGTGGACCGCGACAACTCCGTCAAGGTCGCCGACTTCGGCCTCGCTAAGATGCTTGACGCCGACGTCCAAAGCGACGGCGGTAAGTTGCGCTTCCACCGCTCTATCTGGTGTAGCTTGAGGGCTTTGCTCGGTTCAAAAATGCGCATCCCTGCATCGTGGGAAGAGAATGGGGACCCTTTCTCCCACATTGAATAGTAGATGCGTAGGCAGAGTTAACCGAGCCTTTCCGAAAGCATTCATCCAGGCACTTCGTCGAATGTATCAAGCCATCCCATAAGTTATGTCCGAGTTTTACCTTTGTTTAGATTGAATGCGATTTAAAGAATATTTATACTGTTTGATGGAGGTGAACCTTATTTCTACGTTTAGACGTATTTAAACTGATCAAATTCTGTAGTTTAGTAATTGCTTAAATTTAATGCCAGCAATTAGGGCATTTGAACCAGGCTTGAGGAGAAACTGAGGCCTGCTCTAGCGAATCGAAAGAATGTAGTTTTTCGTCAGGTCAATGCGGAACAACCCCATACAGCAAGAATCACGTCATAAAATATCGAAGAAGAACTTAGTTGGGAGAAGTTTCCTCATCCACCCTACCCCCAAAGCCTTGCTCCTTCGGACCACAAGTTTTCATCGTATATTACAAAGTCCTTCGGAAGAAAGAGCTTTTGCAACGGCGCAGGAGGAAGAGTTTGAAACTGATGTTTGTAAATTCCTTGAATCAAAACCAAAGTTAATCGACAGTAGCGGTATTGACAAGCTTGTCAATAGATACAAAGAAGTCTTAGTCTTCACATGAATGTAGCATTTGGTCACTTGTTTCATTAGAGAATCGGACAGGACTTATGGGATGACACAGTAGCGTTCTATCGGTGGTTCCATTCACATGCTCACCTCTCATCACCTGAGTACTGGTGGACATTGTAATAGTGGCTCTCAATGTCTTTCTCAGTGGGCATTTTCTTTAGACGCTGTGTGGAGACCGTAGCTGAACTTTCAGGTGTCAGCTGTTGTAGCGTCAGCTTTCACCAATTCCGGGCAGTTATTGCCCTTGAGTAATATCTGGGGTAAGTACTATTCCAAGGATACAATGTGGTTTAAACTATATTTGCAGTTTATCACTACTGGAACTTTGTCTTCACATATATTGTTAGCTGCCAGTAATCATCCGGAAACGCAATCGGTAGTGTGCTTGAAATACACGCTTCAGTAGGAGTAGTAGTAATGCTCCAGTTCTCAAACGCACGCGAATTCTGTCTGTAGCAAGCTGCTAGCCGGCTCTCTGCTGTTAAATGCCACCCCCATTCAGTGCGGCGTTACGCACCTCCTCCTGAGGTAATGATGACTCATCGATCGCAGCACAGTTGAAGACACACACACTTGCCGCTTAGTTTGACTGCCACCGTTGGACGGCCGCTTGATCGAACTGCTGGCCCCGATTGCCTCGTAGCTGGGCTTTTCCATTTCTCTGCGTGGATCGTTTTTTCCTCCTACGCAAAACCTCGCGTCAATGCGGGGGATGGAAGTTTGCTTGGTCTTTGTTCTCCCTCCTGCTGTTGCCGCTATCGTTTGTGAGGCCCGAGTCAGGCATAAAGGCTGGGAGGGTGGGCTTTGTCTTGCGTCTTACTAGGCACAGGCGGTAATTTCGTTTTTTCAGCCACAAATAGTATTTGTTGGTTTTATGTGAAGGCTTCAGACGATTGCAGGTTCAGTGGGCTATTTAATTTGATGAGTTCTTTAGAAAAGGCACGAAATGGAGAGTTAATGCTACAGTTTACTCTGATCTGGGAGTTAGATGCGGCCATGTAAAGGATTTTCTCAGAACAAAGCGACGATTATCAGGGTCACTTATGCGTAAACTAAATTCACAAAGGCAGTCACGGTAATTTGCTCCTGTGGTGCCGAATTCCCCATTAAATTAAACTGAATGACTTACAGCTTCTCAAAAGCTGGCACGCTATCACTGCGCCCCTAGTAATATCGAGCTTTGTTGCTTTGTAGTGGTCAAGTTCCCGATCAAGTGGACAGCACCGGAGGCGGCGTTGCCGAACTACCGCTTCAGTATCAAATCGGACGTCTGGTCCTTCGGCGTTCTCATGTACGAAATCGTCACCTACGGTGGCACTCCCTACCCCCGTAAGTTACTCTTTTCTCTGTCTCTGGATTCACGACTTTGCTGTCATACTGGTCAAAAAGTTGAATTTGATGCATGCCTGTGGTCCAAACAGTAGACTGGATGGATAGTTCTGTTAGGGTTACCTCGTTTAAGGCTAACACTAGGTAGCTGCCTAGGCAGGGGATAGGCGTACAATTGGTTTGAAAGTCTTCAGAACTGGCTTGAATGTTGAGGTGAAGTTGTATCAGAACCATTTTCCCCAAATATTAATAGCTTGATCTAAAAATGGGAATGTGTGACGGAAGGTTTCTCGTTATATTCACAAATCGATAACTCGGTTTACTTAAGGCTTCTTTTGAAGTGAAAGGACTGTTAAGGTAGCATGCAGATCACTCGGGAAAGGACGTGACCTTTGCTGGATTATTTCTGCCTAGAGCTGCCACGAATTCAGTTATAGACTACATTCGGTTTTTCATTGTCCATTATTCCGTTGCAGTCTCTGACGTAGGAAAAGTCACCTGCCAATCTACCCTACGTTAAATCTAACTACATTTTTGGTGGCTTTGGAACCATGATTAATCTCTGCGCATATTAACTTATCCATCCGCCACGTATTATAGGTTTTTCTAGTTTTGAATGACATTCGTGTTCAATGCGAAACAAGGTACATTTTTATGCCTTCTATCTGCTTTTCATAAGTCATTCGCACAAACGTCGCATCAACTTTTGACCTAGCTCGAATCCTAAAGAGGGGCACTTTAAAGTGTTTTTTTTTCTTCAAAGCATTCCACCTCAAACTGCTGTGATTTTGAGTTGAATTTAATGGCACTGAGACATATAAGAGTTTGAATTAGAATCCCGGAGCCCTTTCCTTTTGAGAAACCTAATTTTGAATGAAACAATTTTATTACCATCTGAATTCTCCGTCGTCTGGTGTTTCGGTCGAGCAAAATGTGGGTTTTGGTTAACCGGTTTGTAAAGATGTGTTGAATTATAATTCTGGAACCCATTTTCCTTTTGAAAACCTCTAATATGTAGTGGCAAATGAAACATTTTCATTGCTATCCTAATTCTACGTTACCTTTGTTTCCTAAGCAGAAACCATAGTGCCTACGGGTTCCAGCACACTGGGTTCGGATAGAGCTTTGTAATTGCGTGTTTATTTTGTGCTTGCGCTTGGCAGGTTTCACGAACCGGGAGACGGTGCAGCAGGTGGACAGCGGGTACCGGATGCCGAACCCGGGGACGCCAACGATGCCCTGTCCGGACGACCTCTACGAGATCATGACGCAGTGCTGGGCGGCGCGGCCCGAGGAGCGGCCCACCTTCCACAACCTCCACGACATCTTCGAGAACTGGACCACTCAGACCGAGGGCCAGTACCTCCCCAAGGCCTGACCCACCCACCTCCCTCCCCGCCCCATGTGATTACTTCTCATTCCTCTTTCCCAGTGCTGCATTTGACCAGGCTTGTCTCCGCCCCATCTCTTCTCTGTCTATCTGCCATTCTACCGTCCTCCCACAAAGTGACTCATGTCTCCCCATCTGCCTCTTTATCCCCCATTCTTTTGGTGATAGTGAGATGATTAGTGGAATTGTTAATGTCTGCGATATGGCCTTTTTATAGCTCAGTTCTGGGGGCCAAATTTTCAACTTCCTATTTTTTTCCTTTAAATACCACTGCTTTACCATTGACTACGATTGGTTTTTTCAGCGAGAAGGCAACCACAATTGTGTCCATATAGCAGCTTTCACAAAATCGATAACAGTAGGCAGATCTTGAAGGTTTGTTAACTACTCTTAGGCACCTCGGAGTACATTATCCAGTTTTCCTATTTGCTATAGTTTCGACCATTACTTTTTGCTATTTAAGGAGCTTCACGTTGTTTAACTAGATTTAGTTTAATTCCAAAACTTCTACATATATAATTTGTGTACGTGGAGCTATACTACTTGACGGTACAACTCTACTGAGTCGTTTGAAACCAGTTTTCAAGTTGGGAACCACCCAAAAACACAAAAAGTAGTGTCAGCAGTGTCGAAACTCACGGTTTTATCGTTTCCGTTAAATGTAAGCAGGTAGTCAATGTGCATTTATGACGCATACCTTGTCCACAAACTAGTTCGATTGTCGGCGTAGCCTTTCAGCTGTTATTTTTTATACCTGCAGTATTATTGATTCCAGGAAGAAGAAGAAACATCCCGTTTGCATGAGTCATGTCATTTTGGAAAAATCCAGCTGTCAGAGCGACTTCCGATTTAATTCCACAGCGAAAAGATGTGAAAATAAAAGTAGGGAGTACATTCCATTCCAATTATATACCAACTGGAGCAAAAGAGATTGAACTAAACATTTTCCAACAAAATTGCACAATTTCTCTACTAAGCGAAACTTGAATTTTTAACTCCATGACAAGATGAACTAGATAAAATTCGTAAAAAGTGGAGAACAAAAACAAAACAGAGTGCTTTTAGGAGCTATATACCTTCTTGTGGTTGGGACAAATAGAATTGAATGGTAATGTGGCCTAGGCATCTGATTGGTTCGTCGCCCTTAGCTGTCTTAATCCTCACTGATAGCTAGGACTCCGGTAATTCTCTTATGGGTTGACATACGGGGGGATCAATTTATTTGACGTGGTTTCGAGTTCGTTCCCGGGTATTTCACAGGCTGGTCCTGTTATGATGCCTGAGGGAATAAAAGATGGCTAACTGATAACAACAAATTCCCCTCTAAAGTCCAGGAAACAGAAAAACAGAGCTCAAGTGGATAACGGTAGTTAATTTATAGCAAAGACTATTTTTGCGATTAGGCTGGTGTACAGTGTTTCGGGACAGCATGGATGAATAATTTACTCGGCCTTATGTTAATGCAGGAGGTTTTGTAGTGACTACTTGAGAGTATTAATGGTGACCTTTTTAATGGGGAATTAGAAATTAAGTAAATCAACTGCGAGATTATTTCAAAATTGAATGGAGAAGAAGTAAAATATAAAATAATTTGACCACAGGACGACACTTTGGTACATTAAGCTGCACTTTCAAGGATATAAATTTATAGTATAAATACCAAATAGTAAATGCTTCTCATTTAAATAATTTATATGAAATCAACTTCTTTAGAGAATTCCAAAACATAATTGCAGCCTATTAAATAACGATCGATGAAATATCAGATTTAGAATAGTCGTACATATGATCAGTTACATTTTAAACGAGCAATTACACCAGTCGCAATTCTATACCATTTAAAAATGAATTTAAATCGTAGTAGGCACTTACTTAATGGAGGAAGACCAGGAGTGGCAATGCACCGACATGCGTCTTATGAATCGCCGATCTCCTTCGAAGCAAGTCTTCGAAATCCCTCAGTCACGTTCTCAAATACAAACAGCACCCACAAACGTGGCTGGAACACTAGCAGTCGTGTGTCTCACAACGACTACAAGTATCTGCCACCAGTTCCCTCGAGAATACCAAAAAGGGCTTCCCTGGAGACGATGGACAGAACCCCGAAGACTCCATTGAAAGTCAAACCTTCACCGAACTTGACCACTCGATCAAGTGTTGAAGTGACGACACAGCGAATTCCCGCCAATGGTGTCACCGTTCAGACAATGCAGACCCTCAAGAACCTGGTCGACGATATCGTCCACAACCTCATGGAAGGCACTGACAAATTCGACTCGGAAGGTCTCAGCAAACTGGCCAAAGTATTCTCGAAGGCCACAAGGGAGCAGGTGAACGAATTCAGTGCGGCTGCGCTGAATCAGAGCCAGAATAGCAGAAATCATCACTCTGGAGAGAATACCTCTTCATCCTCTCTCTATCAAAGCCTCTTGTGGTGCGTTGTCTTTCAAGCCAGCATTGATATACTTTCCAGCGGTTCCTCCCAACAATCCTTTCCCAGTCTCATAGAACGGGCTTGGGGGTATACTGAGAACCTCAAGAAGTACTTTGCACCTTTTATTAACACACCAGAAGCTGCTAAGTCCGACTTAAATGTTGAAATTAACCAGAATCAATCGAATGTTCGGGCCTGTGAGGTTGAAGTGGAGAATCTACACAGACCCCAGGACACCGACATGGCTCTGACGGAAGACACCTTCGACATGGTATCTCCGCCAATACCCCCGAGGCACAGAAGGACTCACTCTTGCCACAGGAGGCATCACAGTTCCCGTGAAAGGTGCTGCCACAAGACCCCCAAGCCGCGTGTCTGCTTCGGGTTCAAAGATGAGGATGTGGGGGCCTCGGCAAAAGTGGAATCAGGGAGTCGTGAGCTCAACTCGAATTCTGTGGAGGTCCAGACTCTTCCGGAAATGGTCAATGTACAAACGCAGTCTTCTCCAACTCCAGATAAAGCTCCATCTCCGATACGCACACTTGAAGATGAGTACAAATCAGCGAGGATTGAGCTGGCGAATGAAGCGAGTAAATACCTTTCTGTCTTCCGAAAATGTCAGAATCTGCAAAGGCAATTGATCAACAACGCTAGAGGCGTTACCAATCCATTCTCTTTGAGACCATTTTCTCCTAATGTTGATTCGACCTCCGATTCGCTGAGTCAAGTTCGACAGCAGGGTAATTCTAGCTGCTGCAGAGATGCTCCAGTGATGGAACGCTACATGCTAAGGCCAGTGGAGACTGCGGAGAGCATGAATCCGCTGAATTTTTGGCTCCCCAAATCGACGATGGCTCTCGAGGGGAAGTTCAGTGGATGTTTCCGGACGCAGACCGAGGCTGTTTGTGAAGTGGCACTGAAGACACCTCTGCTCTCCCTCGCCGACATCCAGTGGTACTTTGAACAAGCCAGACGCTCCAACTCCTCTCGAATGGAGGGCGCCGTGACGAGGGTCATTGCTCTGCCGTGCAATGGAAGAAGTCCTCCCATCGAAGATTCCTAGGCATTGGAGTATTTGTAATCGTTTTGTATGTAATCGACCAAATACCTTATTAAATATAATTAAAATACTTTATTCCAACAAAAGCTTATTTAAATGAATTTACAGCTCACGTAATGTGTAGTAGTTTTAGCAAATCAGTTGAATACTTCAAATCATGAGTTGCTACAATTTTTTGTTGTTAATAAACCAGTAGCAAACCCTCCTTTCAAAGGGTTGAAAATGAGATCTTTAGTAAAATAAGCTGCGATTCTCGTTTGAGAGTTCTTTTGTTATTGCCGCAAAGGATATTGAGATGAAAAGTAAATTCTAATGCAGAAACACAGTTTATGTAAAGGAGTATGAACCTATGACAATAAATAAGGGCTACCTGAAAGGATAATGCAAAAAGCGTCTTATTTCTATGAGTGTTGCCGCTAAATCAGTCCAAGAGAAACCCGCTGATTACTGCTATTAAACTGAAAATTGATCGTGTGCGGATTCTTTGTATGTTTTTAGTTGTACAGTTGTTTAGGAAACAAGAATCAAATTTACAAAATCCCAAAACGTCTTTTGCACCTCAAGTAACCAAATTACGTTAATATTAACGTTTCAAATTTTACAGTGAATGAAAATCCTTCTACTTATCGCTTTGTTAGTAGCACCTCAAAAACACAGTATATAGGAAACATTCGTATCATAGCTGATACACTTTTCTAAAAGGTGCTAAATCTAAAGTAATGTAACAAAAAGCGATTAGAAAAATAATGTGCATGTACCCTGAATCCACCTCAGTAAGATTCGTAAATACCTATAAATTGGAACTTTAGTAGTGCTGGATAAAATAAAATGTTTGTTTGATTGAAAAAAACAAATTAAGTACTTATAGCAATTTCATCTTGATTTGATTTGGAAATTCACGGCATGCACATCCAAATTTATTGCCTCTGAAACATTAGCTCATTAGCTTGCACCCATAATTAGCTCGTAATGACTTTATTTTTACTGAAATGTAAAAGGCTCCATAGGTTAATGTTAGACTCAATTTACCCAAGAAGGGGGTACATCGATATTATACTTTTATTATTATCTATGAAAGGTAATGCTCAACCGTTACGCCACTTTCATTGACAAAATGATGACTAATATCATAAATCATATGAATTTGAGCTGTGGAAATGACACATCTGTGTCTTCAGGCACTTATAGCCTAAAGTTACGACGACTCCCAGAATCTTCTAATAGTCCCAATTTAGAAGCCACAAGCAATAGTAACCGGTATATGCCCAAGATCAACTTGGTCTTATGTTATGACCTTCAGAGATGACTGAAATGCTAGGGAGTTGAAAGATTCTTGTCCACGTAGACTGAGCATGAAAATCTATTGTATATAGTTTAATTAAGGACATTTCACTGTTTATTAACTTAGGCATGGTAGTAACCGTGATAGGCTATCCAACCCGACTGTGCCTAGTTGTCGTTTGCACGGTGTAAGAGATCTCTGGGTACTTATTCTCTTTTCAGGTTGTATTTATCAAACAGTAAGCGCTCTCCGGCTACCATGAGCTCCCTCGAAATTTAGTTTTCCTCTTCCAAGTTATTGTTTAAAACTTTTCAACCACAAAACCATGAGAAAATTTCTCCATACTGAGACTCATAGAACACAAACTGCAGTTATCTGCCAGTGTTCCTTCCTGGGATCCCGGATAATGGCCATTTTCCATTCTTTTATTTAACACACTTTCAAATCACCCCACGAGTTCTGTTCAAATTTCGAATGAATAAAACAAATGACCGAATGTCAAATTTAATTAAAGGTCCATTCACAAATGTACTTTTTATTGATCATTAATGACTTCTTTCCATCTATTAACAGGCCTATTAATGCAAATGTCGATGTAAATCTCTTTTGGTTTTAATTCGAAGAACTCACAAGTGTCATTTTCAATCTATTCCTCCTGAGTAGCAAAAGCTCTATGCTTTTGCTGTCTTAGAAACAAGTGATGGCAGTCCGAGGGAGAAGGAGGTGGTGGAGGAGGGATTTTCTTCCAACCAAGTCCGTCTTCAATCTCTTTCGCTAGGTGATTCTTGCCTTGTGGGGTCGTGCTGCACGGTCCTGATGAAACATCGCCCATTTTCGATTCAGTTGAGCAGGTCTTTTTCCCTCCAAGCTTGGGACAACCACTCATTTTTTTCTTCGCAATAGGTGGAAGCATTATAAAGTGGATTATTCCCACCGGATTTAAGTAAGAAGAACCTTTTTCTGATGAAGTTCCTTTCTCAGTCGTGGCTGCGGTCTCTCCCCTTTACAATCCTGCCACAGTCTACTACGCCTAACAACGTTTTGAAAAAGGTCCATTTTCGCCAGTCGCCAGTCACAATTCTATCCACCGAAAAAGTTGAAACAAGTTGGCGCGAACGGAGGAGAGAAGAGCAGATGTCGTCAACTCGAGGTATGTAGGAACGTTTCCAGGATTTCGAGATGATGATGTACAGTTTTATGGCATGAACTAAGTTAAATTGCCGATTCCATCTCAACTGATAAATCGCGATAAGCTTCTTCAAGGACTGATGCTCCAAGAAGCTTACCATGAAACTCAACTGGTCGATGTTTGGTTCGATCTCAATCTTAGTGGAGAGTGAGATCTCCACTTCCAGTAGGTGTTTCTGGCCGCTTCGACTGCTGCTGAGTTTTCTTTCCTCAACTCATGAAACATGATTGTCTCAAATGATTCTTGGGTGCTTCTATGTTGGCAGGGTTTTAATTAAATAAATGCAAATTTCATTAATGCATAAAATAATTTCTAAGCCGTTTACATGCATTTTAGCGAAAGAGATAATATTCAGCTCCAGTAGACATCAAAACTACTCTTTAAATCGCGTTTAATTTAAAATATAAATTCCAACAGAACTTATGCGTTAACCCGATAACTTCATATTTCCTTTTAATGTGGATGTGCATAATAATTGAAGAGGAGGCAAATTTTTCATTTCTATGTTTCTTAGGCTTTATAGAGCGTCTAGCACTCTAAAACAATGCTAAGACAACGCTATTTTTTTAAAAATTCAATTATCATGACACTAAGTTGTCTATATCTACTAATAAAATATTCAATATACCAAAGTTGATATCATTGTTTCCTCAAGAAGGGGCCACGTTAAAATTTAATATTAATAACCAAACTTTATCTAGAAAATTTGTTATTCCTTCTGTATCAAAATGCCATTTTTGCTTGAATAATAATCTACTAGTTCATATCAGCTGAAATTGAAAAGGACATGTAATATGCTTCTCTATGAACTTATGTTTTAAAGTTGGGACATTTCCAAAGGTGCTTAAATCCCAGATAATCGAATGGTAAAAATTTCAAATCCAATAGCAATGGTAACAGGCATATGTTCGTATTCTTGGTGAATAGAATATAGATCAATGTGGGTTCATGTGATGACCGTCATTCATGGCTCAAATGTGGAGGAGTTGGCGGACCCTCGTGGGAACTTCTACCTTTGTGGCATTTCTCACAGTCGTATCAATCTCCATGAAGACTGAGCGCGAACAAGAGCACTGAAAAGAAAGTCAATGACGATTTGTTTGATAAAGGAGCAGCACTTTACAATTGAATGGAAATGAAGACTTAAGACCGTTCACTGCAAATTACTCCGCTTCTTGTTGTTAACGGATCAGGGTGTCCAGCCATTTGAGTCATCAGAGTACCCCATTGGGTTTAAAGGTACAGAACACCTTGATACTGATTCTCTTTTCATGCTGAATTCATGAAACTGTAGTAGGCGTGCTACGGCTACCATGGATCATTTTAAGATTATTTTTCTCATTCGTACTATGATTGAATCTTTTCGTCTACTAGACTATTTACTATGAAAAAGCCTCTAAATAGGACTCAGCGGACGCACATATTCCGCCGTTGTCTGATTGTGTCCTTTCCGAGATTCCTGGGGACTGTCATTATTCACATGAACAATTTTTCTCTGGATTCTAATGATAAATTTTATTTAAGAACACAAAAGAATGATTTCAATTAATCTAACTCATATCGAAACTTTACTTGCATTTTACGACTTTCCCAAATGAACGGAGTTGTACACATTTATGAAATCTTGCAATGGACTATTTGGTCTTTGGTTGAAACATGCAATCTTCCAAGCAAATGAAACTACTTGAGCTGGGATAGAAAGGTTTGAAATATATTTACAAATGCCCGAGGTTAGAAGATGGATGCATTTATGGTGTTAAAATCGCGGGATTCCGAGGCGGAAGCAAATCGCGTCCGTGATGTCAAAGGGAGTTTGAAGTTGGCTCACGTCGGCTTGAAGTTGCACATAAAATGTCTTCTCCAGTGTGGATGCAATGTGCAGGAGATCGAGATGGTCAAACCCAAAGGGCGCTTTCGACAGCCACGTCTTCTCATCGTACTGGAAGATAGAGAGAGCATTATCTTTAAAACTTCTCCAGACCTCATATAATTAAAGGAGTGAAAGATATCCGAAACTCACTTCAAAACTAGAAGGCGAATTGGTGGATGCGCAGAGCACGAGTCGGACGACCTCGGCGACCTGCTCCCTGCTCCACTTGGGGCTGTTGCTTCCTCGGCTGCTCGTGTTTGAAGAGAGGAAGACACTGCTGGATCGTCCGGAGCTGCCAGTTGGAGACGCGTTTGTGGAGACCAGACGGAAGAGGGCGGGCGTGAACTGTCGGGCGCAGGCGGACGCGACGGAGCTGCGAGTGGCGCGCGGTCCGAAGACGCTCAGGCGCGGCGGGACTTCCTTCCTCTCTTGCTGCTGTAGCGGCTGTGGCTTCACTGCGAGCATCGTTGCTGTCGGTCTGTTGCTCTGCTCAGCACTGTCGAACCTAACGTTTCAACCGAGCCCTCTTATATACCACGCTAATTTGATTATCATGATCCCCTTGTGCGTGTGGAAAACGCCTGGTTGCATTTGATGCAGATGAAGACTAATTTGACATTTCCTAATTCAGTGACGTCAAATAGCATTTTGCAATAGGTATTTCAATATGGAGAACATTTGGAAGTAAATCGACCATTTGAGGCATCCAATTTGTATTTGAAAATGCTACTTTAATATATATTTAGATATTATCAGTCTCGAAATAACTTAAGTACGTTTAAGCTGATTAACAATTGAAGACCGCAATTAGCACTAAAGTCTGTTTTGATTTATCACCTTTTATTAAGATTTATCACGCCAGGACTTCATGGACCTGCTTTTCTTACAAGTCAACACACTGGCAGATAAGACCTCGAAAATTTCTGTGGATTGGTTAAAACGCAGACGGATAGTGACATCAATATCACCTCAGTTTTGTGCTGGGTAGACTCTTGTGGATCGTGCAATTTTTTATATTAACTATTTCAGCTCGAAATCATCTGAGCGTTTGCAGGGACTCATTAAAATATGTATTCAAATCTGATCGTGATTCAAACTTTAGTCATATTTTGCGATGGCAGTGATTACTTTTGGAAAGGAGAAGTGGAATGTGGCATATTTTATGCAGGAAATGGGACCTCATTGCCTTTTTATCCCTTACTGAGACAATCGTAACGAAACTATGATATCATTCAAGATTTTTACATTGGAATAAATACTTCATAATCAATAAAATGTACCACAATGCAATGCAACTAAATCCACTGCCCTTAGTGGTTGGGTTTAATGACGGCCTTGATAAGAAAAATTTGTAGTGTGTAGAAAAACCATAGGGTAAACTTCTATGGTAATAAAATTTGCTCATTAAGAACACGAAACGATTCTTGAGTAAGCTGCTCACCCCCTCCCAAATTAGTATGCATTGCATAAAACAAGAAATCTATTATGAAGTCTTGATATATTAATGTTTAGTCATTGAGTGAATTTTATTTAATTAAGATTTTCAAGGAAGAAAACAAGCTACAAGTTTACTAAGGAATGAGTGAAATTGTCACTCATAAAAGTTAAATCACACTTTCCATATTCTAATTGAGAGTTCGTAAACAGACAAAGCAGATTGCTGATTTTTTAGTTACATGTTTAAAACAATTGTACTTGGAACTTTTATGTAACTTGCGAGAGGAAACTGTGTTTGATATTAAGTAAGGATGAACTGAATTTTCAATATTTTGATAAGGTTATGTGAAAGCAAGGAACTATTGGAATAACAAAACTACTTTCTCAAAATTCTCGATCAAAAGTGATGACAAATTGATAAATAAGAGGTTTGTTGTCTTGTTCACTAGGATTTGTAGGCTAGAAATCGGAATCGATATCATATACAGGAAAGACTTATTGCAATTTAGACCAAAGAGTGACATTAACATTGAATGGATTCCCCGACTTAGCAAAATTGGGAACCATCCCTTATTATCAACGCAGTAGATTCTGGTTGAAGTTTAAATGCATTGGAACTTTTGACTGTATAATGAATCATACATTTAAAGGATCATTGATTGTTTTGTTTAGCCACATCAGATGAAAGGACATTTAAAAACGCTAGAATTGCATCACTTGTTAAATAGAACCCAGGTTTAATAGATCTGGCTGATGTAATTTTTTGAGTTGAAATGAATTAGTAATTGCCAAAGTCTTCTCTTACTAAGAAAGAATTAACTTGTCCGTAACATAATAGTTGATAATTGTATATTGCGGTAGAATCGACTAATCGGTCAGATCATTTGAAACGACTGAGTGATAGCTTCCCTGCTACTAATATGCATGGGATGTGATAAGTCATGTGACATTTCCTACCGAAGCTGAGTGGGGTCAGTTGACTCTGTTATATGGTCGGTTTGCTCAAATAGCTGATTTCTCCGAGAAATTATTCTCGAATATAGGAGTGACCTGTACTCATGTTTCTACACAATAAGTTTGGTCTAAATGAACTTTAAATTCCCTGAAGTTCCATTTCGTGACTCTTATCACAGGGGCTCGAACCTCAGACGATCGATGAGCCAGTGAAGTAAACTCAAAATTGTTTAAATACACGACAGTAACTCCTGAAAGGTATCACCTCCTTTTGAGACTCAAAAAATATTCATGAAAATTCCACGTTATCGGTGGCATTTGAAATGGGAATGTCTAATTGATCCAATTATACAAATTACAGAGCTTTGCGTCATATCCCAAGTCGGTGCTTTAGATGACGGTGGTCTGTATGGTAATTGCTTAACCATGATTCTTTTCCTCTCCAGGGCATGACACTGAGGCTCGGAAGTAGGTGGTAAATTGAAGTCAGCATTAAGTATATTAATAAAGCATTCGAAACAATGTCAAGTGAAATTATCAAGGGGCTTGGTGTATATAAATAGACTGATCAAGGTAGCAAACCTGAGTCGTCGTTGATTAATATTCTGGCTTAACCATATATTTATGAAAGTGACGTATTTTAATGCACTGTAACCTGTATAGGAATTTTTGATTACGAAAGTACAATCAGACTTTTAATACATTAAAATAATCCAGAACACTATTCTTCTACTCAGAGCGTTTAAAAGGGGTCCATGGAAGTAACCTTGATATGAAAATGAAACAACTTTATTCCATTTAGTCGAAATTGTAAGAGATAACTGCAACTTAAGATACAATGTTAGAGCTCCTGAAATCACTATAAATGCTCACTTCTGACTCTATTTAAGCTTTTGTTGTATCTCCAGAAAACTATAATTATAATTTTCTGATCATCTTGAACTGTAATTTATTTATCTTTCGTTATTATCCGTATCATATGTACTATTGTTTAAGTCGTTACTACGACGCCTTGCACTTTGTTGAATAAACTTTGGAGTTAAGACGCGTCCTGTCTCTTGTGGCCGTTATCGAACCTAACGCATATTAATCAGGCCACTTTAGGTAGCATAGCACCTCCGTACTTTTCATTAACTTTCAGTCACAGTTTTGTGTAGAGAAAACAGTTAAAAGCTTAGCAATTTCAATCCAATGTAGATGTTCATCATATTAGAAGTTCCTGTTAATTACTATTGTGCATCTTGAAGCAAATATAATACGAATTCTTTAATATGGCAATAAATAGTGCATTGATGAGGAGAAAATCCTTAAGAAAATAATATTTTTATCAAATTTGAATAGTTTCAATTGCGTTTTTAATAAAATAGAAAAACTAAACACCATATGTTCAGAAACAAAAAGCACAAATCCACCTTAAGTGACCCTATGTCACAAGATAAATGTTACTTCCAAGAACACTTTTGCCTATATCTCGCTATTGCCCCGAAGTGAAGAATAGATCTATGAACACGCCGTGAAAAGTGAATTTAAGTATTAAATAGAAAATCCTTTACAATTTTATAGCAATCTTATTAACAGGTATTAAAAAATCACTGGAAAATCTTTTGGACTGAGGCTTAGGGGGACGCCAAACCTTCATAGGTATTTACCAAAACTCTAGCGGTTATTGTTATCTTAAATTTAAAGAATATTAAAAAAACTAAACAACATTTAAAAGGCAAATTTTTCATTATATGAATGACGGAATTGTATATAATCATGATTTGTGAAATGTTCAGTATTCATTGGAGTGCACGTGAACTCCGTGCACAGTGCAATCGTGATACTGCATAGGCGAATGGTAATGAGGACTATTTGAAAAGCGTGTCACGAAAACTTAAAGAAGAGCCCTAAAGTGACGATAGCCATGCTTGAAGTGAAGCAGGAGAACTGGCCGCGCCTAGGCGTCCTCGTACCGCGTGCCACTTGCAGCTCCGTCGCGTCCACCTGCGCCCGCCACTTCGCACCCGCGCTCCTCCGCTCCGGCAGCGCCTCGCCACCCCACTCGCCCAACCGCCTCGGTGGCCGACGCAGCAGCAGTGACCTCCCTTCCAACCTCAAGCTGGGTTACACGTCTGCCCCCTTCCTTCAGTCGATATCCATGTGAGGACACGTCGTCTACTAAGTCCCTTTACTCCTCTCAATGCGACGAGTGGACACGACTGTCAGGGCAGCCCTTTGGATTCGACCACCTCGACCTGGTGCACCTCACAAGTGACTTGGAGAAGGCATTCTGTGTGAACCTCCAGAGAGAAATGGGCCAATTGGAAACTCCCTTGGATATCAACAACGCCATTTGTTACCCTTTGGGAATCTCTACCTATTAAGCTATCCGTCTATATACTAAGTGGCATTTAAGAATTATAAATATATTTAACAAATTTATTTAATATCTGTCTTATGGAAAGAGTTCGAGTGCACTAATTAGCGACATTATTAGAGCTCATTTAAGTGTGACTCAGCTTTTCCTAACAGTTATAAAACGTATTGGTTTGAGGTTTCTTTGGCTGCAAATATTGAAAGACTATTTATCATTACTAAGGTAATAGTTAAGAATAATCTGAAAATAAGACTTTATTGGTAGCAAGATCATATCGGTACCTCGTATCAGGTTGTAATGATGTTGAATCATGAGGTCGATTTCCTTACTGCCTGTGAAACCGGTTTGGTAAATGGTAAATGTAGCAATTTTGTAGCAAAATATGCAGCCCTGTTTTCAAGACTGGCTTAAATTCGCTCAAAATCAGGTGCGTTTGCATTCATCGATGATTCTTAATCTTTTGCAAAGAAATTCACTGAATGGTTATAGAATATGATTTGAATTATTACCTGTTCCGATTTTGAATGTTTAATCTTATGTTATGAATAGCAATAAAAACCGCTTGTTCTAGGAAATCCTAAGTGATTTTCTGCATTATTTTTCACATTATTTGTGTTGTTTGAACTTCGTAAGTTTGAAAATCTTTACATTCACAAAGGTCAGCCACATTAGATCATTCATGGCAAGCGTGATTCAACCAGTGTAAAGAACACTTACTAGATATATGACGACACTTTACATATTAGGCTGATTTCGTATTAGATTGAACAATATTTTCATGATTTTATACATCTTACTGCACAAATACGAAGGGAAGCTTTATTTGCTGTAAACAATGTTCTTATTAGGTAAATTAACTCGGCAGTTGTCTGTTGACTTACAGAGACTTCATTCAAAGGTTAATTTATAAGTGCATCTATATAATATCATTAACTATCAGCCAACTGTTAATCCAAAAGCGAAAAAAGTAGTGTCTGGATAAAGCCAGGTATCAGTCAATCTAGTCTTTAATAAATTATTCATTACTAGGTAAATGTAATCCACTTTTAATCACAATTTATTTTACTAGTTAATATTAAGTCACACGAGCATTTGATGAACAAAGTATACCACTAGGATCATAGATATATTTGAAGTACCAAAAAACTTGCGACACTCAGCAAAGTGCAATTATTTTATACTATGAAATTGCTAATTCTTAAGTAACACAGCACAAGTTTATTCACCACAGCGTCTGAATGCACCGTAATCTTGATTTTGTCTGAAAAATGGTTGTACTATTCAATTTTGTCCAACTATTTACTTGTAAGCAGTGTTGCAATTTCTACTACATAAGCAAAAAAATTACTCTTTCTATGTTTTTTTTTCTTGAGAAGAAAATGCAGATGAGATGAATAAAATGAATGAATAACGATCCAGGATTGTTTTTTCTTAGATTTTTTGAAACAGCGAGATCGCCTTTCACTCGCCGTGGCTGAAGACTATGTCAACTAATTCTTGATGTGCGTTCGATTAATTTAAAGTGAAAAAATGAGACATCAGGATATGTAGTTCTTAATGGTTTGACATCTATGTGCTCTTAAGCGGAGGGCATCTCATGCAAGTTTCGCATAAATGCTGTATTAAGGTCAGTACAAAGATTATCTAGCATTGCACAAATCACAAATAATATTGTTAAATTGTTAAACTTTATCGTCTAGTGTGCAACCAATTAGCAGGGTTTTGTGATTTCTTACTGTCATGGCGGTTCACAAAGTCTTAGTGTGACAATCCATGAAAGGATCTGCCTGTCAGATTGTAGGAAGGTTAATTGTTTCGTACTAAACCAATTGGGGTATATTGTGATGATGATGATGATGAGTGAATCGAAAACCACTCATCTTTGCTATTAGAATTTTGATCGAAGAAGTGGTACTAAGTGAAATTTCACCTACTTAGAACAATTGAGCACTTATAAAGGGCTCAACCTAATTGGATTAAATTAATCGGTTTATCCCCAAAGTCCAATAGGTTTTCAAGTTGGAATCAAGGATGATAGCAGAAATGTCAATTTTAAGTATTTTTGTAAAAGTTTTGTTGATCTGCGAATCAGCCTCAGCATGGACTATATCGGTATTATCTTATATTTTTGGCAAAAGCAAACAATTAGAGGTAACTTCCGATAAATTTTCAATGGATAAATAATGCTAGGAATATATAAAAATTTACCAGAAAAGCCTTTAGATTCGTATATTTTAAAAGTTGTTTAGTTTTGAAACCTCGGGTGCACAGTTTTTTCTAAGATACTGTTTGACTTTTGATAGAAAGGGTTCAATATTTTTAGAACCATTGAATTTTACACACCAATGTTTATTACTCATATTACCATGCTATAAAAAGGAGACCTGGTTGCATCATTATGCACAACACTGAGATGCATAGCAACAGCCCATTATTTTCAATAGCAAACTTAGTGTTTGTACATTTTATGTTTGCATCGGTAAACCGTTCTTCTAACTTAATATCTATGAGATGTAGGTAGTCAGAACTGCCGACTCATATTCCTCTACTAATTAGATAAATCGAATAAAATTCAGCATTCGAAGACAATCCTTTTGTAATATAAAATGAGTATATTACAATAATTTGTAGGAATATTAAAAATATACTCAATTGTTTGGTTTTGATACAAGTTTATAAAGAATTTGTGAAATGACATGAAGAGAAATCTTGTAATCCAGTATATATATTATTTACATAATTAAATTGAATCCGAAAGTATTGCTTGAAGGTAGTTATAATCCTTTTTAATAATGCCAATGGCGCTATAAACCAGCTTATTTCAAGTTAGAAATGAAAAAAAACAATCTTAAATACTAAGGTCTACTTTTATCAACTCCTTCTATGATAGTAAATGGCAATTCCTGATACACTGACAAACTTACCTGATGTAATGAAAAATATGCAAGAGAAATGGAGTGAACAGCATTGCTCAAAACCTCTTTAGGAGTATTGCGAAATATTCATTTTGAAGGGTTATTAAATATGAAACGTTTCTGTTACGACTCCAGATGACTAAATAGCATCAGTTCTTATCAGACATATTTTAACTGGAACTTGGATTGGCAATTAAACTGTATGAGTTAGTGTTGTCATTAAAATAGATCTTAATTCAAAAGCTTATTAATGTCACATGAAATTCTGTCAAAATTGTTTCTCGGAATATGCAAATATTTCTGATACTCGTCTACTCGATTAAGTTTACCGCAGCCAAATGTAGGTCTTTTTTTCAATAAAATTTGATGAATGCGTAATCTGGATGAAAATTAGAGATGACGTTACGATTACACCATACGAAGTTAGGATTAACTGATGACCTAGATTCGAACAACTAAACCCATATCAGAACCCTATAATATATCCACCATAAAACACTGTTGTGTAATGACTATCCATGTAAAGTAACCTCGGCTGAGAATGCTTTCAAATAAACATAAAATCTCCTAGCATGACCCATGAATAAATCTATAAATTTACAGAACTCAAGGGGTATTTTACAAAAAGGACACATTTTATTCACACACGAACAAAATCGATGGAACTTCAAAAAATGAAAAACAGTCAGCTGAAATCGCAAAAGAAGGTAAATAACCAGCGGCTAGACCCAGATTTCAAGATTACAATCGCCATTATTGTGACAGAATTTCCCGCCCCCATGTCTGCAAACGAGCCAAGCAATCAAGCATGCCATTTTCGGTTTCGGAATTCGAATCACTTGATATTTTTTTCGTCCTTTCATCTAATTGCGATTCGATCAGGACTAAGCAGCCGATCGAAAGCATTTCATGCTGTGGTACTGTTCCATCTACCGAAGCCGATTGCAGTGTTAACCACAGGCTTCGTATGAACACCTTGCTGGATGGTGCTGAGGTTGACGAGTAGTAAAAAGCTTCCTGAAAGATTCGCTTCACTAAACGAGAATTAGATCGCAGTGCTACTCTGAGGGCATCCGATATCCTCTCAGCTTCTTTAGGTGTGATATTCATTGCTAAGCAGCTTTCGATAATGCTGATGCAAAAAGTTGTCACAATCCAATCGGATCTCGATTTTCGTGAATCTTCCAGTCCTACAACTGAAACGACGTACGGGTATTCCTAAACAGAATGAATCACCACTTCTCTCGTGTGGTAGAATTAAGTTTGATTGACCCATTTCAGTACTATTTGATAATGGTAAAAGTAATTGCATACAAACGTTGAAGTCTAGACGTCTGGTCAGTGAGTTCAATGGTTGTGAACTGAACGAACCAGTTTCTGAACGTGGTATGCATATAAAAATGCTAATTCTGTTGGCCCCGTCGGATTAGGGGGTCCAAGTGATTTAAATTGGTAAGGTCAAATTGGATCGAACCAAGTATTTATTCGTCAAATTTTGCATCCAACGCACATTAGAGGCTTCAAAAATAAATCTTGCTATCTTTGAGAACACCGGGCTTTAAGATACAATCGTCAAGTTTACTCCACCGTATCTTCTTCATCAGGTAGTCGAATAATGCATAAAATCAACGAATCATTCTGTAGAGATTGATTTAGGTCGATTTAGAAACTACTCCTAATCGAGCTTGATAAGAACATCGTTTTTGTCACATACATTCACTCAATATTTTAACTGGTTCATTCTCGAGGATGACGTGAATGTGTCATTGCCAGTGGCATCTACTACATCCTGCCTATTCCCAATGCTTTGTCATTCATCACGAATTTCGGAAGTGAACATACTACCGATGGGCCTTACAATCGGTGAAGCAATCACAAGTGGCCTACCTTGCGTACCTTAACCTTGGAAATCATAAACAGCTGATGAGAGTTAATAGCACTCTTTGGGATGGATATAGGTTAAATTTCCACTTTCCGCTTTGATATTTTCAGCTATTAAGAGAACTTTATCTGAGCATAATGTGCTTAAAGTGAAGTAAATTAAAGTAAAGAATGTGGAGTTGCCCCTCTAATAAGGAATTACAACTACATTATCGATAATTCTCATTTTTTAATGCGGAAAATCGAACTACTATAATATGGGCCATAAACACTTTAACTGGGTCATGGACGTGGACGTATGATATTTGTTCAGTCACACAAGTTAAATAAGAATAATAACAGTTATTTAAAGAGAAACAGTAAGGCGCCAACACAGTGATGAAAGTGGGTGGAGATACTTCGATTGCCACGTATATTTTAAGTGCTATCAGGATAAAAAATAACTTATTTACAGAAAGTCGTGAGACATGGTTGTAATGAAAGGTCCACAAAGCATCTCTATGGAAAACCATACAGTATCCACATTGAGAGCTGAAGACAATGTTGAGGTGGGAAACTGAAGAACACGTCATTTTCAGTTCAAATGGTGATAATTTAACATCCAGATTCGAAATACCGGAATACTCCCTTTGGACTACAAGTTCACATTTGAAGAGCAGATATTTAACAGTTTAAATTCGAGAAGAGTTGATAAAAGGACTTATTGGAAATAAAAAAGAAAATCCTAGAGAATATGGCGAATTCGAATTTCGACACAAAATTCCATGAGAGACACCGAGCGAAAATTTTCAAGCAGACACCCACTAACGACCCATTATCTCAGCGGAAAAGTCAAGCTTGAGTAGGTAAAATTGTGAATTTATATACATTGCTGAATGCGACTTTGCAAACAGCAAACAGATTAATATTGAGGAACTCCCAGATGGTAGCACATGGCATCAACAGTGTCAGAAGGAGTTTCCAATTGGCCCATTTCTCTCTGGAGGTTCACACAGAATGCCTTCTCCAAGTCACTTGTGAGGTGCACCAGGTCGAGGTGGTCGAATCCAAAGGGCTGCCCTGACAGTCGTGTCCACTCGTCGCATTGAGAGGAGTAAAGGGACTTAGTAGACGACGTGTCCTCACATGGATATCGACTGAAGGAAGGGGGCAGACGTGTAACCCAGCTTGAGGTTGGAAGGGAGGTCACTGCTGCTGCGTCGGCCACCGAGGCGGTTGGGCGAGTGGGGTGGCGAGGCGCTGCCGGAGCGGAGGAGCGCGGGTGCGAAGTGGCGGGCGCAGGTGGACGCGACGGAGCTGCAAGTGGCACGCGGTACGAGGACGCCTAGGCGCGGCCAGCTCTCCTGCTTCACTTCAAGCATGGCAACTATCGCTTTTGAGCACTGTTTAACCCGATCGTGTGTAGTGTTTCATCAGGCCTCATTTTATGCCATAGCATTGTGCATCATCGCGCTCTCTTTGTGTGAAACTGTGTTGGCTACCATCAATGTGTGTACGCAGTCACGATCTTCCTATGTGAATAGGGGCCGCATGCACCTAAACGACTACTTGAAATTTCACATGAAAAGTAGACATTATGACATTTAGCGATTCATTTACGTCATTCATCGACTATAAAATTTATGCTTTATTATTTGTTACTGGTTTAACAAATTTAATTTATCCATTGGGATTCAAGCTCAGATTTGCATGCATTTTTGTCCTTTTTATTTATTTAATCTAAACCTGACTTCAAGTTAAAAACCATCCAGTTTCAAAGTAGTTTCTGGTAATATGCTGCTATGTTTACTGCAATCAACACATCATCATCATTGTATAATTCCTTTAATGCTAAATAAGGAGCACTTAAATAGGTAGACATAATCATAGGAAATTGTATAGACGATTCAAGTTTTTAACAAATATTTGCTATTAAAATACCTGTCGGCTACTCTGGTCAGCATTTACGCAGACTTATTTGATAAAAGAGGATAAAGTGATTATCACTTTAAAGAACTTCCAAAGGCTTTTCCAGGTAAGCGAAAACAGGAGATGGGAATATATACTTGTATTAGGAGAAACAAACTGGAAGAGGATCAGTGAGGTGTTGTCTGCACGCCGTCGTACGATGCTGTGTACACCAATTATCATGACAGGGCACAAATTGTGACTAAGCGATCTATGATTGGTTCGTTCGTGTTCTTGCCCTTGAAATCAGTATCCACATCAGCACAACGCATAAACACTACAAGAAAACTTAAAGGGAAGGAGAAAAAAGGTCGAACAGGGATTTGACCGTAAATTCACTGAGTAGCATAACGGGCTTTTCTATATGCTTTAGGAGTTTAAATTTGAGAATATTTCTAAACAAAGGCGTAGTCTGTATACATAGTTGGTGTGATACGTGTTACATCGAAATAGGTGCTTCATAAATTAACAACCTATCATTTATAAGGTTTTTACAAACGTCCATCTTCAAAACGCTCAGTTCCACCTACTTTTAAGATAAGTTGTCAGATTAATTCCGAATTTTTTAGACAAGAGTAATAAAAGGACTAAATGCTATCTAAACTTACTGTTCATTAATAACAAAGTCATCATACTGCTCGAACCGTTTCTTTTTTGTGCAAAGGTAATCCCCAATAATGTTTATAATTCTTCTTTTCGCCCACAATCGTCACAGCAAATGATTAGTCAACGAGTATTAGATGGTTGATCATGAACGCGTCTAGTGAAGGGTGTCTTTGATACAAATTCGTAAATATGGAAAATGAAACGGAAAATCTACTGTTATATCTTTCACATAGTAGTAGCTAGCTTAGTTTCACAACAAGAGTTAGTAGTGATGCATAGTGGCACAGCATAAAGGGCAGCCCAGATGATCCGGCAGCGCATCCCCCATGCACCCCTCAAGGGCAGACGACGCTCCTAGTGGAGCGGGGACCAGGTGGCCGAGGTCGTCCGACTCGTGTTCTCTGCCTCCCTTCACCGACCTCCCTTCCAACCTCAAGCTGGGTTACACGTCTGCCCCCTTCCTTCAGTCGATACCCATGTGAGGACACGTCGTCTACTAAGTCCCTTTACTCCTCCCAGTGCGACGAGAAGACACGACTGTCAGGGCAGCCCTTTGGATTCGACCACCTCGACCTGGTGCACCTCATAAATGACTTGGAGAAGGCATTCTGTGTGATCCTCCAGAGAGAAATGGGCCAATTGGAAACCCCCTTGGATATCAACAACGCCATTTGTTACCCTTTGGGAATCTCTACCTATTAAGCTATCCGTCTATATACTAAGTGGCATTTAAGAATTATAAATATATTTAACAAATTTTATTTAATATCTGTCTTATGGAAAGAGTTCAAGTGCACTAATTAGCGACATTATTAGAGCTCATTTAAGTGTGACTCAGCTTTTCCTAACAATTATAAAACGTATTGGTTTGAGGTTTCTTTGGCTGCAAATATTGAAAGATTATTTATCATTACTAAGGTAATAGTTAAGAATAATCTGAAAATAAGACCCTATTGGTAGCAAGATCATATCGGTACCTCGTATAAGGTTGTATTGATGTTGAATCATGAGGTCGATTTCCTTACTGCCTGTAAAACCGGTTTGGTAAATGTTAAATGTAGCAGTTTGTAGCAAAATATGCAGCCCTGTTTTCAAGACTGGCTTAAATTCACTCAAAATCAGGTGCGTTTGCATTCATCGATGATTCTTAATCTTTTGCAAAGAAATTCACTGAATGGTTATAGAATATGATTGAATTATTACCTGTTCCGATTTTGAATGTTTAGTCTTATGTTATGAATAGCAATAAAAACCGCTTGTTCTAGGAAATCCTAAGTGATTTTCTGCATTATTTTTCACATTATTTGTGTTGTTTGAACTTCGTAAGTTTGAAAATCTTTACATTCACAAAGGTCAGCCACATTAGATCATTCATGGCAAGCGTGATTCAACCAGTGTAAAGAACACTTACTAGATATATGACGACACTTTACATATTAGGCTGATTTCGTATTAGATTGAACAATATTTTCATGATTTTATACATCTTACTGCACAAATACGAAGGGAAGCTTTATTTGCTGTAAACAATGTTCTTATTAGGTAAATTAACTCGGCAGTTGTCTGTTGACTTACAGAGACTTCATTCAAAGGTTAATTTATAAGTGCATCTATATAATATCATTAACTATCAGCCAACTGTTAATCCAAAAGCGAAAAAAGTAGTGTCTGGATAAAGCCAGGTATCAGTCAATCTAGTCTTTAATAAATTATTCATTACTAGGTAAATGTAATCCACTTTTAATCACAATTTATTTTACTAGTTAATATTAAGTCACACGAGCATTTGATGAACAAAGTATACCACTAGGATCATAGATATATTTGAAGTACCAAAAAACTTGCGACACTCAGCAAAGTGCAATTATTTTATACTATGAAATTGCTAATTCTTAAGTAACACAGCACAAGTTTATTCACCACAGCGTCTGAATGCACCGTAATCTTGATTTTGTCTGAAAAATGGTTGTACTGTTCAATTTTGTCCAACTATTTACTTGTAAGCAGTGTTGCAATTTCTACTACATAAGCAAAAAAATTACTCTTTCTATGTTTTTTTTCTTGAGAAGAAAATGCAGATGAGATGAATAAAATGAATGAATAACGATCCAGGATTGTTTTTTCTTAGATTTTTTGAAACAGCGAGATCGCCTTTCACTCGCCGTGGCTGAAGACTATGTCAACTAATTCTTGATGTGCGTTCGATTAATTTAAAGTGAAAAAATGAGGCATCAGGATATGTAGTTCTTAATGGTTTGACATCTATGTGCTCTTAAGCGGAGGGCATCTCATGCAAGTTTCGCATAAATGCTGTATTAAAGTCAGTACAAAGATTATCTAGCATTGCACAAATCACAATTAATATTGTTAAATTGTTAAACTTTATCGTCTAGTGTGCAACCAATTAGCAGGGTTTCGTGATTTCTTACTGTCATGGCGGTTCACAAAGTCTTAGTGTGACAATCCATGAAAGGATTTGCCTGTCAGATTGTAGGAAGGTTAATTGTTTCGTACTAAACCAATTGGAGTAGTTTGAGATGATGATGAATCGATTTCGATTTAATAAATCGATTTCGATGTAATAAAGCTAGGTTAAAACCGCAGTATTCAGCTTAATTATAAAGCGCACTCATTATAAAAAAGAGTATATGTTAAACAATGTGATACCTTTAGAAACTTGCGATGGCTCGTTCCGTTCAAACGCTAAGTAATAATGTGGAAGTGTACAAGAACTGGAGCTAGTTAATAAATAAACAAATTTCTTTTCAAAGACTTGTTTGCCTCAATCACCGAGCCGAAATGTATTATTTAATCGGCCTTATCAACGAAAATGACTAATAATCTTTGCTTTTCAAAAAACATTACTATCTATCACACCTCCATTCTTCTCGCTGACCAAGCTTCTCGATTGCAACGCTTGAGTATCATGGCATGTTGCCCACTAATTTACATCGGAATGGGTCAATCTAAGTCAGCTCTGTCGCCTAGGGAAAGAGTGATCCATTCTTCTTGAGATTACCCTATGTCGTGTCACTCACACTACGGAAACAGACGTCCAATTTAAATTCTACAACATTCTGAATAAGAGCATTATCAATGGCTGCTTAGCAATGAGCATCACACCCAAATCAGTTAAGGGGATATCATATGCTTTCGAGGTAGAACTGCTGTCAGATTCCCAGTCGGCGAAATTTTTAAGGAGATTTGCTACTTCGCGTCAACCACAGCACCATTCAGCAAGGTATTCGTACGAAACCCGTGGTCAACTTTGGAATAAGCTTCGGTGGATGGGAAAGTATCGAGACATGAAATACTTTTGATCTTTTGCCTAGTCCTTATCAAAAAGCAAACAGTTTATAATATTGAAAGAAGGGCGCCTGAAACGAATCCCGAAACCGTTAATAAAATACTTGACTGCTTTACCTGTTTATTAATGAGAGGATACTATTGTCAGTGTAAGGTCGTTTATAAAGTTTGAATTTGTCTAACTGTTGGGTTGTCACCCTTCTCAGAGATAATTATAATCTATCGCCTTCTCTGATTTACGATTAAAATATGTGGGTTTTAGTAATGTTTGTATGTTTGAAACTTGTAATTTTAGGTTATTTGAATTTTTCGTGATTGTGACGGCCTGAGGAAGTCCCAATTCTCATCGTCAATTCAGTGTCTCGTGAGCTATGCAGAGTAGACGATCAGATACTGGACAGTTTTCATCTATTTCAACTCCCCGTCACCAACAAGAGTCTGGGTCGTGTCCATATTAAAAAAATCGATTGAGTGCCCTCGGTTGGTGGGACCTCTTAAGGGGTAGTTGATCCACCTTGGAGAGAACCTGAGTTTAGCCTAGTCACTACACGATAAATAAGACCACCGTATTTGCACCCATACCCAAATTTTGGGTACGATTTTACGTTATTTCCTGGGGATTCGGAAAGTGAAATATGGAATTGTCAAACACCCATCCCCTATAATTTCCATTCATTACTTTAGCCGTAGATTTAGAAATGTTTACTTCCTTCATAACGTGGATTCGTTCCAGGATATTTTAGCGAAATTACAACTGGATGAAGAGTAAAATATTTTTTATTAAAATGTTTTGGACTTTGTGGGTTTCCCTTATTTCTAAAGGTTCAACTTACCAGCCTGAATACTTTGAAAATATAGAAAATCTTCGCGATGCTACATCTTATGAAAAATCACTCTTTTTGAAACCACAATTTGGAATGTGGATAATTTACTTCACTTTTTCAGCAACTTATCATAAGTTTGTGGAGAAGATTCTACTTATGTCATTAAAGTAAAAGTGCTTAAAATCGACTGATTTCAAGGACTACCATCTGCACTAAATTAAAATCCATTTTTATGTGTTATTCATTTCTCTTAGCCGTCAGATCTACAGCCAAAAGACTATTCGTTAAGATAACAGGAAATCTAATATTTTTAATGTGAGTGAGGAATTGATTCCTGGATAAATTTTCATCAGTCTGAGTGAACCCTCTAAACGATTTTCATTCTCCAATATTGCAGTTGCTTGAAATCTATGTATGAGTCAATACATGCTCATTGTCTTTCGGATTCAAATGTGCAACTAACCCTTTATTTCACAAATGCATTGCTATTTAAAGTGTTTTTTTTTAATTTTGAATGACATCATTCATTTCTAATTTTGATTTCATAATACAAGCCTCATCTGTGTCTAAAAAGTAATCTTAGCCACACTTTTACCACAAATAAATAGTTAAGAAGTCGGAAGAACCATGTAACATAATCATTATTGGGGCTGTGGGCGTAGAGTGGGCTTATCTTATAATATGCTTTTACATAAAATATTTTCCCTGCATTGATTATAAGCCATTTGGAATTTTTGATTCAACATACCGTAAGCACTTCATAGGACAAAATTCGAAAAATAGATTGCAACTTCTGATGATATTTAACAATCAGCAATTAATAAGCACTTTTTATAGTTCGAATCCCCAGCAGAAGCCAGCACCCTTATCCATGCAATGGATATTAAAGTATTGAAAATAATTGTGTGCATAAATGAGGTAATTAGTGTGCACCATGGTGTTTGATATGTATGTGGAGTCGGTGGCTTCAAATTCTACATTGAAGCTATCATCCGTAGGAACAGCGCGATCGATCAATGCTCCGTTAGATTAGCAAATTCTCTTCAAATGCGAATGTTCTATTAGAATATTGGTTTAAAATGTGTTTCCTGCAATCGAAGGACATAAGGATTAGCGTTTGCTGACACCAGGGGCCGATTCCGTGGCGCCCGGAAGTGCTCACACCCATCCTAGTAATAAAACCGATGCCGCTGCAGCTCATACATTAATGAAAGGACTCCTAGTTGAAAGTGGAAGTTTGCGTTTTACCAAAGAGCAGGATTCCCGTACATAATTAATGAGATGGGCATAAGGCTGAGAGTGAACGCCTGTGTAAGTGGCAAATATAGCTTGCTATTTAATGGGCTTGTTTATTATATGTAATGAGAAAAATGAGATTGCATTTCATAGAAATGAAGGAAGGTTTCGCCCACTAGGGCTAGACGAATTAAATAATATTATAACATTTATGTAAAGGTAAATACAAAAAATACCACAAGGGATTATTTAATGCCATATAAATTCTTTAATTGTGACTTGAATTTCAAGAGACGCAATGCTATAATTTGCAGTCAGAACCTATTGAAGCAGGTTAATAAAACAATAGTTAGCTTTTACAAATTTATCTTCTAAATAAAAATCCTTCCCTCTGTTGCTGAATCGCACCTTCAAAATAATATTCGAATGCAAAATTTATAAATATTTATATACCACTTAAATCAATTTTTCAAACTTCGAGTTATACCCAAACGCCCAAAAAGTAGAAACATATGCTCAATTGATAGCTCATCTTCAAATTATAAGATAGGTGTCTAGGCAAAAAATCTCACAACAACAAAAAAGGACAATGGATCGTCCAGCGGTGAAATGAGTATTAAGAAAAATTTATAAATTAAACTTCAAATACAAATCCAAATTTCAAATTTAAGACCTTACACTCTCATAGATTTCTGCATATTTAAAGTGAAGTTTAATTAACCTTTTCTAGCACAAAATAAAGGGATAGAAAGAAGAAACTCCACCTTTTATTATATCCGCGTGATTGTTAAACGTGAAGCAATTATAATTCCAAGTATTGGACTTCGAAGAAATTAACTGAAGTCTCAAATCTTTTCTTCAGCATTTGTCATCAGTTCTGTAACCAATTTTTCAAGTATTTCAACTTGGGACTCAGCTTCGGCCAGTATAGCATTTCATGAAGTTAAGGTTAATAGATCCACATTTGGATATGATTGTGTTAAAAAATGATAATTCAAAGATTTAATATTTTTTGAAGTGTCCGAGTACTTCTAGACAGCATTATCATAAGTATACAAGTATTTTCCAGCAAAATTTAAATTCTTGGCCCATTCTTACAGAAATTTGAGAATGATATAAATATGTGCCAAAATTTATCTAATGATTTCATAGTGACTGAATATTTATGGCATAGCTATTTTTCAAGATAAAAAGGATATGTTTTGCCATTGTCGTTTGGCTCTGAGATGAAACTCTGGCTTGTATCTCATTAAATGAGTTATCGATCTGAAAATAAACAAATGAATAACTCTTACGATTTGCTTGAATTCGGTAAAATTCGCAGGATTTATAACTACACGAATGCTGCTGGATGACATTTTGAATATGTGCAAGCGTCGCTGGTTGTAGGAATTAGCAATAACAAATGTGATGGTGTCAAAATTACTCCAGAAACTCGGTTCAACAGACAAGACAATTCCGATTTAAATGAGTGAATTAGTTCTTATTTTCTGCTATACCCTTCTAATGATATCGAAAAACATAATAAATAATGGATGGACAACCCATAGCCTACACAGATTCGAATAATCTCAGGTGTTTATGAAGCCAAAACTTATAAAAATTAAAAATCAATTTAGGAATAATTAACTTCACATGCGAAAATCCACAGCAATATTATTCCGGAAGGATGCGCAGGGTACGATCGTTAGAAAGAATAGTATTTATTTTGAAATACTGCTTTGAGATTCGGGCATCATCCACAAAATTTACGATAAACAATCCTCTCTGTGTGTTTCAGTTCCATCCATTTTGCCTAAAAACAAAGCCAGTAACTATTAGACTAAAATATGTTCGAAATAATTGAATCATTAATTAACTTTTATTAGAATAAGAAATCATTGAATTATGTATGGACTGCAAGGTGCATCGAGTGGGGCCTTTGTGAATTGTTAACAATATGAGAGTATTTTACTGTCTTCTTTGGTATTAATGTACACTATATTATCTTCTCTTAGTTAAGAGTGTATAAACTCAAGTTGTTCTTCTATGCCAAGGTATTATTATAATGAAAGGAGGCTATCCGTAGTCAGTTGCCAGTCAGGATGTACATTTTAGTGCAAAAAAATTTCGGAGATATGTAATTTTTGCAGTGTTGGGAAGATAGATGATGATGGACGGACGATATTAGTTATCTAAATGGCTTTTCAAGCTATCCTGACAGTACGCTTATATCTCCATAACATTTGCCATAATCCTAAGTTAAATCAACGCTTGGTAAGTTGCCACACAAATTCTGTTATAAAATTGCCGGCGTAGACCCAAAAATTTTTTTAAATTCCCAACGTTTTTCATATCTCAGAGCAAGGGACGTCAAAACATTTCTTTTCCACAGGCAAGTCCTTGAGTGGAATTATTTATCTCATTTCTTTAAGTTCGTTATGCATGGCTACATTCCAGTTAGTAGGACAAATTTCACGACTGATAATTTGCCTCTGAGAGAAAGTTTCATAAACGAACTTCACTTGAACATGAAGACCTGTCGAAGCTATCCAGTGTCATCTTTTACATATTAGAACTCGTAAGTTCTAAATTACCATGCTTCTAGGAATTAATAAGACGGTGCGCTTTTCCCTTATTAATTAAATAAATAAAAATGCAGCGAAAGAATATGATCACTATGGCATTTTAACAAGGAAAAATTTAAAATTAAAAGAATGGATATGAAATGGTTCCTTATATCAGGAAAGTTCACTTGTGATCGTGATAAAACCTTAATATAGAACACCTCTGATTTTTCATTACAATTCCAGATAAACTTGGTTTTAAGGTATGATAAGAAGGGGGTGGAAAATTGGAAACAAAATTCCATATGTTTTACTCATCCAAAATGACCTTGAATTTGAGTGCACTAATTTGGGTAGTTTTGCCTTTTTTGCGTGTCTGCGGCAAACGCTAGTAATTAGTTACATACATTTTATTAACATATTGCATGCATTATTTATAAGTTTGTATACTGATATTAATAATGAAAAATCTGCAATGCTTTGCTGTTGATTTTGTGGCATCTCTTTTAATGATTGAATCGCATTAGCGCATTGCGCGATTAGCCAAGGCTTGCTATTAGTTCTTTCGTTTGGTTGCCTTAATATGTTCAGAAGCATCCTTTGTACCAATAAAATTTCAAGCCTACCTCGCCTTGTTGGTAATGAAATAAAACTTTTAATTTGTAGTGCAATTTTCTGGTAGTGGTGATCCATCGGTAGCCCGAAGTATTAGCGTGATCAAATTCAACAATATTCGCAGAGGACCCGGTGGCGTTCAATTGTTTGATGTCCGCGAACCCAATGAGCTCGTTGACGATGGCAGCTTTCCTGATGGCGTGAACATTCCTCGTATGCATTCTATGTGCTTTGTTATGTTCATATATTTATTTATTTGGAAAACGATAATTTCTTACTTTCGTCTAGTTGGTGATATCGAATCTGCCTTCGCAATGGATGATGTTTCTTTCAAAGCCAAGTATGGTGTGAATAAACCAAAACCTACTGATAAGAATCTTGTTATCGCATGTAAAGCCGGTCGTCGTGGTCTAATGGCCTGCGAAAAAATCGAGAAACTGGGTTACGCTAAGTAAGTTTCTATCAGCTAACGCAAATCGCATTGTTTTAAAATGTTTGCTTTTGTTGATAATTTAATTTTGGTGTTTCGTGTCACGTAAATAATCCGGTAACTGAATATTTTCATAGAAAATTCGTTTGGTTTATCACATGCCTTGGATACCCTTTTCGCACGGCACTCTTTTTGCTAGACCTGATACTTTGATTAAATAAGAACGTGGTCTAAAACTACATCAAAGGCCATCAAAAATTCATAGGAAAATCGCCTCACTGCGCTACGTTATTATTTTTTGATCGACTGTTTAAGGTTAGTGTTCGGAGTTCTAGCTAAGTTCTGATTGTGTACGATCTATACTGCTGCAATTAATGTTGCTGTTTGAAGTTCTGGGCCCCTGTGTATATTTTGCAGGTAGCCTTCCTTAACTGTTCGTGAACGTTTAATGAGGAAGATAGGAGTTTTCTGCTTTGAGGCGCTCCTATATTTTTAGAGGATTCACTTTGCACTCTTTGGAAATGACGCTCCAGGAGATATCTGGAACATTACATTGCGAAACAAGAACTTCTAGGTTCACAAAGAATAAATTACTTCGAACGTCTTCCACCGAGTTGAAGCCGAGAATCCTCCGCTACGTCACTTACAACTGGCTCTAAGGCATCTATTGAAACACATTTCGGAGTAATTCCCCTGCTGTATATTGCTTTGTGATATGGAAACGGTATTTAGAAAAACCGTATATCTAGAACTATGTACTCCTCGTATTCCGACAAGTACCTTGACAGTTGAAGATTTCCACCATGAAAATTCCCCGTCAAAAATGTAATAGGTGTATATCAAATGACGAAAATTTGCTTCCAGCAGTTCTGTTGCCTCTGGGGAGGACGTCTTACTGGGGTTGATGTCTTTTCCTTCCAAGTCTAAAGCCTCTATATACGTTATTATTTTATATTCTCACATTTTAGTTGTCTCAATCTCGAAGGCGGTTTCATGGCATGGAAGGAGCAGACGAAGGAGTGATTTTCGATTCCTAGTTTTAGCTGTTGTTATCACAATTATCATTTCATATCACAATATATGGCCTCCATAATATGCTTCCTTTTCTTGAATGCCACCCAAATCGGTAGTCATGTAATAATTGCGCCTTGGTTCACATAAGCTTATATGCCGACGGGGAATTTTCGCTGGAGCATATGTAGTGGCTCTACTAACATTAACTCGGAAAAAAGTGACCACGCAGAACACGTGTTCTATGTCTTTAATGACCCAGTACTGATAGAAGTCTAGAGCCGATTTCAAGAAGTCTTGTCCATTTAGTTTAGAAATTGTTAGATCAGCTATGGTGACTAAGTCTGCAAGATGCGAAGACTTGATGTGAGTCAATGTTTCGTATTTGGGGTCTGGCTGCAGGTTTTCGCACCCATTTCTGAAGGTAACAGTTATTGTGGGAAACGATGTTGTTATGATAACCATCCTGTGGCGATGTAAAAAATCCTGAGAGTAAGTGCTTTGTTCGGCCTCAATTCGGAAAAGGGGTGTATATTCAAGATAAAAGTGCATAGATGGACTCAAAATGCTAGACAATACAAGTTGCCAAAGGGTGGATATTGACAATTAGAATTGTCCAGGCCCAGGCACTATCAGTGGAATTTCATAGATGCTCACTAAATCCTTGTGATATGAAGTGGCAGTGTACCATTATTGAAATCACCGCTTAGAAATGGCGAATTATAGGCACTTAAAAACGGCATATCTAGAACCGTGGGCTATCCGTACAAGGCCCGACATCTCAAGAGATTAAGATTTCCTTCCCCGAGAATTCCTTATTAAAATATATTAATTGAAAAGGTGGTGTAGTAGGCCATACAAAAGCAGCAACTTCCAGCAGTGCTGCTACTTCATGTGAGGCCTTTTAATAGGCTTGCTGTCTTCCCCTTAGAAGTCTAAAGCTGCAATCTGCTTATTAAATTAAGCTAAATTTCCATGTCCACACTACTCTGTTGGTGGTAATTAGAAAAATTGAAAGAAATTTTCCCATTTGGCACTCTGAATCTTAATCCCGTTTCATTCCATACGCTCTAGCATTCACTGCATCCTTCCTTCTCTCGAATGCCAATAAATATCGCATACTTTCTAAGGGGATTTTTTAACGACAATTTTCTGGGAAAAAACTCTACTGGGGCCGTGTTCTATAACTTATACGAATTACTGCTCAGAGGAAGAACTTAGGATCTATCATGTGGCTCACTTAAGTTTGATTTCAATTTTTAAGCAGTGGGTTTGCTGGAGCTAAAACATCACTCTTATTTCGGCTCGATTACTTCTGCATTGGGGACTTACCAAGGGGAATTTGATTGACATATGACGTGAACCAATAGGAGGGCTCCCACTCACTCAAAGTTGTAAATAATCGAACTCTACATCGGGCTTGAGCTCACATTGAATAAAGGCGTTAGGCTTATTGGCGTTCTTAATTGAATAGGATGCAATGTTTAAGCTGATTTTGTTCCTCGAATTAGGGATCTCTCAATCAGTGGTAATGAAACGCTGCTAAAAGTCCACTGTTACCTTCTAAAAATACTTAGGCTAATAAAAAGTTAAACAGGTTTGTATCGGCAGTTCGTAAAGGTACCTACGATCTACCGTTGTTACCCTTTCATGTTGTGATCTTGGCACCCCTCATGTCTCGTAAGAGGTGCACTTAGCTGGTGTGGATAACCCATCCCATTCCTTTGTGTCTGATCCAAAATGATATTTTACTGCCACTCAGAATGTATGCCCGCTTTTTATCGATTTTTCAGTGTTTTGAGGATCTTGAGTTTATAAACAATGTTCAACTGCCGATACTGGGTATTATTGGGCATTTGAAAAGTGGGTTAAAGCACAGTATAAGTGGGTGGCAATATTTGATGCCAGGTCACTCATACTAACCTGGAATCGGTCAATTAAGAGGATTAATTTGCTTTTCATGTGACTTACGACAGCATGCTTTGACCTAACTGCCCACCGTGAATGATAGGGACTAGTTTCTGAATCGATTTTATTTTAATTCTTAGCTAAAATCTACTTTATAATTTTGAAATGAGGACAATTAAAAGTGAGTCAGAACGTTTGGATACCTGTTCAGCTCATAACACGAAACCAGTGAATGCTTACTATCATACTTGAAAGAAGGATCGACCACCTTCGGCTTGGAAACTTGTGCTGAGGTACGTGCCGCGATAAAGCAATGATGATCTTCTGGTTGATTAAACGAATGCTAGTAGCATTTTCGGGCTTTCTCTTTCTGCAAACAACCCATTAAATACCATGAAATGCCCCTGACAAAGACTCAGTTACTGCCTTGCCTTCTTTTTTAATTTAGCTTCTTTGCTTTAAAAAGATTTCATGGAATATATCCTTTTCTCGGGTAAATGATTTGCTAATCAAATTCCACTCCCTTATAAATTGCTTAAACAACCAAGTGATTTTCCATTTAGAGTCATCTCGAAAGTCATGAAAAAGGTGAACATTTTAACAAAATTACCCAAAATGCGCAGTTGTGGGAGTTTGACGAAAAATAACAATTTTATAAATCCCTAAGTGCATACTTCGGACGTATTGTACAATTAGCAAGAATATAATGACTTATTTAAATCAAATGAAAATCATAGTTTTGACATATGTTACACATTTTAATAAACCAAAATGTGTCCTAAAGAAGTAATTAGAAAAGGAATATTATTACATGCAAATGTGGATACAGCTGTAGACAGTCTAGATTAGCCGAAATTATATTCCCACAAACAGGAGGTAACCATTCCAAGTTTACTAGGTGTTAGTGCAATCAGCTAGAGTACAAAATAAGTATTGAGTCGTTAGAAACTGCGACGGCCTGCTCGAATCCCTTTGAATAACACAATGTTTAAATTTATGATAAACAATAGCTTGTAGTTTTAATATCGTTTAGGAAATTACACGACTGTAAAATCAAAATTTTTGGATGGTCCTTTCAAATTCGAGGACGCTATTTCCTAACTACTTTCCTTTTTATTTCAGGAATAGCGACCAGTGCTGTAAATGGTGGGTTATTAGTCGTGTAGGGAGGGTTTCAAGAGTTCAAAAATATTGTATAAGTGCATCAAAACAGTAATCCTACTTAGTGGTCTCGGAACCTATCTACAGCGGTAATCAAGGCATTGGTGTGTTTACTAAGGTGCTTGTAGAACTATGAATGATAGTAATGATCATGACCTGAAATTTGGCTTCTGAAGGTGTCCAGGATTATGGCAGCGAGTTTTAAGCTACGTTATCAACTCATTCCTACTTATTTATTCCTGGCTAGTTAGCACAATTTGAGCTCAAGAAAAGCACTGGTCTTTTGTGCTCACCAGTAACCTTCCATGTGGAGTCAACGTGAGAGAATTTTCACCTTTGGTCATAACAATCCCAACCTCCCTGAATGCCTCATCTATGCGTCTTTTGTTTTCCCTTGCTAAGCCATCCTAGAATAAACCAGTTAGACACCTGCACCAGCATAAAAGGCCTCAACCAAGTGATAGGTGTTAATTAACTGTTGACAGAATTAGCTTAAGGGGGCCTTCTGTAAATGTTAAGACAACAGTCTGCTTACTTGCCAACCTAGTAATTCTTAGTAGGTTTATTAGAATTAACACTGCCAGTGGAGATAGCAGGCGCAGCAAAAAGTCACTCCGATCACTGCTTTATTATCTATGATCATTAAATATCTGTATCAAGTAACCTAATATTTAATAGTGATTTTGCAGTTTTACTTCAAGCTTAATTATTCTAAAACTCAATTAGAAACTTCTACTCAACAAACGTGGAGGGAAGAAGTAAGAAGTGATAGTGGTAATGCCAGCATTTATTTGGTGACGATTATTTGTCATTTTGCAATACGAATGCTTCTTTTGTCACTTGGATTGCAGGCATTAATTTGAGTAGATTATTTACGAGAATATTTACTCACTAAAATAAATAAAAATGCTCTTTACAATCCATATATTAAGTACTCAATATTATAACAGACACTGAAACATCCATAGCAGGCTCAAAAATGTGCTCTTTGAATGTAACTTTAACTTAATTGAGATAGACAGATGTAGATAAATGCCAGCAGGAAAGCTTGATAGTACTTATGCCAGTCTTGGATTGCAAATATATCAAGTAAAAGCTCGTGGATGAGTGCGTCTTATTATTATAATTGGTGTGCATGTGTAACCTAATCAATTTACTTGCCAGAGACGTTTTGTTCACATGAAGACACAAAAGTCATTATTGTGAAGCTCTTTCAAAGCTCAGATTCAAGCCTAATTTTTTCCACTGTTTTTCATAAAAGACCACAAACTTAAATTACATTGGTAAGTTTAGATGGGCCTTCGAGTCTTATATGAGGCACCTGGCTAGGCTAATTATTGTACAAATTCTGTATTCTGGGATTTCATAGCCACTTTCTTTAAACCTCTTCAAATTGTGGGACATAGATGCTTGGATTAAGTTCACGAGGACAGTTACTTGTGAGAAGCTAATATGATGCCTATCTTCTGTGGCGATTCTCAAAAATAAGTTGCAATGTCAAATGCTGTAAATGAACCGTTAACGAAGGGAATAGATTGCAAATGCATTAATCAAATATACATGGATAGGAAAAAAGCTATTATTGTAATATAAACCATGTTTTAAGAATGATTTCGCAGAATGGTCTTTGGGTTCTTTCAGAAGTCTTAAAGGTGCTTTAAACCTTTCTTCGTCATTAATAAACGTGATGCAAAGGAGGAGAATGCATGACACGAACCCTCGACGTGATTCATCGTGAAGGATAATATTTTGTTGTAATACCCTGACGATTCGCGCCGATGATTAAAACAAGGGGAAGTTATGGTGACTACTGAAAGCCCTTCAATGACCACTGCGAACACCACGATCCTACATGAACTGCAGAATCGCAATTGAGACTATGAGGTGACTGTAGCAGTGGGAATCGGGTTTGGTCCCTGGAATTGAATGCTTGAGCCTCTACCGTGGGGCCTGCAGCATTCAATGAAGACCCCCGCTACGACTCACACAAGCGTCAGAGATCGACTTCCTTGCCACACAGGATACTTTGACTGTCATCCATAGACCTCAGCTTTTTCACTTACACTTTTCGCCTTGGCAAGAGAGGCTATGAAACCAAATTCAGGGTAGCATGACATGTATTTTCGATTTAGTTGATTGCACGCTACAATACTTCTCAATAACATTTGCATCCAACAATATCTCTGACTTCTCTTAAACTACTGTATTTCATATGCAGCATTTTAAAGTCTTTTATAAGTACTCCAATGGAACCCTTTTATCAGTACACTCTATTTCAATTTTCGACCCTATATTGAAAATACGCTCTATAGGACGATTGCAGAAGACGCACCATTAGTACAAATTTAGGCTATTCATGCAGTCGTGGTATGTTCTCACAGGTATGAAAGTACTAAGGAATCGAAAGACTAAACGACATCTCTTGCGAAGAAGCCAAATACGACATACGAAATATGACCAAAGTAAAATATCTGACCTGGGCTCATCCCGGCCACAAATAGCGGTTGATTTCCATAGGTTGGCATAATAATTGAGTCATTTTCATAGTTCTCTGTGTCAATTTTATAAATGATCGCAAAACCTAATAATAATGGTAATGACTTGGAACAAAGTGCGCAAAGTTCTACAATAAGAGCACATAGGACTCACTCCAAAAACAGATGAACTTGCAAGTTAAAACCAGGGCCAGCTTAAACAACAGGACTTGCTTTCATGTATTGGGAACCTAGTTCCTACCTACTGTAAGACATAATTGCACCGGTCCTGTTGAAAATAGAGTTTTATCAAAAAGTCCGAAATTCGAAAAATAATCTGAAATTTTTTGACCTCTATAAGGGTACTCAGACGACAATTTCAAGGATCCCTACTGCATCAGGAAGCCATTTTCTTTAAAACCTTCTCTCTAGTTAATCATTACCGTTTATGTCTGTACAACCTATAGAGGTATACCAATGAAGAAATGCTTTACAGCTATTGGAATCAGTTTAGGACTCTCTTCTGCTTCCCAAAAATTGCATCACAAGTTTTGTGCCTTTGAATGCGAAAGCTTCGGCCTTCCTGATGATTCAGTTTTAGCCCCAGGTACCCAAAGTCAAATTAGGGTCACGTAGCAGGTGAAGAAAGAACTGGTCACCTGCTTCGTCAACAGCTTGTGTTTGGTTGGAAATCTGTCTCAGTGCATCTAACACAAGGCATTTAAAAAGCTTTTGCTTTCCAAAAAATAGAATTACATTTAAGTATTGCTATTTACGAGATGAAAGGGTTATAATTGCAGCAAGGTAGCGAAGACAATATTAATTTTAGTTATTAATTTAACCTGTTCTTACATCCAATGTCACCATCTCCCTTATCAATCACAAAGACATTTTAATGGCCAGAACAAAACCAGCTTGATGGCATCACAGTAAAAATGATTATTAAGAAACTCCTTTGTTGTCATTAACACTAAAAAGAACTCGACAGAAAGACACCTATTCAATAATTGGGACTCCAAGAATTCTCCTATTTTTCGTAATAATGAAACATAGCTTTTCGGTGAATTTATTTTCTTTATGACTTTCAGTAAAGCTGTGAAGGTCGAAACAGAAGTGAGCCTATCGCCGTTCTCATCCCTAAAGCGATGAGCTGACACACCAGGTTCCAAATAGGTCTCAGCCCGAGACCCCGAAAACTATGTTCCTAATGAACTGAGTTGTAGCAGAACTTTTCGATGTCGGCATAGTTTAACATTGACTACTTGTCTTTCGATCATGGTACTTTGTCTTCAAGTATAAAAATAACATAATTTTTCTAAAACATTTTGAGTTTGTACGTGGTGTTTGAAACCAATATGTTTTTACTGCTCAGAATGCAATAAACTTAATCAAAGGAATAGTTTGACGTGCAAGTCATATTTTGTTCCGCAACCGTAGTTTTTAGTGCAAAGCTTTTATGAACTTAGCAGACTTAATTGATTTTTCATATGGGAACTGATTAGTATGGTGGTTGTTTGAATAAATGACATAATTCATTTTAAGCGAACATTAAGAAGATAAGGCATCGAAAACACTCTTCTGTTAGAGAAAATTGAGATAGGGTCTATGTATCGAAGACATCAATTAATAAACATCAAAGATTTATTGTAGACTCACCATAAACAAAAGAACGCGTTTCTGGTAGTAAACTTTAATTGGTATATCCACCTCACATCGAGTTCAGAATTGATTATAACGAGGTATTCGGTCTCTAGAAAACTAGTCCCGTTCACTAAATCTTCCCAAGAATTGGCTTCAAAAGGTTTTGGGGCTCTTTATTACAGCAAATCTAACAATGCATGACATTTCAATGCGCATCTAATACGAAATGATAACGCAAAGTCCAAAACTTAGAGAAGATCGAAGGAAGATAACATTTAAATATAAACTGTCAACTAGATCATTAGGGATAACAGTAGGAGGAAAATATAGCATTCTTAAAAAGGTGGAAGAAATTGCAAAGAATTAGCAACATTGCTAATTTTCAAAATCAATTATGAACTATGTCTAGAGCTGAGTAAATAAAGCTGGATTTTATGCTCCTCAATATTTAGTTGTAACGTCTGACTTGCCACAAAATTTTCGACAGCATTTGAAATGTACGGCTAAACCCATTTCTTGCTTATTATTCCCAAACCGATTTTAAAGTAAATAATGCTTCAATAAGAGGGTAATCGCTCTAACTTGCCAGTACTCTATAAATGCCAGTAATCAACAACTGGAAACGTCTTTCAGTGCATAGATATCGGACTTTTCACAAACTTCGACAACTTTAGACAACTACCTTTACAACCAAACCAATCGAACCCTTAAATCAAACCAGAAAAAAATCATTACAACCGACTTTTCCGATTCTAGACTTTAAATCCTAGCAACTTACTATATCAGATTCAAAGCTTCAACTTTGCTAAGCGGACTCTCACTTTCAAAGCATGAGAGAGGTCGTTTTGACGGCCTTTTAACGATAACTTTTGAACTTAAGTTAAGATTATTTTTACAATATTTCACAAACAAAAATTATAAATAGTACTGAAAAGTAAGAGTTGGTTTATTATGGACAAAAGAAATTAAATGAGTGTTTATTCATATGACCTAGGCTTCCTGATTCATGTAGTAGACAGCGCTTGCGCTTAATTTAATTGATGGTTGCGTCAAGGTTATCCGTTATGTTGATATAATTATTTTAATATCTTTGTAAATTTCGTTACTATGGGCGTCTGATATTAAGCCGAATTATATCTAAGGCTTTGTTTTATTTACCGAAGAGCAAAATATCAGATAATTTTTTAGTATGGTCAAACTTGATCAGCTTAGTCGTAAATGTCTAGTACCAAACTTAAAATCGCTTTTAATTTTGTGCTATGCATTTAATATTACTGAAGTTCTTAAATTTTATCTTTTCATTTTCAAGCACGGCTAAAACCTGAAATGTTGAATCTGCTCTGGGCTATAACCGATATGTCGAAAGGCATAGTACCCTTCTTCATTGTATTCGGTGGTGCGACCCCCTTTATACCTCAGTATTTGGAGATAAAAAGACTTCAGAACTCCGAGGGCTTTTCGCCATTTGTTTGCCTTGCTCTAATAATTTCTAACCTTCTCAGGATTGGGTTTTGGTTAGTTTGTATTTTCATTTATTTTCAAATTATTAACCAAAGGTTCGGGCAACCATTTCCCACGCCTTTGCTTTTACAATCCATTCTTATGGTCTTCACCATGATGTTTATGATGTACATTTGGGTGAAATATCGTAAGCTTTCACCTGGTGCACGCGAGCACACTATAGCCGGTGAGTACTTTATCAATTTTAGGGGAGCCTTTTTTTACTATATCTTTTCTATTTTTTATATTAATGACTCAAATGAAACGATTTTGCAGACTTGGACTGGCGCTACTTCTGGCAGTGGACAGATTTCGCCAGTTATGTTAAGTTCGTGATACTATTTGCGGTTGTCTTCGGTATACCCTGTTTCACCTACATGTCCGTCTACGTCTTCATTCAAACAGTCGGCTTCGTGGCGCTCCTCACTGAGGCAATGCTTGCGGTGCCTCAGTTCGTGCAGAACTATCAGCAATCGTCCACCGTTGGCATGAGGTATGTCCTCATGCCAAATGACTTGCAAACACCCTAAGTGAAAACTTCTCTACTTTCGATCGCTGTCAAACTTATTTTATGTTGAATTTGGAACTATATAACTTTTCAGTCAAATTATACGACTATAGTTAGGCAACTCTTTAGGCTAATCTATCGATTTGAATGGCTAAACATTAGAATGTTTTCCTTTTACTTTGGTATTTTTAACCTACCCTTAGAAATCATTGAATTATCGATTCTGTAAATATTGAAAAAACGCATTTTAACCCACTTTAAGCTGAATATTTTTCCATAAAACCACAATCTCTGTCATTAGTTTATATATTTCTTTCCGCATGCATGTACATGACGTTGCAATCGTTTCACGCATAGGTCAGTGAGCACAAAAATAAAAATACAACGAAAATTCGATAAAATGGAATCTCTCCCAAGTAAGTACCTCTTTAGAGTTAGAAATCGTAAACTCGTGCTTTGATTTTGCACCATCTGGTAGTGATGTTTAGCGAATTCGGTGTGAGGCCTCCTTCAACAGTGGATATGAGTTCCTTAGAATGTATGCAGCCTGAATTCTTAAAAATCTCGGGCTCGTGTGGATGTATTTGGGACATAAACACCGCCCCGTACTTTAAAAGTGCACTTCGTTACTTTATTTGCTCTTGCGAAATCTCGGGCATCGTTGGATTCGCATGACTTTTGGTTAATCTCGTGGTAACTATCTTGATTTTGTCGCACTGAAAATATCATGACTTTAGTGCCGTTCGGATTTTAGATGCTATTTTCACAGGACCTTAAAGTTGTGATTTGAATTTTTATTAAGGCCCACAGTTCAACAAGAAAGGGAAGCATTTGAAACTTCTTTTCATGCGGCAGAATAGTTATTTCCAGAGTAGTGGTAGTAGCAGTAGTAGGCTTCTAAATGCCTATCGCCACATAGTTGGGTGAATTAAAGGCCAAAGTTGTCGTGACCTACAAAGGCAACCCATTTCGTCGTCTGAACTTCGCTGGTGATAGGTATTTTCAGGGTCAACAGAAATGAAGTTATTAAATTAACACATTACAGTGGGCTGTTTGTGAATTCCAACTTAATAATCAACAACGAAATTTTATATTTTGAATGGATTCGATTTAAATTAATTAATCACGAATTCGGTTTGAATAGCAATTCTGATTTCAAATTTTGAACCAATTTCTCGTAGTCTTGTCGGAGGCCTTCAGTAATCACATAACAGGAAGTCCAAGTTATCTTCGTTTTAGGTTCATCTGTTCATTTGTGTGTCCTAACTTGACTTGCTAACAAGCAGCAGACGTTTTCCCGTAGATGCTTCAATATGTTTTAAAACATCACTTTCAATGAGCTTTAAATAACTGAATTTGTCTTTCTTACTATAGAGTTGAAAATATATAAATAAACTCAATGGGCTTCTGCGAATTTTCGATATATTTTTCTGGCTATTTTGACATTTGCGCTCAGTGAAAGTTTTGTATACAGATGGATACGCTCGCACTTCAAAAAACCACTTATCCGCTTTATAGAGGAAAAGTAGTGACTCTTTCACGTGGCTAATGATTCTTTCTATTTCTCGCACTTTTACTCTTCACAGAAGCTTTTACCCACTAGCAAAAGCGTACTTATTGCAGGCGTTATCAAAATTCGTGATTGTTCATCTTTACCAATATTTTTGTTCGACTTTAGTCATCGAGATGCTGAGACCCGTGCGTGATTTACCCATCTTTCAATATGAAGCTGCGTTCTTGAGCCGATTCAATTAATCAAACACGAATCCATCTCCCATCTTTGGGCCTTGGCTACATCTAATTTCTGGATTATCACCATACTAGACTCATAACTGAGGTCACCTGACACAACCGATTCGTATTTCCTCATTTTGTATTTTAGCTTAGAAATGGTGCTGCTGTGGGCCGCGGGGGATTTCTTCAAGACGATCTACTTTATCGTCTCCGCATCACCCATCCAATTCGTTACTTGTGGCATCATCCAGCTGTCTGTGGACTTTGCAATCTTCATGCAGTACCTCTACTACCGCACAAAGCGTGGCCGTACTCACTTCTTCGCCTGAATGGTTATTACTTATTATCATTCAGTAGTTATTCCTTATCTCGATTCTTACATGGTGCGGTTCAGAGTTTCTTGATGCTTTTAATTTTTCCGAGGTGGCTGGTACTTGTAGCATAACAATGCGGCCTTAATATAAGGCAGCTGAGGGTACTAACTGTCTCCTGTTCCATTATAATTGGGCTCTTAAAGGCAAGCTGCAATTTCGACGGAGTCACTGGCTATTGTTTTCTGTTTTCCGTATTGTATCTTTTATAGACCATTGAGTGCGGCCGAGGCAGGTTAAATAAATGAATGGGATTGACGGTAACAAAGCGCTCGTCTTTTATTTGTCACCATGGCTACTAGAGAGACGCTGGAACTCCCGGTTTCAAGTGCTCAAGTGCCTACCGGTGCATTTAAATATGCTGACAAAAGCCAAAACTTTAAGGTCTTAGAAGATACTGCATTGCCCTCCTTCGAGAAAAAGTTCTCTACGAAAGGTTGTTGCACAAAAGATGTTCTACTGTAACTATTTGGTCCCGATGCGGCTAAGGTAAGAACATCTACGTAACACGGAGATTTATTTTTATCGATCTGTCCCATTTGGACCTGTGTTCCCTGTACAATGTAATTGAAGTCCAAGACAACGACTTGATTATCTTTTTCATCTTCCTTCTTCCACATTTGCGGGAAATATTCAACAATATGCTTAGCACATAGTATTTCCAGTCTAAGATGGAAGAAGCGCTGACTAAAGGAATCTTATATCTCCATTGCTGCCTTTGGTCTTGAAGTTACTAAACTGAAATGGTTAGTCATGCGAACCGGACATTTTATTAATGGAATGTAACGATTTAACAATGGAGGCGAATCGCGCATTTAAGTGTAACAGGTCTGGATAATGACAATGCTTTTTCGAGGGTTTGCCATCAGACGATGAAATGAATTTGGTTGGATAATTGGTAGTCATGTTCCGCAGAGGACACAATAAAACTTCTAGGTAATGACGGAAGAACCAGCATTGCAAGCGTTTACAATCAGTGGAGTTATTTCTCGTGCCGTCACGTGATCTTTTGAATGAGAATTTGGTTTGTCAGTTGTAGTAAAATGTGCTCAATTTGTTTTCAAACTCCCGACCTTCCTACCTCCTCCTTGTGAAGAAAGAAAAGAGCATTAATCTTTCCACAAAGGGTAAAATTTGTCGAAGAGTAAGGCAGACTGTGAGATGTATGCTTTACTAGAGTCACATTGCAAGGTCGCATGATCTTTTCTAAATGGCAGATTCATTCGAGTGCCGGGCAGAGGGTTGGACTACTGACAGAGGAACAATCTGACCTGAAGGCATCGTTGCACCAATTAGTACGTCCCACTTCCGCACCTATTTGCTCGCTTGAAATCCCAAACTCCCACAAACCAGGTGCTTACTGATAAATCCGGTCATCCGAATCTTGATCTCTTACTTTCAACCTTTTCACACGCGTTCCAAATAAAAGCTCTCGTACAGACATCTCCACTCCTCCCTTTGGTATTGGGACTCCCCTTGCATCGACTTTATTAAACATCACCCCTTTATTCCTCCACTTCAAAGTTTGGTACAAACGACCTAAATTGCTGACGACAGTAGATCTGGGCATCAATTGTTACTGCGTTGGGGTGGTGACATTTCAACTTGGGTTATTCACCGCGATCCCACAGGACTGAAATAGGGAAAACCTTTTTCCAACTCTTACGAAGCCTAACGTTTCAACAAAAGATCTATTTTTCGTGGCCAGTCAAAAGCCTGTTCACCGAGGAGATGAAACAATCTCGCGAGAATGGAGAAAAGCAGATTTCGCCAACTCGAGGTTTTAGGTTGGAGAAGACAACGTTGAAAAGTGGAATGGTTAGAAATAATTTTCATTGCCAATTCCAAATCAACTGGTAAAGCAGGAGGAGCTTCTTTAAGGGCTGCTTTTCATCATCAAACTCAACTGGACCGTGTACGTGGAGGGTGAAGTCTCCACTTCGGAATTCCACAAACCACTGCCTCCTCTCTTATTGACAGGGAGTTTTCGGCCCTTTTCGAGGGCTGCTGCTAAATCCCCCTTCTTGAACCCACTATTGTTGTAATCAAGCAAATTTTGATGTAATTGCTTTATAAAACAAATTTTGATTACTCTAAATGTACCTAAACTTAAGAATTACATTTAGCTCTATTAGACAGTATAGAATACTCCTTAAATTTCGTTCCATTTATAAAAGGTAAATATCGGGCGACCTGATAATTCAAAACAAAGCGCATATTCTGCGCCGAATAGCCTTAGTGCTAACTACTCAGCAGGCTGATATTTGATTTATCCTTGGCTTGGTGGTTCCCTTTCTCGGCTGATCACGTCTTTGGCTATTCTCCTAGTCCGAATAAGTATTCATCATAATCAGGTGGCACATGAGATGTGCAAAACTGCTTCGACTCTCTTGGCTGGTGGCATGAAAGCAAAATGCCATGGTGTCCAGCACGTATCCATATGTTGGCACGACAAAACTAGCTAGTTCCTTCTAAAACTCTTCAAAGCAGCTAGGTGGTGGAATTATTTTGCTCTACGAGTTTGCCATCAATTGCAAATACTGAAAGATTCGCTGAGTGGTCATGCATTTAGTTCACCTGACCCAATAAACAGCTTTGTATTCGAGGACGCTAAAAATGAGTACACACCACGTTGTCGTCACTTGATCACGACATAGCACCGGGTAGTATTCTGAGCACTCTTCCAGCAATAACTGCAAAATCCATAGTGTGTCTGGGGTACATTTTACAAAATGCTATTCGTTTTCCAGATGTGTTAAAAGTGTTTAAGCAAGCTTAACTTTCTGTGAAAGTTCGAATCCTCCTTCCCTCATATATAGGTGTTGACAATCCGAATGAGTCCAGACTTAAAACTCACATGATTTATCATGATAGAGAATAAGTTTTATCACCGGGATTCGCATCATCCATCAAAATATGTGGGGTTTCATGCTCAACACTTCCCCTGAACACTGAGAAACAATCAGGCTGCATGAAGACTAGGAGGTTATGAGACTGAACTGGACAGCACGACACTTTGCCACGCTGTACTAACAGAATAGAAAATTTCCACCACAATCTGCGAAATAAAATTTTGAAATGAAGTCCTGGATTCAACCTCCCTTCGGCCACCCTACGACTGCACCAGCCCCTCAATATTTTGGCTCCGTTAAGTTTCTACTGGTCATAATCAGCCGATGGACTACTCTATATGGCTAGGTGGTGCCGGGAAAGAAGTCAGTCGTTATGCTTCTTGTCCTGCAAAATCCTCGTTAATCGACGATATAATTGAAGCAGTACTTGAGGAGGCCGGACTGAGGATGCAATGGTTATTTTAAGCAACTCTGCCAATAGTGCAATTTCCTTGTCTATCAATTTTTTAGAAACATATTTATTGTTTTATTTTCCTTTTTTCACAATGAAGTTTTCAAATTTACCTCTAACAACATGTACATACCACGAAGACTTTTGCAGCATTTATTAAAATTGGCGCAAGAAAGTTTAAATACTACTTTATTGCACAAATCTGTTCTCGATTATCTCACCTGCTAGTTTGAGGTATCTTCAAACCAATTAGAAAATTTTAGACAACAATAATTTCAAAACAGGAAGGTTGTAATCTTCAGTAACAATTTTAACTTGAATGGAGGCGGTGCGAAAATATGTCCGTATATCATAAATATCTAATCTGTAGTGGTGGTGCACAGGTCGAACAACTTGGCTAGTCGTGCTTGAGGTCACTGTCAAGGTCATAAAAGCAGGCGTCCTGTCGTCACTTATATTAATCTTTTTTTGCTTTGGCCAAACGGTATTATTGGCTCTTAATGGACTTGGCAACTGACTGGGGCCTCTTCCCCGTGCCTGATGATGCTGCCTTGGATTTCCTGAGGTTCTTCATCATTTTCTGACGGTAAAGGTCACGGAGGGAGAGGCCGGCCAACTCCTCCTCATTCCCGTCCCACGAGCTGTAGAGGAGGCTGTCGAGATCGCGCGGATTCGTATGGCTGCGATTCAGGCTATAATGCAAGAAGAAGGTTGGCTAATAGATCCGCTAACGCAGGAAACCACTGGCGTTCATACACCTTACGGAACATCGCTGGACTTTGAGAGAGGAGGCGGATCACCAATTTGACGGAGAGCCTCGTACACCCTCCTCGAGTCATTCTGTGCCACCGTGTTTTCGAGGGTGTGATTCACTATTGCAAAGTGAGCCGCTGGCCATTCACTTGAGGCTGTGGAGAGCGCATACGAAAATATGAGCCTGTGAAGCGGATTCTTTTGCACTGAAATCGGTCGAATTCGCTTACGATTTGAGTTGGCTATGGCCGAGGGACCGATAACGCGGGGGGCTATGTAGGGCTCATGACTGGGTGGGTCGATAATGTCGGGGATATGGGCTTTGCCGAAGTACTGCCACATTGGTCGCTTAGCAGCGCCCGAGCTCTGTGACCGCTTCTCCACCACCGACGAAGTGACTGAAGCGGCGCTCCCAACATCTGCTTATAGTGGAAGAATAAACTTTGAGCTAAATCATAACATCCGACGATGAGTCTCTCAAAAGGGCAGTAGAAACCCATCTCCCCTGCTCCTAGGGCAAAGGCCACAGTTTTTTCGCAAAAACCACCCTCACCCTCCATTTTCTATCTTCCAAAACTCGTCATATGTTTCTTCATCCCGATTAGCATTAGTATTGAGTGTATACTTCTCATCAGCTTTCTACAGATGGTGCCTAAATGATGGAAGGCTAGCGAAGTCCTACCAAGTCAGTAAATCAGCATCAGTTCACGAACACCTTTACCATTTAACTTCGCATCAATTAAAAATACGTATATATATACAATTTCCTTGTATTGCAGCACTTTTATTGTTCCCTAGCTGTTCTTAATAAATGGCACATTTCCTTTAAATTGTTAATGCTATCAAGCACTAAACTTAAAGATTTTAGGGATTTTAAAATATTCCACTCCATGCATATCTTCCAAGGTCACTTTTCAGGCTCGATTGCATCGATTTTACAATTTGAGTAATATATACATATATTTATTTAATAAATTAATGGGTGGTTCTGGATTCTTCAATTATTTGCAGATAATCTGTGCTCAGATATCGGAAAGGGAGGGACATCTGCAATCGACGCAAATAACGATGCTTCCTCACTATGGCAACGCCCATCTTGAATAGTTTACGAAACAAATCTCCTTAATATTTCCTCGGTTTTCTTAATAACAACCCCCTCTATTTTGAGTAGGATTCTCAAAGACGTTTTGGATTACTAGCAATGCAATGATAAAAACTCTTAAGAAGCACTAATGTTCGACTGATTCAGGTCGATCAGAGCAAATATAGATCACACTTTTCCCAGCACAACTTTCATCTCGCGAATGATCCAACATGAGTAGACTACCTCTGTGTCCTCTCGTCGTTGAAGATCGACCTCTCGACCGACCACTTTCGAGCGACCTTCGAGAACTCCTGGATGAAGCCCGACTTGCCCTATCATCGTCATTATCCCGATCCCGAATCGGCGAATTAGGTCTGCCATGCATACAGAGAGATTCACGCTCCTCATGGAACGGACTTGAGTCGCGTTCTCCGTCACCATTCCCTTCGAAGAAGTGACAGTCCTGGTGGTAGAGTCGACGTGCCTGTTTCTCCGAAATCCACAGTGCGCAGCCGATGGGTATTTCACAGAGACGCGGCTTCCTTCCACCTGCCACCTTGACAATGAGGGAGGACGATTTTCGACTGGGTGAGCCTATCCCTTCTAGAACAGTACATAAGACCCTGAAGTAGATTTAAGTAGCTGATAGATGGTATGATGGAAATTCAAGGGGAATACGCACGCGATGACCGTTGCTCAAAACCCTTGTGCACAACGGCCAGTACGTAGGGTTGGCCGGCGTAGGGCGGGTCGAGGTTTGTGACGTTGATCCGGTTTCTCCCCTCCCGCAGTTGCAGGAAGACGGCTGGCACAAGCACGTCGTCCTTCTCGCAAATGGAGTGTTGGTAGAGGTCGGTGTAGGAGAGGATGTCGTCGATTTCCACTTCCTGCATGCAGTACTCCAGTCCGTCGTCTTCTCCGTGACCACCGTAGGGAATGCAGAAGACCACACCGAACACTTTGTCCTTTTTCTGAATCAAAAACAGAAGTTTGTATCTGTAATTGATCTGAGGAAAGGGATTGAAATTTTTGAAATGAACCCGGTTGACCGACTAAACAGATTAATGAGGCATGTTTCAATGATGGGTCATATCTGACAGCTTCCGACTTTTAGCTTTTATCTCTTATTTATACATTTAGGCAAAAAAGCCTGAAGTTTTGGGGCCTCATGAAAAGTCATTTATTCAAAAAAGGAAAGTGTTAATTGTCTGAGCAGTTGAACATTGAATTGAATATTAATAAGCGGAGAATACGAATCACTTCGTTAGAACTTTGCTCAGTCAAATGATCACGGTTTTATTAAATAAATACCTGTGATTTTATGACGCCCAAGTAGAGTTGATTCCTTTGATCTCTTCGCGGTGCCAGCACGTGTCGACCTAGAAGGAGGCTTCCAGCAGAACTGATAGAACTAGATGAACTTCGAACGGATGATCGTCGGCTGAATAGGAGTTGGAAAGGTAGTAACTAGTGGAGATAGTAATTGACAACTGCACGAGATATACGACTTACTGCACTCCATTGTAGTAGCGTTCTCTTTCGCGACTGCTTGAACGAGAGTGGCTGTTGTATGGACTAAAAGGAGAGGAGAAATCCCTTGTGTGAATACTCATAAAATAAACCGGTTGTTTGATTCAACATTTCTTAATAAAAAAAAATTCAGAGGAGTAAAGATCCTAAATATGTTATAATCTGTTACCTTACTAGTTTACCGAAATCCTGACTAACGAAAATTTTGGTTAATAAAACTTTAAGAGGTAGACAGGAGCTCGGGTAACGGAATCGAAAAAGGCATAACTTTTAAAAATGCATACGTGTTTCGACGACTTGAACTTCTTGATCTAGAAAAGAAGTTTAAATGAACTTCTTTACACCATAAAATGGGAAAAATGTTGAGAAACATGTTTAACTATTTATTTAAGAAGAACTGCTTCGCCATTTGACAGATTTATACGAAAGTCTAAATTAATATATATTATTCAATCCAAAGACACTTAGTGACGATTTCTGAATCTATGCACTTTGTCGAGGTAAGAACGAATTTAGGCTCTTAATCTCATAAAAATATTTAAAGAGGGTTTATATGAAAAATTTTCTACGTCTCTCTTTTAAGATGGATACATTTCACTTCTTGTTAAGATAAATCTTATAAATTTTCTTGAAATACAGCAAGCATTCGTTATTATGAATTTGTGAATCAATAGAGACCCTTGGAAACTGCACTTGCTTGTCTAAAAGTCGCACCAAGACATTTGGAGTCATATAGACCAGTTAGTACAAGTTTTCTATTCCCTACTGTGCGGCTGGTTTCGCCTGGAGTAAAGAGTCTTGTATGTTTTTCTTCATCCATCAAAAAATCTTACATATGCGTTAATATGAGCCACTGAAAAATAGCCAGTATGAATCTTAATTCTCCAAAATATATAATGCTTTTGTTGGCACCTAATAGCACAGGTTTATGGAATCCCAAGCAAACAGCCAACTTACGATTTTCGACTGGAGTCTTTATGCTTGTTTCTGTCTCGTGAATGTGACTTGCGATCAGTTAGTCTAAAATTCAGGGGGAATATTTCACTCATTTTGTGTTCATATTCATAAAAGACTGATATTACCAGAATATTCTTTGGTTCGATGATAGGAAAGCTCAATCAAGGTTTTGATTGAACCCTTAAATTAATTGAAATTAAAAAGCATTCCACTTGGAATACACATTCCATGTAAATTCAGTTTACATTCGTTTCGAAATATTAAACAGAGTTTAAGTTTACAATCAGGCCTGCGCTGACTTTCCTCAGAGAGCTTTGATAGATTGCCCATAGGCAACCATGGCTACATCCATTGTTCTTACACTCTGGTCCACTATTTTACCCCTGGAACGCAAAAAGGATTTTTTCTTTTGATGTGCTAAAAACTAGGGTTTCTCATATTTTTAACAGGGCGGAAAATACCGATTTGTTTTTTGCGAATGTGTTAAAAATGTTTTAAAGCGCACTAGGCTCTCTTCAAGAATGGAACCTTTATTCGTTCATAACGGCGATGCCAACTGGAATGCACTGTTGAAATCATTATTAATCATGAAAGAGAACAACCTTAATCACTATGAAACACTGTGAAAGCGATTCTGTGACATGAACCGCAGTCTACGAAATCTGGCTCTCCAGAAGAAATAAACAACACGGAAGATGATCTGACCACCCTCACAAGACCTGAAGGTTGAAGAACCCTGTCATCGGGATTTTGGCTTCTTCGTGGGAATTTAGTTTTTCAGAGTCTTTCAAGAAACTTGTACTAAATGAAAACCTTCGCTAGTGCTCATGTCAGCCAATAGTCACGACTACACCAGTTCCCTCAGTGGTTGATCACTTCCGAAATCCACAGACCGTCTTAACCCCCACGGACGCTGTCGAGGGAGACACTAATCGTCAGACTGCCAGCAATAGAAAAGCACCTCTACCGGCACCAGCATGAAGGCAGTCATTGGGGTGCCTACTCCTAGCCAGAGTTCTTAATCAGCTTGCTCCAACCCCATTGCGAGCTGCGTCGCATTGGGTCTGTAGTAGATGATGCTAATGGAGGTCATTTTTAATAGAGAATAGGCCTACAGTTTTATTCTCCCTAGCCATTTAATTTGTTAACATCCATCAAGTTTGTAATTTGGCAGCCACTTTTCCTTTATTCCGATGACAGTTGAATTTCTCCCGAACACTGGGCATACTGATTTATAAATGGTTAATCACTGCTTACGTATTTCTACGGCTCTGACGGCTCATTGATCGAGAATGTGGGCTTCTTGAGCTGAATAGGTTAAGGAAATAGAAAAGTAGCTCCACGTTAGCTATTTCTACTTTAAAAATATTTATTGCTACAACTCACGAATGACGTTTCTCTTCGTCGCTGTCTTCATCCGAATTTGAATACGACTTGGTTGACTGTGGACTAAAATGGTTTAAAAATAAATTCGAAGCTCAAAATGCCGCATGATTTGGGTGATTTAATGACCCTAAATATTTAGGGCAACTGTATTTATCCTCATTTTTCAAAATCAGTTTATTGGTACTCAACTAGACTAAAAGCAAACAATTACTTTTGAAATAATTATAGCTTGTCTTAGGTTTTTAAGACGTCATAATCATACTTATTTTCCCACAATATGCCGTTTTTTAATAGTTCGATGAAAGAGGAACATAATACGTGAAGAAATCAGTTAAATAGTATTTCGAAACACATATCATGCAAAATATGCCAGTAACTTAAATAATTTGAAACTGCATCAGATCTTTTTTCCTACATTATCAAATGAAAATCCGAAATGAATATAGCATACGTTTTTCGACCTGAGTCCCTCCTACTCAAGGATTTCGACCTCTCTGGACTGAAATGAATAAGATTAAATATACAAAATTGGAAATCCATGTTTCATCAAATCTTTCGCTATATCTGTTGACTTTTACTGCCTACAATTAATGATAAATCAAATAAATAGCTTAGCGAAAACCACAATGTTTTTTCTTGAAAATAATGAAGAATGTTTGAATTTTTTAATCATTTCAAAAGTTAAACTTTGTTCACTATGTTAAATGAACCATCTTGTTAATTGTTCATCGGTCCGTTCAAAGCAATCCTCTGATAGTTATAAATACTCAAAATCCTACTTGATAAATTGCAAAAGAGCTTGTACATTGCTTGTTTATTCTTAGGTGTTTTGGAATTTCAATGTAATAGTCTTACATCTTATGAGCCCATGTCATCAGATTGAATAGTGGGCGTTTCAAAAACAAGTTGACAAATATTCATTTACTGAGTAATTCTAGGGTGAGTTTTGCTCTACATAGTCCTTTTAAAATTAAACTTAGGTACACTGAAATGCTCACAAGAAACAGGTAATGTTTGGACCACTTTATGAGCAGTAGTTACCATTCGAAATTACTGGGCCTAGATTTACTGTGACCGAAACACCTATTTTGTTTGGTAACCAAAGCTTGATATTCCTTCCTTGTAGAGGGTGGGTACTTCTGAAGGGAACGCAAATAGCTCAGTGTACAAATTTTCTAGTAGTTCTATAGTTTTTACAAAAAAACTACTCACAACCTTCATTCTAATGAGATCTGACTTCTGAAAAAGTACAGTTAATTGAATAATTAATAAAACGTGCAAGTACTACCTTCTTCTGCTTTTATTTTTGCTAACAGAGTCTGACTGAGAACTTCGTGAGCTACAGAAATTTCGTTCATTCAATTACTTCTTATTTTGTAAAAGGTAGCCATTCTAATTTTGTACGCGTACATCTTTACACCGTCATTAAGTCTTCCGTCCATTGAGTTAGCAGTCGATTTGGGTCCTTGTAGGCTGGAAGACAATGATTTGTTTAAAAATTATTTAGAACTTTAATTAAAAATTTCAATTGAACTTCTTCAACATTTCAAACTAATGCATAATTCATTATTGATTCACCTTAGTAGAACATTTCAAGTCAATTTGGTCTGCGAATTTGCTGTGTACAAAATTATTACGAATCATTTTTCCTGTTTGTTTGATCAACGCGAATGTAACAAGGACACACCTTTTTCGACTGGTTTTCCTGTTCCGACTCTGAGATGCACGGCTCCGCCAGCTATTCCTAAAGTAACGAAAATTCATTTTCACAATGGATGAATTTTAAGTCGCATTGCTAAAATTGACGAATGATGCTCAATATGTTTAATGATTGAAATGGAATCCATTAGAACATTGCACCACCAATCCACGATGACAATTGCATTGTTGCCAATGTTGGATTTCCCAAAAGCACCCGATTCCCAATAAGCTACATTGTTATTTTTGATTTTGTTTTAACCCTTCTAAAATTCAGCTAAAACAGAATTCCTCAAGTCTTTGATCTATAAGATTGCATCTTAATAACGAAGTAATTATGCCCGATCTAGATAACTGTGCTTTCAACGATTTTAAGTTTTTAAGCTGTTTAACCTGCTAACTTGGCAAATGGCCACGATAGAAAGCGTCGCTCTGAGATTCGGTGTACATCGATGATCTCAGAAATTAAGGACCAATGAAAATATTATGCGTGAGAATGGAGGATCAACCTCGTTGGTTAATAATAGCACGCATTCATACTTCTCTGTGCTACGATTGGCTCGTGTGCGTGAAGGGGGTCGCGCTTTGGGGGAGGGTTGCATCCGTTCACCAGAGACCAGAGTCGCCTGCTGACTCAGCCACTTTTCCATGTCCTCACTCCTCTTTCGGTAATTCTCAAATCCACCTAGTAGTACAAAGCAGTTTAGAAAGAAGTTTTCCATTCCATAATAACTCATCAAAGAATCAATGGTTAAATGTCATTGCAAGAACAGGCGTAGATGTGATTGTTTTAAGTTTCTGGATAATCATTATACGATGAAACAGAGGTGGGATCTGTATATTGTTCATAGAGCGATCCCACTATCTCTTTAACAGAGCAAATGACAAATTTCAATAACTACCTTTTAAATAATTCATATTTGAGAATCGTTTTCAAAACTGTTTGATAACAGATGATTGATTTACTAAAAAATATAGCTTGAAAAATTGTCAAGAACCACATTTGCTAATGTCAGAATGAAGTGAGCTTTGGTCAATGATGTTTTATTGAAATTTACATAAATGGGTATGAATGTGAATTTATTCATATCTCAATATCAGCAATAGGACTTCAAGACCTTGCTTTTAAAGTAAGTTCAAATATTTGTTGATTGAAATAGATTTCTTAGATCAAATCACTAAGAGTAGATTTTTCAGCTGGGTCACACAACTCCAATTTTTGTATTTTGTACGCTTTTACTTCTTACTTACTCGTTTCCATAGAATTGAATGAAGTCATTTTTTACCTTTTCCTGAGGTAAACACTCATATGACCTTCTCATCAAGAATGGACCGTAGAATATTGGTATTTATTTTGAAAACTGCTTGTAAAAATGATTTTGAAATGTTAATTTGTACTTAAAATGAAATATTTGATAGCTAATATTATATTTTAACGTATGGCATGTTTCTTAAATTGACTTTTTTATCTTGATTTGTTTATCATATAACATTATCTGAATATATGAGAGTAGCATTTAAACGTACAACTGCATAAAAAGCCTTTTAAGAATATCGAAATGTGTAAAAATTGCCATGTGAACAATGAAAATGGTTATATTTATCGGGTATTTCAATCGTGCAATCACAATAGATCCACTGCACCTGAGACCTCGCTTTAAAATCAAGACGGAATGCGGAAACGAAACTCACTGAGGTTAGAAGTTGAGACACACCAGAGACCAAGACGACTCTAAGACTCAAAGCCTCGATGTTAACTCATGTTGCAAGTTTCAGAAGCCTAACCTGAGTACGCCGCGACGCGAATTCTGGTTGGTGGACGCCGGAGTCCTAGGCAATCTACTGGTCCCTTTTGCACCAAGTCTTACAATGAAACATTGGTTGCCATGGTTTTCCGATTCCATTGTCAACTCTCCGATTCGTAAAAGGCGTCCGTTTAAAATTGAATATTTCAAGTTGTATGTGCTCGAGCAGGCCAAAAAGATACATTTGAATGGAGCTCCCATTTGTATCATAATAGTATGACCTATTTAACTAGTTCCGAATATTTCCACAATAACGAATGTCTAGATTTTAACGTAAAAATATGACTAAATTAAATAAGATATGCTTAAGGATTGTCACTTTAAAATTAGATCTCAAGAAACGATTTCCAGCATGAAGAAACTCATTAACTACTTGTCGGTGCAGCATTAAAGTGTTTAGTGGTTGTAGATATATAGAGTTGAATCATTGTATAATGGTCATTTCGCTTAAGCTTTTCTACACATTTTGTGCAACTTTCGGTTGTGTATCGACTCGAGAATTGTTTATAATGAAAGCAAGGCTCTATTTGGTTTGACTTTAGTGCTTTTAAAATCACGTAACTTGTTTATAAACATCTAAATTTTGCACAGTTTCTGCAGAAGAATTTCGCTTTTGGTGCAAAGCATTAAACTGTTACTAGGGTTATAAAGTGGTAACCCAAAACAAAGGTAACTAAGAAATTTGTCGAGCCAACTGAAGATAATTTGTACGCCCAAAATAATAAGTATTGTCCTTGCCCAAGTTAAAATCTCCACGAAACAGCCCTGTTGGTTTGAGCTGAAAATGACTTTTTGGTAAAAGAGCTTACTACTGATATGCAACACTTTAAGTAGCATGATCAGCGAGAAAAGCATAAAGCTACAGCAGCACAAACCATTGATCAAATTATAATACTAACTAACCCAATGAGATGGATTCTGTAGAGCTTAAACTGACAGTTGTTAGCATAAGATTCTCGGCTTGTCGTCGCGAAGTAATCAACGTGATAGAACCCCAGGCTTCGGGATTATCAATCGCCAATTCTCGAAACATCCGCAAACTTCGTTCGTCGGGTGGTAGTTGTTCTGATATAAGAAATATCAGAATATCATGGCGCCGGCAGAGATTCTTGATTTCTGATTGAATCAATTCCTCATTCTGAAGACAGCTTGCTAGAGAAAGTTAAATCAACTTACATCATCAGTATATCCATCTGTAACAAAGTAAATTGTGCAGTAGTCTGCGAGTGAAACGGAAGTCATGAGGGCTGGTAGAGCGTAGCTCAAGGATCCAAGATTAGCGTTTCGCATCCATCTCTCAAGATTCTTGATATTTCGCTCGGTAGCCGGTTTCAACTCAAAAGAGAATTTAATAGTCTTAATTGACAATAAAATGAATAAAGGAAAAACCTTCTCGCCGAATAAAACAACATCAAAAGCAGCAGTCTTGACGTTTTTCTTCAATTGAAGAAGATAAGCAATCACCTGCTTGTAAATCATTTCCTTGACATCCTTGTATCGATCAGATCCATCGATGCAAAATACTATTCGAGAATGCTCTGCACTCCCGAAAACATTTTTCTTCGGTATAATTTCCACTCCGCTCATAATCTGCGAAAGGAAAGACTAAAATTTTTAGAAATCTCGTGAATTAACATCGCGGTTCTATTTCAATGAAAAACAAATTGATGTCGAAAAATTAGAAGGTCTTCACTAATGTGAATTAAAGTTGAACAATGACGCACAATATGATTTATTGCTCGAGGCTATACTACTATTATGATTATTTAAAAGTGTTGATATCACCAATGACCTTCGAGGCAATTGCGATGAAAATTATTATACACATATAAACAGATCTAATTTGCTAAAGGAAAGCTTGTGTAACTAAATCAGATATTTCTTCAAACTGTATGGAAAATTACAGTTTTCACAATTTGTTAAATTTAGTGCCCGCCCATTGAAAAAATAAAGGAAGAAATTGGGTGGCTGTTAGTGATCATTACCAACATTACCGACGTAATAAAATGCCTTTTAGAACTTGTAAAAAATCACGTAATTTCTCATTTTTGCTGTAAGCTTGATTATTTCCACTGTTAAACTGCTAATCTGGTGAATAAGTTGTATTTCTAAATGGATTGTGCACATGTAATTCAAGTAATTAGTGATGATCGTCTTTGGCATCAGTCAAAGGCTGTCTTTCTTCTTTACGAAAGATGGTCCCATGGTCGATAACTACTGACTACGGTTTCTTCATGGTTTTCTGTGGTTTAATAAGGACATCTTCGATGGCAGATATCCACGTATTCTTCATTTGCCCCCTACTTGGATACGTATTTGAACCTCGTGGGTATGCATATTCCATATGAAAATTTGTTTAAGAAATTTACTTAAATTTGATTTTGTCGAAATGGTCCTTTTAACTGTCAAACTGACTCATACAAAACGGTGAAATTATCTTTGATTTCAAATCAACGCACTCCTATGCTGATTCGGAAAAAAATATTTAACTAGTTTTGCTTTACGGTGCTTCATCAAGAGCTTTTAGAAACTGCTTAATGGTATCAGTTTGCTTAAGATCCATGACTAACCCTAATAAGCTAATATGAACCATTGCCAAGCGCCTTTTCATCTATGACGTATCTTATGACTTGGCACCAACGTCTAAGGACTATGTTAGATTTAGATCTATTTCGCAGATAAATAAGCGGCCAAATTTATCAACAATAAATATTTTGTGCGACCATTAATGTTAAATAATTTTTCCAGGTTCATTACTTCCGTACAGGATAAATTAAATATCTAAAATAATAATCGTATTTAATTACTTAATAAAACATTATTTTTGCTGAGAATATTATTTGTTTTTATTTTTATTTTAGTCCGTTCCTTTAGATGATCCACTAACACCTCAATAGGGTCATTAAAAATTTACGCAGCAGGGTCGACTATTTTGGGTTGCTTTCTAGTACCACATTTATCAGTTGTAAAAAATTCATTTGCTGTTTGAATTCAAAATATTGTCAAATTATATATATTCAGTTTTTAATATATTGTGTGAATGATTTTGATAAAGATGAATCGTCTAGTCACCTTTGAATCATTTTGTAATTATTTGTGACCTGTATTAGTTGACGAATTTCACAGGCTCAGTGCTTTATTGCCTCCTAACTTTCTTTGAATACTTCATTTTAGTAATTTAAAATGTCTGACGTGGCGTTGAAATCTATTTCCATACTCATCGGCTCATTCTTCATTCTTTTTGGATTGCTGAAACTCGTTCCACTATTTTCGGTGGACTTATATCATGAATTGGTGAGTTTTACGCATTTAAAGAATACGGTTTATGCTTTTTTGTGTTACTTTTAATGGAATGTGCTAACCTGTGAAATGTGTGGCTTCGAACTCTCTGTTTTTGGTAGTTGTTGAAATTGAAGTATGGACAAAAAACTTCTGGCACTTTAGTATATCATGAATCATGTAATTCAAAGTAATATTTTGAACTAATTATGTGTTAATTAGGTTCAATACTCTACCGTAATGATGATACATCGTATTTTTGTGTTTGTGAATCGTTGAGTCACTTAGCGCATAGTAAGTTATTTACCTTACTACTAAAACTGGCGATTATAATGTGCCATTTACTTCCTCTATTTGTTAAAAATACTAGCGTAGTCCATTTGAAATTTTTATGAAGCATTTGACCCCTACGTCTGGTTCGCACTCTATGCAAATTTCGAGTTTAATTTTGACAGCTTCCAAGTACCAATAAGGTTAACCGTCCAGTCTGGCTGAAATTACCGTTCTAACGGCAATTAGTCTTATCAATTGTCTTATTATTTGTCTGATTTTTCTACGACTTCTCCACTGAATCCTCCACTCGAATTTCACTATAAAGGGAAGATGTTTTCATTGAGAAAAAGACGTGAAACATTCGGAATATCATATATGAGTTTATAGACAGTTATCACTTGGGTCTACTCTCCTTCTTGGGCATGTATTTCTATTTCGTCGGCCTGTAACTGAGTCTGAGTATAAATCTGTTGCGCAGACTTTAGCAAAGTAGGGCACTTTGGGACTCATTTACACACCGACACACTTGCAAATATGTTTGGCTATGGGATCCTACAGTCGACACATACCAAATATCTAAGTAGAGTTTAACAGTATTGTATTAGACTTTGGAAGATCATAGTGCACGCTTCTGGCGATTTGCCCCTATAGCGTGCGCAGATGTGTTCTGCGTTCGAAAGCGAATGAAACTATATGGTACTATGAGCTAACCAGATGTTCTTAGTTGAGAAGCATTGAACAGTGCTTCGATGGACGTGACTGATCACGGAGTCTGTTGATGAGGCGATGATAAGATCGTTTAAATGTGTCCGCGGCGACAGCGCGGGATGTTCGAGCGGAGCTCGAAGGTGTTCCCGCTGCAGCGGTGGACGGGATGGCGGCCGGACGCGGGGGCGATGCGACGGTGCTTCGGCGCGGCGGAAGTGGTAGCGGGCGCGGTGTTGGCGGTGGGCGGGGCAGGCGCTGCCGACGTCGCCAACATCGCCCTCATCCTCCTCCTCCTCTTCGCCCTCTACGCCAACTGGGCGCTCAGCGAGGGCCTCCGCGAGGCCTCCCACGCCATCGTCCTCGGCATCGTCCTCACCTGCCGCTTCGTCATCCGACTCCAGGTCAGCGACCCATCCCCTCAACCCCTTCCACTCTATCACTTCCTCTCTAACGCTGAGGTTGTCAATAGTGTCCTATGAGGTTCCACTCGAAAGACCACTAGGCTCGTGTATTTGATTCATCCGGAGTACTAATTACTAAATGGGCGGACTAGTTTGAATTAGACCCAAGGGTGACAACGATCACACGATAGTTTCGTATGTTTATCTGGGCAATTCTTAAAGTGGAAAGGGCTCCATCAGATCATTTGTTTGAATTTTACTTCCTTTCAAACCGAACGAAAGTCAAAGAGTATTTTATAGTGTCTAATGGAACTGGACATTACTGTTATGCTTAGATGCATTTAAATTTGGCGAATTTAGTTCTAAAGAACAATAAAATCAAAATTTGACTAATTAAATCCGTGCTAACAAGAAAGTACATAAGAATCATTCGAGGCACAATGTTTTATGGGGTCAAGAAAGGGAACTCAGTAACAGCCGACGAAGCGGCTAAAAACTTTCACTCAGTGTGTGGAGAGGAATGCTTGAATGAAAGAACCTGTAGAAGATAGTTTGTAAAATTCAGAAGTGGGGATTTCACTCTTTACGAAGATGGAGATCGAACCGGACGTGCAGTTGAATTTGATACCAGGCTTCTTGATGAGACCTGTCCTGCTATATCAGTTGCTGGAAGTGACAACTAGGCATACGAATGTTCATCGACATCTTCGTAAAATTGAAAGAGTTCCTTAACTTGGAAAATGGTTGCCTACCCATGAATTTGCGAAAGCGGTCTCGAATTTCGAGTTGACTTCTGCTCTTCTCTTCGAAAAGATAATGTTTCGCCAGGATAATGCACAACCTCACAGAGCAAAATCAAGTCACAAAAGGTAGCAGACCTTGGTTGAGCGAAAATTTTTTATCCACACTCGACTTATTCTCCCGAATACCTTGCTTCTCCGGATCACCGTTTGTTTTTCGCTTACAAAGTCGTTTCGAAGAAGAGCTTTTGCAACGACGCAGGAGGGGGTTGAAACTGACGTTTGTGAGTTCTTCGAATCGGAACCAAAAGAATTTTGTAATTATAAAGGTATCATAGAAGGAAGGAAGTCATAGACAACCAAGCAAAGTACATTGATGAATGATTCGTTAATTGAATGTAACATGTTGTCACTTGTTATGGTTGTTCAAAAATCGAAAGGAACTTATAGGATGACCCGATAAGTGCTGTCAAATGTACGTTATAAGGTGCTGAATGCATAGCTGATCCATCCTCTTGACCTTGCTGTTGTCTTGTATAGACGCGTCAGTGATTGTATAAGTAGTTAAATGAAGAATACTTGACGAATTCGGGCACTGTGAAGGCTCACGCATCGATGGCGAGACTTTCTGGGTTAGATATGGTGGGCTACTGAAAAGGAAGATAAAAAACCTCGATTCCGATAGTGGGTTACAATTAAGAATGTCTATGCCACAGCACAATCATGAGAAACTGGATTCATTCGATGCTCCTTTCAAAACCCCACCACTGAGATCACCGTCACTTTGCTTTAAGGGCGTTTGAGGCGTCTATGCTCTTTGCCACCGAGGTAGAACTTCATTTGTGATTGGGCGGGGTCAGCAAATAATGCCCGTTCTCACCTCTTCTCACACCTGTTTAAATTACCAAAATGGGTGAGACTTGCGTTGTTTTCTCATCCACCTGGACTATTCGAGCAGGCCATGGTACTCAGTCAAGTTCTTGTGGCCACAAGGTAAAATAGTAATTTCTCACTGATGCAACTCTACATGTTACAGTGGCGTTTTGACAAGTACAAGTAAATCCTTTAATTAGCGAAACAGAGTATTTGGAACAATTCCGGATTGTGAAAATGGAGAAACTTTAGAAAGTTGAGAAAGGTATTTGTGGCTTTCAACAGCACATTTATTAACTTGAAATATAGGTATTTAGATATTCTGGGACCTTTGTTATATCATGTGCTAATGGTTGGCATCGTCATTTCATTACAAATACATTTAGAAAACCTTATCCTAGAGAAGATTTAGTCCAACACAGTTACCTTGCAGTTGTAGATTGGGACCTTATAACGAAATCAAGTTATACCAAGGGATACAATATCTAGCTATGATAGTGTAAATTTATGTCAAGTTAAACGTTAATTTAAATACTAGGTCGAAATTGTGATGCCAATGGACGACTTCAGATGTCGTTCGCCGAAAGCTCTCATAAGTAATCAGAAAATGTTTTTGTGCTGTTACTACTGTAGACACTCCACAGAAATGAGGAGGTCGAAGATGGCTTGGACAATGAGGAGGTGGACCAGGCTTTTCGGCAGGAGCTTCGCAGCAGAATAGCCGCACTGCGAGAAACCGTTTGGGAGACCCAGCAATTGTTAAAGGAAAACCAAAGGCCAGAAAATGGCACTGAAACGAGGAAACTCAAACAAAGAAAAGGTGAAAATCAGAACAGGAAGGGCAATCCTACGAAAGCCAATCAGGATTCAAAAAAAGTTAACTAGTTGCCCTTTACATTCCATTAGAACTAGTGAACGTCTCTATGTTGTGCAAATACATTCACCGTGTCCACATACAATGTCGCAAGCACTGTCTGTTTCTTTAGTGCCCTAGTGTACTATTCATTTGCAGTTTTATGTGTCACTTTGGATGAATATGAGTCAATTATAATAAAACTTGGTCTTTTAAATTAATTTACATAAGTGTGAATCGGGATTATACCGTTAAAGAAAAGCACGTAACTAAATTATAATTCGCATATTTAAAGCAATGTGCATGTCATTTCAATTCTTAATTTTTATTTTCCAACCTCCTAAATCCTTCAACCAATGGTCATATTTAGTATAACTTCATTGCCCAGCCCTCTGCATACCTAACCATTTAATATGCTCACCCCTATTCTGTTTTTATTGTAACTTGAAGCTCGTTTAGCTAGTGGGCTGAGTCAGCAGACTATGGGCTACTAGGTTGACACTGAATAGAGATCATTTCCGCTCACAGAGATCCAAACCTTCACGGCATTATTGGCTAGATGAAATCGTTTTATTTTGAATTCTATGGCTAAATGATTATGAATGCGAACAGGAAGAGCCACCGAGTATTGTACCTAGATGGGGATCAATTCCCGAGTGCATTCTTATGATTTGCTGATAAATGTTCTTATGAATAGGTAAACAATGAACAGGAAATATTAATTATGCATTATCCAAAGTATGGACATTAAACTCAGCAAGAGTTACGTTATATGAGCTTCATGTCACTGTTCTCAGTGTAACTATATATTGAATGTAGCATAATTTTTAAGTACTTATATTCAGCTGCATTCTGAAATTCCTGTCCATGGAGTCTTAGTGTACAAGAGAGTGCCATGAAATTTTCTTTCATGATAACATTGATTCCTTATGGTGAGCATTTACAAATAGTTACGAATAATTAATTTCTAAATAATGGTTTGGTACTACTATTAAAAACGATGCTAGAGGATTTTCGATTATAGGAAGTCCATCACATATTGCTAATAAGCTCGGCAATAGACTCCCGATGCCTTTCCAAATCCCCTCTGTAGCCGTTACCTTCGATGAATATGATGAAAGCACGAAATGATCCTCACAATTCTGCAAAATAATCTACTGAAATGATGCCATTTCGTTCCAAAAGATGATCGTTGTGTTTGAAGCGCGTACTTGCGCACACGTGAAATGACGAGATATATGATTTCGTGATTCTATTTATTCGCTAAATTTAAAATCTTATAAACACTGAACCCTTGTTGGTAGAAGAAAAAGTAAAACTTATTTATGATACCATTTTTTGAAAACCATTTTATCAATTAAACATAAATAAATAACTACAGTTCAATTCTATCTAAAAAATAATAACAGCAATATAAAAAATTATCCATTTATTCATAATTTAATAATTATTGAAACACGAAAATTACATAAAACATTTTGGTTTTTATAGATGCAACGAATTTTTTTAATATATTATTGTTATAACGCATAAAATGACACAATTTTCGGCCGCGGTATTTGTATCGGTTGGCAGCTTGTTGTCGGATTTATATAAGTATCGTTTTCTACTGATCTCTTTTTCACAATATAGTATGTTTGTAAGCTGTCCACTATGATAACGAATGCAAATTCCTCAAGCGAACAAACTGGACTGTATAACAACCCAGCACAGCCTGAGAAGATGTCTGAGGTTGATACGGATGAATGCGAACCAATCACTAAGAAGTCGCGGATGGACACCGAAGAGCAGGGTGATATCAAAATTGACGAATCTGTTAAAACATGTGATGATGGGTCGTTTTTTTCAAGTTCCAGTTTAATCCCGAAGCTCACCATCGAGAAGGAGTTCAGTGATCCAGCGCTTTTAGAGAGTTTGAAAGGGAAAATCCGAAACAAAATAAGGGATTCTGTCACCAAGGCTGTGAATAGACTAGCAACCAATGTCTCGATGGCTCTTGAGGAGATTGATGCTCTCAAGAAGTTAAATGCCGAGTATGAAAAGCATGTCAAAAGATTGGAGAACGTTTCAAGGAAGGTTGAACGTGCCATTGAAGAAAGTGTAAGCATCTGTATATTTCATTTAGAACTTTATATGTTAGCTTAATTCTCATCGCCATTGATTTTCTATGATTTTCAGTTACCTCCAAAGGAACAGGTCAGTGAGGCATCGAACAAAAATGGCTTGTCCGATAGTCAATTTCTCATATCCTCGGATAAAGTTGAACCTTCAATTGATGATTCTGGACAGTGCCTTGGTATGGTTCTTTACTCTTCATAGTGTTGTTACGCTTCTGTCCTTCTAGCCTATTCTCTCATTTACAGTTTCCGAAGCCTTGCGTGTAGCAACGAATGGTGATCAATCATTTCCGACTCCTGTGGAAGCCTCAAATATTCCTCAAGTGCCTCTGGCGTCCTCAGATGAGGATCCAAATCAAGATCTTGTCCCTGTGATCGCTCCCTTGCCTGAACCTAATCACTTAACTGGATTAGCTCCCAAAATTGCTGTTCAGCCTCCGCCCGTTCTTCAACTAGCCTCCTCAGCTGAAGGTTTGTTAAACTTCCTTGCGAATCACGTCGCTTTAACCTAGTGATATAGTATGCAATGTTTTTTCTTTGCTTTCATCTCACTCGTTTCTTTCCTAAAAAATGCCATTTCGGGATATCTTACGTTGTTTTTCAGGTGGTATATCCGTCCAATGGCACGTAGAACCCGTTGATTACTCCTACGAGCCAGCGAAACACTACGAGCTTGTCAGCTATGCCGAAATGGACGTAAATCCTGCCCTTCCCCTGACCAGCGACTTGTGGCAACTTGTAATCCAAAATTCTCGCTTTTACAATATTTATATCATTCATTACCAGGCTGCTAGGTTACTAAAGCCCATATTTAAGAATATCGCCAGTTGTAATGCCTTTTTTGGTTGATAGCGAATAATGAGTTAATGTAGGTATAGTACTGTAATAGTGGTAATGGTCAATGTGGTTTCCAATTGAAAGGTCAAGTTAGCTTTAGCTGACGCCACGACGTGAGCATTCACTAACGCTAACGCATTTTCCTTTCGTTTGTCTCCTGCAGGTGGGCTACATCGACGCCCTCGCGTTGCCAATGTCTGCGAGCTTGTCCCAAGTGAAGCCAGGCACGGTTTACTACTTCGCTGTGCGGTCTAGAGACCAATTTGAGCGGTCGTCCGAGTGGTCCAACGTGCTTCCGCTGCAGATCGCGCTCTAGGTCTCCGGTCACCTCATTCCACTCTGTATGTACAAAGAAAACCGACTGTCCGTGTATTTAAGACGCTCGAGTGAACTGATAGGCAACAGACTGTATCTCTCTTCCTCTCTGCGTGTGTGTATACTTGCTCCAGTAGGTCCTCCCACTAGGTTCTTGTGTTCTCCTTGACAGAGGTGATGTATAACTCCGCGCGCCCCGATTAGAAAGTGGGAAGACACGAGCATTTGGTCGCTTTGTCCTCTCGATCGAACTTATTTAGATATTGTGCTCATCTTGCGTCAGGCCTATTTAAATATACTTTGAAAGGATGGGTGACCTTTTACTGTTTGCTCCTATTCGGTAGTGTAGTTCTTTACTAGATTTCGTCTGAAATTTCGGCTATGTCGAGATTTGTTCGGATAACCTCGCTCTGACGTAGAGCAGACGTGGTATTTCAATAAGATTTTTTACTTGTTTGGATGACGGCTGTGGTTTTATAGGTCGTATTTGTACGGTACGTCTTACTGCATGTTTCCTTAGGCTGTTAGGCTTGGTAAGTTGATTATTCGCATTACCAAACCATACTTCCCCAAAACTGACCTTAGTTTTTGAAAAGCTAGTTAATTTTTCATGCATTTTGTCCAAGATAAGGAGACCTGGAATAACCCATCGTCAAAACCTGAGTATCTGAATAATGATAGTACCGAAAATGATCTGTAAGTAGTCGCACGCCATCGATCCTCATTTTTGTGACAACAGGCCCGATACGCTCTTAGTTTGTTTAACGTAACCAGTTTATTGACCCCCTTGAGGTCGCCGGTACTGAAAACTAAAAGAGGGCTGAACGAGACTGGGTCACCCATAAACCATCTTTTCGAGGTCAGTTGATACTTTTGACCTGGTGGGTGGGTCTTTTTTTTCGTTCATTAGAATAGCTTTAATAAGGTCTCGATGACGTAACGGGTGCAATCAATAAAGATTCGAGCATTGAACAAAGCAAAGCTAACCAGTCTGTGTGATGATGAGTCACTTTGACTGGTGGATCGAAGAAACTATCAAACCATGCTTAGACGAGAAGCTTAGGCAGCATTAGCTACCAAGGCCTTCCATTTAAAGAATGGAACAGGTGCTAAAGTATTTGCACTTGGTAAAATATCTAACTCCTGTTTTTTAGAAAATCGATTGGTATATTTAAATGAAACTAAATTTTCAAATTCAAATGCAGGGTTACTATTCTGAAGGGCTGCAATTAAGGGTATCTTAACTGAAGTCCAGGAAGAAAACGCTGAGACACTAGAAGCAAACCAGGCTAGGAGGGCGTGCTCCTTTTATTGGTCTTGCGAACTGAAGTATTCACTTATCTACAAGTGTGTTTTCTACTGCTACACATCTGCATTTTAAATTCGCTACTTGCTAGCAATTCCGAGAGTGCAAGTATTGCCATTCACTACGTATAAATGCGTTTACCCTAAATTAAAGTGCTCATCAATCTGCGGGTTACTGGGGTCCTCGCTCCCATCCACGAGTGTGCCCAAGGCACCAATATTGGGATTATCTCGAGTAACTAATACACGAACTGGTCAACTAAGTAGCCTTTGCAAGGTTCACCAAACCTAATGAGCCTTTATTTTAGTTGTGCGTTAAGATACATCCTACATCAACCCTTGTCATGCATTAAGGTATTTATAAAGCCTTTTCAGCTGAATATGCATTCCAGGCAGATAAAGCACTAATTAATTATCAATGTTGGGAGCCCTAGCGTTAAATCAGCCTAGTCCGTGGCATTGAAAATCAATAAACTTGGCTCAGTCCAACATACCTGTAAGGTTCATTCATTGATGGGCCACCCTTGGGACTATGATCCTCGCATTTAACCACTGGTTTCAATGGAGACTTGGTTAGATTACTGGAGATTCTACAAACAGCAAGAACCAATTTGTGACAGCCACGCAGTACGTAATAGATCCTTTACTTGCCATTTCCTCGTATCTATTACGTCTAATAAGTAAATCTAACCATTATTGCTAATTATATTTTTAAGATGTGATTAATATGGATAGAAAGGAGCACGACTTAAGTAATAATGGTCAAAAAGAAGCAATATTATCTCTTGGTCCTAGTGTAAACAGATACAATAAAGTACTATTTTAAATTTATCCTCACCACAGAACTAATAAGGCAAACTTTAGACTAAATATTATTTCTATCATTAAAGAGAGTAATATTATTTTAAAACCTCAAATATTCACTTTGTAGTCAGCATGTGTTGGCTCGAGAGGTCATGCAGTTAAAGTTCCACAGTTCGCGCTTATGACGTATGAGCTGGCAATGGGCTATAGACACACGTTAGTTTAAACAGTTTGAATAGTCTAGAGAGTGTGGTGTCGAATTGCGATGAATTTACACTATATTGTCTTTGCTCTATCACGTGATTTTGAGCAAATGCATTTATAAATAAGGCAAACTTTCAATGATCCAGCCTGACTGGCCGATCTCTGAATTTATTATTTTCATGCATTTCTCTATTGGCCATCAAGGGCCAGATTTTATTTGTGGTAATATATTTGTAAGACCCAATAAGGCACTGAAACCTTAGTCCTGGCTCGTAAGGTCACCTGCGGTGTGATAGTCATAGGATGCATGACTCATCATAGTGGATACCAGATGTGGGCGAGGGAGTAGTGCACATAAAAATTATATATAAATATATAAATAAATATACATATAAATTAGATCTAATATTCAATCGATAAGCTTAACATGTGCGTGATAAATTGCCCTTCAATTAAGATCTACCTTTTATGAAGTTTCTCTAATGATATCAAATTCATTTGTATGCACTTTAGTACAAAGTGTATTTCTTGAAAATATGAGTCCACTTCGGCATCCACTTAGACCTATTTACGGTGCTGCTCGGATGACGACAAATCATCACTCTAAGAATAAATTTCTCGGAGAGGAAAGGAAACTTCTTCAAGTTATCTTCACCCCAAACTTACACGAACCTGAGCTCACAACGATGTCTTATAGAATTAAACTCTAATACAGAAATTGTAAGAGGTGCGTTGCACCACCACTTAATTAGTAAAGCTATAAGGATGCACTTCCACAAGTACCATCGCTTCCAGCGCCATTCAAGTTTTAGAGGAGCAACACCTTATTGATTATAGCCTTTTAACCAGTAAATGGGCTAAAATAAATGAAAACATTATGTGAAAGCTGACAATTTTAACGAAATCATTAAAGAAAATCGAGTAATTGTCGAACTCGCTCTATTAAATTTTGTTTAAAAGATTATTCATTGAAATAACCGGCACGTTACTGCAAAGGAAATAAGTTGCATCGAGCACGATCTTGAATTTCAATGGAGTGATCATTATGATAATAGAAAGATTACTTTTGATCTAAGCCTATAAAATAGTGCCGTTTGTAAATAAATTCGCAGTTTAGACACAACTTTGTGATAAAGTCTAAATGATGTCCTTTTACTAACATCTTAAGTTAGTACTCAATAAGTTGGCGCGAAACGATTTACGATTTATTGAGTTAATATCGAAAGCCATCATGATACCACGGTAATGGATGCTGAAATGCTCTAAGTCTTCCAAACTTCGCGGCCTGGCCAAATTTTAGCCATTTTAACTCGATCCCACAAATACAACTCTGCAAATGGGAGGTTTGGGAATTCATCTCATGTCCGTATTTTCAGGGTCTCTGAGAAGCGAACAAGTGAATCAAAAGCCGAAACACCATCGTTATGAATCCCATCAAAATAAGATAATCAGGATGCAAACTTTTCGGTAAAATGAATATAGTAAATTATACATGTACAGCTGCTTTACTTAATAAATATTCATTAATACTTCTAGCCAATAGCACTTTGAATGCCTGCCAAAATTTAAGCAAATAAATATCGTTTGATGTGTAAACAAAATTAAAACATAAACATTTTGTTATTTTACATTTTTGTGGAAAAATAAAATAAATTAACTTTGCACAATACTTGTTTTAATCGATTAATGCTATCTTATATTGTGTGACCAAAGGAATGTCACATTTCAAAATGGAAATGCAGCGCAGCGATGATGTGTGCTACATGACCAACACGGAGAGTGACGGCATGAAGAAACTTGAAGAACTGGTAGTTAAAATAAGCTTAAATTTTATGTTTGCAGCTTAAATCGGCGTACTCGCTCATATGTGCTCTTTCTACTGATGAGCTACCACACGCTTTCCGATTGGCTTTTAAACTTCTGGATCAAACCGGAAAGAATATCTGTTTGGCAAGAAATGTTTATCAACAGCAATGTTTCATCGGTTAGTTTTGAAGAGTGCTAACTCCAGTTTTTAGGTAATAAACGCCGGCACAACAGCTGTTCCTTTAAGCCGCTGAGGGTCAACAATGTTGGTACTACCCCTCCTCTCGACTCTACTTCTGAGCTCCGACTGAAGTACCTGCAGGATCGATTGGACCAAGGCTTTCTCAACCTGAACGTTAGTGTAAGTATTGTTGTGATCTATGGAACCTAATTTTGAAACTTGGGATTAATAATTATTTCTGAAGTAAATAAAGTATATCGTGAATTCCATAATTATGCAAAATTTTTTCATCACTATTTAATTAAATAATTTTTCACAAATGGCAAACGTGTTGAGGTCATTATGCAATTGTTTCATATCTCACCTAGGCACAAAAGGTCATTTAGTTCAGAGTTAAAGAGTTTACGCTTCTCGATTTTAATTGCAGCGTCTTAATGGGTGGGTCTTCCAAATCTGTACTTTTTAGTCGTTAAACTTACTAACTATGAACTATAAAGGGTTTGATGGGCATTTTTAACCAATTAAAGAATACGGAATTAAAATAAGCTGTTCAATTTTTCCTCTGTCGGTAACCAGTCCCGCCTGATACTTGTTTACTTTTCAACCTTTTGACTGCTAAAGAAAACGTCCTTTATGCTATGAAAAATTGGAGTTTTTCCGAAGACCTTTTGACCCGCTACTTGTCATGTTTTCATCGCCTTTTCGCAGTGTCTACCACCTTCATGCAGTTTTTTACAGTATACCTTCTGGCCATTCACAAACACGGAGAATGGGTTGGGTTGTTTTCTTGCATATCCAGAGGGGAGGTGGAGGTGGTGGAGAGAGAGGGGTTACACCAAATCCCGCTCGCAAAGTTGGGGCCCAGTTGGCTCTAAACTCCAGAAAACTCATGTTGTCACTTTCCTCCGACCTTTGCGAATTTAAAAATGTCACATAGCGAGCACAGCAAGGGAAACACTTTGCCCGTGTCCTGTGGAAAGGAATTTTTCACTCCTGTTTGCCTCCATGCAAATCGTGTATTTCAACAACCCTCCTTCTATCACGGCGATGCTAAGTTTTGATTTGCTACATTCGATGATGAACTTGTGTACTCTAGTACTCAGCATACTAGGCATCTATTAACTCCAAGTATTGAGCAAAGTTTATCAGTGTACTTTGATCCCAAAACGTCTGGATAGGTAATTAGAGGGCTATATTTATGCTTAATGTCTACAGCGACATAACTTTCATTTTAGCTTTTTCCCGCAAATAGGTTTGCCTTCCAAACCCGTGTTAGTACCAAGTGGCTTTACTACTCCATTTCATAAAAAGAGGGTCGCTTGTGTATAAGTATCAAGTAAACATGGTTTCACATAGGATTCATTGGAATGATCTCGAAGTTATAACCGATATTTTATTCAGACTAGAGAAGAATATTCCATTAAGCATTCAACTATGCTAAGGGTATTTGTCCCCTTTCTTCACAAATAGTATGTATTAGAGTTTAGTTTATTTTTACTGAATCACTGTTTTTGCCTCCTAGTAATCTCAGTTTAAAACTAAATACACAGACAAAATTAGACTTACCTTAAGAATCTTTTTATTTTACTAGCAACTAGTTAAGGCAAAGGATAATGAGTGTGATTTTCCAGCACAATAAATACGTTTGAGTCACTTAATGTCCTCAGGAGTAAAATGAACAGCTGAGAGCATGATTTTTGTCCTAAAATAGTGCTTACAGCGGGCAAGGAGGATTCGTGGGAAATTATGGTCCTCATCACTTGGAGCGACAATGACCAGTACCTGACACTTGGGGATTTTAAAATAGACGGCTTGATGCTCAATGCTAAGTCATAAAACATCCCCTCACTGCGTACGGAACCTCAAATTATCAAGCCCTCATTTCCGTGCCCATGTCCAAGAGGCATCCAACTCTGAGAAGCTCGGCCATCGCTCTCTGTCTCTGCCTCTCTCCGTGTGTCACGCTAATTATAGACCTGTCGCGTCAACGTAATTAGCCCCCTATGGATCCCCTTCTCTTCCCTCCCCACTTAACACACACCCCCTTGATATCCATTTAGTATTGCACGCCTGTCCAGACACGTATTTCCATACAGTGTATAATTAATTTAAGCCTAAATGATCCTGTACTGGGGTTCTTTTATGACGGTATAGTGAATGAGCTTAGAACCACTCTGTTGCATCCCACTTATGCTTGTCGGTTACTCCGTGAATATCTCACATAAAAATGGTGCACATTTTTAACCAGCATTAACTGAGGCTGCAGTTTCTTCATTAGGCTTAAAATCTGTCGATAATGATGACCATGTTCACTTTATTGTACCGCATACACCACGAGTGTTACAACCTGCTAGCCAGAGTTGATGTTTGGCTTGTTCACTGGCGTCACAAGTGCAAATTTTGTGTCCAAAACCCAAAGTTCCTGCAGCTAGAAGAAACGACCCACTTGCTGACATTTACAAATCAACTCGAAATCTGATACTAGTCGGACAAAATTTGTGAGAAAAATGTACAAAAATACTTGCTTGAAATTAGGTTATTTTACCCTGACATGGAGCGCAGCTCCGGTTGCTGCTGCTGCTTCTTTCTTCGCGACATTAATTTATTCGTCGGACTCCGTTTGTGAGATTGAGAGAGATGCGGGGGGACAGAAAAACCCACTTGTCGAAAAGTCGTCTGCGAAGATGCAAATTTTCATTTTTAAGATTGCAAAAAGAGCATTTTGATCTTATCATCGAAATGGTTTAAAGGTACTAGCGATAGTGCTGCATTTCCATACTAAAAATAGCACTGTGGCATCAGCTACTGTCAATCCTCGGTTTTCGTGTAACAAGTGTGTACATTATACGTGAAACCAATGGTAAGATGCATATTTTATCGTAAGATTTGGTTCTATCCTATTAGTATTATCGTATAAATAACCATCAATTATTAGTAGCTAGATATGTGGTTTCCTCTAAAAATCAGGGTTTTATAGCCTTTTAGCAATTTTGAAAGATAGAACAACACAATTGTTGTTCTTCTAAGAACGTTTAACATAGTTCCTTTTCTTGCGGCAAACTGATACTTCTATCTCGCAATTAGTGGGGCGCTCTATCAGTATTTTTAAGTACCTCCACGAAGAGAGACTGATGTTAGAAAATCGAGATTGAAAACCCCTCATTTAGCTTAAAGTTTCTTAGATAAGATGTTGTCCTACCTGTTTCAGTATTCTGTCATAAAACTAGACTCCTTAATCCAAATACTTCCCCACTTCCCTATAAGCATTGAATTTCCTTTCCTTGGTTGATACGTTAATTTTCGATTAGAATCCTCTTTTTTCAACAAACATTTGCCAAAAAATCTCACTGCTGTGAACAAATTGTGCATTTTTCTCTCCCACACTACGCAATAAGGCGGGGACAAGGTGGGTGGGGTGGCTAAGGAATTCCGACTTCTCGCGAGGCCAAAGTGGTGAACCTCCATCCCCGCCTTTTTTATGCCACCAAACACCCAGCCGCCTGTTGGAAAAGAGGGTGAAAACTTTGTTCCCACCTGGCATGTTTTCCATCCCCCCTCCTCCTCCTCACAACGTGGGTGTCGACTGTAGGTCAAAAAGTATTGGCCGCGCGCGCTCCCATGGTATGACAGCTGACCACAGCCACGGCGACACAAAATGCTAGAAGAGGAGCCCCAGCACTGCACACGCGCGCGCACGTGTGTTATTTGCACCTCGGAAATCACATAAACGGTTTTTCACACATGGTGAGGTTTTCGGACGCACGCACTGGTGCACTAATATTGCCCACATCGCTTTGCTCGACCGCGGTTTCGGCGCTGTCACAGATTTACGATCCCGTTTAGCTGTTTTGCTGCTGCCACCACTAGTGGGTTCTTAAGGGCAGCCAGGCCCACCCTGACTGTGGCTGTGGTGGCGGTGGCGGCAGTAGAGGGGAACATAGCCGCTGCGGCGGCAGCCGACCAAACTGTTTGTCTGTTTTGTTTTCTTAATGCGCGACCACGCTCCAAGCGCACACACTGGGCGAGCGCCATTATTAAATATTGCCATCCGGCCTCCCTCCCCTGTCTCCGTCCCTCTTTCTGCATTGTTTGCTCGCTTGCGCCTGTTGGGACTCTCTTTCCCTCCCTGCGGTGCAAGAAATTATGGCGAAAACTAATGGGAAAACACCTCCAAGAAAAAGCAGGATTTATCACTCCAACTGGTGGAGAGAAGGCCTGCTTTTTCTCAAGTCAAGCTCGGGCTTTAACCACCACAGGAGGGTTGGCTAAAGGAAGCCTTGTTGAAGATAAAAAAATGCACTTTTTCATGGCAGTTTTGGCTTAATATCAACATTTCCTCTATGTAATAATCATTCAAATTATAGAGATCGGTAGACACTCAGGGCTATCAGGCATTGGTAATCAATCGACAAATATTCACGCAGATTGCTCTCATACATGACCATTAATAATGGAAGGCAAGATTCACCCACGAGATCGCACATGAAGGAGGCGATAGTTTCATAGCGTGTCCTATTTGTTTGACAGGATTTTCTCTAAAGGTTCCTAAAAGCCGCAAAATTAGTTCCTGAATCATCAAAAGAATTCTTGTTTTGAACGGCCGCACAGTTCTCAGATGCTTTGTTTCATCAACTCAGTGATTCACCCCATTCTGGCAAGGAGGCAACAAATAAAAAATCGCATCTACGAGGGAGGTTTTCTGAGTTGATAAAGGGCGAAGGAACAAATTGCGGAGGGCAATAAAAGGGAGCTTTTTGAAGTAGCTTAGTGAGGCTGGCGGGAAAGAGCGCAAGATGCTACTGATTATAAAATCGTCGTCAACACTGAATATGCCGAGCCGTCGCGCAGTCCTACTCACTCCGTCACTCACTGGCTTTCTCACATGCTCAGAGCAAAGCGCGAGCAAAGGCAGCCGCCGCAGCAACTTTCGTCTGCAAAACCGGCCCGAAAAACCGAGCGGGCAAGAGGCAGGCAGTGCTGCCAGCAGCAGCCAGCCATCTTGTTTTTCCGCGATTGGCGAATTTTTATGGCTCAAACGACGACGACGGTGGCGGCGGCGGCGGTGGCGACGACCACCTCGACTCTCAGCTCGACTCGCCTTTGTATGGTACGCATGCACGCGCGCACTCATGGCGTGCTCATGTGTTTGCTTAGCGGGTGCGCGCGCTTTTCGTCACGTCATCATAGTCGCACCTCAAACAAACAAGCAAACCATCACAGGTGGTCGCACATCCGCACCCTGCGTCTCACTGGGCGGTCTTTCAAATTTCCCTAGCTCTGTTTGAGGGGCGGAAAACAGACACACAAACAGCCCACACCCGTGGGCGAACGGGCGGGAGGGTGGGTGGTGAGAGAAAGGAGAAAAATGCTCGAGTTTGCCCCTGCCTCTTTGGTGGCGGGGTGGGGGAGGGCGCTTAGTTTCCACAGAACCCTCTCTCTCCACTCAGTCTGTCAAGTTAAGTTGTTAGGTTGTGCGCAGGCAGTGTGTGAGTCGACAGTTTGCCCTCGGTTTTTCCTCGCATTTTACCGGCCCACTTAAACAAGCATTGGACTCCCCCTCCTCTCCCTCTGGCATTCCCCCGCTCACCCTTCAAACCAGTCCACTTGCCACACACACAACACACCCTAAACTAGGCAGAGGCTAGCGCTCTACCGCAGGGACACACAAAATTTAGCATTTGTGGTTTTGCAAAAACGCAACAAACGACTGTTTTAAGGCACAAAACTGTCACAAACACCCACCGCACGCGCTCGCGAGTAGGCGTGTGCGAGAGAGGGAGTGGGAACTAGCTGACTGAATGAGTTAGCCAGCAAGCGAGCAGAGTTGTTAGCCCATTTCCAGCGCACACAAAAATTCATCTCTCTTCACTTTGTGCGGTTTTAACAAAAGAAATAACACGCCACTAATTAAGAGTTATGCTGCTTGTGTCGCTGCTGCTCTAGCGCCCACCGACCCGCGATCCCTTGAAAGGCATAAATCTGGCAATGGAAAAAGCGGAAGGTAGAATCCCACCCACAGTGCAGAGATCGAAAGCTCAATTTCCTTTTTCGTTCGGCTTTTTTTCTGGCTCAGATCGATTAAAAGTACCTCACCAGGGGAATGGATATGCACGCATGTTTTCCAAGTAAAACTGGAGGGAATTTGTGCTTGATGAAAGCGAGAGAGAGAGAGAGGGAGCAACTGTCACTACTAGTAGTGGTGGTGGTGGTGGTGGTATTGGGGAAGAACCAGTCAGGAAAACCATGTAATAAAAGCGACCAATACACGTACCACCAGTGGTGCCAGGGTGGGAAGGCTAATGGGTAGGCGTCTTTTCGCTGGACCACCCAAGAACTGCCATTATTTTTCCATTCATGCCTTCGTGGACGCACTCTGGAAAATATCACCTTTTCCCTGGGAGGGTTCTCTTTGCCCTCACCAAGTATTGAAAGAGGACCGGGGGGAGAAACCAGAAGAGCTGTTGAATGATGTTTTCACAGATGCATTTCGAGACAACCAGATGTTGCCTGTTGGAAGATCCCAATGGGTGGTCCTGTTCCCCTTTTTGACTCGTGTTTGCCAAGGCGGGCAAAATTAGGACCCAAGAGGCGTAAGAGGCAGCCTCTTTCTCAAGGCGTCGACAGAAGGTAGCTTACTTTCTCATCAGAAGAGCTGCATAATCCTGAGAACCGCTAGGGGGACCACCCAAGAGAACACTCCTGCTTCTGCTCCTTCTTCTTCTTCTTCCGCGCCTTCTTTTGAGCAACCCTACCAAAGGCGTTGTCTTGGCGGCCCTCTTGGTGGTTGATTTTGATGTTGCGAGAGTGTGTTCGTCTGTGAGAATGATTATCCTCGCTTCATTGTCGGTGGGGGGCAAGCAAACACTTTGATTCACCCGATCGCCGTTTTCCTCCGAGTGCTTTTTACTTATTCACATTGAAGCCCCCCAATAAGTGTTTCAGAATAAGGTTTCCAGCTGAAAAAAACTTGTAAACTGAACAGTTCGTGCTGCGAAATTTTGAGACTGTAAAAGTGATAGAAGTTGCGTCTGTTGACTAAAAAATATTCATGTTTTCGGTGACAGGTTGGTGTCTAAATACCTTAGTTTTACTGGTTCCTATGGAATGAAAGTACATGGGAAAAAAGTTGTTAGAATTTTACCTTCCATTTAGCAAATATAAATATATATTTCTCACTAAAATGTAAATAATGCGATCGAAATTTATCCTTCATTTGTAAATGTGGTTAATTACCACTAAAATTAGTTTAATTTTAGAAGTGGAAGAAAAAGTCGACGAATTAATAGTGCTTCGAAGAAGCGATCTCATTTCGTTGTTTTAATCTTGTAATAAGGAGGAAAAACAAATTTTATCGCCCGTATCTCTCCCTGTCTCACTCTATCGCGCTGGCACAGCCATTCATTCCATCAAAAGGAATTTAACTATTCACAATGCTTTCGCAGGTGTGAAAAAAAGCTGTAGTTTTTGTGACAGCTGATAATTTAAAGAAAGGAAAGACACGGCAGTACTGAGGTAAAAAGGCGAGAAGAAGAAAAACAAGGAGCACTTGTTTTTTAGCCATTTCACTACATTCTACTATTGCTACTACAAGTTTGAAATCGCAAACAGGATCTCTGTGGGAGTTAAGGCCGTGTCTTTCTCCAGGCACTGACCCCATAAACTCTAGTTCTTCAACTCTAGTTTGGTAAGAGTTAAATACCCTTGTATATTTCCTGTGCCAACTTTAGTTCACCCAGAAAACAATTGCAGCGTCTGTATAAGTCCAAAGCATTGCTAGCATGTAAACATAACTCACCATATTGGTTTGCTTTCTTGGTAGCCCCATTTAAGTGTTAGCGATGCATTTCAAAGCTGTGAACTAAACTCAAGGGTCTTGGATGAACAGGTGTATTGCCAAATTGAAAATTCTGTTAATGGCCGATGAAGTGGGAAATCAAATCCCTCCAATCAGAAAGATAGTTATCGCTGTATGGCAAGAAAATTTCGCACTATTTATGCATTCATTGTGGGATGTATTTAACAATTTTCTGTTATTTTGATTCAGAATACATTGTTGAGGTATGGCAATGCTTAGCTTATATTTTCAATCTTCGATGCTTACAAACTGATCTTGACACAAAGATGAGATCTAACTTTTAGCTGTTTTATTCCTAGTAAGTGGCAGCGAATCTTAATAATTAATGCACTCTTAATACTTCAAAAATCCTGATCTTTAATGAGATCTGTAGGTTTCGAAAGTCGTACATGTGACTTTCCGCACTAACCTTTAAGATATCGATAGTAATTTTACGTGATTTTAGATTACACAAATCGCATTAAAATCGAACTCCTGATCAATGATGTAAAATTTTTTAATGATGACAAATCTAAATCCTGGCATAGAATGTTCTCTATGAAATAAAATTCAAATTAGGTTGGTGAACAGAAAAAAATGACAGAATCCTGTTTTCTAAAATTCGGATGTGCTTAACTGCCGTTAGTGGGGACGAAACAAAATCAGAAAATCATATGATTCGGTCTAGAACGATCCTTTCAGGATTTAATTTAAATGCCTTTGTACACCCCATCATCCTAATATCATAATTCTTTTCAAAGGCTAAGGTTTTTAGGGCATCGAATGCTTATTTTCCTTACTATGACCACTTCCAGGTTTCTCTTTCTTAGCATGAAGTACATCATTCGAAATCACTTTAGCCCTAGAGCAGAGCTTTTAAATGAATGAGGGTACCTTCTTTTGATTTTTGCTTTTGTGTCCTGATAAATGAGTTGAACCTCCATGAAAGCAATTCTACAAAATCATCCTAATCTTTTGAACCATGTTAGTTGAATTGGCTACAACGACAAATAATGTATATTTCTTAAGCCTTCAAGAAGGATAGGTCAACATATACTTGTTAAATAAATATTTAACCTCTAATTCCAAAACCTAGTCTTCAAGATGCATGATTTTTTAAATCAAGGAGAGCTAATTGCTGTGCAAATAATCCGTTCTCTCGACCACCCAAATATCAGTGGGAGCAAAAAACTGTTCTCCATACTTAATGCCACTTCAGAGCCAAAAAGTAAGCCCCTATGTGGGAAGAGTGTGGGAGGAATAGAAATCGGCTCGCATCTCCTCCACACTGAGGGTGAAAGTGGACTGAGGAAAAAAGGAAGTAGCGTGATAAGAAGAGAAGAAGAGGCATATTTGCGCTTGCATCTATCACACTCAAAAGGATCCGGCATTTAGTGCTCAGAACTGCCTTCATGAAGGGAGGAGAAGTGGAAGAGGGGACAAAAAGCGGGGGATTTCTCTCTTCGCCCCTCCCTTTCACTTTTTGGCTGTCTAATGAAGGCGTCAAAGTCTCGTGCAACACTCCCACTCACACGCTCTTGCGGCCTTTTTAGCTAGTGTTTGGTCATGGCCGTACTTTGTTGATTTTCCGGCGGACAAATCGCAGCGCGATTAAAGAAAAGAAAAGGGCGCTGAGGAGGAGGAGGCGATGGGAGAAAGAGAGATCCGACTCTATTCTTTTCATCCTTTTCATGCACCTCCTCATGCAGAAAATAGGCTTAGGCACTCGCATAAATCGGGTGTGTTACGAAGGCTGAACGACGTTACGGGACACCTGATTTCGCTTTTGGAATATCATTTGACTCTCTTTACTCGACTTCTGAAACTACCTTTTTAATTGCTTACAAAAGTTATAAGTTCCTTATACCACAAATTTAGGGCGACATTAATAGAAGGAAATTGCAAAAACTGTCGTCTATAAACACATAAATTATTTCAGCTCTGAAGTAAAGCATAGTTTTACATAAGAGGAAGGTCTTTTGCCATCCCTTTCTTGTCGAACTTTTCCGAAGGAATTACGGCGGCTTAGAATGGCCTTTCGTTAGAACTATAATAAAAAGGCCAAAGTCGGTTAGTTTGTTTGGGTGTAGATGTTCGAATCCAAGGCTTTACATAGAAAAGCCTAGAGTTCTGGATAATGCCTACTTGAAAAAATCAAATTTACTCAAACCTTACTCCTCCTAAGCAGGTGATGTAGGCACTTTCTTATAACTCAAAAAGTTTCGCTATCACAAACATGATTTCAATTGCTCCAGTGATATTTTTAAAAAGGCGATTTTCACTAATAAATGTAACCAGTTTTATCCTTTTTCTACTCCGAAAACAATCACGATACTGCCAAATTCACTGCCTTCCCAGAAAAGCAGAGCTTTCGCAATTTTTGATAGGTTTGAATAAACTTTGTCAGGCCTAACAAGGGGAGACGCGAACAACTCTCGTATGCTAGCTGAGAGAGGAAGGAAGAGAAGTATTCAAGTGATTCCCTGATGGCCGTATGTCAAACATTTTGCGCCTGCACACAAGCAAACACCAGAACCTTGAATTTCGCTTTTTGCCTCAGCTTCAACGCAAATGTGACGCTAAAAACTTTTATTCACTTTGTCAAGATATGGAATGTACTATATTATTGTGACATTCATACATCCTAATTCGAGAGTTGAGGAACATCTCAGATGATTGCTAGGCCTGTCCTAGCCTGCAAATTGGAATTTAAACCAATGTAATAGTGGCTTTTTAAATCGCTACTATAGGTCTTCATAGCTTCGTCAAATCACCTCGTTCACTTGAAGACGAGTTAAATTCGAAAGCACAAAATTATATTCCCTCTGCCCTGCTCACTTGTGAATGCGCAGTGTGTACATGTCACCATCCCTTGAGTGTGGTTTCCCTTTCAAAGCGGCTGGGGAAAGGTGTGAAGGGAAGCGTCCCTTAACCACCGGAAAGATCAAAAGATAACCATGAGGGAACACGATGAGAGAATGAGGGAGCAGTATATCGTTACACTTTTGCGCGTTCTCTCTCGTCCTAAGTAGCGTGGCTAGACCCCCTCCCCTCCCATAACGCAGGAGCAGCAGGTGAAAACACACATTAGTCGACTTGGTCGCATGGGAGGGGGGCGCGTTTTATTAGTTTCATGCCAACCTACGTAACAACCGCAGGGAGAGAGAGAGATCATAATTATGTGAGGATTTTATATATTTAAGCGTGCTAGAATGGCTCTCACCACCCCCCTCGGTCCCTACTCTTTGTGTCATGAGTGTAACAAAACATCAGAGGGCTATAAAGCCACCGATCTTACTCAAATTTTAATATTTCCCTCTAAACTTTCTATGGGACCCTTTCAGTCGACTAGTAGGCAGATCAGTTGACATCGTGACCATCTGCTGGTATTTCTTTTAAGTGCTTTTGTGGCAAATTTCACCCCTCAAATTAATTGCACTTTGGCTTACAAGAATTTTCGTATTTGTATATTTAAAGAGTCATGTTTAAAGAGGAAACACGACTATTATATTCGATTTACTGGAGTTTGATGTTTGGCCATACAGTTCCATAATTTTTTCCCCTTAACTGCTGTCAAAAGAGCACTGATTTTCTGCTAGTTTTAATCCGTTATTGGCCTATGAGCCTACTAAAAAATCCTGTAAGTAGAGCAGGGGATAGTTCATTGCCTAAATTTATGCCAACGGTGAGTACAAAATGAGGTGCTGAAGAAGACTGGATATACTAGAAGATAAATGTTTTGTGCACTGGTGGGTAGGAGAGACGCCCATAACCCCCCTCCTTCTCCTCCTCCTCCGACCTTCCACTTGTCAAAACACCAATAGAAGGCGAGAATGGAATGACTGACTGAATGACTGAATGAATGAATGCGGCACTGCCCCATGCCCTCCTCCCCGGCGGCTATTGTAAATTATATGCGGTTTCATCAAAAGTCTTCCTCGCCCCACAGAACGGTACATGATGATGCTCACGATTGTTCTCAGGGGAAAGGGGTGGAGTACGTTCTCCCCGTGGTGGGGGTGTGAGTGAGCTTGTTTCATTGTCCCCTGGTAGCTTCCCTGCCCGACATACTAGCTAATGATAATCCTGGCTTTACTATCTATCAGTCCATCAATCTACCTGCATATCTATAGGGTGTTCTCCAGAGAAACTGCATAATTCAAGCACACAGAAAGCAAGCCAGCGAGAGAGCTGAAGAGGGGCAGAGAAGAAGAAGAATTGTAAATAAGTAATGACGATTTCGCTGTTTGGGTGGTGTTGACAACCCCAAGGGATTGCTTCGGATAGGTGCAGAACCGTGACGAAGGTATTCCTCAGTGAAATACCTCTCCACTCTGCTTCCTTCTTTCCTTTAGATGAAACAACTTATATTAGCCGAAAAGTCACTGCTTCGAAAACCTTGTCAATTTTGTGCAGTGAACAGTTGATAAGCACCTCGAAAACATGATGGAGTCCCTGGTTGTGTTCCAATCAGCAATTCTGGTACTCAGTAATTAAGACGTATTCGCTAATATTAAATGGTTTATCAATTTCTAAACAAGCAATTGGAATATTTACTAGAATCAGGAGTTAAACTGTTGGGAAAAGGTCTATGCCATTGACTATCCTGAATCTCTTGTAACAAACCTCATATTAGCAAGACCAATATTTCATACGCAAAGCCATTTTTTGCTGTGGAATGGTCCTGGAAATTTCCCATGCTTCGACGCTATTACATGTGCTTTATTTATGTAATATGGCTAAAAAAGCTCTAAAAGGGAATAACATAAGAAATCGTGAATGAATGCATTTGTACTAAAAGAAGAAGTATCTCTCCACTGAAGGGTAGAGGGAGGGCAATATTTTTCCTCGCAAAGCAAATTGTGCGCGTTTCTCGAGCTTCGACTTGTAAATTTTGCGAGTGCTAGTGTTTCGCCTCGGTGAACAGCGGCCACCTACTTCGAAGAGGCGCTCTCCATTGGCTACTGCTGCAGTCTCTAACCGAAAACTCTGTTCGCACAATTTCTTTGACATAACACAAATATATTTCACTCTTCCCGCCCGCACGCAACCTGGAAGCGAACCCACATAAAACCACCTCTGTCAGTGGAGAAGGAATTGAGTTGAAAAAGTTACAAAAAGTCTTGATGAAAAGTTCTTGCAAGAATTAAGTTCTCAGCATCGGGATTGTTGGATCGAGCCACCTCGAGCTGTTCCGTGTTGTTATTTATAGATTCCAATAATTTTCAACTAACTTTCACTTTTTAACTTAGGAGATTTCAAAATTTTGCTCTCTAACCCAATATTACATAATTATTTGAGAAAAACACTGATTCATTTAACTCCCTGTAGTGTCACCTTTGCTAAAATGCTAATTTAAGCTTAAACAATGTGCTTAAAAGTGATTATATTCCTAACTGCTTCTTAAATAACGTTTTGACTGTTCTTTTCAATTTTTAATAGAATTTTCATTTCCATGTTTAAATGCACTTTTTAATTTTAAATCTCCTGATTGAATTGGAGATAGGTGAGGAATCTTTTTCTTGTAACCATAATCATTCCTTCTTCAAAATACGTTTAATTATGAGCTGTTATGTCCATCACAGAGTATATAAAAATTTGTGAGAAATCAGTTACATTCCATACTTGCATTTTTAATAATTTTGTGTCAACAGCCAATTGCCTGCATTTAATTCCTAACAGTTTCCTTACAAAATATGCAGATTCACATGGATAATGTGAACACCTCCACATCACTAATTGGTTGGATTTGATATGAAGAAAACTTGCCTAATGACCTTTCTGAAGATTTGCCCTCCTCAGCAATTAAAGATAAAAAGATGGGGAGGTTGGAGAGGTACAACGGTTTAAATTTCCGTTGATATTTACATCTCTCTCTCTCTCTCTCTCTGGAGGAGGAATAGCCCGACGCTATTGGGACAGGAGAAGAGAGAGTGAATTTGTGCTTTTTTTTCGCGAAATTGGACAATTAGCCCATGGCTTTGCTGGGTTCTTGGAGGAGGAAGCGTTGACTGGTCTTATGGTCTTCAAAAAGACCGTATCTCTGGCACACAAAGTCCGGCGTTCGTTTGAACCGATCGGCTAGGTGAAAGTAGAAGAGAAAGGAGAAGGTGACGCGAAAAAGAACTAGGTGGAAGATACCTTGACTGGGTGGGCGAAATTTATGCATTCCGAGACATTTTGCCTTAAATATCAACCAACTCCCAATGTTTTTCGGCTCCCCACCACCGGCAGCCCTTTTCGGAGGGCTGACATTTGAAATATCTGGTTTCGAAACACAGGGAACAAAAAAGCGGCTCTTGCTGGGGAGGCAAGAATAAATTGATAGTAGAAGCCACCTATGGGTTTGTGTTCAGTGTGCCTTCTTGTACCTCTGACTTGACTAAAGTGCCAGTGTGCATCTTTATCCATTGCAGGAAAATGCCAGTAGTGACAAGATAGGAGGCAGTAATGGACAAGAAGACTTCCGGTCGGAGGCATCGGCTGCTGATTTTACTTCAGCTCAACCCGTGTCCGATCACTACGAATCCGGATCGCAGAGCAGTGGAAAAGACACCGTTGACGCCAGTATTCCAACCAACTGGCTCAACAAAATGAAGGACGAGACTGCAGAGGATGGTTCTGGCAATCCCCAGTCACCGAAGGAAATGGGTCTCGGCAACAGTATTCCCTACCCCCAGTGCTCATCTGCTCCAACCCTCACCGCTAACGCCAACACAACTTCATCTTGCACTCAGTCCCCCAAAAGCAGTCTAGTGAATCCCAACTTTCCTACTCGTAAAGATAAGCGTCGTCATGGGGGCTTGATGCCCCTCCCCAATCCACCGTTTTCTCGTCTCTCTGAAGTGGAATTTTCACCAAAACGTCTACCTGAAATCCCTCCTCCCAATGTTCCTGGGTGCCCTTCAAAGAACTGGAAAATCACCCACTCAGATCGTCTCAATGCACTCATCGACGAATGCGAACGCATTGTGGACGGACGTAAGGTCTTCAAGTGCAAGTTTTGTGGGAAGATGTATGATATCAAGAGCAGCATGCGCTACCACATGAAGATAATCCACCTCCAGTTGCATTTACGCACATCCGAAATGCAATGTCGCATTTGTGGGAAACAGTTCACCTGTATCAGTGCTGTCAATCGCCACCAGCTGAAGTGCTCAGCTAATTCAACTTCCAATTTCACCTCATCCAACCCCATTCAGTCATCTTGTGGGACCACTTTTCTGGGAAAACCAAGGCAGTCTTCCCTGTCCACCTTCTCAAATCAGCCTTCATCGGCTTTCTTGAACCTCAACGCCACTCCGGGAATGCGTTGGAGCAGCAGCAGTGGCAGCAGTGGAAGACAGTCGAACCAACCAATCAACCCCCAGAATCCCTTCACCTTCTCTCCTACTCCCGACACCACAGCCTATATCTCTCCATCGGTCACCACGGCTTTCCCTAGTCAGCCCTCTCGTCCCAGCTTCGATCTAGAGGCCTCACGCTTCTCGGCAGGTGGCACGAATGGTGCTCAGGACATCTCGCCCCACCATTTAGTTCACTCAGTCCACAATCTCGTGGACGGTATGCCTCAACTATCATTTAATGAGGTATTTTTGGCCAGTTTGGGTCGAACAAACGGAGCTAATTCGGTTGAACGCAAGCCGGGGATGTTCGATGAAGGCTTCATGGGAGCCGCTGCTGTGGCAGCCGCTGCGCACAACTTTCTTGCTCCATCTCCGTCAAAGAGACTGCGAAAACCCGACACTCCCAACTTCTCTATGGACGGGAGAATCGGTGATAACCTCTATGAGCGACTTTTCCCCTCCCAGACTGAAACTGTCAACAATGCCGCTGCTGTCGTAGCCGCGGCTGCGGCTGCCTCAGGCACTGCCATCGATCTGTCACTCAACGCTTCTTGCTAGAAGGGACGCGCAAGCGGTTGGAGGCTCCAAGAGTAACCCAATTCACGTGTCCATCGTAGCCATGATTAGTAAATGAGTGTGTATAAAGAAAGCGGTACTTATCCCCCTTGCAGTTGTCACTCCGTCCCTCCTCTTTGTTTTTCTCATCGACTCTGCCCCTCATCTCGTTTGGCCCTCCCCTCTCTTTCGCCCCAGTGCTTTTTCTCTGCATGCGCATACGCCGATTATACAAAAACTGCATTCTCACACGACTACACTCTCCCTCAAGAAGACGAAGTACCTAGACTTCACGCATTCACTCCTTTCTTCAAGTAACTGAACAGTAAAATCGGGCTCTCTCAAACGACCAAGCGTATGTGCATTTATACCTTTTAAGACTGTATGCATATAAACACTCATTGAAAATACAAACCTGCTTCCATATCCAAAGCGCTCTGGTTGCTCTGCTTGAGGGTATGCCTGCTGGGGGGTGAGGTTGGCGATAGGGTAACATGACTTTTGATGAATGAGTATCTCATGAATTCAGGTCAAGAGGGTGACTGACAAGAGGAATTGAATGTTCTGTGGTTTCTACCCGCATTTGATCATCTCCACTTTGGGGCAGTGAGTACTTCACTACTCACACAGGAGAAGATAGATTGGTGGTATGTGTCACACCAGCGCTGGGATGTAACAGTAAAAGAGAATCTGACAAAAAATATATGAGCCTCATCAACCATCCAACTCGCAACATTTAAATGACTAAAACACCATCCTACGAGTTTTCATGCACGAATTGCTTACATATTAATTTTTACCCACATTAGCGTTTTTAAACAGTAGTAGTTTCATTTGATCTTAATCACTCTACATCTTGAAGGGAAATAGCCAATTAAGATCCTAAAATCTCAATGTTATTTACAGTAAAGAACCTGAATCTTTTGGTATTATAGGCTTATTTTGGTACTCTCTTTTTGAGCGATGATCATTTGAGGCTGGTGGCAATATTCCTGACACCATAGATCAAATTAATTAAAATTTTTTTCTAACTGATGCCACCACCGGTGGAACAATATTAATTTTTAAAATCATTTCCAAATCTTTACATGCTTAAGGAAGAAATATCCGACTAAAATTTATTGATATTTCAAAAAACGAACTAAATTCCATGACCCAAGCTGACAATCAGGCAAAAATTGAGTTAGTTTTGCCGTTCGTATTGTAAGGCTAAAGTTTTAAGAGGAAATAAAAATATTCGCTTGGGTTTTCGTTGCTAAGTTATTAATAAATGCTGATTCAACTCTTTCAGGCATTATGCTAGCCATTAGCACTGCAGCTAACGATGCAATTATCGAAATAACTTGAGATGACTTAAAGTGGCAAAACGTTCCAGGCTGGATCGAATCGGTCACCTATTCAATCGTCTCTGAACTTCTGGTGTACGTGTAACACATTGCTTGCGCTCGTCTTCTAATAAGAACGAACACATTTCGAGGGGATTTTATCACATGCCCGATGGGAAATCGCGAGTTTCGCCGCTTTTATCCACTTTCATCTTCACCGATACCATTTTCACACATCTGGGAGCGAAGAAAGCCACGCGAATACGCTACCCCATAGTGGTACTGCAAGCCTCCCCGTAGAGGCACACTATTGCCATCGACGGCTCGAGTCTAACTTGATAAAGTTATTTAGTACATTTTAGTGAGATCATTTCGTAGGCACTAATATATGTAAATCAATCATTTTTATACATATTTTGTCTAGGATATATCTTTTGTACTTTATACATTTTAATCCATCCGCGAGCAGGAAGCTGATATAGCACAATTTCATATAATTATCGATTTGCTTCAAAATGTTTCGAAATCCATCATTTTATCATGACAACATAGTAGACATTGTTGCCACTGAATTCACTAGCGTTATAAAAGATAAGGTTCTTTTCATTAACGAGGTTGTCAATTTTTCACATTGTTTACATCCCTAGATTCTTTAATACTTTGGCTCCTTTTGATCATATGCCCTTTGGTTCGTTACCCAGACAGCATATTTAAACTCAATTACTTTGACTTAGCACTGGTAACCTTTATGAGCCTAATAACATGTTCGATGTGGATTCCATTTTTACTTCACCTATAGGCAACTAAAGTACAATTGTGGTGCTGAAAGTATAGAGGGGGAGGAAACCTTTCGGGGGTAAAGGGAGATCTGTAGAGAACATGTGCGTGCTGCCGCGCCTCGATTTCTCACCCTGCTAGCTTGTTAGCGCGAGGCGCACTGTGATTAAGCATTTTGATTGGCTGCCTAGCATGTCAGCTGCACAAAAGAGCCAATCAGGAAAAGCGCTTATCCTACTGCCCTCGCGTCTCGCTGTCAACCAATCAGAAGGCGAGGGGACTACAATTCCCATTGTACTCGTTGATTTCGATGATCAGATGAGAAACTGTACTAGAAACCGATAAGATCTGAGCACGGAAGGAATCTGAAGTTAGGTAACAATAATTAAGAGTGAATTCAATAGAATCAGACAAATTGCTACAGTGTTTATGCTATGAATACCACATCCTCGAAACAAATAATTTTAATATCTCATTAAAATAAAATATTAGTGATGTCTTTTTAGATGAAAACCATGAAAGGGAAACTGCATTTGAATCGCTGTTATAAGGTCAGTAAAATGCTCCAAGCTAGAATTATCAAGTAATCAGCACTTAATAAATACAGTAATATTTGAGCTTTTTATTTGCAAACTAAGCAGCTGGCTTTTGATTCGTACAAGAAAATGCATTGCTAATTTATAGGAACTCAATACTTTACTGGACAGCAAGAAAAGAAGGCCATTTCATGAGGATCGTAAATCGCAGCAACTGCAACAAACAGAATATTCCTCATCTATGCTAAAGTGTACCTGGCAAAGTACCAATGAGTTGCAAATTGCAATTATACCAGTTTTCATTTCCATTTTCATTTTTTAATTAATAGGGTGCTCACAATGCTGTAAGGAGAATTTGCTAAATGCCCAATATGTACTTGCCAGCAATGCGTCGAATATTTTTTTACTCACCTAGGATTCATGATTTTTAAGATACTTTATTGACTCTGTCCATGAATCTTGAAATTTAAGATTACCAAATACTCTATTTGAGCAATTGATTGGGCGGATCCCAATAGAGCAATATATCTTCTACACTTTAACCATAGGAACTGATTGTCATATCCATTGTGACTACCTAATATTGACCTAACTACAGTGGTGATCCTGAATTCTACAGTCATCTGAATTCAACATTAGTTCCTCCAGGATGCAGAATTTTTTGTAGTTTCGGCCACCTCGAGTATTCATTTTTGGTTTTCCAGCTTTTTGGAGCGCAATAAGTAGCCACCATAGTTTTATTTTGACGATGGACGGCCCGAACCATCACGAGACTTGAGAAATTAGGTAGGTGGATCCAGTCAACCATTCCCGTTGTCGTTGCCTAAATGAATGAAGAAGGGTTTGAACTGTTGAGGGAAGCCTTGAGCGCTTGTACGCTTTTAACGCGCGCTTTTTTGCTCCTAACAATCCGTAGATGGCCTCCCTCCCTTATGGGGGATTTCATTGACAGCCATTTGGAAGTGCTATAATCACATCATTTAATAATGCCTTATGATGAGAGGATGAAGTAAGGTACATATCTCCAAACTCAGAATGCAAATTTACTGCTTTTTAAAGTTCCACCACGCTCAATGTGAAATAAGTATAAACTCACATGGAATCTGACAATGAAAGGGTATTGGATTCCTCTTTGAAAATTCACCAAAAGTGTGAAATATACATTATTTAGATAGTTTCTCATTCAGCAGTTATAAATCGGGACCACAACTACTGTACCCATATACCCATAAATGCAAATTTAGTAAGGTTATTAAGAAGAGAGCTTGTGAACTTTGACAGCCGTCTCCAGCTGGCTTTCCTTTTCACAAAAAGTTCGGGTGGGGGGAGCTTCGATAAAGGAGTAAGGGGGTAATTCCGTCACGGAAGTTGACAAGCTGGCTGGCTAGACGTCTGTACTTTTGACAGGAGGGTGATGAAAAGGGGGAAGGGTGGATACGAGGTATATCACACCCAGTAGCGAAGGAGAAGCGCAAAATGGAAACAAGAAGGGAGTATCTCTGTTCTCCATCCCCCACCTACCCACCCCTCTTCTCTCGTCTCGTTGGGAAGTTGGAAATGCCATCGGAGTCTCGGTTGGTCAAGTGGGCGGGGGGGGGGTGAGGTGGGGTGGGTATGATTTATCGTCGGCAACCTGATGGGAAAGAGGAAGGGTAGAGCTTTTTCAAACACCTTTCCCCAGGACTCTCTAGCCATCTCTGCGTCTTCCCCGCTTCCTCCCGTATCTCCTCCTTCTTGCTTTACATTTGAAACAAGTGGTTGATATACACACCCTGCGAGAGACACACAGAGATGGAGCCTTCATCTCTTAGTGTATCTTTTTGACTTCTTGCCTGCTACCAAAGAACTGCAGCTGCAACTACATCTGCTTGATTTTTGATTTTGGGCCTTTCTTGGCATTAAATACCTTTTTTTTTGTTCGAAATATGCATTCATTTTCCGTTTCAGCACTGAAAGGCATCTAAAAAGAAGACAGGAAATCAGGAACAACTTTGCAGTCCATAAAGATTAGTTAAGTAGAAGCTTCTGGTCGTATTTAGACTCCATAAAACAATAGTTTTATGAAAGAATATCGTTAAATTAGAAAGTTGTTATAAGTTTCTTGGAGCTAGGATACAAACCACAAACCATCTATAATAAATAGGAATCGGAAAATTGCGAAAAAAATTGACAATGAACACCAGGTATGTAGAGGTGAATCCAGAGATTAGAAATCCTAAGGTACCTTTCTCCGATCATTTCAGTTAGATTGCCCTTTTCACTGTCGTCTGCACTTTTATTTTCTTCTAAGGCATCCTTAAAGATAAACCCCGGAATCCCCTGTCTCAGGACCAAAAAAGTGCTTAGGAAGCCACTATGTTACGCTTAAGAAGCAAATTAATAATTTTGACTTTTTTAAGTTGCATTTTGAAAACCAGATACGGAAAATAGTTGGAATGATTAATTGATACTTCAAACTTGTGAACGAAACTTAATTTAAATAGGGAGAAAATGAAGTGTTTAAATGATTGCTGCTCCACTTTCGAACGTGTTTTTGTAATGAAACTTACTGTTTTCAAACGTTAGCTGTGGATTTTGCGGGAATCAACCACTAAGAAGTTATTTTCATTCTATCATATTCACCGAATTCCTGTCCTACCCAACAGGATATTTATCCAACTGGACTGGAGTGAAATGCAAATTATATTGACTCCTTCACCGAATGATATGTGAGCATTTAATTAATGTCACAACCCGAGTTACTTTTGTGACCTATCAACGTCTGGTAATTGAATTGAGGAGAACAAATTAATCATTTTTCTCTTTTCTGCCTCTTCACTTCTTCTATCCTGCTCCTTTTTGTCCCTATTAACCTTCTTGTGTAGCTGGCCTGTTAGGCAGGCAGATGCCCTGCAGTCATTAGGACTTTTTCGTCACCAATTCAAATTTGCTGATATCTGACAGCTCTCCGCTCCCTTTCCCCCCTACCTGCATCCTGCCACCCTGGCTGGAGGTACCTGTCAGTCCAGAGGAGTATCACCATTTCATATTGCCCTCCTCTCAACAGTGATTAGGGTTGACATTTTCGAAGACATAACCCCCGCCGCACTCTGAATTTAATTAAATTTCTTTCACATGTTGAAGTAACCCCTAGATTACTGTCGACTAAGACGTCCATAGGTTGATTGGTACGGAAATTGCAGGATTTGGGTAGCACCAGGACTGGCATTAATTAGTTGAAAGATTAAATATTTAGACTTGAAATAAATGGCCGTTTACACAAATCACGGTTGTAACAGCATGGTCGAAACAGATCAGCGCCCCTTTTATATGTTCAAGCTCTATTTTTAAAAGTCGAAAACATTCCTAAGGACAGGATTTCATTTTGGTAATTCAGGTGAGTTTTCATTCAGCATTGATTCTGGCTGTATTCTGATGTATCGAATTTCTCAATTAACCAGCTGTGGAAAAGCATTGACCACTACTAAATTATTACTTTGATTGAGTAAAAAAGAAGGGAATACTGAAGCGCATAGGTTGACCAAAATTAAGTCAATTCACGGTATCAATAAATGGCCATCAATCATATTCTGTAGGCTGATTTTCTTTTTTTTGACTCTGCATTCGAGATTCGGTTTTAAAACACAGATTCTCTTGACTTGTTCATTTAGCCAAGACATCCAAATAAATGTCATACATTGCTAGGTTTAAGTGGCTTTTCCAACGATATTATGGAGTATATGCATCATTTTTCATTGCAAAATATTCAAATTATAACCCCCCCCCTTATTAACAAAATTGTAAAAAGTCTTTGTTTCAAACCATTTTCTCTCGAATTGGTGCGTTAAAAACAATCCTCTGGACTTGGTTTATGGAATCACTATTTATTTTTCTTTAGAATTTCCATAAATTTATTGATATTTTTGGTAAAAAGGTTGAGTGCACATTTGACAAAGCTTTAGGCTCTAAAGAAGGGAAGAGTAAATTAAGATACCTAGTCCTTTGAAAATCACTAATCCTTATTTGAGTTCTAATGGATTAATCAATGTAAGCTTCCTGTCGATTGCGTAGTAGTCACTCTCTGAATTGGGAAGTCCACGTTTGTGCATTGGTGAATCGATGAAATCGATTGAAAATTTTTTGAGAAAATACGAATTTATAATCGTCAGTCTCATCATTAAAACTTTCCAGACATTGTCAACAATCGCACCGGTTGACAAGGTAAAATGAAACATGCCAAACTGGACTGATGGGAGCAAATTTGTCGAGGGAATGCCCCCAAATGACAGGTTAAATGCTTTTCCACGCACCCACAAACATGGGCCTCGTTGAAGCTGCAAATGCAAATCACGTCTGACAGGTTTGGCAGGGTCCATCTTCTCAGAATGCTGTCACTAATAACTCATGCCCATTCTCCCATCCCTCGATTTGTCAACTTATATGTGGGAATTTATGTTTTATCAAAATCAGAACGAATATTAGGAGAACCATCAGCCGATTAAGGGACTAAAGATAAATTTCCTCAAAGTGAAAAATAAGAAAAGTCCCCCAAAGTCGGAATTAGGATGACTGCAATTTAAGTTTCTTTAATCATCACTGGCAGGTTGCAACAAAAACTACACTTTAAATGCCTCTCCAGAGCTTGGACGCCTTTATTCAAATCCTATATCTTGTTTTAACTCATGAGTTTGATATCTCTTAGCACACTTCACCTTTTATGTTTTATATATAAACCGAAATGCAAGGAAATTAATCTGCAATTTTATGTTGCCCGAAATATACAAGATAATCATCAGCCATTATTAAATGGTTGAATGATAGGCTTAATGAAATCTTTTAGAAAAGAAATAATTCGAGTCTAATGTAAAATTGGTGGTTTAAATGTGGTTTGACTGTTGAAAAAAGGCAAAGCATAATTTGATAATAAGAAAAGTCGAAGCGCTGGGTTATTTTAGCTTTTGAAACCGAAAATTATTATTTTAATTACTACAGTTGAGCTCTCATCGAAACACAATCAATTATTCCAGAGTTCATTTGGATCTGGTTCAAAGCCGACTGTTATTGATTTTCTGAAGGACCCAATGTATTAACCTTTTCTGCAAGGGATATGACCTTACAAAGGGTAAGCCCCTCTCACAGCGCCTTGTTTGGGAGCATTAGCTCTGCCAACTCTTGGCACTATTTTGAGTTCACTCCATCGGCTTTTTATTGTTCTCGCACTCCCAAACAGCCATCTCTTGCTGCAGCCTGCGCGTGTGGTCCCAATTAGGTCTCAGAGCAGCTGCCACCTTCCCTCGAGTTTCCCTCGTTCTCCCGACTCAAATAGACGTTCTCTCTCCCTCCCCACCGCCACCCCGCTTTTCGCCCAATTGCGCACTCCCCGTTTCTCGTTACTGGAGCAGGTGATAAACACTGCTTGTAGAGAGGGCAAGCGCCTTCTCTCTTTAATCTATGAGAACCAGCTAGCGAAAACTAGTACAGGGTGATGAAACACAAATCCCTCTTGCCTCTTCTCATCCCACTTCCAGGGGATCCTCCGGGAAACGAATTTGAAGTTAACTCGATAAACCTGGAGGTAGTGATTTGGTTTCACTTGAGGAGGCATTGTTTGATTGGGGAACGCGAAGGCTCCAATTGCAAGTACCCGAAATTTTACATACGCCAACAATTTTATTGTCGTTATTTAAAGACGGAAATCATTGACTTTGTAATAGTGAAGCAAGTGAAGTTGGTGCTCTTAGTCAACAACATGCACGTTAGGATTAGCGTTTAAGGTTCGGACTAAGACCGGTGAGGCATTCACATGAGCTCAGCTCCAAAGCAACTGGGGTCACTGTCCCGCCAGATAGATAATTTCGTTCTCATACCTTCATCTCGCCAATGATTAACTTGAATTTGAGCAACAAGGGATGGTTTTCATCGAACGGCCAGAGCAATTTCAGAACTTAATTGACACCAATGTTCGCTGTAGTATCCAGTTCACTGTTTTTATGATCCAAGTCTCTTGTTTTTTTATAATAATCTACTTAATTTATTCAAAACAAACCGTTTACCCCTTGTTCAACATAAGCTCAACTAAGGAAAATTGCTAAAAGGAAAACAGTGATCATTGAACTTGCTATTCCTGAGAGTATACCTTTAATGCCGCATATGCATCCAATAAATTCATTGGATTTATCTTTATACTCAAGAATGGCTAACAATTGTCAGGAAAATTTTAAGCGAAAATGGGAAGATTTCATTTAAGGCGAAAAAGAGTTTAAATTTTAACGTAATTATCGATTCAATTTCATGATCAAAACAGGCTTAAAAAGCCCCAGAATCCTTTATTTTTTTATGAACTTAACGGAAATATTTTTCTGTCACAATGTACCACATAAATCGTTTCAATAGCATACATACTTCATAACAATGACAAGTGTCGCTATAGGGACGCAATTAATTATAAAAGACAACGTTAAGCTTTTAAAACATACATTCTCTTCTACAGAATCCATATTAACTCTAACCTGCATTCTCTATAAGTAGTAGGAATCCGAGTACACTATTAAGCGTCCAACTGATTTCTACTAAGGGGGGCCTTTTTTTCCAGACAGATTCACCGAGCGAATCCCCATCATTTTGCAGAAATCTCGCCCTCGTACGAGCTGAACTCGGCTGCTGGCTTCCTGGCATCTTACCATTTTGCCTACCGCAGAGCCAGTGGCACAGAAGAGTTGCAAAATTATCCCCAACACGGGTTTTTGTTCTTTCCCCGTGGCTTTCTGGACCACCCAGGGGAAAAATATGGACACCACAGAGAGGGATTGCGTGCGTGCGTGTGCGTGCGTGCATGTGGGTAAGTGGGCCTCCTGGGTTCGGACGGCAGAAGCGACCGGAGAACACACACGCTGCGAACTGGTTTTTCCGAAATTCTTCACCCCACCTGGCATGATTGATGAGGGATAAATTCCAGCAAAATGCCAGTAAACCCAACACGTTGAACAGAACAGCCCTGTGGCAACTAAGAGGAGCGAGAAATTAGTCGCCGTGGTGGTGTGTGAAAATTTCGCAGATGGAGGAAGAAGAGTCAAGATTAGGAATACGTTACGAAACACGAAACAGGCTGACTTCTTGCGATTGCAGAAGTACGCTGGCATATACCGAGGGTCACCTGATATACAGTCTTCGAATTGTGGCTAATCTATATTATAACGGCACCAACTCGAGGTCGCATAAGTTGCATAGTGCATTTCCCTACCCTAATTTGATCATTTTCTCCCAAACCTCTGCTTAATGAAAATTTATCACTCCGCTAGGGTTAGAAAAAATAGTGAAAATACGCTGAAAAATCAACAAATATGTTTTCATATGGTGTAGGTCCACCTTGGCGTCGCCCCCGCGGTATTGATTCACACAAATTGTGCCTTTTTCCCAAATTTTAGATACAATGGCGGCGTCGGAAATCGACTTCCTACTTGAATCCTTAAAATCCATCATAAATGCTCAATAATGTATAGGTCTGGGATTGTTCTGGTGGTCAGATGAGACGATCAACTTCATTAGAATGCTTCTAGCTCTATGGCTTAGTGCTGCATTACCATCATCTTTAAAGATGGCGGCGTTCCCCTCTGGAACTCGCATAGGATAATGAACTTGATCGCCCAAAATAGTCGCCTAAATAGACTCGGCCGTTAATTCTTCCACGAAGGGAAATCATCGGTCAGACGGAGGATTTTCGAGAAAACGCACCTCAGCTCATCACCCGTGTTTTACTGTTGAGAGAAGGCAGCCTGGGTTAAACACTTCTTTCGGCTGTCTCCAAGTCACATTCTTTGCTCCGCTCAAAGGAGCGATTCTGGAGGTTTCTACTCCACCACTCTAAGTGCTTTGAAGCATTTAGCGACTTCAAGAGCAGCTCTTCTGTGGAATCCAGCTCCGACGAAGAGTTTTTGGTTGAAACTGCGTTCTGTAGGTGTTCATTGAGGAGCTCTGCGGTGATTGAGGAGCCGTGGTCTTGCGATCCTCTCTAACAATTCGATTTGGAGTCCGGGGGTCGCTCTCAGACAGCTTCAACTTCCGGCCAGACCTCGCTTTGCTTAGGATGTTTTCCTTCTCTTTCAAAGACAGCAGTCACTACTTTTGAGTCAGCACATCTTGAAGTGTTTCTGTGGCACTAGCGCCTGCCGCATGTGAACCAAGTTTGGCCTCTCTGAAAGTTCGAAAAGTCGGTCATTTTCATAATGCCATAACCACTTGCTTAAATGACTGTAAAACCAGTTATTTTCACTAAAAATATACAACAAAAAAGGCTGAAATTTTCAGGTTATGATTCTTCTTAACATGGTGCCAAAATGCTAGGTGTTTCCACTATTTTGTACTTTGTTTATTAAATATTTTTTATCATTAGTAGTCACCTCTTCATTCAACAAAATATATTTTTAATCTTTCCAGGGGATTTTCTGGTTAGAGTCTTGAATTAAAAAACAAGTGAATTCAAGACTTATTTTAGGCTGCTTTTCAAACAAAGTGCTAAATAATTAAAATCATATATATCTCTTAATAGTTCAAGTAGATGATTACAACGGGAATAGATCCAGTCTGGAACCCACCAGAAACTAATTTGTGCCACGATCATACCCCACTCTTCCACACTTCTCAGATCCTAATCCGCCGACAAAACTCCAGTAGATGACGAGAGAATGAAAGCAGGTTTGAGATTCTTTTCTGGAAAAGTTCAAATCAGCTTGCTTCAGATTTCATGTTGAGATGGATTCAGGTCGAAATCGGTACTAATGTAGGTGGGTATTTTATTAAAATTCACTAACACTAGTTAAATTTCCTCGAGAATTCAATTCCTTTTTATGACTTAATAGGCAATTTTTCTATCCTCTTATGAGACCTTCAAATTCATCACAAACGCCATTTATCTCAATCCGTTTATGGCTAAGACTTTGTCTTAATCTTAAATGGTAATAAACACCAAAATAAGATCTAAAGTCCATGTGGAGTGTAAAATTCCTATGATGAAACAAATAGGTAAAGGACGAGATTGTTAACTTTTACTGGTGCACTTAAAATACAAGCTCCCCTAACAACGCGCATTCAAGAGGTAACAGACCAGGTGCCAAAGATAATTTAATTTTCACTTACCGGAAGGATTTTCACAAACTCCAAATTGGTTCTCAAAGCAAACAAAAGTTCTGTGGAGGCACTAGCGGTATGTCTGCAAATGGTGATTGATGTTTGCGTTGGTTAACCTCCCTTCAAAGTGATTAGCTCGTGAAACTCCTTTTTCTCCTTCAGAGTCAAACAAAGGAATTGACAGTTGTTGAGAGGGTCAAAAAGATAGTCAATTTGGCAGATAACCCGTGACTGGAAGCCGTATTTGCTTAACGGAGAAGAATTTTAGAAATTTATTCTTTATAATGGCAATGATAAATGAGTTCAGGTAAATATAGTACACGGTTATTAGTACTAAGACATTTCTTAGGACTTAGAAGGAATCCTTCTGCTTGAATTAGCTCAAACTGGCAGACCCCAAAAATTAGTAAGCGATCTTCAGTCGGAAGCATTTAACTATCATGCCATCTGATAAGGGACTTTTATATCCAATGGAGCAGAACACTTTCTTTATTTTTCAGTGCATTTAAACCTACCAAATTTGGTTCTACAGAACAATACAATCAGGAGTAGATTGATAAAGCCCCTGCTAAAAAGGGGTTCAAGGAAACTCACCAGCCGAATAAATGGCAAGAAACACTGACTGAATGTGATGATAGGAATTTGTAAAAGAAGATGGCTTGCAAAATTAAGAATTCAAGATTTCATCCTCCGTGAAAATGAAGATCGACCTCTAGTTGAGCTTCATAATGGTGAACTTCTTTAGGAAGTTTTTTCTACTCATATCAGCCGAGTTAAAATCGGTAGCCAAGCGTAATTCAAAAAATGTGTTCCTCGTTGTCATCTTCAAAAACTCAGAAAAGCCCCTAAAGTTGGGGAATGGGTATTTGCCAATGGGTGTACTCAACTCAAATCTCGAAAAACCGAGAGTGATTTGAAAGGGGATGATATTTCATCAGGACAATGCATGATAACACACGACAGGAACCACGTCACGAAAGATTGAACAAGAACTTGGTTGAAAGAAAATTCCTTCTTCACCTTTCCCCCCTACTTTAAACTACCATTTGTTTCTCAGCTTACAAAATCATTTGGAACGCGGGGCGAGGTTAAAACTGGCATTTGTGAGTTCTTCGGATCAAGAACAAGAAAATTTTACATTGATGAGGGTATAATGAGCTTCTTCGTGGATGGAAGGAATTCCTAGATAAACAGGGAAAGTGCATTGATGATTGAACCTTTAATTGAATGTTACACCTGTTCAGTTGTTTTATTTATTCAAAAAATGCCAGAACATATGGGATTACTTGATATTGTGAAACGACTGGTTTCGTTTCATTTCTCACCAAACTCCATTATATAAATCACAGCCACAACATTGTATGGACCAAATTTTTGCGATCGCAAACTTCCTAAAGCCTTTTTTCCACTTAAATTGTAAAAGCTGCAAGTAGTCGGAAACTTTAGTAACTTAGGTAGGCTCCAGTTTTTCAAAGTGAGTGCACCATGTAATGTAATCCGAAATAGGGTGTGTTGCAAAGAACCCGTCTGTCCTCTTAAAAGCGTTCAATAGCAGATTTAACAAATTTACAGAAAGAAAGATAATAATTATGTTGTGGAACATCACTAATTACAGCCTTAGCCCTGTATGAACTCATTGAGATCGCCAATTTCATGATCCAGTGTGCAATTCAAATGTTTTCGACATGAGAGAAAAATATATTTGATTCTCAGTTTTGTAAAGTTCGTTACTTTTCAAAGTTCTTTGTGACGGATTTGTACATAGTGCTTTTACATTTTAAGGAGACATTTCAATTTGAAGTAGTAAAGAACATGTTCAATCCGTTTTATTTTCTTTTAAGATTATAAGCCCTTTGGTGTAAAAGTTGTGAAAAGAATCTTTTAAATCTTAAATTTTTCGGTTGCTTATTAAATTAAGCGGTGAGTGATTTTAAGCCATCTCGAATTTTCTTATGTAACTCGAATCCCTAATTTCGCAGTCGGTGCTCGAAGGGTTTATTTTGGCAAATCAGCCAGTGTAAACTCATCGATTTACTGTAGACTCCAAAAAGCTGTAACGAATCATGCACTTTCGTGGTAAGTGTGACCAGTATGTAAGGAAGTATAACCTTGGCTTTGTTTAAAGTGCCAAATATTTGCTTTTCCAAAACTTTTACCTGGTCCGTGAAAATTACCTTCAATTTTTAAGCTTTGTAAAATAAACAACACTAATCCAAGCTTGAGTTGTTGTTTCTCTTTGTTAGCTTTTAAGGCTCTACTAACGTGAAGTGCTCTATGACAGATGTGACCCTACTGGCTTGGCAGGAATAACGTCTATAATGATAGGAAATAAAAAACAATACATGATCCCATGTGCTTAACGCACCAGAATTAAGCACGGAAATATCTTTTCCTCGTCCTTTTTATATGGGTGTTTGGAATAAATTTCCACTAAACTACGGGGTGAAAAGGGAGAGCAGGAATGACAGGATCCTGTTTGGATCAGAAGGAGGAATAGCTTTTAATATCAGCATGATATGAGCCGACCATCAATACTGTCCTTGTACATGAACTGGGGAAATTTAACGGAGACTAAGGAAACGTCAAACCGGCTGACTGCATAACCTCTTTAGCACACCACATCTACGGAAAATTAGTTGCAAGAGGACTATAAAGTCATCGGATTTTGTCCTTTGTCACATACATAGAATTTTCCAACCTCAACTATGAAGCCCTCTCTCAATCAATCAATAATACTCATGGTTTTTCATTTTCATGCTTGTACTGTCAAATTTTGTCGAACACCCTCTATAGAAGGGATAAAAATGTGAAATTTAGGACACGTTAATCTCAATGATATCGATCCATTCGTGTACAGAACTGTTCGACCGAATGAAGGAGTTACGAAAATGCATGTTATGAAGGATTCAACGAACACTAATGTCAGCAAGATTTCACGTTCTTCACCCTTTTCTTTCTGGCCTCAAAACACGAAGGTGGGTGGCACGAGGACTCTGTGCCCCAAGGTAAACATGAACCCAATTGCAGTTGGTTGTTTGGTGACATTCTTCACTTGACAGATTCGCTGTGTGGCCATTTAGCTAGCTGGAGGAGCAGGAGGAGGAGGAGCGAAACGAATGCTTGGGGCCTGACAGACGCTGATAACAACGCAGAAGCTTTTGGCATCTCACCCAAGTATAGGGATGAATTCTTCTACAACCTGTCAAACACAAACGCAGGTTTGGGACTCCTGATTGTGTCAGCTGGGTGATTTTCAACCTGCCAAACGACCCACTCTCCCTTCCACCGTTGACGATTGACATTTTCTTGCGTTGACTACGTCCGGTTGTTTACAGGTCTTCCCCCTACCACTACTCCCACCCTAAGAGGAGATAACTTAGTGAATTTTCCCATAGTTATGCTGGCTCTCTTTCTCCCTTGGAAGTTGTGACAGGTTCACTCCCAGTTGTTGGAGGAGGAGAAGCCGAAAGAGGCTGAAGTTCTGGCTCACGGTAATTTCAAATTGATAGCTGATAACTTGAAACCATTTCCACTAGTTTAATAATTTATATCTAATAGGACGTATATTTGGTGTTACTGATGCCACTTAGTATCCTCTGTTCATTCGACAGCTAATGGCCAATTAATGGTTATAATTCGAACTTCGTTTACCCACAAAGGATAAGAGTGCGCCCTTATGGTTCTATCGAAAGCAAAAGGGTGAGATGTTAGTCAATAAGAGAGCACTGTTTTGAGTTCGCTATCGCTCACTTGTCACGTCCTTTCGGGTATCACATAGGTTCGGAGAGCTACAGTCGATAAAATCATTGTCGGTGACTAAACGAAAGACCATGTAGGAAATTCAACAATGCGTACCTTTAAAACTAGCACAGGTGATTCGCTGAAATGGGCAATCTATCAGGTTATCTCATAAGTCCCGTCCGAATAATGAGTAAATCAAAGGTGACCAGATGTTAAATTCAATCAAAGCTTCAATCGTAGATGTGGTCTCACTGATTTCCCATGAATTTCATCCAAATATTAACAAGCCAATTGGTGAGATTTTGCAAAGTTTCGTCCAAAATGATTTTGTAAGCCACCAAACCAATGGTGGCAGTCTAAAGAGCACGGTAGTCAGAAGAATAAGGCAGACGAGGGATTTTCTCCCATTACAGTTCCTCTTGGATCGTTTCTGACGCGATTCTTGCCGTGAGGTCATGCTACATTGTCCTGATGAAACATTAGGCCTCTCCGATACACTACAGCAGATCTTTTTTCTCCTCCTCCTTCTCCTCCTCCTCTTCCCAGATTAGTTCAGTCGCCCTAATTACAGACAGTAGAACTGGCATCAATTGTTGCTGTATTCGGTGGAAACTATTCAAAGTGGATTATTCTTTGGCACCCACTCTAGAATGAACTAATAAGAACTATAAACCCACGACTTTGGCTGTGGCTGGGAACCTCTTCGCCTGGCCACCTAAGCCGCCACTGTCTACGCCGCTTATAATTTTCATAAAAGATCCATTTTTTTAATGGTTATTCTCAAGTCTATATAAAAAGGGTGAAACAAGTTAGCGAGGAGGAAGAGAAGAGCAGAAGCCAACTCGAGATTTGAAATTTTTTAAAACAATTCACCCTTTGGCACCCATTTTTCAAGTATATTACTTTTTAAACTTTTTGGAGATGGCTATGCACAATTGTATGTTTTGAACGAGGCTAAATTGCCAAATCCAACAGGATTTTCATAGAAACTGCTTCAAGAAGTCCATCATCAAACTAAAGTGGATCTTCGTGGAGGGCGAAAGCTCCATTTGTGAATTTCGTAAACGATATTCTGCAGTTATCTTCTGTCATTCAAAAATTCTAGCTACTTCGGATGCCGAGTTTCCTACCTTGAAATCATAAGACAGTAAGTGCCTTAGCGATTCTGCGTACTTCCATGTTAGCAGGGATTTCATCAATCCAATCGTAATATTTGTTACGCTAAGCAATGTGTGAACAATTTAATTCAGTCGCAACATAAAAGTACTGTTTTTCATTGGACAAAAACCTCGGATAAAATCTATGGAGTGACCTGATTTATCGAAGTATACACCATCATGCAGAGTATTTGAATCAGGTGGATTTTCAAGTATTTGCTAAGATTTACCTAAAGTCTCTAAATTTCCTATCCCGGATTTCAATAAATTTATCTGAATCTGTATTTTTAGCTGATATGGGATATGGATTTTCCATGTATCAGTGTAGCAGCGCACTGGCCTAGGCAAAGGGCCTATTATTGGGTTTAGTTTTGATTTTCAATTTCGGCATATCATGCTGTTTCGTGGGTTTATACGAATACGTTTTATTCGGTTAATTAAAAAAATGTGGAAAATATTCTACATTTTAAGGCGAATAAGAAACAGTCCCTTTATATTGAGTGACAAAATTTGCATCGATATTTCAACAGGCAGACTTGAAATCCGTCGTTAGATTGCCAAATTGAGGCATATTAAGCAAGCAAATACCCGCACTTTTAGGCAAACTTCTTTATTGTTGAAGGCTTTTGTATATTTACTGATAAACAATTGATTGAAGTGCAAGGAGATGCCCAGTAAACTGTCTACTATTGACAGAAGTTGGGTGATTCCAATGGCTCAGTATCTCCATCAGCAAAACTTTATATTCCTGCACAGTTTAGAATTGGTTGATTCTCATTGGATAATGAGAGATCGCAATGATCGCTAGACATTTACTTTTATACGACTTCATCTAGAGTCTCAATATTCCAAATTGACTTTTTGAAGCCTTTGTTGTCCAATGAATTAAATTACCGAGACGTTTACCGACAAAGATTTGGAGGGGCTGATCGAACAACACTGGCAATTTCTTTACGTTTTACTTCGCATCCTGCACTGCCTTTGATTTCACCGCACATTTTGCCGCCCCTGAGAAGGCGAGATGGAGGAGGAGGAGGAGAGCGCCGAGAAGGAATAAAGTGAATTTGTGCAATTTGTACACAAAACCTGGGAGAAATTCCCACTCCCAGGAGGCACGGAACATGTAAGCACACCGAGGAAGCAGAAGAGCGGTCACATCAGAGGGAAATTTCGGAGTTCGGGAGATTTGGGGTCGGTTGAAGGCGGGGTGGAGAACACTTTCCCAAAAGAAAGCGATCTTCGAGTTTTGCTTTGATTCTAACTCCCATCCCCATTGTCTGACCTCGTTCACAACCAGGTTTCCGACAACTTCTTTTTCAAATTTATCTTCACTTAACTAATACATTTTAATGAATCATTAAGGAGCACAATACGAGCTGATTATAGGGCTTTAAATAGCGCTATGATTCGACAGAAAAGGATTGGAGGTTAGGGTGATTCCCCCGAGTTTATCCACAGCTTAATCGAACCTCTAGAGATGTAAAACCGTTTTTCTTTCAAAGATCCACGCTTTTGGGATCAAAGGCACAAGTATAAGCTTGTTTTTGCTACCACGCACTTTTACTGGACTTCTGACCTGAAGAAGACAAGAATATTAAAGTAATCACAAGTAGAGAAGCTACGATGCCTCACATGAAAAGTCGACTTACTACTTTCAAAAACTAATCGATAGTCATGCACGGGTACTCGAAACAAGGGGAGGCTTGATTTGACTTTAAATGGGGGCAAATTAAAAGATAAGTCAGTTAACCTTGAAGTAAACCTCAGATCATCGACGCTGGATGAACAGAGCTAACACTGATGAAATTTTATTTCTTATCTGAGGAGTTAACGAATAGTACTTGCCTCTTTGAAGACGGCTAGAAATAAGTCTAATTCAAACATTTCTAGTGTAGAAATGTCCAAAAATTTTGGATTTCGGGCAATTTCTAATAGAAAATGCAATGTGGCATATATCAACTTTAGCCTAAACAGTTCCCAACATTTTATCATGGTCAGGCAGTCGGGCAGGCATTGGAAAGGGATATTCAGTTTAAGACAAATGATCATTTAGCAGTAAAGTTAAGAGACATTGTTGGTGTTTACAAAATCGTATCTGGGTAATATTAATTTAGGGAGTTTCGCGCGCATATCCTCTTCAAACTTCAGTCAACATCAATGAAGAGAAGTTTGGGGATTACGATGATTTTGACATCGGAATAATGTTATTAGCCTTACCTAGATAAATTAGACCAATAACATGTGTTGGTTTTCGTAACATTGAAAAGGAGGCTAACCTCAAGTCACCATCTTTTGGGAGGCTTAGAGGGCTTATATGACCTCAAGCGGAAAAGGACTAAGGCACCTGGTGGTCTCAAAGCAGAAAGGAAGGAAAAGGTCAACTGAAAACTTGCTCCAGTTTGCATGACCTCTGAGTGACATTAACTTTAGAGAAGAAAGTTTTTATTTTGTTGTGCAAAACCATTAGATAAACCGATTATTTGGATTTGGGGCAAGCCAGTCTGCTGTGGGCCTTATAACCTCAACCATTTAAGACCAAATAAAAACTAGCATTTGTATGCCTCTCTCTTCAAAGTAATAGGCGGATCAAGGGACTGCCTACTCTCTAAATCACTTGAGTGAGGTCCACCTGAAATGCTCCTCATATTTTCCGACACTCTCATGTTTCCTAGATAAATCTATAGGTTCAGCCCATGTCCCTTGTAAAGCGTCTAGAAAACTGCAAATAGTCTGAATTCCCAGCTCCAGTTCCATATGATTAAACAATTACTTAGCTCACTACCAAGTGAGCCATTTGTAAGTTCGGAATACTTAAGCAAGATAGATTCCCTGGAACTAAGTCCAACTGAAACTGGTTTTCACAAGAGTAAGTGGATCATTCCACGGGCCTCGTTTTTCACCTCCAAGCGCAAATAGGTTTTGACTCGCGAAGTGGGAACTTCTTTATCTTTTTGTACCAAACAAGTAAGGAAGGGATTAAGGTCATGTACAAAGGGCTGTTTGAAATATCTCCGGGCCTAAAAGGAAAAATAAACTTTGTGGAGACTGAAAAGGAGGATGAAGAGGTGGTGGCAGAAGTGTTTGCTTGTGAAAAAGGAGACAAAAAATAGGTGCATAACTTCGGTTTAGGTGCACGGACGTTGTTGAACAAGGGGAACGCAAAAAGCCCCCATTGGCAGCCTCACCATACTGGTGGAATTTGGCACGCCAGCGAACTGCATGCTCCATTTTTACATTTCCCACGAGAACTTCCCATCAATAGTCATTGGAGCGACTTTAGTGATAAACCAAAAGCTAAAATCGGACGCACTTTAAGGGCTAATATTTCCGCCTGTGTTTTGGTATCTTTTTGGCGAATGGTAATTTTTAAGTATCGGAGGTAAGTCGCTTTCAGCATTGTCTTTGAATTAGCCAAACTGATCATATCGGTATTGAACTTACAAATGAATGGGATGAGTGTTTAATTCTTCATTCATTAAATTTTAAAGACTTGCCTTGAAAACTTTGCAATACACTCAGTAAAACTGACAAATCATCATATTAGTGACAATCACCTCTAACGGCGTATTCGACGATTTCATCACTCCCCACATTGTTTAGGAATTACTACTACGTTTCAGGTACAAGGTGGCATGAGTCATTTTCGATTATATTTTTGCGTCAAAGAGTGAGGAAGGTATAAAGTAAATATAAATTTAAGAATCAGTGGAAAACTACCGACTTCTGATTATTTTAGTAGTATTCAAATACAGCATTAACGGCAGTTTGCAAGTCATGACAAGGAGTATATTAACTTACCCATTATTGTCTGGTAATTATCTATGAATTTACTGCATCGAATGATAATGAAAAAAATAATTAACATTAGAAAGGGCATCCCGCAATGCAACGCGAAAAAATACTGTGAAAACTGTGATCGAACTGATTTGGAAAGTTCCATTTCAGGAAACTTACTTTAATTAGGGTTCATATCCTTAAATCACATAGTTTCGTTTTATGATTTTATCATTTGATTGCTCCGTTGATTGTCAAGATTTATTTAAGCAAAAAATTACATTTCTTTCTCGGCGTACCCTTTCGTGCAAACAAAAAAGCGATATCTTGTGTGTCAATTTTCATTATGTCTTTCAACTATGGTGGAAGAAATACAGTCGAACCATACACTTATTGTCATCCTAATCATCGAATTGAAAACTGTCACATTCCAAATGCCTGCACAAATTTTGAAAAGGCTAATTATAAAATCTTTATGATTTCCAGACATGTGATTCAAAGACTGCATTATTTCTACACTGAAACCAACAATTTTACTTAATAACGTCCTCTTCCAACAATTGTGGTCGTTTAAATGACTGTATTCAACATTATAAAAACACCCACGCGTTTATCCCAGTTGTGTAATTTGCTTCTGCTTACTCCTCTAATTCTTCTTCTTCTTAGTTTTATTCGTTTATTCTAGCACGTTCTTTTGGGTACTTCTCCATTGATACATTAATATTTTAAAACTTGAACTTCAAAGTACCTCGTTAGAAAATAGGACTTATATAACACATCCACCATGAATGATGGTGAACTTATTCTGATATATGTATTGATATATATATATATTTATATATATTTATTTAAACTTATATTTATTCTGATATATTTATTGTTCAGCAAAATGTCCATCTTACCCCCCCCCACCCCTATAGATTCCCTTCGGTTGTTGCTAGGCGGATAACGTGGAACTAAACTCTGAAAAATTTTATCATATTTTTTCACTTACTTCGACATCTGCTACATTTTTGTAGATGAAACCTACTATTCCTCTTCATTCCCTAGTATTCCACTCATCAAATAGATTACGCGAATTCTAGGTTAGTTTCCCGTTAGGCGGTAGCCATAAGGGTTAGAACAGCACCTGAAAAGCCTTCATTGATCATTACAGAATATTATCGCCCAGAGATATTTGTGGCATACAAGAGCTACAAGACATTGCTATTATGTTGAATATTGCATTAGCCTATGAATCGACCCCCCTTATAAAGGTGCATTTTTTTATATTTCAAAAGCAGGAATGTAATCATTAATGAGACCGCAGTTCAAGTTGTAGCAATAAGCAAGCTTCTTTATTTTGTAATATTGGCAGATAGTGCATAAAAACAGCTTAGTTAAGTTTACGATTTAGGTGTCTCTATAGTAGATGTTATTTCCGTGTCGAAACGAATGGAGCAAAACAAAGCCATCCATTTTATTTACAGCAATTAGAAGATATGCTATAGCTTAAATTTTCGCTTTTGATATCTTAATACCATGTTTGGGTAAGTCTAGGGTACCGGGATACAAAGAGCCTAATTATAAACACATACATTAGAAATAATAACCGTGTTTAGTTATCAGAAAGCATTCAATTAGCCCCGCATAAATAAGCACTCCATGAAAAACGCCGCCTAGCATTAGGGGACCAGTGTTGGGGTGGGGAAGAAGTGCGGGAGGAGGAGCTTACTAAATAGGCTTTATTGCTACCGCGGCTGCAATTCACTGTGCACGGCGATTCAGTAAACCTAATGGACGGCTGTCAGTTTGTTGGGTGGGAAGACCTGACATTACAATCGGCCCGACTTCCTCCCTTCATCTCGTAGCAAAACTTGCTAATCACTTGACACCTAAGCCGACTCTCTCGGCATAAGAAAAACTCTCGATAGAATGGCGTCCCACTTGAAACTAATATCACGATATTTAGGTGGGGATAATTTACCTTTCGAAGGAATAGTCGTTTAGTAAGTCACTAAAATAGGCTTACACCGCTATGCTGCTGAGGACACCATGCCTTCTTTGATTTAAAAAAATTTCCTTATTGGATTATCCTGATATCTTCAGAAAAGTCCTTCTGGTATTTCAACATGAATAAATGAGGCACTGGCTCTAATTTCGCAGATATTATTAAGTTTCGAGTAATCAGAAACCGGTGTTACTAAAATGGGTTTATCTACACAGTGAAACCTTCAAATCATTACTCATGGATTCGTGAATGGTGATAGATCTACAAGAGATCAATGAAGTGAACGTGTCTCGGAGTAAAGCCCATTTGTGTTCAAGTCGTATTATAAGCGTATCTCATCATGCTTTTTGGAACATGATACTTAAACCTCTGTTAGGGATTGTCGTCTCTTGCCTTAAAAAAGATTGTCCTACCTCCAAGTTGCTTATTGAGGTTTCGGATAAGAAAGCCTAAGCATGGCACTAATCTCTCACGGTAGCTTTGAAGTTTAGTTAAGAGAATAGATTATTTGTCAGTATTTTTTCCAAATTATTAAAGTGGCTTTATGTTCTTATTTCTCACCCAGATGGTATGTAACATTTTGTGCAAGAACAATAGAACACTAAAGTCAATTTGAATGGGCGTTACTATGGTTGTTAAATGAATTCCCACTTTCTGTTAAACGTGTATAACAATGTCCCTCAGGTGTTTATAGCCTGACAAGTTAAACATTAATCAGGTCTAAGATAACAAAACGACGAATTTAGCCCAGTGGGCGAGCGGGTTAGTTTTTGGAAGATGTTGTGGTTTTATTGGCGGATTCGAGCCTCTTTCATCTAAACGAAATAATTTATGGAGGATTTAAAATAGGATTCTTATGTACTTCGTGAATACCATGAAGAGCAAAGCAGAAATGAAAATGGTTTCGTATGTTTAAGACATCGCTCACCTACTACCTATTATACAGTAATACACCTTAAGCCCCATTGTAATTATGCAGTGTAATATGCTAAATACTGGCTAATTTTGCGTTATGAACCTCATAAAGAAACAAAAGTCTAGTGATTCGGTCTACTTTAATTCGCTATGACCACGTCAGTGCCCTGTTTATTTATCATGATTACTGTATTCCCCGTCTAAACGACTATTAGTGGTAAAGCCATTTTTCACATAGATGGCATCATTTCTCTATTCCTTTTCAATAAATTTTAGGGCAGTAGAGCGGTTAATCATCTCATGACATTGGCAAAAATAAAGGATGTGGAGAGAAGCCATTAATATAGAGATAAAACAAATAATCAAAACAACGATTTACGCTAGCCATTTAGCCAAGCACTTCAAAGTGTACAGAAGCAATTACGGTGTTTTGAGGGGCACCAAAGGACACTTTAGATCCACCTCCTGCTTTTTCTCTTCCTCTTAATGGATCGCCAATCAGCTCTCACGCAAATAAAGAGGCCCTTTGATTCGGGCCCGCTAGCGCCATTTCTTAGTAACCTTAATCATACAAGCTGCTATCTCCTTCAGCATCTATTTAGGGGACGCGACCACCCAAGTAGACAGGGAAGGTTTTCCTCTCCCCAGCAAATCATTTGCCATCGCTTCCCAGGACATGCAGCTGGATGTGCTGTGCATGTTTACACTACAAAAATGACGCGGAACCAATGGAGGGTAGAGCGGTTTCCCATTTCTCCCCTTCCCCACCACCCCACCCTCCCCACACTCGTCTTTTGCTCTTCCGCTACATCACTGGAAGGTGGCTTTAAGCCCTCAGATCCCAGGTGCTATTCGGCGTTTCTGAGTGAGGAAGCCAGGTGGTAAAGAGAACATGGGGGTGGAACAAGTTGGGTGAGGGGAGGGGGTTAAGGGGAACGATGATTTTTGTCCCCTTCAATCACCTTGACAGCGTTGCCTCGAGTGCCCTTTACAGGGGAACAGAATGATGGACCACCCAGATCGCTGTGCAGGCAAAGGCAAATCGGTGTTGTGCGGGGGTTCTTCGGTGTTTAAGCGACTTTTATGGGGAAAGGGGCAAAAGTTTTCCAGAAATCGGAGGCAAAATGCTTTTAGTACCTACGGAAAATTATGAGGCTTTCGAGTATAAACAACTATTGCTGATTAGTATAGTTAATAGAGGTATCGGACAGAATTTCGACACCGTAAATCACTTAAAGCGGATTTGTAGCACAATTATGAAAGCCTCTTACCTACCGAAAATCATTAATCTCTGAAATTCCAGACTAGGGGTAGAGTAAATGTCCTATTTGTAAATGTCCTACGGTTGTTAGATTTCTATTTCAGTGGAGACCATGCATATTGTCCCTCTTTATTTTTCACTAAGGGACTAGATTAACATTGCAATACTATATAATATGTTGCTTCATACTGAGGCGTTAGAAATTCCATTTCACTGATAATTAGACCTGGTAGTCACTTTCTCGGACGTCGGTTATGGCACTGTTTTTTGTATGAAACTCATTTAGCTGTTCGACTTTTGCCTTATACGGAAAGACTAGACGGAAAAACAGCACTTTTAGTAGGTCTCCAAATGATATCGTTTTTTTCCAATAACTCCAGGCGTCTCAGCCAATTAGAGCCGTTTGTTAGGAACCATTGATAAACCATTTGGGGATCTAAAACAGCCAAATGGAAATTAACATCTAGGATCGAACCGCAGTCTTGTCAACGACTGAAGAATTTTTGCGTTATATTAGAGAAAAAAATTGCGCTCCGTGAGTATCCATAGTTGATTTCCACTTGCACTAGAAAAAAACATTTATTCACTTCCCGAAATCAGAACCCGAGGTGACAGAAAGCTTTGGTCGAATAAATTGTTATCTCGCTGCTGTTTAAGAGTGCCAAGTCAGGAAATTCGAGTGACTAGGCGTCTGATAAAACTTTCCAAGCCACAGTTTTTCCCCTTATTTTCATCTCCAACACGAGAGAGCGAGAATGTCAACTATGCGATGACGGGTGACTTTTCATACGCATTCGCCATTTGATTTGACTGCACATTTCTTCACTTCATTCTTTTTATATTATTCATATCATCGGGCGCGGGAGAAAGTTCGTTTCCTTCGGGGATCCTAGATATGCATTTTGCAATGTGCAAAGCCAAGTGCAATTTTACCTTGCAATATTCGGAATCGGAACAATGTTAAAATTCATTTCAGTCTCATCAGTCTTGTAAATAGAAAATAAAGTGACCTGAAGTGGCTCCATGCCAACTGAAATAATTTTTCTGAAGTTATTCATATTACTTCCCATATCCACCTAGAAGTATTTACCCTACCTGAGACCTGAATATGTGTTCATTACTTTAAAATTTAGCTTGTCCCGCACTTGTTGTTGGGCACCAAATGTCTCAGTGGACAGATGTAGTTTTCAGAGGTGGTTGCCAATAGTGAAGCATATACCACTTATTTGTTTAACTGAAATGAGTGTGCACACATCCACCCATCATCTCTGGTTTTCAATCCTAGTCCTTTCAAATACAAAGCTTATGACTCCAATTTAACAACAAAATTTGTTATAGCACTCAGGTATCCGTTTGGTGACATTTCAACCTGGATTTTCATAATAATTCCATTTTGAAACAATCCATGCTTAAATGAATTGTAGCTTCTAATCTTTGAGTAATTTTTCAAGTTCTGCCAAAAGAAGTACTAGAAATTTAAAATCAAATAGATTGCTATTTACAAGAAACTAAAATTGTGGGGTTCATTTAAATTAAGCGACAAAAAATGGGTGAAACTTCGGTATTTTGTCTGGTGAGATTTTGCTCATCGCATTGCAAGCGACTCCACTGAGAAAACCAATGGGTTTTCTTTACTTGCACAAATGTGCAGGAAATATTAAAGGATTCTACCTGTAGGCTCAATATCACATTATTTTGGACCAATTAATTTGACCAAATATAAATGATTTCTACCGCCAGAAAAAGAGAGAAATAAGATTTAGGGTAAAAGCAGAGGCAAAAGAAGCCGAAGAACATCATAGACTTGCTCTAAGGACGAGGGGTGGGTCGACGACCGAAATGTTTTATAGTTCAAGCAGTAGCCTTAGCAGGAGCAGCAATAAAATGTAAAAAGCGGTGGAACCGTGCCCTCTTTTGGCTTGTGGAAGAGGAGGAGGAGGAGGAAGAGGAGGGGAAAACGATTAGATGGGGACAGAGAGCGCGGAAGCAGCAGCAGCAGCAGCAGCAAGAGCAGACCCCACACGTCGCCATTGCGGGAAAAGCCGTCTGTAAAAAAATGATTAATTACCCGGTGGGGAGGGTGGTAGACCCCTTGGCTTCCCCTTCCCCTCCTGGCCTCCGAACCACGATAAACGGTAACGGAAGTCCGATAAAGACGAAAATAATTTTCCCTCTCTATCCCCCCGACTGGGAGAGTAATGCTAACATCGGATTCGGCGGTCGAAGGGAGCTGTATTTGTTACGCCTTTAAATTGGCAGCTACTACTTTCCAGAACATACCATGGAAAACTTGGCTAATTAAGCCTATCACCGTGGTAACTTTGTTGGGCTGTGTAAAATTTCTTTATTGTAAGTGCCTTGGATAGATCCAATAAAGATTTGATTATCAAATTTCAAAGCCCAAATCCTATATTATTAGTGTTCAGTCTTTTCGCGAAATTTACAAGGAATACAAACATCTTAAAGGGTATAGTTTTGCAGTTATTATCGCGATTTTTCAATAGGATTTTTGGCCTATTATTGTTAATTAACTTCCTATTTAGATAACTGCCGTACTAAAATAATCATCAGCCTACAAGAATGGGCATTTCACTTTACTTTAATGTAGATAATCGTGGGAAACAGCTCTACCGAGACAAAGAACGAAGGATGGGATCTCGTCGGGGTAAGGGGATGAAACTGACTTTTTATGAATAAAAAACCCTACCATCCGGACAATGCTCCATGTTAGACCGAGACTGATTTAATCTCCACATAGGAAATCTCCCCCTCTGCTCCCAGAATAAGACTCTTTCGCTCATAAAATTGTGTATATCAGTCTGGCACAATTTTTATCGAGACAATCAGATATCCCTTGCCCCCATCCCTCTGCCCCCCTCCCCCCCAGAGAAAACCTGGGGCCGAAAACCACCAACGTCTCGGTAAACAGGAAACGCACTTAAATGAGTCGAGATAGCGCAGACATACTTCCTAGTCGAAGAGCAGTAGAGGCGAGATACCGCGGTACTGCCTCGTCTAGTCTTTGATCTCCCAGAAACGCTCAAACTCTGCAATGAAGATGTGCCCTAGTTCGTTTAATTGCAAAAGATGGGAGAGTAACAAGGCTCCTGTCATGTTAATGTGCGCCTGTACATGTGTTGTATGTGTGTTTTTAGCATTCCGCCTGCTTCCTGCGTGTTTGAGAACTGCAGGAGGTTTTTTGGGCTGCCGCGGTAGGTTGCTCCTCGACGGTTTATCGTCTGCTGTGGTCGCAACTGTTGGAACACCTGTAGTTTTCGTCCTCCCTCACTCCCTCCCACACCCATCAGTGTGCCCCCAAAAAGGGTGTTCATCACCTCCCACAGGGAAACCAAAGAAACTGCTGGCAGTCCGCCGCCACACACGGGGCTTTTCACGCCGGAGAATGTGATGTAGTGATACTAGGGCGACTAACCACAACACGCCTGTTGTGTGTGTTCTCCGCCGGGGGACCGACATTTTACTGCACATTTACGGGTGCGCAAGCGCCCAGAACACGGGGATTTGCGCTGTGGTAGAGAAACAACAGACAGATTTTAGGCGCTTGACATTTGCGGCCTGGGGAAAAGTCACAAATTTCAAAAATCGTCTGCGCCGCGGCACATTAAATGTTTTATATTTCAGCCTTTCATGTGCTATAAATAACACGGTGTTATACAATGTATAAATTGAACAGGATTGCAGTTTCCTTTTGGTGAAATCCTCTAGACACAAGGTATGGGTACTTAGACTCTGTTGTCTGCTTCTACTGTGTTTATCCCCTAAAAAACGTACTCTCGTAGAACGCGAGCCATTAAATACATCCATCATAACACGTCTAAAGGTGATTTAAATTGTTCAGACTTGTTATTATCAATCAAAATGCCGTATTTTCTTTTCAATCGACTTAAAGATGGTCATAAATTTGGCTAAATCCCTCGTGATAGCCATTCAAAGAGCATAAATTAAAGGATCTTTTTATACTAAAGCGTTTTTATGCACACACACATGTATCATCATCTAACCTGATAGCCAAATTTCATACGAAGATGGAAATTGTAAGCTGCACCTACATGTGGTAACTGCAATAATTCAAATTAATCCATTTGACAAATTTAGAAGTTTATGGATTTGCATAATATCGTATTCTGAAGAGTCACCACTACGAGTCTCTGTTTATTCCCCAAATTTAAAAATTTAACGGGGATATTGATGTACCAAATTTCATGGTTTCGCTGCATATGGTAAGCTGAACTAACGTACAGCTGTAACAAGGGGCTTCATTCGAAAGATGTCTGGCACTTTTTTATAAATCGGTACTTTTATCGGCTTACTTAATCTATTGTTTTTAGCATTATAGTGTTGAATAACTGTGGCAAATAAAAATGAGGCAAACCACTTGGTTTCTTTTGCAGTTATAAAAACTTATGTTTGTCGTCGCGTTCCACTTAAGGGTTATTTCATTAAGCATCAGGGCACTTTGTAATGCTTTTTGTATCAGCTTATTACCAATTTACATTTAGGGATTCTTGGAATGCCTATTTTGAAACCCAAACCAACCTTCATATTCACACACACCACATACACAGTACTGAAACTTTTGTTTTCAATTGCCCCAAAGTGGCCCAGTTTTCTTTTGACCCTTTTTCTACCGCTCCTACGCCTCTGCCCGTGTGTTTACTTTTTGCAGGTGTGGTGATGGTGGTGGTAGTGGTGGCGGAAGGACTGGAAAGCTGAGGGAAGTGAGTTGGGAAAGAGGGAACCGACTGCTAATCTAAGGGCCCCTTAGCGGACCACCATGCTAGGAGGCGGAGGGAAGGGCCTTTTTGCAGGCTCTGGGAAGCGCAATAAAAAGGAGTAAAAGAGGCAACAGCAAAGGGTTGACCGTGTTTTGGCTCTCCTAAGCAGTCCCACGCCGATCCCACCCCCGCCCCCATTGCTTGAAGCTTTAAGGTGCCTCTAATGAGGCTAATAGCTTCGTTTTACTAGTCTTGCTCCTTGGACTTTAGCCAACGCTTTTGGCACCAAAGGGAAAGTTAGCTTATTTTTATGGGTGAGAGCAGGTATTAATGGCACTTATCCATTCTCTCTCAACTTCAAAGTATCACAGCGATCTATCCCTTTGGCCTCCTTTAAACCTCGATTTATTAATCACATTCAAATAGCTTTCATTTGATATTTTGTGTACTTTAATTAGTTGCATTTCATTCACTGATTTAGTATTGTTAAAAGATATAGGTTGTAGCATAAAAAGGTTCTTCATATATACTAGTTATTCGCAGCTTCATTAATTCGATAAGCCCGTATCATGCTTTAATCTCAAGGGTATTTCCATTAGTTATGTTTTCAACGATCCCGTCTCCAAAGGTCCCATAAAATTCCAGATTTCACTTAATTAAATCTCCAAACACCTTATAATGCTTTATAGAAAAAATAAAACTACTATTTTATTGCCTTCCCGTCGCCGATAAAATAGTCCTTGAGAGGCCTTTGTTCCATGTCGAGGGAGATGTCCGCTTAAGTGTGAGTGAGGGAGGGAGAGAGGTGACAATCAGGTGAGTCAAGGAGCCATTGAGAAGCAAAAACAGCGCATATGTGTGTGTGTATGTGCACGTCTAATTACGGTGGGAATAATGATACGTTTAAGTGGGCAGTCCCCCGGTTAATAACAGTCTGACTTCACGCTGCCGCCGCCGCCGCCGCTTATTGATGAAAGACTGCCATCGCTCTCCCTCTCTTTGCCGCTCCGCAATCGATCTCGCCTTTTTTGAGCCCCAGCGCAACAAAGGAGTCTCGAAGTACCACAATTAGACTCGCGGATGGTATTCCTCCGGGATTTTTGCTTCCAGCTGAAGGGATCGAACGCGGGATATGGATTTTTTAAGCGGGGTACTCAGAAGAAAAACGATATTCTGTTCAGGAGAAAGAAAAATGGTTGGTAAAGACAGATTAAGGCAAATTTAAGTAGTTGTACTTAAAATAAAAGCAGTTAATAGTTTCTCCTAGTTCTTCCATCTGGAGAAGTTTCCTCAAAAATCGCTGCTGTACTTATTGTCGATTAGTTGGGCCTTTGTAGAACTGGCTGCGAACGACGATTGGCGTCTCTCCACGACTGTACCCGAAACCCAGTCTCCTGGTTTGCATAGATTTACTATGGAGCTGGTGTGGTCGTAAAAATTGGGTGACTTTAATTTTTTCACTTTCTATGAGGTGAGGTCGACGCTTTTATTCCCCGTAGCCAAGGTCTTCAATAAGTGCAAGCTTTATTGTAGGAGCTGTAACAATCAATTAAGTCACGACTACGGTGTTAGTAGAGTACTCTGTTTTCTGCCGAATTCCGATGGTCGGCGGCATGAGACATCATGATGCAAGACATCTATGATGACCAATGGCTTCCCATTCAGGACTTATTCTAGCTGCCATCATCCACGAATACTAAAGAAAAGGTTTTTAAGTTTAAAGGAATTATAGTGTTCTAAACACATTTAACACGCCAAAAAATATCCAGATATGGTTTTATACAGCTTATAGAAGGTGTGGAGAACGTGATATATTTTTGGGATTTTATATCACGACATTGATATGAGCACCTGAATCAATTAGCGGATCTTGTTAATCGATTTAAAAATATTGTTTGATCGAAGGACTAAGAATACAGAGCATTAGTAATCGACATAATTTATGGTGGTCGTATTCCAATTGTAAAATGAAATACATTTCTCCTTTTAGTAGAACTCTAGCAATCTTGAGAAGCTTTTAATTTACATTCGTAAGTTATTGTAGCTTCAAACCGATCTGGGGACTATTAAAGATCAAAACCGCGTTAATTTATCGCTGCGCTTGTGCTAACTCTGTTTTTGTGTCAAACGCTTAATCAGTTGAGGTCTTCAAATTGTAATGAGAATTTCAATGAGATTGAATGACTTATCACTAGTTTTTGACATGGCACACAACTGCGACACACTCCTCACACACCCAAAATGTCAAACTTAAACCGGACTGACAAGCTCGCATAATCTAGCTTGGCATCTCAACCCATTCGAAGGTATAATCTTAACCCCCTCCCCTACCCCGTACCCTAAAAAGACGCAAAATGAGTTTGATTAGGATGGGACAAGACGGGTTGTCAGCCTTAGGAGGCAGAGAACCAGAAAGGTAGGAGGACGCTCAGGCTTCCTTCCTTCCCCTCCCCCTTCTCCTGAGTTCACTCAGCGACAGAGGGGAGGAATGGAAACAAAGGCTACTTTATTTTCGTCCCCCTCACTCACTCTGTCTCTCTCCCCATGCGTCGTTACTGCGACGATGTACCGCATCAAACATGACATCTCATATCTGCGGATTATCGAAAATGCCTGTCATTCCTCTGCATTGAGTGAAATGGATGTATGAAAACGAAGTTTAAGAATTGGATTTTGTGAAACCAATTCGATAATTTACTGGATTTTAATTTGAAATTGACCAGACTCCAGAGCCTAGGTTTGAGAAGTGATTGTGTGGATTGTATGTGGCTGGTATGAATATTAAGTGTCTCTTAAATTGCCCTAGCTCTGCTAACATGAATGAACTTGTGGATATTCAGTTTGTGAGGTCAAAAATCCCTTTTGAACCATGCGTTTTCAAGAAAATAGGCCATTTAAGAACATGATGACCTCATAGCAATGGTAAGGCATGTATCTGAAAGTTATCAGGAGATAGTAGACAGTAGATATTCATGCTTTGCAAGGTGTATTTATTAAGAGGTACACTGAGCTTCTGGGCTATTTATGGCAACCTTGTTTGCTCCTTAGGCCAAATCATACATCAAGAAAAGCTAAAAAGCACCACCCGGAGGTCCCAAGGCCCATTTACTGAGGACTTGTTACCGACAAATGTGGAAGAGCATAAAAAGGACAAACCTGAAACCCTGCTGCCTCCGGCAGAGGCATGCGACAATAGTGTAGAGACAACTTTTTCCACCTTCTGATAAAGTTGGTTCTTTTGAGGAAGCGAGAGGGTCGCGAATCCTCGTTCTTTTTTTCAAATCCCTTACTGTTTGTACACAACAGTTGTCACTAATGGATTTCACCTCTTAGAATCGTGAATTTATTTCCAGTTCTGGTAGATTAAATAAGCCGAAGGTGGTAAATATTTAACTGGAAATGCCTGGCTTTGCTTGAAACACTATTGTCCCTGGTAGAACAAGGTAAAATCCAACTTCGAAATCCATTTCAAATTATCACTTAAAACCTATGAAAGAAGAAAAGCCATCAGAAATAATCTACCTAATTGTCAATCGAAAAATGCCTGCCTTTGAATTGTTTATCATACAGAATGTTTTCCCCTTCTACTGGTTTTTGATGAATTGAATTTATGCATTCATAGATGTGCACTCTTTATGGAATCATGCACTGTAAAGACGAGCGGAAGGTCCTTTGATTAATTTATTAGATTTTGTTTTAGGCTAGAATTTTAAAGCCAATTTCAAGACAATGGAATATTTCACATCATCAGCGACCGCTGATTGTGGTATTTTTTTACTTTTTATGTAAAGCAGTGCGTAAAGAAGTGAAGTACAGCATGTGTAAAGAAATACTTACTGCATTATGACAACATTAATATAATCTATGTTGTTTCTTAAGAATTAATCCCCAATTTATTCCAGTTTGATGCAAACTCCTTCCCATCCTCTTTTTCAGGATATGTTGAAGGTGTAAAACTTGTGGCCTTTCACCAGAACACCGATTTGATAAGGGCATTCTCCCATTCTCCCATTTAGTAATCGGCATAGCAGCGCTTGCGTGCTACCCGCATTTGAGAAATCGGTCTCACTTAGTGGTAAGGGGAAAAATTAATTTACACTTGTCACGAAAAATAGCCGATTTCGCTGCTACCGCTTGGAGACACTTCCCCCCCCCCCTTACCTCTACCTCCCAGTTCTCCAAAAAGGCATTCGCGCAAACAACTCTGGGGTCTGGGCAAAGACTGACCCTCCCCACCTACTAGCAGGTGCTCTCGGAGAGTCTGATTGCGTGTTCTGGCCACTAACACGGTTGCATTAAGTGTTTAACCAAATCCCCGCGTTTTACCGCAAATTCCCATTTGATGGAAAAGCCGCAAGTGGTAAAATTTGCTGTTCTTATATAACTGAGCCATTTACTGTCAGTGACTGAGCGATACTGCTTATTTTCTATTAAATGATCTTCTGGCAAAAACCGTTTTATAGTAAGCCCACAATGATACAGATCAGGAGATTGTAGAATCCTATAGATTACTCCTTACTTTTACAGATTCGGCATCTTTTCATAAGTCAGAATTATCTAGAATTATCGGTCATAAAAAGTCGGTTTTTGGGGAATGGGTTTTCCAAGTCAATTATCATCGATTGCTTCTAAGTACTTAGCACTATTGTCGACAGTTTCTTAATCAACTTGGCTCCTGTTTAACCCATAATAACTGATTTTATAACTTCGCAATTATATTCATGCAGGTAGGCTAAAGTACAGATGTACTTGCAGACTTTATTTAATATTTATAAACTTGTGTTCGTTTAAAGTTTACTACTTATAAATTTTTGAGTACAATGTGGTATAAACCCTGCCTTGCAATACCACCTTCTCTGCATAAGGGATAATGAAAATCAGAGATAATCTTAGCCGACAAAACTTTAACCTAACTATACAAGAGGATGTTATGTCACAGCGCAGAAAAAGTGTTAAGAACAACAGCTTTATATAGGTAGATATCATCGATGTAGGGCTAAATCGTTAGCCATTTTTACAGGCACTATATAAAATATGGAACTTTGACTGGAATCGTTCTCATAGTTTTTCATGGAGTTATCATTTACTTAGTTCAACCTTCGGTAGTAGTTCGAGTGCTTGCATCCCTACGTGCTTTTATGTAGAACTTATTACACAATATTGACCTCCCTTGAATAAGTCCAAATCCAGAGTATCGATATGGAATATGGCCTTAAATACTGGTTAAAAATCTCAGCCCCGGGTTAGAAAGAAATGATTGCAAAAGTAACTTATGTAGCCTTTGATTTAAAATAAAGTGTTAAAAATCATAGAAAACAATTAAAACTATTGAGATCAGTGGAAAAGGTATTGTGCTCGATCGGAGGTTACAATTCAGACAAAACTACAGTTCCAGGAAGATAATTTGATGATGGGTTGGAAAGCCCATCGTCTTGAGGTCGAATAATGTTAAATTAAATGTTTCGACTTCATAGAGCAGCACAATACCTAATATAAACCTTTGTAGAATCGGTTTTTCTAAAAGGCGTTAAAATGAAGATATCATGTAAGATAAATTTTGATAGAGCCAAGCTTACTTGAACATGTGTTGACATACATAGTATTAGGTCTTTGGGATAAAGGTAGGGATGCAATATTATATCCCATAAAGATATGCTATATTATTCAAATGTATCAAAGAACTGATGCAGACTTAAGACCATAGCTTGAGATTTTAAAATACTTAGTGAGAAAAGCAAGATAGCCTGCTCTCAAAACAGCCGAAATTAAATTCATTTGTAAATAACACAAATAATTTTTTTAATTTATCATGCATTTTTATTAAAAAACGTTCCATTTTCTTAACAAAGTATTTTAAAAGTTAGGCTCCCAAAAATTCTTTATATCAGTCATTCCTGGCCGTGGTCTGCTTAAAATACTTATTTCCAATAATGTCGAGCGAGGCCTGCTTTGCTCAGGGTCTTGTAAATGTAAGGGTTAGGTGATAGAATTTGTGTGCTCGGATTTAAAGTGTGTGCTTCTACATCTATGTAAATTTTAAAGTGTAACTCATCGAAAAGTCTCTACGAGTCGTGCTTTAACATTAAAAAATGTATCCAAGTAGGGCATGTATCATTAATTAGGCTTATTTTCATTTCTAGTTGTGTTATTTATTTAAATTTAATTCTCCAGCTTTCTGAAGGTTACTTTTGGTGTTTCCTGCTGAACATGCACGCACGATCATATCAAAAGTTGTCTTTCTGTTTTAGTACAAATATAGAGATGCAGCAAAAAGTGATATAGAACGCGCTTCTCACGAATATCACAGCCTTCGACTGAAGCTCCAGGATTTCAGTAAGGTTTCGGTTTGTTCTCATGCGCCTTTCCAGCATTTGAGAATGGGCAGACCAGCAGGCTTCTTTGTTTGGAAGGCACAATACCTGTCAAATACATGGGGGCGGTATATAACATCCCCCTGGCAGTTTACTTTGTTTATCAGCACCCATACCACCCCCCAATCGCCTACGTTCGTCCCACCTCTAGTATGCAAATCAAACCCAGCCTCAATGTCGATACCAATGGAAAAATATTTCTTCCTTACCTTGCGAAATGGGAATACGTAAGCTCAACCCCAAAGTCACCTTTATGTATTAAGCCCATTGTGTCAATGTCGTCCTTTTTTAGCCCGGATCAACTACACAACAGCTTTTGAAAATCCTTCAAGACGTCTTTGGAACCCGGACCCCAGTCTTTGCCAAATACCCTCCTCAATCCACTACGACCGGATATGTTGGATTTAATCCCTCCTTATCGAGTAATTTTTTGTCTTTTCCAGTTACATCTTATGCACCTAGAGAGATCTCGTTTCTACATACCATTTCAGAATCTTTATTTCTTGAAACCTTCCTTAGTATTTTGGTGTCACATGCGTCCTTAGCACTCAGGAACTATTGTTACAAGTGTGCACGTGTTTGGGGACCTAAGTTTCTTATTTTTCTTCATTTGAAGTGTTTCTGTCGTATGTCGCTCAATACTACCGTCTACTGTGTTAACTAGTTCGGTGGAATAATTTCGGTTAGTTTCGGTTTTGTATGATTAGGTCACATGATTCGCAGGACTCGGTTTGAGTTTTTTATTAACATTGCGAGTCAATGATGGTTTGTTTATTTGTTTGACTAAATGAAGGAACCAAGGAAACTTTGCTATTAATAGACGGTCCTCATTCCACTCGCATAGTTGTGGTAATAGTCAGGGTTCTGCTTTTTGTTTTTGTTCTCTGAGTTGTGGGGCTTTTCACAATTTCGATGAAAGATTTCGAGCAGTTCATTTAGAAGCTTCTAAAAGTCCGTAGACTGATGGACTTTGAAGACGTCTTTTCGTATGTTCTGATAGTTTTCCCTTAGCACACTCATACATTATTCAAGTCCCTTTTCTGACGACGTATTTCTACTATTTGGGGCAGTTTGCAAGTTTTTTGGGTGCTGTACCTACCTTGAGTGGTTATTTACTTGTTTCGGTTACTGAAGTTTATTGCCGAGCTAGAAAACAATATTTTGAAAAGAATGATATCCGGGGAACACGCGGCAGTTGACTTGTTATGGACTGATCCTGGTTTAGCTTTCTGGTAGATTGGCAATTACACGCACGCGTTGTTTGTGAAGCTGCTTACTTCCGACCTTCGCGTATCTGAGCTTTTGATGGTCCTGTTGTTGCGATTTGTCCTACTTTTATTCATCTAAGGATTAGACGATCAGTGCATGTAGCCTGGTACATTCTGAGCTTTCATGCGCATCGGGATTTCTTTACATCCAAATTTTATTACGATTAACTTCTAAAGTTAATCACACAGTAACAATCTTACTTTCTCTCAAAAAGGCGAACACGGCCAATAAAAGTCATGATTGGTAAAATTAATGTCAGCTATGGAAATTTCCACGAAACTGGGGGATCTAGGTTTAAAATAAGATTTTCATTGAAGGTTTGTCTCTTGCTCTGCATCTCTCACCTGCTCCTCGTTGTCACGATCTGGATACGATTTCCCGGTGTGTTAGATCGTTTGTGTTCACGTGGTTGGATGTTCTATCGGAGATTGTTGCGGACCGTGTATTGCTTCTATTTGTTCCAAGAAATCGTCAGAATCAACGGAGCTATCTGCAATGTCCATTATTGAAGGTAAATTTTAACCAGAATGTAGTCTTGCCACACTGTTGATGGACATTCAATGAATAGAAATGAATATGAACCTCGCTCTCGATCCATATCCTTTTTAGTTTGGTTCGCATTTCTATGTACGGGAAAACCCAAACGATGAATGCAACACGTGGACAAATTTATGGTATCAGGGGTTTGCAGAGGTGCTAGGACACTGGAAAGTCCTATTGTTTTCTTCAGGGCATGTCACAAAACACTCGTTAAATTAGCGTTTTTGGTATGAGTGAGCAAGCAAGGGCAGCTACACTGTAACCATTGCTTGAATATTACCAAGGATGTTGCAATTTGATTTGCATCGAGTTGGGTAACCTCACTTATCAACTGCTGCTAAATCCACCATTTAGATTTTAAAGTGCCTACCGGTCAATCCGTCTTCCTCTTTGATTTAAGTTATTGCCTTTTCCAGCCTTTTTACTTGGGCACAACACATTTATTGACCAATACGTATGTGTATCTACGACGCTCCCTTCAGTTGTCTTAGATTGCTGAGCTTAACGTAGTGAAGCCACGTCCCAGTTCTTCGTAGGTCGTCCGTACGAAGAAGGGGAGTGTTACCTAACCAGAGTGTTTTTTACTCTTCTCAGCTTCCAATGGCAGCGCGTACGCAGATCCGTCGCCCGGTCTGGGCTGGGGTGGAGGCAACGTTGGAAGCGCGGCGATGCCCCGTCTGCCCGGTGTCACCAACTCCGTGAACACCACCCAGTCGTCGGGTATGGTCTTCGGCGCCATCGGCATGCCTCCCGTCCCCTCCGGCGTCTCCCCCGATGGTGAGTCCCCGTCATCTTCCATTTTGTCATCTTTTTAAATCAATGTTGTCTGAGAAAATGGCGTAAGCGTGTATTTATAGGGTACTAACTATTAATCGACGGGGATTTCACCATATTTGGTTTTATCTGTATTCATAAGTTCCATTTTTGGTCCAGAGAATTGGGATACAGTGGAACACGCCTTTTTTCATCCAAACGTCACGAGCAGTTTTGAGGAGCTTAGGTCCCTTTTTTTTAATAAATCAATGTTTTGGCTAGTCGAGAATCGCTAAGACGTTGGTGGCTTCGAGTAACTTCATCGTTGGTAATGTGCGTTGATTGATTCACCAAGAGGGAGGGAAAGTGGTAGTTGTGCTGCTGTGGTTTGATGAATGCATCTTCAGGTGTGTGAGTAATGCAGCCTGGATTTCAACAGCCTGATGGCTGTTAGCATTACTCAAATGACGCTTGTTAAATGGGAACCTTGAAAAAACCAACCGATGAAACTGTTGTTTGCAGTTAAGCGAGACCAATGGTTGAAACAAGCTGTATGCTACTAAGGTGAACTTTTAACCGGCGACTCTAATGTGACCTTATCTGTCCTATATACCCACACCTTATTTTCAATTATGGAATTCGCTAATTTTAATAATTGTATCCTTTTCATCGTTGTTGTTCTTATTGCAGTAAAACATAATTAGGCATTTCTGTTATGTGTCTATTCATCAGAAGTACCTGTTTAGTAGTACATCCTGACGCTGCTACCTGGTGAATTTGGCAAAATTAATGCCGTTCTGAATGTCAAACTCACTGTTTCCTGTCACAAACAGTAACCTGCAGCTTACATCCTCTGCAGTTTCGTTCATTTTTGTCTAAACGGGTTCAATCGGTTTTCTAGGACTTGGTGTAAACAAACGGCACCTAAACAGCACAAGGGCTCCCGGTTACTCAATTAAATGACCAGATTATAAAAAGTCTACGTTTTGTATGCAGTGGTGGCTTGGCTTCCTCTTTATGTCTTCAATCGGGACGAAACACTAGATTGTCGACCGAATCTAATCACGGTTAGTTTAGTACGTTTTCGGTTAAACAACAACAACAACGACTAATTTTAGTAGCTTATACGGTTTGTATGAGCATGGGCTGTCTTCCTCGCTCGATCAAATTAGCAGTTGACCAAGGATGGAATGCTGGGAATTTGTTTTTTCACGTCGTTTGTATCATCGACTGGTATTTATTCTTCTGCGATTCGTTTCAGAAACCAAGTAGTGAATAGATGTATTATTTAGCGGTGGGTCTTTTACCTACACCATTTTTTGTAGGCGCCACCAACTCCGGGGCAATATTCTTATAATTTCCTGGTGATGGGAGTCATTGATAGTGAATCAGCGATTTGAATGGGCTGAACAATTATGTTGCAGACTGCGAATGGCTAAGTTTTAGCTCTAAAGCCAATGAATCGGTCCTCTTTTGCTGTAAACAATGCGCCAGTTCTTCAAAGAGACTGAATTGATGGCGTGTTAGCTTATTTTTTTCTGAGTTTAGCCTTATAAGTCTAGTTAAAATTACTAGATTTCGTAGAAATGTGGCAACCGAAGTAGGTGAGAGTTGTTGGCAGGATACTGTGTCGATTGCTAAGGGGAAAAATTAAAGTTCACGCGTAGTGTACGAAGCTAGCCCTCTAAGACAAAAGCGTAAGTGTACCGGTGATTTTACCACTAAAGGAGGAAGGGATTCTCTATCGGGGCTGCCTAGTTGCCACAAGAACTCTTAGCCGTAACGGTGTCATTCACATCTGATTTCGTATTTGTGAGTTTCACTGTCAGTATTGCAGTTGTGTACTTACCATGACTTGCGAATTGATTGCTGGTCAGAAACGCAATCCAGTGAAACATTGACACACGTGTGGGAGTGATTGTGACGGCCTTTCTGGAGCTGTCATTTCCATGGCTGAGCCTCATCTCATCCCATTTGTTATCACGTGACTGGCTACATTTTTTCGATGAGTTTTCAACAGGATGAATTGTGCTACGTTTTTGTCGCGGTCTGTGAAAACGCCTCAATTCTAATTTTAATTGGCATGCAGATGACACGGCTGTGTAGGGCTTCTCACTTAACTTTTAAGAAAATCACTTCCATTTCTGGTAAACCTTAATAACTGACGTGTTAGTTTTACAGTTTAACATTTCATTTTTTAAAGCAATGACTTCACCATGTTTAATTCGAATAGCTTTTTTCCCATATGTTTGTCTATGCAAGGTATGACGGCGTAGATAGTTTAATCTATAATTTATTGTTATTTGCCGAATCTGCAAACTCTATCGTTGAGAGGCTGGTACATCACTGACGTGGTTAATCTGAGTTCAGCGTTATTCCATGCACTAGATTGTTGACGTTGGTGAAGATCTAAGGATTCTTAGTATAAGTCCAAGATCGCCTGACGTCAAATTGTGATTGGCATAGCCTGTGACCCGCTCATTTCACTAGTCTAGTGTTAAGTGGACACTGATCCTTACGCCTTTTTCAGGCATTTCAGCAAGTACCCTATTTTATTACCCACAGCAACTGTGGTTATGCGGTGGCTTCAGGATTTGAGCGCCGTAAATACCTCGAATTTGTTCAGCTTTTCTCCTGGTACGCTGTGCCAAAATATTTCTGCTACCATCATTTATGCAAACCGTGTCGTTAATTTTTTTCTCAAAGACGGAGAAGCTTAAGGCCCCAGGAGAAAGTCAGGGACCTCGATTGCGCACGTAGTCGTCACAGCAACAATTCACTTGATCCTTTGATGATGATGATGATGATGATGATGATGATGTCAAGATCACTTTTCTCAAGAACTCACTCCACATGTGAGTCTAATGCCACTGCGTTTTTGCAGCCCGAAGGCAAAGCCGCGGTGCGAAAATGAAGGGGGGGGGGGCGCGTGAATTCTTCACCTTAATGGAATTCATAACCCCAACAACTGTTCCATTCTCTGGGGTCACGTTGGTTAGTGCTGGAGTGGTGGAGGAGGAGGAATGTGCTTGTGGCACAATGCGCCTCCAAAAACGCCTCTCCTTAGTTAATCACATCGGGTCTTGATTTACACTCATCAACATTACCGCGTGGATTTCTAGCGCTAACTCTTTTTTTAAAGTCGTGATTGGCTACGAATGGGGGGATTGCTTTTTTCTGTAGTGAAAGAAGGATTTTTACGCAGTCCCCACTGCTCCTAGGGAAGATTGAATGGAGACATCATTTCTTAAAGAGGAAGACTTCCATTAAAAAACGTGCTTTTTTGGTTGGTCAATCTGGCCCAAGGGTGGTTCCCTAAGGGCCAATAATTTGATATTGTAGGCAAGGTAGAAGGGTATTGCTTGGTAGAAGCGGTCTGGGTGCGGGATAGGTATTCTTCTAGGAGGTGGGGCCCAGCTGCGTAGTCACTACTACAATTTCCTGTGCATGGAAAGCGAACTTTTTGGATTAATGTGCAATTTCTTCGCTTTTTGTTTACCGATGCCCTCAAAATTTTATAATGAATCCAAAAAACCACCCATAATGTTATTAATTGCACTTTCAATGTTTGTTCCAATTCCTAGGGGTATAAATGGTAACAAAAATGTGCCCGAGTTACTAGATTCAGTGAGCTTTGCAAATGAATGAAAATGGTGCAAAAAATTTGCGTGTATGTGGGGTGCATGGGGTGGGCTGTGGCATAAGCTGACTGATGAGCTCAGTAGTTCAAAAAGTTGCACTTTGTCACAACCTGATAGATGGGGCACTTAGTACAATAAACTGTTAGGGTGTATGTAGCTGATCTTGACGTCTTATTAATGAGGCTAGAAGTAAGGCGTGAAATCCCTCCTCGCTGGACAAGAATGCATGTCGCCGTCTTAGTCTCTCGCATCAAAATTCGTTCATGCACACTCCCTTCACTCGTATTTATGTACCAAGTACCTACTGTTTGTAGTTTCTTAGTTCGCGATGGGGATCAACCAACAGAACAAGCGCCTTTCTGGTGCCCACTTCGTCAATAACCTCTGTCTGGAAGCTTCGTGACGTCGCTCAATTTGTCGGTAGAGCAAATGACATGACCAGCAGCTCTACTGTTGGGTTACGTGGTATTCAAAGCTCCAAATGAGAAGGCAATACGCAGGTGCCTCTAAGGGATAATTTAGTCACTCATAAGACGCAAAACTGTACTGGTGAAGAGTTCTTAAGCCTTATGGCAATGTTGTTGTGGCCGTTGTAGTTGTAGCGGGTCTGTCGGAGGAGGAGCAGATGCTGCTGTCGCTGAGATCGGCGGTGCAGGACAAGCTAAACAAGCGCCTGCGCGAGGAGGTAGATCGGCTGAGCGGCGAGGTGCAGTCCCTCCAGACCACCGAGCGCGACCTCTCCAATCGCGCCACCAACCTCGAAATCATGAAGGTCCAGATGATCTCAGAACTCGTACGTCCACAATTGATCACCAGTTTAATTACTTCCACTTAATGTGCTTGACGCTGTGTGTGTGTGTGTGTTGACTGATGCTGAGGTTTGGACCTGACTTTTCTTGGCGTTTCATGTCCATACAACATCGACAGAAAAAATCAGTTCGTGCGAAGGCGTGATTGTAGTGAAGTGATTGTGTTACTTTGTGGACTCCAGTGCTATTAGAAAAAGGTGAGAGATGGTTCAAAGGCGTCACATGATGAGTAAAAGTACCCGATGACCACACAATGGGATGGACTAACAATAGGCAGAGTGAAGCATTCACCGATTCCTGAACAGTCGAGGAGCTGATTAATTAACTTGTCCGGAATGGGGTCGCGAAAGAGAGTGCTTGCAAAAAGGACTCAAGCCAGGTTTACTGCCTTGATAAGCTACGCGCTTTCGCGGCTGCTTAATTATTTACACACCGACGCGCTAATGATGCATCCGCCGGCATTAGAGCCCGGACGCTGATGTATTTGTCTCTCTGGTTTGAGCGTATTTACCCAAACCCAGACTCAGTAAAACCGCGTATTTGCCGAGAACAATCTCAAAAAATGAATTACCCCGAAAGAGCTAACATACGGTGTCAAATATCCTAGGTATAAGGGAGTGAGCTGCCGTACGAAGGTCGGTTTTAAGCTACTAGAACCCTATTGAGAGCGCAGCAGCGTTAAAGGAAGTTGTATAGCCATAAGCACGGGAAGTCAATTTGCATAGAGCCTCTGGTAATGAGTCCGATTTGCTTTGGTCGCTACAGGACCAGGTGCGGAGTTCGATGAAGGTGCTGAAGGAGAAGACGCGGGAGTACCGCGAGATCTGCCGGAAGTCCAACGGCAAGGAGGACTACGACTCGGCTGTGGACACTACTGCGCCCGTCTATCGGCAGTAAGTAGCGTCTTAATTTACACTGCCTTCGGGGCATTTGTCCTTCCTCTAGTACGTATTGAATAGTCTTATCTAAAAAATCCGCTGTGTTTGCGAGTTCTTGAATCGAAACGATAATCGCTTGCCTAGAGTATTGGAAACAAGAGTTTTCGATAACGGTTATCTTTTTAGTCGCTTTCATTGGTATCATAAAATTTTTCGAGGTATTTCACGGTCGCTCTTCTTCAAGGGCATATAGGAATGGGGGTACATTTAATCACCGCCACCACCCGTTCCAGCCCCGTTTCTCATGCTATTTATGCACTTGACTGCGATTTCTCTGTGTAGCCGAGTCATGAAAGTGGTTGTGGAATCGTCCTATTTGAAGTGGTGTCGCTAACACCCATGACTAGGACATATACCATAACGATTCTTGGTCGTGTTCTTTTTGAACTTATATTTCAACAAAAGTGTAACTGGTATTAATACACTTCTCAAGGTTTTTGAGGAGTTCTGGATGGGCAGGGTCATTTTCAGATCCAAGTAGTGCTTTTTCTGTCTTTAAGATGGTTTCCCTAGAAGTTTGATGGAGCTAAGTGGGGACTACACTTCCTGGTTGACGAGATTCGAAGCACTTTTTGGAGGACAGCTTGCGCAACCCTTGAAGAATGCGCTGGTGCATTGTAGTCAATGGTAAAACAGTACTTCTCCCCACCACTAAGGTTTTTCATTTGCCTCAATTTTGCTTTAGCTTCCTTTAAAAATGAGCATAGTAAACACCTGAATTTCAAGGTATTCCATCCCTATCCAACCTACTAAATCCTGGGGAATCGTAGCCATAGTCAGTTTTTGATCTGACTTTTAAGATTGCACCTTGATGGATTCATTTGACTCACTTGGACGCTATTGACGTTGCTGCCTATTTCTTGAGGTTCCTAGTTTTATCGAGTTAGCATGTTCATCTCTCAATCACTGTATTCAATCGCAGAGTGTAATTTTTGTGTAGCTTGAATTTCTTCGTCTAAAGCCTCGATCATCCCTGTTTCTTTTCTTTCCATCTGAGTCTTACCAAATTTAACAGCTCGAAATGCCTTCTTCAATGGTCAGAGAGTTAGATTCGCCTTTAGAGAGTCAGAACATTACAGAAACTTGTATGAAACTGATTGCAAGCAAATAAAAACAGGTTAAACACCCAGTAGAGGATTCTGATATGTTTGAATTGTTTAATTTAATTTAATTCATTTACGGCTATTTGTGATGCAATAATGCATGGAAAAAACTGTTCCACAGACCAACACCTTCATTCATCCCTGGGCTTCTCGTCACTGATATTTTTTGCAGCAAACATGTGTATTGTAGTTCTGCCCCGGGATTCTGTAAACTTTGCGCATGTGGAGTGTGTATCGTCCTCGATTTTTGTTACCGGATTTGTTTCTGACACCTATGAAACCATTGGAGTTGTACAAAAACGAATTTGAGATTGGTTGTGCACTTTATTTTGCATATATTTCTGCGTGTTTCTCAAATTTGGGTCACCACATAAACCATTTGTGCACAGGAAGAAGGATAAAGTTGCTAATCTTATGGGGATCGCAATGATTTTCAATACACCGGATTCGCCCTTTTCGATGCGATTATTGAGCGAAATTCGGCTTCGATAGGGGTCTTTTTGGTGGTTTTCGCTTGCGATAATATAGGAAAAGTCGTGTTACTGTTTTCCACCTATCTGCCAAAACACTGCAAATCAGCCTGTAGAGAACTTGCAATGTGCAAAAAGAGAAGTTTTATGTGGCACCGTGGTTTTGTGACCTAGTTATTGACATGGGTGTGCTACAAATAGCAAAGGGCCTTCCTCTGCATGCGTCCACGGACCCGCTTCCGAGACAATGTTCGGTCCCTTTATTGATTCCACACTTGAATGCATATGTGGTTATTGCTCTACGCCTCCTAAGTGGAGGTGCCTTCAGATTTTGGTAACTGGAATACCTTTCAAGTGCCTACCTTCTGTCAGTCTCATTTACTGCTCTCTAGCCTAAACAAACATGGTGAGCATTGCTAGATAAGCTTGCTACTGTTGTGACGTATTTACATTACATCCCGAACGCAACTTCTCAAAGGGAGACTGATCGCTCTCTAGAATCTCCGGTAGTGACACACGGTTTCACGCTGGTAGTCTAGTTTCATCTGGTATAAAGCAGACGACAAAGCAGCTTGTCAAAAGAGGCACAACCATGCTAGCCCCGTGACAAACAGAAAAGACATTAATTAGATTTTATCCAGCTTCAATAAACCCCTACGAGTAGTGTTTACCGGGCCCCAAAATCCGATGTGTCTGATTTTTCGGTTTGGGTTATCTAGGTTTAATACACATTTGAACGGGTTATCCATTAACTTTGAACCCATCTAGTCATTGAAAGCCAGTAGGTCTTGAGCAGTCGATCATCACTACCTACCATCAATTTCTACTGCGAATAGTTATCGTATGAAAAGGAAAGTCACACTACATGGTTCATTGGAAGTAAAACTGGTGAGTTAATCACATGCATGTGGTATTGCAGATTACTGGAGGCTTTCGCAGAGGAACAGGCGATCGGCGACGTGCTCGACTACCTCTCGCAGGCCATGGAGAAAGGCGCCATCGATGCAGACGACTTCATCAAGGTGGTGCGAGACCAGTCGCGCGACCAGTTCATGAAACGCGCCATGGTGTACAAGTGCAGAGCCAAGGCGGGCCTCCCCTCCACCTGATTGGCTGGCTAGGCGCCCCCTCCTGTCTCTGGCCCGCAGACACACACACACACGCGACTGGCATTCAGCGCGCCCTCTCTCGCTTTCCCTTTCCTTCCCTCCGCCGTCTCTCAGTATTCAGTCAACATGCTCCTCCGCACCCTGTACACCTAACACATTTCACGGCAAAATCACACCTTGCGTCGTGCCGCCCTCTGCTCCTCCTCCCTCCATGCCTCTATTGCTCTGTACCTCGTTTCTTGCCCTCTCCCCCTCCCACCCTGTGTCACAGATATTTAATACAGTGGAACTGTCTGCCTCCGCCTCCTTTTGATCTGGTACATGCTATGTGCTAACAATGGTGCTTATTTTATTTCGAAATAACCTGTTTTGTGAGGTGAGTATGTGTGTTCAGGATGTTCTCATGCGAAAGGCACTGCTTGAATGGTGGGATTGGGGCTTGAAAAAATGGGTGTGTGCTCTTGATGTGGTGTCATAAAAATTGTGGAAACGGCTTAAGGATTCAACGGAAGGGCTATTGGATATGGAATCACTATTTACATTTGTAATCAAATGGGTGCTGATCGTGTTACTGGGGTGAGCTCCAAGATACTTACGCGTATTTACGTATGAAAGAAAGAACAGCATATTAAAGCTTTGGAATATCTCAGGCTCAGTTTATCTATGCGGCCTTTAAAGTTTGAAATTATTGTAAAAAAAGAAAACTACTTTGTCGTGTAGGTAGGGAAAGAATGAAAATTCGAGAATGTTTTAGGTTTGCAAATTTTTGAGGAATTCTAAATGATATCTGAAGTTCGGATTTCAATAGTGTTATTTTCATATTATATGTTCAAAATCCATTCCACAAGTTACAAGTTAAGTTACGAACCATGTATTACGCCTTCTAGATAACTTATTTGAATGAACGAATAATTTGCGAAATATATACGCGATTTCACAAATCGTCCAATAGCCTTCTTGCATAGATTTCGCATAAAATAATGCCAGATGCGAGGGCACGAAAACCGGTATCGAGAAGTAGTTCCGTAAAGCGAGCAGAATCTAAGACTCGAGTGTCTACTGTTCCGTTAAAAGTAGCTGGTGACTCCAGCTTATCGAATAAATCAATCCCTAAAACAACCAGCTCTAAACCCATAAATGCACTGCCTGCTTCAAGACCGACAAAAAGTAATGAGAAATTGAAAGTAAAGCGTTCAAGCGGTCGATCACACTCGGTATCAAATAAAAAGCCTCTTAAAGTTGCTGTCAATGCTGAGAAGGTAATTAAAGAACAACCTGTGTTCTTAGATAATGAAAATGAAATAAAGTCGGTGACTATTACTCTTCCAATGACTGCGAAGTTGGAAAAGAATGAGAAAAAAGATATCAACGAAATGAGGGAACCATCACCTTATAAGTCCCCAGTTTCAATTATCCAAGACGATGAAGATGTGATTGCTGAAAATAAATCAGAGGAAATACCTGTCCCTGAGCCACAGTCTAAAGTTCACAATATTGAAAAACATGGTTCACCACCAAAAAGTAATAAAATGTCAGTGATTACATGCAACGGGAAGCAACGAAAATGCAGTGAAAACAAAACCTCTAACACCTCATCTATGGGAACAACTCTTGCTGAAAGCTTTGCCAAACACATGGATCTGCTGAGCAGTAAGACCCAGTTGAAACGTAGTAAGACTCTTCTCCGAATGATTGAGCTAATTATGGAGGAGCAGCAGGACCTATTCGACCTGAAACCCATGGATCCTTACTCTAATTACAAGTTGCAGCTATGCCAACATGAGTCCTGCCACGTCTCTTGTCAAACCATGGATGATAGTTCGTCGAAGGACACACAGACCGAGAAACCACGATCGGCCCCCTACTCTTCGTGGACTCAAATACCTCCAGCATTTGAAGGAGGAGCTTCCGGTCACGTCAGATATGCCTGTAAGGTTTGAGACTTTATTTTAGGTCTTATCTCTTAGTAGTCATTTCAATACGTAGATGAGACCGAAGAGTTTTGTATAATTCAAGTTTCTACGTAATAGCTTAACAATAAGATCTTTATTAATAAACAAAGGGAAGAAAATAATTGTAAAATGAACTGCAGGTTCGTTAAAATGACTAATGATAAATTATAACTATATTATGTCAAATATATATTTCCCACGATCTCTAATGCAAGTAAGATTACTATGGTGCATGGATTTATATATTTGTCATGGAATGCTTGATCGCTTCAAGCACTCAAATTGACCAAAATACAAATATTTAACTTCAGTGTATCTACGTGTCCTTCTATTCCTTTGCTGGCACAGAATATCTGATGGTGTAGGGGATAGATTCTCTCAGTGACGGATTAACTACCCCGGATAAGATCAGGAGGCCCTAAATCAGAAGAAGTGGAGACGTGTGTATTTGAGGAACGCACAAGAGACTGGCGACGGGAGAGTTCAGTCACGTGATTTGGGCAGGCTTGGTGTGAGCATGAGAAGCTGTCCATAACCATGTTGTCACAACTACATAGCTCACGTGAAGCTGAGCCGGGGCTCAGTCAGGCCACCACAATAGATCTATGCTCTGATGACTCGAGCTATGCGGCTAGAAGGGAATTTTAGCTTTGCCAGATGAAGGTGCTTAGTCTTTTGGTTTAATTGTTTAGCTATTTTCTGTAACAGTTGTATTAGGTGTATTAGCTGCCCTTTGAAAACTCCAAATGAATGCCAATGGTAGATTTATTTCTGTAAAAGATGTATTGCAATTGCATCAATGATATTCAAACGCATTTTATCATAGGTCACTCGCGTGTACAATAGAAATAAACTCTACTTTAGTGATAACGATTGAGTTTCAGAAAGCTGGAGCATCTGATTCTACATGATTAGTTTGCTTCAGTTTCCAGTGACAATTACAATGTCCAAGTCGAAGGCAGAACAGCTCAGACTGCCTCAACCGCCACCATACAAAACGACAACTCACCGAACGCCCTCACACTTAAGGATGAGCTAACGCCCTCAGCCCTTGGCCGTCTAGCTTCAAGTCTTGGCACGGTTCTCTCAGTTCTAGAAGAGGAAGACGACTACCAGGGAGGAGAAGCTGCCACAAAGCACCATCGGGCCTACAGATGCCATGTCTCATTTATTCCTCAAGAGCACCAGCAATCCCTGACCGAATTGGAGTGCATTCGATGCGATTTCTCGAACTTTCGTCTACTCACGACACATCGACTCAAGTCGGTTAGAGTTAATTTTAACCCCATCTAGACATTATGTTTTAGACGAATAAGGTCAATGATGTAGCAGACACCCTGGCTGGAGACATGGTCTGCGTCTGGAAGGTCTGTAGCGACTCCGGTCAAGGCTGTCTGGAGCATACCCTCAAATGTCCAGGGCTTCTACCGATGTCTGGCCGAAGTCTGGACTGCACAGATGGTGAATTCGGAGAAGGAATAATGTGTGTTGTATCCGAGAGTGGACCGATGTTCAATATGGTTGGCGGAATTTTATCTAATTTTGTAAAGGTAGTAGGTGGACTCAGTGATGGGTGTCTAGTTATATGGGATCTAACCTCCAAGATAACGCCCAATCAAGGCCGAAACAAATTGTTGGAGGATGAAAGCTTGCCCAGTATATTCGGATATGCCAGGTGTCCTGCTTACTTGAGTTCCGCGGCCTTTTTAGAGAGCTGTACAACCGGGGTGTCTGAGAATATTTTAGCCGCTCCAATCATAACATTGAAGACACTGAACAGAGATTCCAATCCACCAAGAGGCTTTCAATTCTGCTCCCTCAGTGCTCGTGGGGAGGTGGCTATTTGGCTGGCCACTCAGACTACACCAAGAAGTGGTCTTGATGCGAGGGGTTCTACAAATGACTATGGACTTCGGCTGGGTGGTTGTGTCCGATTGGTGCAGATTTCAATTTTAAAATACGAGATCCCTCCCTCCTCAAGGGTAAGTTGATGTGTTGTACCACCTTATATTCAAAATCAGTTGGCTAAGGGTGAAAAAGGCGGAGTGATTCCTTCTCCTTTCACAACGTGTCTGGAGGTTTGTCAAACTGCGAACCGGTTCTACATTGGTTCCCTAGATGGCAGTATCAGGCAGAAGCGGCGTACTGCTCACCAATGTATCTTTCCCGGTGAATTCACATTGTCTCCTCGTACTTCCACCACAGCTGCTGTTTCTTCACTTGCCTTGAATCACTTTCTACCCCATCTCCTCTTAGCTGGTAAGTGCTACTAACATATATTTAAGTAGTTACAAGATAGAATAACGGCGCAGTACATTCCCGTTATTTACAGAGAGCAGTTGGTCAAAAGTTAATGCATATAAAACTAGCTTCTTCGATAACCTGAACAAGCTAAATTAGGTGAGGTCAGATTATAAATCAGGTTTTTTCCCAATACTTTAAATCTAAGGACAATTTTACTCTTCTCCCGGGAGCCATATAAATTTGCATATGCCCCATAACTTTCCATGCAATAATTATTACTTAAGTTTCCCAAATACATAGAGCGGCACTAGAAACTACCGATGATCTAGTCGAATAGTTTCTAAACGTGCCTGAACTTTCTTCCTCCGAAAATTTTCCCATATCATAATTAGTAATTTATGTGTCATTAAAAACAGAAAACCTTAAATATTGAAAGTGATCTTAACGATTTGATAGCAAAATATCACTTTGGGCCATCGAATTTCGAAAATATTTGCCTAAATAATTGTCGATTTCTAAGTGCCATGCCATGTGGAATCACTTCCGCGGTAAAGAAACTCAGACATTTAGAAAGTTTACTAAGAAACTTTAGGCAGTGGTCTTGTATTTGTCAAAATAATTCTTCCAGATATGCAATGTAACCATCAGTTCTTGGTCCTGGTTTCATATTCATATTCTACAATAATTACTATTTAAAATCACAATAATAAGATTAGTTAATTTGATAGTTTAATCGAAACTAATGATCGTCATTTCAGTTCTTCGCAAGAACTTTGTACAATAAATTTTTTATTGAAGGCTATACAAACGGTCACCTGGCTATCTTTTCAACAAACTATCCTCATCCCCTCTTCAAATGGCAACTTAGGACGAGTTCTGATCCATGCCCAAGTGGCATTCGTAGAGTCTTCTGGTCACCTCATCGACCCAGTGTGGTCTTTTGTCTCTCCACTGACGGGCAAGTGATCGCCTGGAACCTGCTTTCGGAAGTCGCTTCGAACAAACTGAGTCCGGTGGCGAAGACCCTCATCAGCTCCCTAAATGACGAGCGAGAGGTTATGGACTTTTCTGTGACCTCGGATCGGAACGGCTGTCTGGTCGTTTGCTGGAGGGATGGGGCGGAAATTCACTGGTTAGAGGACGACTTGATTGTGCCAAAAGAAGACGAACTTAATGCCATAGAGAGTGGCCTGAACGAACTGTGTTGATACTGGACCAAGTTTTACTCCCTTGTAATTCACTGAATATTTGGTAAGGATTATTATTAAACGGTTTCTTGAAAAAGTCATGCTATCTGGATCTGCAAGTAGCAAGGTATTGCATTATCATCTAACTGATATGAATGGAAAAGTATCTGTTTCACCCTAATACCAAAGCTCTGTATCATTCTATTGAACACTTTCCAATGGAAATCTAAATTTAACTAACAAATGGCATGGTTTTGGAGATTCACAGTTTCAGAGGCTAGGTATAAGACAGTGGGATGGTTACTAGAAGAGATCAGATGATGTTTAATGAGTTGCCTGACAAATACCCACTAACATGACCGGGTCAATTTTTAATAACCATACAGTGGGCCTGGATGGGTGGTAGTGTGTATTTGTAGCTGCAACCAAGGAGATGATGAATCAATGACTCTCGAAAGGAATAAAAAAGATCACTTGAAGCATCTTAACTTTGTTTCACCGAATGCGGATTAAGAATTCTTGAAATTTCAAAGTTAATGTTGCATTGATCTCCAGGGCTTATACCTTCATGCCTCAATTTCTATATTTTGCCAAGACCAGTTTTCCACAAGATCTCAGTCAGCATTTTTCAATAATATATTTATACTCTTTTAGTAAGTGGATAAAATTCGGAAATAATTTGCTTGAAATTCAGTTGAGAGCGTTTCGTTTTCATTAAATTAACCTTCATCGAAGGTTCGATCTTTAGTACTTAATTACTTCCGGCTGTTTCTAGCTTAAAACTCTACAGCTTAAATCCTAAACTTTTAAATGTTTCTTGTTTGTGTAATTTAAAAAGATAGTTCTTTCAATAAACACCCAAAACTATCGGCACACATCTGAGATGATGATTTATGTGGGCACCTCGTACTTCACATGCTTACACCTAATGAACAAAAGCCTACAAAACCACAATTGCTTATTTTTTCGTTATCGATTTGGTGGAGGGTAAACGGGCACTTAATTGTCCTCCTTCCCTACTTCCGGTGTGTGGAGATTCCCTCCACATATCCCCATTACATTGCTCTTCGTCACTGGGCCACTAGAAACGCGCGAGTCCAGATAGGGCTAGCTGCACGCAAGCACTTGATTTAATACATGTGAATCACGTGCATTTATTGGTACTCACCGGGCGTGCCTCCACAAACTGACCAATAGGAGACCACTAGCGTGCATTTCGTGAGCACACTGAAGGCATAAGGCAAAGCTAACCCCTCCCAAGCACAGACCAGCCGAGAGAACATGTCCAACGGCAACAGAAACGGCAGCGAATCGATATCGGGCACCTCCCCCCGATTCGGGGCGCTCTTGGAGAGTCCACATGCCTCCCCCTCCTCCTCCTCCTCTCCCTCCTCCCAGTTGAACGGGCACCAACTGGAGTTGAGTGAACTGGAGGAGCAGACACCCCCAGACTGTCTGGTTCTGCTGCACATTGCGTCGTGTGGTAAACAGGGTGCTGAGACGGGCTCGGACGAGAAACCCGTGGCGATGCTAACGGCAAAGATCTTTGATCTGCACTCCCAGGCGGTGAGTTCATGGCAGCTAGGCATGTTTGAAAGAAAATCTTGTGTAAATGTGCTTGCAGCGATAGATTTGGTGATCTGATTGTAGCCAGAAAAGTAAATTTTGGCCCTATGCACTTTCCCTCAGGCTACCCAATAGCTTGTTCAAACATAGGGTTTGAAAGATAACAGTATTGCGCCAATGCGAAATCTCATAGAAGGTAATTTATCTGATTTTGCGAGATAATGAGACTCTTGACGCTTTTATGCATAACATCGTGGTTAAGAGCAGTTTAGTGAACATTGATTGGCATATCATCACACTGGGGTATTCTGACATCTGATAACTGGTAGGAATGCTCCTACGCAGAGTAAATAGACGACTAGCTGTGGCCTCGAATCCATGGGCATACTTTTAACCTGGTTGAGGGCTTCTTATGTGATTGATAACCATGATTGATAACGATGGTTCCCGAAGTATCGCATGAGTTACTTCAAACCCATCCCTCACCATGTAGCATGAATTTACGGAGTTTTTCATACACTTGAATTTAAATGAATTAGATGCTTATGATCACTTTACCAACTCCGAAACAAATTCGTTTATAATTGAGGATATTTATGTAAAAATTTAATTTCACGTTTAATGAAACATTGATGGGACTAGACTAACGCTTATTTGAAGTAGTTTAAAATTAATATTTATTTACTTTCTAAGTGACATTTAAGCAATGCATTGGAATACGTTACTCAAGGACTTTAGATGCTTAGTTGAGAACTTTGTGCTTGATCTAGAGCAGACGGAGAATTTTGAGCAGATAAAACACTTTCTAATATGATGGTTAGTGAGTTCTTGTGAAGATTTTTAAACGTAAAACTCACCATCATTGAAAAGTAGCAGTTGTAAGATCTACAATATTCAAATTGACCAATTCTATTTTCATAACACCACTCTTGAGGAAGTATACACGGTAACCTTCCTTCTCCAGAAACCGTTCCAACAACAATAGTTGCGATGCAACCCCCTGAGAATACCTTAGACCACCACCGCTCACTTTATGACCGCAATACAGTAGGCGGAGGAGGAGGAGCATATCACGCATAGTTTCTGCACGTACACAGAGCATGACCCCTGTTACCCCTGGGGGGCATTAAACGGCCCTCAGCTTCCCTCTCTGGCTCTGACCCTACCCGGAACAGGCTCTAACTGGCCTGAGCAGTTACAAAAGTTTGAGCTTAGGCTTGCATGCGGGCGCTGCAGAGCACGACAAGAAACAGTAATCCACTCGGGTACTATCCCCAGCTATTCTGGCATCTCCAGCATGGTATCAACAAAACTGGCCGGACTTATATTCTTGAGGTTAAATTGAAGCCGAAAAGAAGTCATCTAATAGATCAAGCCTTCAGATTTTCTACCTGAAGCAGAAGCATATGGAACATTTTGCAACCCACAGAAATGTATTAACAATAGATAATTTAAAATTACTTGATTTCTGTGAATAAAGTAATATTATATATGGAAGAAGGTTCAGTGAGATTATTAATTGGAACACCAAATGAGCTAACGAATTGATGCGAAATTTTTGAAGATTTACCACTTTAAACTTACAGTTTCACCTATTGGCATATGGCATCATTATGGATACATATAAAAAGCCTATCGTCCTCTGCAACTGAAAGTAGTAGAAATTTAATATCTATGGTTAAGTAATTTAAATTAAAGCTTAATTTCCAGTTTTAATGATTACAAGGTGGAAAATGCCGTAGTGTCAAGTTAATGTATCATGAAATAAGAACCTATTTTTGCAAATAGATACATAATTACAAATGTAAGTTGAGAAACCCTCGTTCAGTACATTTTGTTCCGGAAAAAAGTGCTATTTTTCTGTCCCAAACTATAAAGTTCTCTGATAGATCCTGGAAACCTTTGAGCCAATCAATACTACCTTTAGGGATATATGGAATATTTTATGAAAGTGCCATTAATATCGAATTGTATCATGAAAGGAATTTAACTATAGTCCCTTTATTATAATCTCGGATACCTTCATCAAATCGTTAGTGAATTCAAACCCAGATTTTTTACACTGAAAATCAACATTTTTCATTTTTCCGTTAACAAATTGACTCTTAATCATTATAAATCCCATCGGATTAAATGCTAACCACAAGTTTCAAGTTTCGCCTTTAGTATCAGTTCAAAAGCCTTGAATAGTCCTTTTTCCATCTCAAAAGATATCCGGTCCAGAATGGCAGCTGAATACCAAAGGCCTAAAAGTGGATAGCGGCGCCGAAAATTCTGCCTTGTCAGGGAATGCCATGGATGCCTCATTTGCTGAAGATGCGGAGATAAGTCAAGAATGCAACCTCTTTACTGGGCTTTGCAACAACGATCAGATCAATGCCCCTTCCCTGTGGGAGGCCATGGAATCCGTGAGTCCTTTTAAACAATATACCTCGACTTCTCTCCCAATCAAGTGACTAAATTCCTCGCTATTCCACACAGCTTGATGCTTGGCTCCGGAGTCAAGGACTCTGCTACACAAGCGAAAGCCCTGAATCTTCAAAACTACCTCGAAAATGCCGTTTTGAGGTGGTGGTTGACGGAGGAGCTGGCCTGAGACTGGTGCTGCACCAGTCTTTGACGCACTCAGTCGGTAAAACACAAGCCAGGTTCCCCTATCTCTGTCGGTTCATTGATGTGAAGAAGGCCTTCCTTATGCAGTACCCAAAGACACAGTCTGATCTAACTCTTACTGGAATGATGAAAGGTGGGTGACGTAGAGGATAGTAAGGGTTCATTGTCTAGAGTTGGATATTCTGCCACCTGACCTGCCACCCGGATTTACATTCGAGCCTGCGGTTTGGATGAACACGACAATGAATTCCTTTGGGAGCGGGAACTCGCTGACAGAAAGCAACGAGAGTTCCCAAACACCTCAGGAGGAGGAGGAGGAGGGGAAAGATGAGCAGTTCCAGACCCAAGAGCTGGGATACTGGCCTGTGGTCTACTGCCGCTGTTTGGCTAAGTTGTGTGCGAAAATGACTGCTGATGGTAAGCACCTCAATAAGTGGACTTGGAGGCATTCGACTATCGAAAAGCTTATTACGAACTCTACCTCATTTCTACATACTAAAAAGATCAACTTAAAACTCGTAATCAAGAAATTTTTCGCTACGGATAAGGTACATATGAACTTGCATTAATTGCATGATTTTCGCAAGAACGATAAGAGAGCTGCTTTGGTAACAATCAAATACTAAATCGTTGTGACAGGTTTAAATACGTGGTGAACTTATTAATACCATCAGAAATCTGGTTTATAATTTTGTAGGGTCTCGTGTTGTGACCTCTCATTTCCAAGTTAACATATATATATTTTTAATTTCTAGGCGCTGAATGGAAGTTGTTTGAGACCATAAACGTAAATTACGTACCGACATTTGTGTGAGTTTTTTGAGTTAATTTTTTCTGAAACGATATTCTTCGAAGAATCTATATTTATTTCTAATATAAAAGATACGTAGCCATAATGATGAATGTAAGTAATATGGCTTAAATTCGCACCAATAGGCTGCTTTTAAGTTAAAAAACTACGAAAAGCGTCTAAGATGGCATAAAATGTAACTGTTCATAAAAAATCTGCAAAGAATCATTTAATAATTTTTTGACTTGCGTTTTTGCTAAGTTACATCACTAAACAATAGGGGAGAAAATATTTGGTGTTCAGGAAATTCGGCTTGTATTGTAGGATTTTTACCATTTGTTATTTGGTAAATAGCTGGACAATGTGAGAAGCAAAGGATAATAACTGATGAAAACTAATTTATCGGATAGTTATTGTTTCTTGATTGCCTCTCCCCTACACTAGTTTCAGATGAACCTAATGGATTTGCTATTCCCAGTTGCCTAACATTTAAGGTTAGAACTATCTGCCAAGTTATCATACCTGACTTTAGGTTACCATGAATAAGCTTCCTGGTCTCCATTCTTGTTATTACTTTGAGTACATTAAATAATGTGTTTTCAAAGTAAAAAGTTAGATTACTGGTAGTACGCAAAAATCCAAAGTAAAATGAGTGTGAATTAAATATGCTTTCTAGTTCCCTAAGGAATGGATTAAGGGAACTTAAAAAATAAATCCCAAAGTTTTGTTTTTGAAGGGCAATTAATTAACTTTATTTGAAACAGTTCTGATCTGTCCGGTGATGTACCGGATTTTAGAAACCGTGCGAGAAGCCTTCCAGGCACCCTTTGGAGGTGCTAACTTCAGTTGTTGATCCTTGTAATTAATGGTTTCAACTTTTATATGCACGACGTATCTAACTCAAATTCGACTTTGTTGTTGCACCATTTCTTCAATGGGCCTTTCGTCATTTATGTAACCCTAGCAAAAGCACAGAGGAAATACCCGAGCATGTCGCGATTCGGGCTCGCGGCTTGCCTTGGCAAACGACCGACGCCGAAGTCCAACACTTCTTCCGCGGACTCAACATCGCTCCCGGAGGCGTCGCTCTGGTGCTCAGCAAAGCTGGTAGACGCAACGGTGAAGCCGTTATTCGCTTCACCAGCCGCGAGCAACGAAATCTCGCCCTTAGGAAGCATAAACACCACATCAATCAGCGTTATATTGAAATCTACTTTGCTGCCTCGGCAGAGTTCATTGCTGTTGCTGGAGGTAGAGTTAAACTTTGCACGTCTACTTAAATTATTTCAGCAGAAAACCTGTTTAATTTATCGGTGGGAATGGAGTGTGTAGTGAGGTTTATCAGGCAAGCAGTTCCCGTTGAATGCTCTACAAAAGATAAGTTAATTTGTGCCCTGATCATAAAAATAAATAGCAAGGTAGCAGAAACTAGGCATTTAGCAAAAGAAAACAGCAGAGGTAGGCCACTTACGAGCATTTCCACCCAGTGAAAGAAAATATCTCCGTCAACCGAGGTAGGAATTGAAGTGTTGCAAACGCTTAGCTTATCCAAAAAGCCATCCAATAGCAAAGCGAAAATCTGCATAATGTCCGTAACGAATGCAGACTCAGTTGGGCTTCTTAGTGGGTACATTTGAATATTTGTTATAGTTGTTGGGTCGAACACAAATTGAGATACATGAGTCGAATCTTTGCAAATTATGTGGAATTTTTGGCAAAACTCCTTTTCAGGTGACACGGAGGAGGCAGAATCATATTTGAGCAAAATTACGACACACGAGCAGTCTCTTATTCGAATGAGAGGCCTGCCGTACACAGTGACTGCTGAAGAGATTGTAAGTTACTCTATTTGTATCATTTCCATTTACAAGCTGATGTTTATTGAAAGTGTTGGAATAGCCTATCACTCCCTGAATTTTCCTCACTAAATCATCTAGGGTTAGTACAATTTTACAGCCATCTTTCACCAGCATTAATGTTTCAGACATCTGAAATTCAATATTAATGCCAGCTTAAATAAAAAAATAGCAATTATTGAAGATTGAATTTTCCCTGTATTGCATCATCAAATTAAAATATTTAATGTAAATTTTAAATCAGTTCACTTCAGTAAATTTAGTCTGTAAAGATGAAAAAAAATCTCAGCCTACCTTATAGTAAAGCTCAATCAAAGGGAGTTTAATCAACCATCAAATACCGGACCTTTCAGTAATCTGGTCATTTGACCACCTGTAACAAAGAACTGAGCATTAATGAAATAATATTGACACAGCAATATTGACTTAGCCTTTTTATCTCAAGCGCACGGAGGATTCTAAAAGTAAGTGCTTTATGAACTTCTGGAAATGTGGTCTGGCTCAGTTTTACCTTGCATTCACCCCTTCGCTTTAAATCTACAAGGCTCCATCTGCAGAACACATTCATGGTTGGGAGTCCTTGCATACATAAACTCTTATGACTGTTATGAACACGATTTGTGAATCATACAAGTTCGCGGTGAAATGCGTCTTAAAACTAACACCAGCCAACACGGTTAAGTTTCATTTTGTATAAAGGGAGCAGGCACTTCTGGTTTCGGGAGGTACATTGATTCTGCTGGAACATGGTATCTTGGAAAGGGCTAGATCATTTGACAACTCCCTCGCTGTGACGATAATCTCACACCATTTGCTTTGAAGATTGGATTTTTCGCCAAGACCGAATGCCAGGTCCAATTCGGCAGGGAGGGTATTCTTTTTGTCAACCGTAAAGATGGTCGTGCCACAGGCGACGCTTTTGTCCTTTTTGCCACCGATGCAGAGGCCGACAAGGCCCTCAAAAACCACCGTCAGCACATTGGAAATCGATATATTGAGTTGTTTAGGTCTACGCCCGCTGAGGTCAACCAGGTATGCTGCTTCCACCAACTGGCATAAAACAGGAGACTTTGTAAAACAACAAATGATTTATTTCTGTCTCGAAGGTCATGAACGTGGTGTTGAAACAGCCGGTGGAAGTACTACCCCCGATCTGGTCATCGCCTTATGAGCAGGAGCCCTGCCTGTCGCAAACAGGAGCCCTGCTCGATTTACACAACCCCCCACTCTTTCCCAATGGTGCTAAGAACCTACTACTGCCAAGTCCGACATTCACGATGCCACTGCTCAATATGTCACCACTGATGCTGCCTTCCCCCAATCATTTGGCCGGTCTACTGCCAACTTCTCCAAGTTTATCAATGCCGAATGGCGTGCGTTTGCTACGCATCAAGGGGATGCCGCCAGGATCGACGGTCAATGACATTTTGAACTTCCTCGGAGTCTACTGGCAGGCTGTGGCTCTGCACGGCGTGCATCTGACCTACAGCGCTTCTGTGAGGCCGATTCTTGATTACTTATACTATCTTGACTTTAAAATAACTTTTGAAGTTGCTAACAAACTGAAAGTTTTTGAGGTGCGGCAATGGGGATGCATCTTATAACGTCAGAAATATAATTAATATATCCCCTAAAATGTAATCTTTACTCAAGATCAGACAATTTAAAGTGCTTTTTAAGCTCCAAAAGGGTTTGAATCTATCGGGACATTCAATAAGTTCAGTCCGATTTATGAATAAATGGAACAAATAATCAACTGCTACATTTAACCGAAGACTCAATTATCGACGTACGCTTCCCTGGTTATCTATGACTTCCCTCTATCGATTAACATGCTTATTAATACTTAATTATTTTAAATTCCCTTGCTTCTGATTATTCGAAGAACTCACAAATGCCAGTTTCAACTTCTTCCTTCGTCTTTGTAAATCCTCTTTCTCCCTAATACTTTAGTGGGCTACGAAACAACTGATGGCAGTCTGAAGGAGGAGGAGCAAGGTTGCGAGAATAATGTTCTGCTTCGCTTTTTGTGATGTGATTATTGCTATGTGTTGTCGTGCTGCATTGCCCTAATAAAACATCACAGTAGTTTTGAGCATAATTTGTTGCGCAATTAGGCGAAAGAGTTCAAAGCACATTGTTCCATCAGATTAATCTGGGTTCTTTCCCTTTACGAAACCCACGCTGACTCCAGTCACAAGTTTTTCTACCAAAAAATGTGAAACAGTTTGGAGAGAACGGAGGAGAGACAAGTAGATATCTGCTGGAGATTAAAGTTGATTATTTTCAGGCACCCATTAGTGAAGCACCCATTTTCCATATGTAATAACTTTTCCAAGTTTTTGAGGCCACCTACGATGAGTAGTTGTGTGGTTTGACCTGAACTTAGTTGCCGATTTTCTCAGCTGATAAAGCCGGACTTCCGGTTCGATTTTCATCTTCATGGAGGTGGTGGGGGGAGGGGGTGAAATCTCCACTTCCGAATTTCTCAAACCGTCTTCTGCTCACACATCATTTTGACTCCCACATTCCTCTCCACTTACTGAGTGAATGTTTTTAACTGCTTTGTCGGCTGCTGAAATTGTTTTCATAAACTCATAAAACATTCCCCTCAAATGATTCTAGGGCACTTCGATTTTAGTAGGTTTGTAATTAAGCAAATTACTTTTTATTGACCTTTTAAATAGAACTTGATCGGTTATAATGCATCTTAGATGAAATAATGTTCAGTACCCTTAGGTATTATAAATTGTTTTTTTTTAATTTTTTCCAATTTAAAAGGTAAAATTAGGACAGTACCCACGGGATAACCGGATATGTGCTGTATTAGAAGTCATATTTAACAATGAAAAGACTGAAAGATAGAGTTGATATTAATCTTCAGTGAATAATTTAGTTTTAAAGTAGGAAAGGTTGTGCCATTAATTTAAATTTAACACCGCATCGACCCGTGGAATGAATTGTGCTGTACTGATTCAAAACTTTCTTCGCCGAAGTGCCTAGTTGTGATATTATTAAACCGATCTGCAGTATAATCCTTATCATTTCGGTTAAATCATCGGCTTTAGGGTGAGCCTACAGACGAGGCCTTCGTGCGCTTCGTCTCCGAGCAGGCCGTCGAGTTGGTGATAGCCAGCAAACAGGGCCACCTGATGACCAACGCTGCCAGTGGGGCTCAGGCGCCCGTCCAGCTGTCGCAGGCGAGCTCCGCCGACCTCTGCGACTTCGTCAGAATCCCCGGCTCCCAGCCGACCAGCGTCTTCAGCTGGAGCACCAGCAGCACGCCTCTGGCCACTTTTAGCACACCCCTCTCGCCCTCTTTCCCCCTTTTTCCCGGCGCCACAGCCCTACGCTCGCCGCTGATGATGCAGCTGCGGGCTCTGGTGCCTTTTGCGGGCAACGCTGAGGTGGCTGCTTCTTGCGTGAATGCTGCGACCACTATCAATGGTATGGCCTCGTCCCTGGTTCCAGCTGTTCCGGGTGTGAATGGATTCATGGGCTGTGAGGGAAGACAGAAAGTGGGACTTACCATTTCCACTCCACAGGGGACAAACGGTGCTGCTCTCAGTATTGATACGGAGTTCAGGCACCAGACTAGCATTGCTGCAGGTAAGACCTAGCTCGAAATGCACCTTTGTCCCTTTAATAGGTTTGTAGTGAGGCAATGAATAAGAGCAATTCTGGGCAACATCTTTTAATCTACTGGTGGTTGAGTGAGTCTTTTTTTTTAAAGGGAAGCACAAAGAAACATAGGTAAGCCGGGGATGTTAACTCCTTGAAGACATTACTATATACTGTTATGACACCAAAAACAGATGGAAGTCTTGTAATGGATAAATTATAGTGTGGATTAATACACTTTTCCAAAGGTCCAAATGTATATTTAATGCCTGTTTACAAATTTTTCATTGAAGGATCATCGACCTAAGTGACTTCCGATGAGATGAACATGTCAACGAAGAACCCTGCTTATTACTCGACTCCTCATTGAATACCTGAGTTACTTTCATCACTTCTTCACTCACAATCACGAGCGAATCTCCCAACTACTTTAAATGTCTCTATTCAGTTTTGTTCCTCTGAGTTTCAATAATTAACTCATTTCACAATCCTGGGTACTTCGGGGAAGCGCGAAGGCAGATTGCTTAGACATCACTGAATTAAAGCAATAAGTCATAATATTATGGAATTAACGTGACATTTAGGCCATTCCCATTCCCTCTAGACCGAGAGCCTCCAATTTTAAGCTTTAGTGTGAAGAGTCATAATACATAAGTGATGACTGAGTACTCTTGGATTGTAAAATTGCCAAAGGAGTGGCCAGAAATCGTTTTAAAAATATGTCTAAAAGGGGAAGAAGTGTTGCTCTACGAGTTCGCTCCATCAGTGGTGTCGTTAAACCCAAAGGTAGAGGAAGCTCCAGAATTCAGGGATATATCCAAGTTTCCGAGTTTCGTATCGATAGAATCATTCAGTTCCGCTATTCGTCGCTTGAAAAAAATCAGATCAGCATGCCTAATTGTACTCACCTGGATTTCTGCTTTCAAGTCGAAATGACTGTTTTCATACTCCTGCTTTCGCCTAAGTGATTCAGCTTCCATATCCTAAATTAAGGTGTTACTTGGGGAGAGTGGGATAACGTACCAACCTCATCTGCTTTATTGTATCCAATCGCTTCTGCATTTCAGCCTGCCACTTTGGAATTTCTCGGATGTATTCGGAATCCTTCCTGATCTCTTCAATGAGGTCCTTGAATTTATTGTTTTTCTACCGGTGAAAACCACCAATCAGGTTGATTAAGTTCTATTTGATTCTTTTAGTTTTGTTCTGACGCTAAGTATTTACTACTTTATTTAAAATAAAGTATCTCAAGTGAGCTCACTGCGTTTTTCAAACAAAGATTTTCAAGGTTCGGTAAACTTTTTGCCATACTACGGTTTTGGTTGGGCTCGAGTGTGTTCGTAATTTTAAGGTAAATAAATAGCTCTATTTTTAGTCCAGTCTTACTTTTACAAGACAGAAAGTGCAGCAACTTAAAAATGAGGTGATAAGACCACTCTTAGGTGATAAACCAAAGATTAATTTGCTATAAATGACCATTCATTTGCGTGCGATAACGAGCTGTCAATCATGACCTCGAAACACAGTGAAGGTTTCTGTAACGCAACAAACACTGCAAATAAATAATGCATTAGGAGGGAAAATCTAAGAATAAAGGCAAACGCAGTGACTGTGTCAAAGTTGGAGTTTATATATGGGCTGTTACCACGAAAAGCTTATGCAAGAATTATTTGCCTAATGTCAGGTATCATGTGCAAATACTTAAATTTAATTGAAAGTAACTGCAATTTACCTCTGTTGCAGCGAAGTGGATATTGGGACTCAGTATCTGCACCATCGGATCTTGAGCGCTTGAGTTCATGTTATTTGTCATATGCTCTTTTTCTGAATCAAATAAAATAATTAACGAATGATCAGTCACTTTGCAAGCAGGATCTGAGTAATGGAAACAAAATTACCAATTTTACACGAGGCCATCTCATTCACTTCCCTGATATCATCCTCGTCCAATCCGAGTTGGGCTAATTCCTGATCGCTGGTCAACTCCTCGTTATGGTCTGATTTTTCATCCATAGTATTTTCAGACCACATAGATCGAGCCTAAGCAAAACCAGTTACAAATGTCTCACGACTAGAGAGCTTCTAAGCTTTATGAGAAAGTTTCCTATGGCTATCTCTATCGATCTCAAAGAAGGAAGCAGAGACCAAAATTGAACAGAAAAGAGGGGGAGATGGTCAAATGAAATCTGCCTATATGTGAATACGCCTTTGTACTCCCTAGTAGATATGACGTTGATCATATTATCTCTGACGAAAAAAGATAAGTCAGGAGACGTGGTTTGTTTTCAGAAGAAGCTTCTATTACGTGCAGATTCCTAAAAAGGTTTCTGATAGGTAGTTCACTTTAATAAAGGGTTTCAAGGTACCGTCACATAAACTGAAAGAGAAAATGCTCACATTTAGGTAGTCATCCATTGTTAGACCCATTCTACTCATGGCCGATTCCAATTGCTCCTTGTACAATTTGTACGCATCGGAGCATTCCTTATCACCGGAATCAGTAACGTTCATCTCTGTGTCTTCCAAATCTTTCTGTATTCCACTGAATGATTTTAAAAAGCTCTCGTAGGTGCCCGTCTTCTCCTGTTAGCACAAGCAAATTATCGTTTGGGTTTTGGTTTATGGTTGAATGCCGTAGAATTTTTAAAGGAAAGTCGTACAGAAGTGTTGTCGGTGTCCTTTGCATCTTCTGTGTCCATTATTTCGGACTTCTCTTCATTCATACTTCTAGGATAACATTTTGATGCATTTAAATCCGAATGCATATTAAACTAGTTTCGATAATAAACAAATTAAAGCAAATCAAGATGAACAAATGAACGAAGGAGTTACAAATTAAGATGGTGCACTGCTTCATGTATTTAAAGCATTTATTTTCATAATATCGGGAAAAAACATGCGTAATTATTAGTAGCTAATTTGCTCGCTATTTGATTTATGATTCAGTTATAAAGCTATCGTTCCACATTTTCGTTGAGAAGCTCTGAAAACAAACAAAATTGACTAATGTTTTTTGTTGATGATATTTAGGTATGCGCATTTCTTAGTAAAATATTGTCTAAAGCCTCAAAGGCTATCACCCTCAAAGGTGAGATACCTAACTGAAAAAATATTCCGAAGCAATAATGACCTTCAAAGGTTTAAATGTAAATTTTTTACCCAAAAATGCTTCTCCCTGATATTATTTTTCTTATTGACTATTGACTTCACAAGCCTCATTGGGTTACACGAATCCCACTTACTGCTCAAAATGAGACCTTCCTTTAAACTTCCCGAATATTCTATTTCTCCCGGTTTATGACTCTTCCTTTTACGTTCTATAGTATTGGCGTTAATTTGGTTGAATGATTTCGAATTATGGTTCAAATATGCGGCAATGCTTAGGTTTTCTTTGCAGAGGCGAGATTTACTCTGAGTGGAAAATAAAAAGCCTTGGCTGAAGACCAAAAGGAAGAATCGGTATCTAAATCCCAAAAAATCCCTTCTAACACATTTATAAAATCCGAACGTCGTTAGTTAATGTATGTTCTAAACTCGGGATTGGAACGTTTACCCGAATTGCCGCAGTGTCTTGATCAGCCAAAGACGATCCGAAATTAACTTGCAAAGCAAAATCTTGAGAATTCCTACATTGGTAATCCGCTGTCCACAGGAAATCTGTTTGTGTATCCTTATCAACCTGAAAATAACAGGAAAACGGCTTCTAACGATATATGCGAATAATTTTCTCAGTTGAATAAACACATCCTCAGTCTTGTCCAGCCCCCAAAGTTCACAAAATTTATATTAACTTAGGGTTTAAATAAGCACACAAAGACTAATTTCCTTTTGTACAACCCTACAAATAGATATTTATATCACTAAACTAATGTCAACTGATAAAGAAGTTGAGAAATTTAGGCCTTCATTTTTTTGATAACTCAAATCTTACCATCCAGTATTCAAAAAGCTCGAACCAGCTATCGAATATGCTAATCAAAATAGATCGATTTTGACTGAATTCGATTAATTGGACTTTCGCAATAGCTAGGCGTAAAATACAAAAACAAGTCACTTATGGAAACGAAGAAGAATTATATTTCTTTTCAAGCCGTATCTCTACTATTCATGCTCAGTTCTCCAGAAGTGGAAGGACGGTTGAATCCTTTGTGCGTTGTGAGCTTCCAGGGGAACCTTCACGGTGGAGTAGCCGTCAGGGACGAAGTCTTGCCCCAAGTGTGACCATCCCATGGAGGGCTTGTTGTGGAAAAGCTGCATTTCTGCGGCCGCTGTGTGAGCTTCCGACACTGCGGGAGTTGCCTTTTGTAGAGCAGGACTCTTTAGAAGATCCGAGAGGAAACTAATGTATCTGGTGTAAAAAGTCAGAAAGTGATATTTACAGTGTTTGACAAATTTTCATGATAGTATATGCTTGTTTTACCAGACGCAATAAATGTATTCTTGCACACTACACTTCCACAAAAGGTCAACACATTCTTCATTCATGCAAATGATGACAACGAGAATAAGAAATGGCTGAAATCCACTCCAGTCAAGAAAGGGGATATTTGTAATCTTGAGATCAAGGTCACAGACCAATGCTCCCTTAACCCATGAAAACAATTCTGTGGTTTTGTGAGTTATAAAGCCGAAAATGCTTTGAAGGGGCGTAGGTCAAATTCAAGTGCTGGGCTTCGAAATTAGCCCCTGGATAAAGAGGTTAGTCAATAATAGGCTTCATAATTAGGCTCCTTGCATACCAGTCCTCAAAATGTTTGTTAGCCGATTCGTACGATGACTACACCATTCCCAGTGTGTGACCGGATATCAGCCTACTGTTGTCTTGCTGTTACCCTACTGCCAGCACTAAGAAAAAACCTGTCCAGTTAATCGAAGACAAAATTATAGAGGTTTATTTGAAATCAGCTTGCTCCAGCTTACTTTTGGAGCTTCATCGAAGCCGTAATAGAAACTAATGGCGGATATCATCAGTAAAACTCTGTGTTTCCAGCAAAATTTTATTTCTACGAAACTCCTATTAGTATTTTCTATTTTTAGTGTCGAACCAATTTTCGGTGAGAACGGTAAAGTTCTCCTTAACAAACTTTACTTACAATATAATAGTTAAATCTTGGCTCATCGCTTAGTTGAACAAGGCACATAACATATTTTAACAGAAAATAAACCCAAACTCACTGTGTAGCCAGGCGCAGGGTCTGTATTTTGCTAAGTTTGTCGGAGGGCAGTGTTGGAATAATGTGTCGCAGCTCCGCAAAAGCCTTGTTCAGCGACTGCGTCCTTTGACGCTCTCGTACATTAGCCAGGAAACGCTGCGTTATCGTATCCTCCTGATGCGACCGGGACCTCGGGGTTCTTAGAGTCGCATAGTTCGTATAACCTCCATCGTCGTTTGCATTTGCTAATATACAAGCGAATAACTACTTTATGCGCAGTCGATACCAGATAAACAGCAGGTTATGCTTCAGAAAACACTGTTTTCTATTGATACCACGCTTTTGTTACTGAGCCATATATATATTGGTACATATTTTAACGCTTGAACTCACTTTCTGCGCTTGAAGAGATTTGCTGCAAATATTGCATGTCTTCTTCACTGTGGGCAGCTGATGTTGTAGGATGATACTTGGGAAAGCTGTCTCCACACAGCCACTCTTCTAGGCTGGTCTCCTGCTGGGAAGTTGTAGTTGGTGCGCAAAGACAGTCGTAATACATGGCTTCGTCAGGTTCCCGCGTTAAAATGAAAGGGAGTGGGAGAGAAGGCCTTTGCCCACCTTCATGCTGGTGGGGTGAAGGTGCAGCCTCCCATATTTTAAGCATCCTGATTGGTGGGATTTCCGCTGATGCGCGAAATTTTCGCTTTGCGCAGTTACTGTCTCCATTATTTTATCAAGATCTGGCTATTACGTGTCCCCACGCATTAAGGAAAAGTTATTGGAGTTTTTACGCAGCCTTCAAATAACTGATATCGATATCAATACAGATTATCATATTGAAGAAGAGGTAACTGTTTCCTGCTAGAAAGCTCAGAGGCATGATACAAACATCAAAGTCTAGTGAATTTCATCTAATGAATCCTTCATCAATTGACATTTTTTGATTTCTCGAACATATAGACCTTTGGTAATCATTGATCATAAAGGTCTCAATTTCAATTAGTGGATAGAATATTTACTTATAGAAAACTCAACCCTTTTACATAAAATAATTTTATGCCTCCTATTAGGATAGCAAATATGCATCTAAACATGTGAATGTTAAAAAAGCCAATAATATTTTACATTATTGTTAGGCCTTTTCATGAAAACATTCGGTTATCAACCATGTTTCAATAACTGGATTTCTAGAGGTATGGTATGCAGGGAGTTTTAATAAAATTTGACTTTGATTCTCAGTAAATTTTCAGCTAATACTCCCATTTTTACACTATATTTGTACTGAATTCAATATCGTATCACATTTTCATGTCTCAAAGCCTTTTAAGCCAAAAAATTCGCTTTACTCAACCACTTCTGCTAGCGGCTGATGCTAAAATGCTATCGAAGGCTATCATCCTTTTCCCTGGCCTTTTTCACTAACTGGCTTGCATTCGACGTACACAAACTGCATCCAAAAATAACTTCACTCTACATTGCAATTAGATGCACAAGGGAGCAGAAGTTACGGCGCACTGTAACAATTGCCCCACGCGCTCACCCGCAAACACCTGCTTGCACTTAATTCGCCCAAACTCGGACAGCGCAGCTCCACACCTCAACCCACCTCCCCACGTGTGCCGTGTGCGACGCAGAGGTGGGGGGGGGAGGGGAGGAGAGGGATTTGTAGTGGCGCCTCCCGTCCTCCCATACCCCCGAATCAGGGGTTCCCATCTGGGCCAGATACGTGGGTTCGTTTGTTCGATAAACCTGCCCTCTCCTTTCTTTCTAGGGTTCTGCATTATCAGCTGACCTTTCGAGAGGGATGTACAAGCTGGTTCTAGATAGTTCAAACTTCTGTTGGGAACGCCATAAAGCCGAAACCTCTTCTTTGGCTCACTTGACAGAACCGGCTGCTGACCTATCGTCCCTTAACAAAAACGTTAGGCTTCCTCTACAATCCTTCTGTTTTTATTGAATCGGTATCCTCGGGAAGCAAAGACAATCTTTATAAAACAATGAAGAAAACGATAATTATCTAATTCTGGGGGTCTGGTTAGAATTTCTCATCCTTGGGGTCAGCGAAATACCATGTAATAAGTTACACCAAGTTATGTGCTAAGGAAGCAACAATTTTTCGGTCGTCAGCTCCATTTGTGTTTCCTGCACCTGGATTCATGTAGCAATATCTCAAGGATGACCATCACGATGGTAGTTCGCTGTAGCAATTTCGATGATGCAAGAAATGGAGCTGAGTGATGTAACACAGGCAAATGTTTTACGTGGAAAAGCGCACCTTTAGAAATTTGTGCGCTCTTTTTGACTAAAGACGTAAGTGCTTATTTTAACATAGTACCAAGATTGTATGAACGAGAGTTGTAAGATGCTATTTCTAAAGGAGTAATGTGTCGGCATAGCCTTAAGTAAATTTTCTAGTTGAGATGGGGGATCAAGACAATTTTATTGATCAAAGTACATCATTTTATTGGTTTTAGGTGAATCACACCATAATTATCTTTTTACACAACCAGCTTGAAGTACAATCCCGCTATTATTTACTTTGGACCTGAGCATAGCTTAAAATTAAACAGATTTAATTAACGTTTTCTGGGTCCTTGGCTTTCATTTCGTACATATTTACGTACATTTCTTAGGGAGTTGTTACTGCTACTTAACTGGGAAAGTAAACAGAGAGAGAGGAGTATTTCGAACAGAAACTTTCTTAATCCAGAGTGTATTTACCATTGGAAATATGAAAAATATCTTAATAATTCTCAGTAACAGAAACTCCTTATTAAAGGGCAAAAACTTTTAGGAAGTGAGAGAACAAATGTGCCCGAATTCCCTAGTGATTTACGTTATGAAATTTCCCATTCCTTCACAAGAATTCATCCCAAATTAAAAATCAAGGCGTTAGGATTATTGTTCAAAGAGTAATTTCTAACTATTTGATTCCAGGAACATCAAAATGACAGTCAGATCAATGGTTCGTGCAGGAAGTTCGGACAGCTAAGTAGAGCTAGTGGACAGATATCCATGGGATTTGATTCTAGTCATGCAGAAGCAAAGATTACGATTAAATGGCTCCCGATGGTGCTGAAGCTGTTTTCTATACTCCTACCCAATACACAGCAGAAAAGTCGGGAAGTAGTTTTGAAGCAAATCAACAGACCGACCGGGTTCCTGCATGAAAGGTAAAATTACTAAATTACTTGGCAGTTTTGTTTTGTTGCAGTTTTTGGATTTTCAGAGCCCACACTTGTAGGAACTGCAAAGATGTATGAATCCATCGGTTGTGTAGCAGTACGACTTTGACGCTATTATCATGCTTTGCTTTTGAAGCAAATTCTGAGTTACTGATTATTTCAGTTATTGGTACTGTGTAGCACATATTCGATGTCACTTTAACCACATCAAACTATGAGTTAACAGTAAAAGGGCATTGTAACCTGTGATTTTTTCTAGCATTCATTGCTCTTCAGTCAGTGGTGCAGCCTATCTGGATCCACTCTGCGTATTCCAGTTAATATGGATTTTCATGTAGTGCTACTTGGTACGTGCAAAAAGAACTAAACGGAGAGACAAATGATGGTAAAGTTATACTGCACTCACCCTACATTATCACGTCACTCGAAACAGCTCATTCATGTTAATAAATCATACAATTAGATAAATAAGGATCTAAGACGGTTCCAAAGCATTAAAACAACAAGATCATCTTAAAACGACTTTAAATATTATTCAAAGGTATTTAAATCCGCCTATTTATGGTCAGGTTCTAATAAACTACTCTGATGAATTAAAATAACAATCATGCCGTAAATTATGAAATAAGATGAAGTTCAGAGAATGGGCTTCGGCTGTTCTTGATAAAATAAGATAATTTGCAAGAGTGTTGATTGAAGTGCTTCTTCAGTGATATATTCGGCAGAGATAGGAGATCTGCCCTCTGATAAACGCTGGGTGGTCGCCGCACACATCCTCAGTAGCTGGTGGATTTATGGACCCATCCTGGGAAACGGGGACAAATTCCACTGATTTTTTCCAGCGATATCCCCTTGATTTTATGATACAATGGGTTTAAAATCTTATGAATTAATTGTATCACAGATCAATCAGATATGCAATTGAAATTAATGTGAGGTGGTCGCATTATCCAAGGATTCATATAATAAAATCGAAATTATAAGTTAAGCCTCAATCATAGTTCTATCACCCAACATGTTAATCAATTTGATGAATGAACAATTTTGGATCTTTAGAAACTTCAAAACTGATTGGTTAGGAGATTTAAACCGCCGTTAAAATGAGTTTGTTGCATTATCGAGGCTACTACCTTGACCCTGTCGCTATTTCGGTTCCGATAGCGACGATTTCTGGAATACACCACCCGAGACCCCTATAATCTTTAAATCCATTCAACATTTTTACTAAACTGAGAATAGTAGACTGAAATAAATGTCTTATGCTAGGTTTTGATTAAAAAACCCATCATCGCATGGTGTTTGAAGGTGGCTGTGTTCTCCATTGCCAATAAAACCCGCACATCACCATCTCAAAAGTAAGAAGGCTAATATTCACAGTGGAACTAGCAAAGAAGAAGAAGGAATTGCATTATGCAGCCCTTCTCCTAAAGACCCAGATTAGCTTTTAAAAGGGGAAAAATGGGCTTGAGTAGTGGGAAAAAGAGAATACCGAAAATGGGCTTCCGTAGGATGTTGTAAAGCGATATTTTGGGCCTAAATAGTTGGTTTAAGCGTGTGGATGATCCACAACGTTCTTGAGGGAATGTTTCAAAGGGAAGGGTTGGCAAGTCCAGGTCACGCAATCGAACTGGCTCCTCAGAATAGTCTAGAACTGATTGAATACTACTGTAGCTGTTGTCAACTGTTACCTCACACGATTAGCGAGTATGTATTGAGTAAAACATGCTTATTTAAAAATGCAACACGTTTAAAAGCACCCTATACTAGTTCTAAATTATTTGTCTCGCCTTGGCAGTCTCGCTGAAAACTTTTTGCTAAATATTTGTAAGATGAAATGAAACATCACAAAGAGACGAAGGTGGCACCCACCCATTCAAATTCATATTTATTATCGTCTTCCGGATTTGCACTATCTATTGTCTACATATGGAGGGACAATGATCTTCTCTATGATCTAAAACTGGGCTTGATCCCCTTTGTGTTGTATTTCTAGAGAAGTACATTAATAATTTTCTGATGATCTTGAACTAAAATTTGTTTACCTTTCGTTATTATCTGTATACTATGTACAATTGTTTAAGTCGTTAATATGACGCCTCCCATATTGTTGAATAAACTTTGAGTTATGACGCGTCCCTTCTCTTGCGGCCGTTATCGAATGTAACGCATACTAATCGAACTATTTTAGGTAGCATAGCACCTCCGTACTTTACATTGGTTAGGGACCTATTGATTGGTTTATCCCTTAAGAGGTTAGGAGTTTTGACATAACTCGGTTTTAAATAGCCTGAAGAGGAGTTGCCGTACAATGCAAGCCAGTTTTCGTGAACAAAGTCTGTGTGGACCACTCACACTCTTGAATTTTTATCATTTATAATAAATTGCAAAGTTGAGACTACCATAAGACGGCCTGAGGTAAGGTTTCGGAGGATTTTAGTTGGGTATTTAATGTGGGAAATTAACCTGTAAGGGAGAAAATGCGAAAAATGGCATTCGGGGTTAACTATTGTTGCTGTAGCTAAAGTTTCATACTTACAAACCGGGTGAGCTGTGGTACGTAAAAGGCCACACAGGCTTAGACGAATCGCCCTACCTTGCTATAATTTTTACTGTGATGTATTGTTTGCAACGCATTAATGAACCATTTATTTCATAATGAATTACTCTGAGAGGGTTTCAATAGAGGGTGATTATGGAGGTTCTATTTTCAAGGCATAATAAAAAATTAATAGTATCATCGGTATGATTCATCACTGTCAGCAAACGTTACACGAGCTCTAGATTGAAAAAAAGTAACTACTATGCTTTAGAGTTAACAATAATTGAGAAGATAATTCCCCCTGCATCAGTCATTCCATAAACAGGTCTTAAGAAATATGCTTTGACATAAATGATCAGACTTTATGAAAAACTTCGACAGCATGCAAATAATGTTATGTACAGTATTATAAGAATAAAATAAAACAAATTTTGTTTAATTTCTCTTCTCAGTCTCACAGGATAGACCAAAGCACGATTATGAAACCGAAATCCATAGGCATTGACTAAAAAGCCACAAAGTCATTCTCATTAGCTTTCCGTATCACGGCCCCATGTGCATGAGTCTGGATGCTGTAGAATGGGAATGGGAATCTAGTAAATCCTCCAGATGATCCTAGTAACTTGATTAAATATCGCCAATGTGTCCTAATTCATTCATTAAGCAAATAACGCTTTTTGAACCTGATAAATTTCCGTTCAATTTTATTAGCATCTAGGAAAGGAACACGTAGAAGGCCAAGAAAGCTTGAAGTACAGTAACAACACGAGTCAGTTACTCACAGCGCAAGCAAAATTTGAAACCAAGTATTAAATATAGCAATAAAAATTAGCTTTCTATTGGAAATAATTATACACCCCTACGATACAAAAAAGATATTTTTTTACATCGTATGAGATGATCTGTTAAAAAATATTTAAAATAAATCTACGTCATTATTTGATTTTGTATTTATTTATCTTTTAAAATAAATTATCAGTAACAAGAAGCTGTTTAGCTGCATCAAATGCATTAAGGTCACTGAGAGTGATCTTTTGATGCCGAACTGGCAGAACCTAGACTTGGTGATCTAAGATATGCCGACCTACTTATTCGAGGGTTCTCTTGTTATCAAGAGGGTAAACCAAAAACAAATTAATTAATTTAAGGTCCACTCTCCGGGTACATATTTACGCAATCGAGATGATATCTATCTTTACATAAATATTTTCGACAACGTTCATTTCACAAAGCTATCAGTTCCGTCTTTCCCATTGGAGATTCACGAAAGCTTCACATTCGAAAAAGTAGATTGTTGTCATTTTACAATTAAAATTTTAGAGGTTTTTTGAAACTTTTTCGCCTTATGAATTATGCCGCAAGCTAGAAGATATCCCTGTTACGATTGAACTTCGTCAAGTGACCGAATACTTTAATAGTGGAAAATTACTTGCTTATTTTGATGGGAATGCTCGTGACTTTTTCATGCCATGTCCTACACTGTGCAGTACAATGAATAATGATCGTGAGCTTCTTATGATACGAACAGTTGATTTCGCAGTAACTTTTTATTCCCAAATAGTCAAAATTTAGGGAGTCTCTCCAAGAATTGAATTTTCAACGACCACAAAAATATCGCCAACAGCATACTGTCCTGAGAAAATGGTAAGATTAGTTTGAAATTCCAAATTAGACCTTAGACTAAAGTATCTAAGCCCTCTGAGATGAAGGGAAGTGCTTCTTTAAGTGCCCCTCGTTATACTCAACCAACCGTGAATAGTATTTTGAGGAGCAGCGCAACCAGACGTGAACCTGTCAAAAAAATTAGGACATCTAGAAGTTCTAGTGCTCACCGAGTAAGTAGTTGTTTTGATTAATTCATAGAAGCCTAACTTAATCTTTAACTAAATCTCTTGCTTAAAGTAAATGAATTAAGTCTAAATAAAATGTAACGTATCCCCAGAACGGCGATAATGGTAATAATTATATGTAGTATAGTTTTAAATTACTGCGGTTTCATATCAAAGAAATTACAAATACTTGTTTCAATCTACCAAGGAATATCCTCCAAAAAGATCATACTCGCCTCTGAGAAACTCGCTAAATCTACCATTGTCAAGAGTCGAAAAAGATTATTCTTGTGAGTTAAAATATGACTTAATGGTAGTGGTAACTTTCGTAAATTAAAGTATTATTTCTACGTTACAGGCCCTCGATGCTCTTCGGATTGCATATGTGCGGTAAGTAAAATAATTTTTATATTAATAGTGCAGTCAGTTCAACTAAATGATCATAATTGCTACTTTGCGGTAAATACTCAAAAGACATGCAGTAATGAAAAAGCTAGAATTTTCTCGATTAAAATACTCTGTGAGTTTGAAAGGAATTTCTGGAAACTTCTTTAAGAAGCTACACTTTTGAAATATATAGCTAAAAAATTATAACAGTGGTTGCGTATGTATAAGTTTGAACATAATCTTAAATTTATATAATGTCTAACGATTCATTAGTTTCTAAATCTAGACTTACTAACTTTAACTTAGCACCTGAAACTACTCTATATAATTATCCTGTTGGTTATTAAGGCACATATCCCATTGTCCTTTGATATTGTTTATGATCCGGTTATGATTCTATCTCGAACGGGTCCCACCAACTAAATATTGCGACTACTGAATAATTTAATCCCCATCGTGTTTTCCACTGCGGACTAGTGAATCATTTGCACGATAAAAAGTAACTTATCTCTCCTCAACATCAACACATGGATAATTCAGTAGATTGACTTTTGTTGTGCTTTGCACCTATTGCAGATGCGCAGGACTCGGTCACATTCCTCCCTACATGATCTCGACTTGAAGGCTGCCCAAGAACGCAGGTAACACCTGCAACTCCTCTCAATATACCCTTCAACCACAAAACTTTACTCCATAGTCCAAGGTCATCACTATAGCAATAGACCAACGCAACAATTGCAGTCATTGCCCTAAGCCCTCACCCCGCATATGTTCAATAGCAACTACGTTGCTAAGAGGCCTGTAACAATCTTGTCCAGGGTTGCTTGGTAACTGGCTAGTTGCAAGGCAGTGGGGCAAAAAGACATCAAATAGCTTTGTGACAGTTTTCTGTATCATTTGATGAAACCGGATGCCTGGCGTGTGTAAACTGGGAAACGGTGGTAATGGACATAATTTCCGAAGTCCGGTTGCGTGGGTTTTTATGCTAGGTCATGTCAAATAAACCGCTCAACCGAGAGCGAATTGTTTCTATTTTTATTCCCATACAACGTTAAAATTCAACTTTATATATCGATTGTTAAATACGTGATATATATCTGATATATCGGACCAATTATTTAAAGCTTCGTAAATTAAATTCTTAGCCAAATATAGATCAATCGTTTCAGGAAAAAATACAAACTGAAAAGGAGAGGCTCTCTTAATTTTGTAGCATAGATAGTAAGTAAACGTTGGTAATAGGAAGTTTTTTGCATTTATTAGATTCATTGCCTTTGATTTTCTGTTTATCTGACTTCATTGCCTTTAAAAATAACTCATCTGTTGGTAGACTCCCTAATAAGTTTTGATAAGGGGTTACGTCATAAAGCTATTCTTGAAAACCCATTGGCTGTTGTCATGTAGGAACTCCGGTTTATTATTTTTAGTATGGCAAACAGCGTTTCGAGAGCCTAGGAATCTCATAAGTTTTCATTTAACTGTTTGGTAGCAACGAAAATACGCAAACAGCAGGAAAAGTGTACAGGTGGTGTTGAGAAATCATTAAAACGTTCTACCTCTACCACTATCAGCAAGTCTAACGAGGACTTGGAATTTATCAACATTGCGCTCTTCTCGTTTTAGTGAACGCTATTGGCAACTCTACCGATTTTGGCAAAGGGAAGTCGATAATCTTCGAAGAAGCCGTGGCTGATGTCATTTGACACGGCTTTTCACCTTCTGTTTCCCCTAGATGAACATGTCTTCGTCGTTGATACGTCATAACGGATTTATTTTTGTGCGCTGTGATTACTTTCGCACTGGTAGCCAGACAAATCGCCATATTTTACACTTATCATCTGCCCACTTGTTTTGCCAGTCAGTTGAAAGCAGGATCTGTGTTGCTCATTACTATAAAGTATCATGAATAAACGCTTCAGAAACTTTCGAATTAGTCATAGCTAAACGTACCGGCTTGTGATCATTTCCATATTAAAAGATCAAGCTGCACGTTGAGGACCACTTCCTGTGCTCCTGGTGTATTTATTGCAAATAAACGTCACGTTTTAATGAATAGAAGTGGATATTTGTCCTACTGGAATTCGGTAAAAATAACCTTGTGAGCCCCTCACGAACCCGAACTTATCTCAAACGGTGGTCATCATTACGCACTCGTGGTAGATAAAAAGGAACAAGGATGCCATCGTCTAGTAGTTCCAACATCAATTTAATTGAGATAATTATCAAGGGATAAGCTGTCTATGAGAACTCTCTTGCAACGGTTAGTTTTAAATCACAGATAAATACATAGGGAGACATAAAGATATCTTCAATCTTGGGATATCCTTATTGATGGAGTACTGCGGGTTTTTCTGATTGAATTAGTCTCTATCTAAGAGTGAAAGATGCAAAAACCTTTGGCTTAAAAGAAAATTTACAGGGAAAAATCGTTAGTTTTATTCTCAAAGCAGACTTAAAGAGTGATTGCTTTGCACATAAGAACTGATATCTGTGAGGAACAGGGGTAAGCAATTTTTCGTTTGATTTTATTTCCAAAATGCTGATTAGCATAACCCACGAGCAATGATCAGTCCATAGGAATTAATAATAAATGTGTTAAGGCCCCTACATAACTATGGATGGATAAGACAACAGACTGCTGTTGTAACGCCTAACAAAAGAAATAACCACGAACTTTAAAGTTTTGGATAACCTACTAATGGTTTAATAGTAGCATAGATTAGATGATGCTTCAGTTTGATAAAGGATTCGCCGACATTTTAGCAGTCTCCTCAAGTGTCCGAAACCAAATGGATTTTTAAAGCTTAAGGAACTTTATTTTTTTGATATAATGATATATAATGTGGATGATTATCGAAGACCCGATATGAAAAGTAGAATTAATGCCGTACCATCTCATAACGCAAGTTTCAAAACATTAGAAGAAATTCAAAACGAATTAAGAGTTACTGCCTAAACGAAGCGCAACTACTAAAAAAAATCAAATTTGGAGATTCGTCACTTGTGATTCGCCCAGTTACAGGGGTTGGACAAAATACTGAAAACACCTTAAAAAATCAGCAAAACAAATTTTGGTAGGGCAGTAATTGCAGCCTCATTTCTCCAAGGCATTGAATCCCAAAAATTTCGAACTGTTTACAAAGGAATTTTGGTCCATTCTTCTGCTAAACACACTCCAGTTCTTTTAGAGGCGATGACGGCGGCGGAGAAAATCGACTTCTTACTTGAATTTCTAAAATCAGTCACAGAAGCTCGATAATGTTTAGATCTGGAGATTAGAGCATTGTTTTTCTCGTGGCATTTTTGAAAATATCTAGTTTTATGGATTGGGGCATTATCATCGTCTTGAAAGAGCGTTCCTCTCCGGAAGGCGTTCTTGAACCATAGGGGGATAAACATGGTCGGCCAAAATGCCTAAATAGTCTTGGCTGTTATTTCTCTCAGATGTACGCTCGCCTACTGGATGTGGAAAATAAGGTGCAAAACGGTAATTCATTAGGAGAAATCCTCCTGGGGGTTTCTGCACTACTCTAAATGCTTTGAAGCATTTTTATTTGAGAACAGAGGTTTTCTGATTGCAGTTCTTCTTTCGTGGTGGAATGCAGATTTGTTCAGCTTTTGACGAAGAGTTTTATGGAAGCTGGGTTCTGTGAGTTCTGGGTTCACTGAGCTTAGCAGTGATTCTAGGAGCCAACAAATTGATTTTGAGTTCAACTGTTCCTCTCATCGTAAAACAACTTGGACTTTGCGCCTTGCCTGTGCTTTTCTGGGGACGACGTTTTCCCCTCTCTTTCAAAGGCGGTAGTCACTACTTTTGAGAGAATACCTCTGGAAACGCCAAGCATTTCTGATACACTTGCGCCCGCCATTCGAGCACCAACAATTTGGTCCGAGAAGTCTGCCATTTTTAAAAGATCTTTTTAAGTAGAAATATCAAACAACAAGTATAATTAACAAAGAGGATTAAGATACATCAAGTTTTAATATTTATTAAAGGTTTAATGGTAATGATGATTAAAATTTTGGGTGTTTCCACTATTTTGGCCACCCCCCGCATGCAACGGCTAGTTTGCAACAGTTTATGCACAAAGAAGTCCAAATGGCACTTATTGAAGATGTTCATTCTTGCATAAAGTCTGTTAGTCTCTAGTGTTCCACCAGTTATAAATAATTAATCTAGAATTTATATGTTTGGGGATTTTATTTCTTGTCAACCACCTCTAAGATGGAAAGAGGAAATGCCGTCTTCGAGCAATCTTGAAGACTTATCATTACTATCTTGTTCTGCCAATGTCAGTGGATTTTAGTTTGCTTTAGAAAAGCCTCCGTAGGTTACTATGTTTTTTTACGATAAGACAAAGGAAGTCACTTATTTTGGAGAAAGGAAGTGAAAACCATTTGCTTAATAGAAGTCGAGCAAGCAATTCTGTTCATTTAAACGACGCAATTACCTAAATACTTCCGCATTAAATGAAGGGTCTAAAATTCCCAAACTAGCCAATGAGGCATGATAAATTGCTTAAATCGGACTCTCACTGCTTTGAATATCCACAAGCACCAAATTAAACTAGCAGCTTAATTGAATTCATTTTTACTAGTTAGGTTCCTTTACAGTCAAAAGCTAATCAAACGATGAAAGAACACCAATGTTTTTATCACTTCGGGTTTGAAGGATTCTTACGAATGACCAACTACTCTAATACTATTTTTTCACTAATTTGAAAGTCATAGAGAAGCTGAAAGTCGTAGTCGTTTCTTAAATCTAGAAAGCATTTTTATCTAAGGAATGAACCCAGGAATTACAAATAGAAATGAGTCTTTCGCCATTGATACCTTAGAGTTTGATACTGCGAGAATTAGAATTTCTAACGCTCTCGTTACTGTTACTGAACGGATTAAACAGCAGTCATTCCTACCTAGAGTGATCATATTCTCTCCTAATAGAGAAGTCGCAATTTTGTTTCTCGTTTAGTTGATATCAAATTGATAGGCTGGAAGAATCATGTACGTGTTATTCTGTTGTGCGCTGAAAGCTTTGGCTCTGCCAAATATATCTAATATTGTGCACATGCATTTAGGGTATTCGCTAGATATAGGAACGTAATTATGAGCGAAGAATCAGTGCGAATGTTTAGAAGTTATCTCATTTTCAGTTCCAAAATCACACCAGGGCCATTAAGAACTTTTTTTAGCCTCTAATGCATTCTGATATATTTAATAAATGCAAGGTAATACCTCAGAAACTATAATTGGCATTATTTACCGGAGCACTATAGCAAAATATTTTGATCAATTTTTAATGTAAGCCTTCCATAATTTAAGCAAATTATAAAATTAAGCCCATTTACAACGATTTGAATGGTAATGCCTAGGTAAAAATGGCTATTCAGTTCGATTTTAAGAGGCACCAGAATACCGAGTGTGCAGTTAAAGGTATATCATCATGACCGCCAATATTATTCGTCTTGACATTTCTTTTCGAAACCGCACCCAAGCAACAGAAAGTGCTAACGGTACAAATACGGCTCCACCAAAAATATCTTTCACCAACGTCCTTTTATATAGTAAGCGGATCAGCTGATTGCAGTTGTCAACTTTGGGCAAGTCACTGACATTGCAAATCACACCCAAATAAAATGACTCCACAACCCTAGCTAACCCAGAGGCGAAAGAAAAGTAAGTACTTTTGACAAAAATCGAATTTAATCTTCTTCTTTGACATAATGAACAAAAAATCAAGGATCGGATCGGTAGTTTCACTGAAAGTCAACGAATTAATCACTGATTCCATTTTTGATAGTGACCATTAATCAAATTGTGGGCTTTGAGAGCTAGTTAGTGGGGACAATATTTAAACTAACTTATTAAGTTACAGAAAAATTTGAGTTTCTGTCCACAAATTAAAGATCTCTGAAGCCGTAGATATGTCCTTCAAATTAAAAACCCCATAAACAAGCTATGAAAATAATTTGAACAAAAACTTCTACCATTTTTTAATAATGATAACAAGTCGTAAGTGAAATCAACTCATCTGTATAAATTGGTATTCTTGTAGAATTCAGCTTCAAAGTTTTGAAGAAACCTAGTTACAATGACTGAAGAAGTAATTCCTCGTGTACTGTTTCAAAATAGGGGTTTTAAAGGCCTCATGACAATAATAATAAAATAAGTGTTAAGCCTTTTTTGAAACAGGTTTGGAAAAATTTGTTCCAAATTAACTTCATTTTAGACTTTGAAACTGCTCTATCTGTTCTTCCTGAAGTTCAATTTAAAAACCTTCAGTGGATTCGTGCCTTCAAAAAACATAAATTTAAATCAATGCAAAAGAATCACAGTCGCTTCAACCTAAGTTCGAATGAAAAAAATGCGCTTTTGTGCTCAAAAATCTTTTGTGCTAACCAAAGAGTTTAACTAGGAACATGAGTTAAATCATCGTTTAGGGCTTCCATCCAAAATTAACAAGATCTTAAAAACTGCAGTGGAAGATAGATACCCCAAGAATTTACCAGACATAGAGGGAAAATAGGCTGCCACAAATCAGCTGAACTTTTTGCGAGCTGTTTAACTGCATAAGTGTAAATTTTGCCTAAAAAGAAGCCGAGTTTAGACAGTATTGTATCTTATGCAGAGCAATTCACATCAGATATTTTTAAAGCACCATACTTTTGAGTGAAACAGAGAAACGCAGTAAAATTTATGAAAGAAATTTTGATTTCCCTAGAAATATAATCAGTTAACCCTAAGTTTCCTAAAGTACTTTTTTAGTTAACTTTTTTATATTTAAAGAAACAACTCGCATGATTAAGCATTTTCGATTTAGTAATACACTGAAAGCAAATTCAAGGAATTATAAGACTGTCGACACTTTATTATTAAGGAATAATAATCATATTCGTGAGACTGTAAATATCAAATTCGTGCTACGCCGTACAACGGCCCATGCAAAGTATTAAATCTAAACTGTTCGGATCTCAATGACACGAATTACAATACCCCAATGAAATCAGCAGTGGTAGTAGCTTTATGATGTTCAAATTTTATAACTGAAAGTTAGCGATGTTTTGGTTTGTGAATGTGATATTTATAAAAAGGTTTAAAATAACTAGGAAATGTTTAGTTTCAAATGATGTGGGAATTACGGGACGTCAAGCAAACATTGGGTAAATGCAAAAACTGAAAGTGGTAGTAATATAATGGTTTTAACGTAAGTCTTCCCGCAAAGATGGTATATTGCATGTTTACATGTTAGAAGGTGATAAACATTGACGTAATTTAAGCATCAAGGACGTGATCTTTACACGCAACGACATTAAAAGGCGACTATTATGATGAAACAGATAAATTTGTTTTTGAACAACCTCAAGTAGTGCCATTTGGGAAGATTTCCAATCATTTTCAAAATATTTTACAACCAATGTTTTAGTAAAAAACGCTTGGAAATATATATTTGCGGTTACTTATGGTGTATAATAACAACTTATCTTTGTTTGGATTTACTTAGGAAAAATAATAATTCAAGTAATGAATCAGAAAAGGGGAGATTTCATTGGGTGATGATAGTAATAAAGTGCCTTTTAAACTTAACCTAATAAGTGCATTTAAAAAAGTAAGGACTGCTTCAAAACGTTGTGGAATGAGTAGTTGTAAACGGTAAATCTGATGAAAAGCCGAACTGGCTCCACTGCAGGGTTGAAAGTTATTTTCTGTCTCTTCCTAATAGGGGCTCACCCATCTGCTAAAATTATGCGCTCCATATATTAGTGATTTGTGTGTATGATTAACAGATCGGGAACGTTCATTTACGGTATTAAAATATGCATAAAACATGGAAATTTTGCTGTGAAAATCTCAGAAGGAACAACCAATGTACAAATATAAGTCAATATTTTAAAGTAAAAGTGATTTGAATTTTTAGGACTTTAAATCAAATAACTGAAAACGATGGTAAATTTTTTCTTGCACTAAAAGGAGGTATTTTAAACAATACTTTTGCTAGACCACTTGGTCTATCAATGACATCTCTAAAATAAAACCGAGTGATCTTCAATTAAAGCTCGAAACGAATTCTGTCCCATTTGTCTGATATTCACGTCATGCCACTGACTGACCATAGTTAAACTTGATCTTTGCGAAGCAAATAGCCTACTTGCATGCTTTAGTGAATGCTTCTTGCACACACACTTCTATTTTATAGTACTTAGCCTCGATATCAGATTGTGTGTTTTTGAACAATTATGGCATTCTCTTTCAAAGCATGTTATTGTTAGCAATAGAGATTTTTCCTCACAAAGATTTCTAATTACGATTATTTCTCAAATGAAATGTTAGCTCTTATAATGAATTATAACAAAAGTCTTGAATAATTCAAATATATTTCTGGGAACGAAATGACCAATGTGTATTCACGAACCCTTAAATTAGAGATTTAATCGTTAAACCTCACCAAATTGTTTCATTTAATAGGTAAATTAAATGAAAATTTTTAAATGAATAGTTCTGCTCTCTAAGAACACCTATGGTAAAATTACCTTGCAGTAGATTTCGAGCTAAATAATTTAAAAACCTCGAAGTCCAGTTGTAACTTGAAAGTTGCAGTATAGAGTACCAGCTTGGTTTTTTAAAGGGTGCATCTACAAATTTCGGAATGGCTAAGTTGGCATGAAGGGATAAAGAGACTCAACAAAAGTGTTCAAAATGTAACTTATTTTCGAATCTTCTGATACAGAGAGCGGAAAATTAAATAGCCAACTATTATCATCTTTATATTTAAAGTTGTAAAACTCTAATCTTGATACGTCCGGTGATAAACATTGATGTCCGTAAACCTCAGAGTACACATGAATCCTTCTTGCGTCAACTATACGATGTATTTAGAAACAAAACCATTTTGCGTAAGTCAAACCGTGGTTATTCCACCTTAATGGATGTGTTCTCATTTTTCATGCAAAATCACATGGAAAATTGGGAAATTTTTCTTGACAATAGTTAATTTACAAAGAACAGAGGTTTTGTAACAGTTGAAGCTAATGGTGTTAACAAAAACCTGTAGATCTTCAAAATAACTTAATTTATTTTAACCAATTATAGCACACATTTTAACGGCCAATCTAAAAGTCAAAAAGTTAAATAATTTATATATCTGAGAAAACAATTGTAAACAAAGTTGAAGTCGAATGCCTACCTCATGAATAATACTAAGAACTTGACAAAGAAGAAAATTAGAGCATATAGGGAATTGTTCGCTAAATGAAAATTTGACGTACTAAATCTTAGCGGCTTGTGATTAAGCATCAAAAAATGTGTTCTTAACAAAGAAAACAATTTGCATTTATGGTGCTTTACCCAGTCCGTCAAATATGTTATTAGATAATTTTAAGGATTATTTCTATAGGTGTACTTTCACTAGACCCCACCGTAGATAAAATACGGAAGTGAAAAAAGTGTTGTTTTCTGTAAGTTATAATTTTCTTTTCTTCCAACACTGTTCATTCCAAGAATTCAAATTTTCAGAGTAAACGGATGCAATTTATATGTTCATTATATAATTTTGAATTATAATCATGAAGAAATTACATACATGATTGTGGGCATTCAATCGTCATGAGTTGAAAATTGCATATTTAATGCATATGAACACCTCCTCAAAGAATGTCAATGACTGCCATTTTCCATCGAAGCGTTAATTTTAACCACTGCTGTAATTTCGCACCTTGCACAATTATGATTTAATACTTAAACGCAATTACCGTTGTGTAATCTTGGAATATCTAAACAACAATCATAGGAATATTCGTAATGGATCATTTGTTTTGCCATGGAACAGCTGCTGTGAAATGTGACTGAACTTTATTAAATATTAAAGTATTCGTAATGGCAGCGTTTAAAATTAAAGGCCCCTGAATGAATTGCAACTTAAAAGCAAAAAAATAGATTAGCGTTCTCCTTAGTGATTTCAAATGCAAAAACGATGATGCAGTTTGATTATCACATTCGAATCATAATTAAGTTGATAGAGAAGTGTCAATGTGCAGCTATTACGTCACAAGGCTTTTTCGCCTATTTTTAAGTCGTATCTGCTTTTTCAAGAATTAAATATTCCCATTACCCACATTAGTTCAAAGATAATTTAGATTAATTTTCTATTCAGAATGTATTTAACTGAATCAAAATTCAGTAAAAGATTTCAGGGCCTAAAGAGGCTCCAAAAATTTTGGTTTTATGCAAGTACATTGAAATTTCTTTATCCTCCTTCTCTGCATGAAATGCCAAATTATTTCTGAAGTGTAGTTCAAAACTTATAGCAGAGGATGCAGATGATTTTGTTACGCTGCTGGTGTCAGAAAATTATCAGGGCTATTAATTTACAACCCAGGTAGTTGGGAAAGACGTCTTGAAACGAGAGATGTAAGACAGTAATTTGTTCCATGCCTAATATAACTGCACTAAGATTCATTCACAAGCCAGAGGATATCTTTTTGTACCCTTGGGACTCTAATCATTAGTGCAACTTTTAAGATGTTTATTATCTTAACTTGGTTTTTACTTTGCTAAGGCTTGGAAATCATCGAAAATATGACTGAACACTTCTAAAATATTTCATATTAGTATTTAAAACTTAGTGTCTTTAGGTCTGCTGTCGAAGCTCGTTTCTTATGTGAATTGACCCATAGTTTTCGAGAGTAATTGGACCACCTGAGTCTTGCGGCTCTTTTAAAGGTAATTTATCAAATAATTTTGCTTTTATGATATTATTGCACTATCTTCAACGGAGGTGAAAGTTCTAATTCTAAGCATTTTAAGGTCAACGAGTAAGGTGAATTCTTACTTCATAGTACCTTCAATTCATTTATCAAAATTTCAGTATTTAAATTAACAATATAGTGGAAGTCAGTATCTAGCAAATGAAAAATGATTATTTTGGTCTTGAAAACTAGTATTTAAGCACAAATTTTCCCACCTAATAAGAAGATTTCTCTTAGTTTCAGAATTTGCAATACGCTCCAATAATGGCATTTTTTGTTATTAAATGCCATATCTTAAATGGAGAAGTCGCTTTGTTTTCGAATAAGTGTTAAGCAAATCTTTGGCTGACTTGCATAAGAAATATGCACTATTTAAGTCTGTAGGACTTTCAATATCGCAAGATGATTGGCTGGAGCGATCGTCATCTTCTGATTGGCTGCTGTTCGATTAATAGCAAAGGAATTGGCAAGATGTCCACTTGGCCCCGCTGAATGACGTAGTAGGTAGAGTAGTCATTCGATAAGTCATCGCGAATGCACTGCACTCGACTTTTCATAATTGACGTCACTATCCTTACACTGGCTGGTCTGGCTGCCCTGCTCTCTCTCATTTGCTTTTCCACCACAGTTCACTGGATGATTTACGCTGCGACGGAGTGTGAAGGCTGCGCGGTTGATATAGAACAATTTTGTCTGGCTTGTAAGTTCCCGAATTAATGCATCTCTATGGATGAATACAAAATTAAATTCATACCTATCTATAGACTGATCCTGCGAGGGAAATATTAAGTCATTCGATGGAATTGAAACCATGCTTTAAGTCTTTTACAACTTTTACTTGGTGTTGAACAAAGCAAAAATTTAAACGCAGTCACTTTTCTAGGAACAGCCTGCTAGAGATTAAATACCGAGTCATAAAACAGAATTATCGAGGGAATACGAAGGGCACTTCAGTTCAAATTTAATCTAACGTGCAACCAGGGCTTTTTCAATCACCAAACTGGAAAAATCATCTCTCCGGATTCTTATTTCCAGTTGCTATTCATCTAAGTCAATGGAATATTTAGGAGATGAAAGAAATGGATGTGCTTCTATGCTAACCATTGGAATTCTTTTAAAAAGAAATCGAATATTTACGGGGTCAAAATCTGTTGTTTTATTTTAGATTGTTTAAATCTTAAAACGTGTCGTACACAAATGTATGATCTCCATTTTTCTGGTAAATTCGAAAAACAAAAAAAATATCAGTACTCCTTTTTCATTTTGCTCCGAAATCGATCGACTTTGTGCAAAGAAGTCATCAAATTTTGCATACACATATTTCACCTCTGACGAAAAATTGCGCGGTACATGACGTTTTGGCCTGAAAGTCATTACTGCACTCCAAGAGCAGTATCTGTTAACAAAAGGAATCGCTTAGTTTTAGAGCTTTATGTTCATCAGTAAGAGAGAATTTATTTTTTGGTCAATCCCAAAACGTCATACGCGGCCGTCATATTTATTCAGTCAGATGCAAACTCATTTAATTACAAGTATGCAATTTAGAAATAATAAAATAAAATATTCTTACATTATGGTGAATATGTAACGAAGAGGAAAATATTCATTGAAAAGACAGTAAGTTGCATCTGTATGAAAAATCATGCTATGAGCTCAAATGATTTTGGTGCTAAATTACTTATTTGAGGCAATTTGATTGGCAATAATAAGATCTGCAACCATGCTATATTTCAATTTGAAATAATTGAAAGCTGCAATTTGTTTCACAAATATGGAATGTAAAATATATACGATGTCATCTTGCTTGAATTTATGAATGAGATACTTAATGTTTTGGTATAAGCAAAACTTCATTCAGTATATACGTGTTCTTTCAAATGAACTGAAATTAAAAAATTCCAATCCATATATTATGTTTTAGGGAGCGATGTTATTGTTCCAAACAATTATCACAGGAATGCGATTCATACTAATTGCGCATTTTTAGAGGAATGTACTGTCCATATAGGCAGCCTTTTCTGAATCACAACTTTATTTCGATTTCTACTCACCAAGCGTGTTAGAGTTCCAAAAATGCAACTGCTGGCTGTGAATTTTGTCGTTCTTCTATTAAGCTTGAAGGCCAATGTCAGCAATAAAAAATGAATTCTTGTTAGTATTTTAAAGTACTATTCGCTCAGACAAAAGCCAAAATTTCCATTTCGTTATTCCTTAAAAAAGTGTATATTTTCGTGGCTGCAACTAGATTTAAAACATTAACATGTAAATTTTTCATATGATTTGAAAATGATTTGGCTCGAAATTGGAAGTCACTTCAATTTCCAGTGTAGGAAACTTATCATAATTTATAATTAATAATATTAAATAATAATTTTTAGTAATTATCGTAATTGTTTATTATTATAGCATACTCTAATAAAGACAACCAAGTTAAAGTAGTTGCTTTTGAAATCTGATGCCTAGTTTATAAAATTCATTTTGATGTACTTTGTAGTGGATAACCACGATTTTATAAACCCCTTGTCATATGCTCAGTCACTTTATTATTACAAAAGTAAATATGGTAAAATCAAAATTACTAAATAACCGAAAATGCAAACTTACTTCTAAGTGTTTCAGCTAAAACCGAGTTAATCCCTTAATTGTCATAGAGGCTTTATTTAAATTATTTAAAATCAAAACATAGTCGTTCGATGTGTCTCTAAACACCTGTTCAAATTTAGATATCTTTTGTCTTTTTAGTCCCTATTTTTAAAGCTATATATTAATCTGATTTCATTAAGTTAAATGAAAAAGTATAAAAACCCAAAACTCGAATATTTTAATTTTTTATCTTTATGCTTGTCATTTAGATTTCAAGTTTATTTATGAGTGATTTCCAAGCAAGTGCACTTTAAAGTAGCTTTCAAGAGGTCAAACGAGGTCAATGCAATCTTAAGCAAACAGCACAAGAAGCTAGTTTTCCCTTATCTCAGATGATTAAACCACACTCTCAACTACTTTACTGCATCCAACTTATAATTTTACTTATTTATTTTTAGGGGTGTTTCCCCAAATTTATTTTTTAGGTGATTAGCTCTCCATGGCATTTGAAAATATTTAACATGATTTTTATCTAATTTTTGTGAGAATAGAGTATTACTACCACAAGAGCCCCTTCATCAAACCGCAATTTTACTATTATAACGTTCAGATTATTGCGAGTTTGTAATATCCTGAACCAATTTTTCATGACTGAATTAATTTTAAGTAAATATTTGCATTTATGGGACGTTCTTTTCTGTCACGGCGTCTAAGGAGTGAAACTCCGTCTTTAAATTTCGACGATTTCTCTGAATTTTATTTTTAAGGTGGGTTTCAATGCGCAGTTTATTTTCAATCCTCAAAGCATTGCCATCTTAATACTTAACAGTGATGTTTGCGGATAAGAGTTGTGACCAAATAAGAAACAATTAGGCTCATTATTTCGCTACACATGATGCTTTTCCTAGTTAGAAGAGTCCTGTTACTTATTAGTGGAATGCAAAATGTTGTGACCTGCATTAGCCATCGAAGAAGCATCCGAGATTCCGTGGGTAAAGTTGATTGACAAGACTAAACAACAGATCCCATATTTGAAGGTGGAGCGCCTACAGTGCCGAAATTCATCGCCATCGGATGTGGATGCAGCCTAGCGGCGTTTGTGATAGGCGCTCTTCGGCTTCATTTGGAGAAAGTCGGACGTCACAAGCACTCGCGAATTGCGTACATTGCACTCCTCACCTCAGGCTGTGAGTTGGATTCTCTTCAAGGTCAACGGAAAATGCTTATTGAAAAATGGAGGTTAATAACTGCGATTTTAAATGAATCTAGACCTCAAGGGTATTTTTTTGTTTCGAGAAGATTCATTTTAGGGCTCAGCGTGATTAAAATATTAATACGAGTTTTACCTTCAAAATACGTGGTTGTCAGAAAAAAACGCATGAAAATTGTAGACACACTAGAACATAAAATATATTCTTAATTTTGTCCTCATAAACATTAAAAAGAGCGGTGAAAATAGCGTAGGTTTTAATAAGCCGTGGCAATTAAGAATTTCTGTGCTAAGTGAATGAATTCACAATGGATGAACACCAAATTTTTATGTATGCATAAAAAAGGAATAAAATTTGAAAGTTCAATGATTAAAATATCAGTTTGTTCCTCAGTTGCGCCCTAAAGAAGCAATTTATGGCTATGAATGACTACATTTGACAACGCTTAGTAAAAATCAAGATGCATTTCGCTTAAATATGTAACAAATTTAATAATTTGACTTTGATAAAATTTTCGTACAGTTCATTTTTATCTTATTCGTTATGAAGATAATTTTCAGTATAAATTTGGTAAGTTGTGTATATTAAATGCTATTTTGGTGATATGCAACAAACTACATATAAGTAAATGGGGGTGTGCTGGCCAGTAAGAGGCATCTTTCACCTAAAAGACGCATTTAAATGCTGAAATAAATTCATACCTCCTTACCTCCTTTTGTGATCACAAGCACCGCTGTACGTTTAAATAAATCACCAAATTGATTGGCTATGTGCACACAATTCCTTTCAGTGATACCGGACCTTTTGAAAGTGGTGTCTAAAGTTGAATATACCAGTGCAGTGATATTTTCATGAGTAAAATACTATGTTCATGGTTACAATGCCTAGAGCAAATGGTAATATTTAGTCGTACAAAATAATTAGAAGTTGCTGCCATTAAAATCGGAAACCAAATTTGAGCGATCTATGCCAGAGAAGCAAACGAAGCTTCAGGCTTGAAAAAAATGTGATAGGAATTTTGTTAATCGCCTCACCCTTAATCTAGAATGCGAAAGTAATAACTAAATATGATTGAATTGGCATTATATATATTACAGAATCTATTTTTATTTATAAAAATTTTCAGCTCTATCAATGCTCATAGCTCTGGTGATTTGGGGCGATATGGCCACTCACACGTCGGCTTCAATGATAGACCAGAGTCGCCTTGGTTTGCTGCGCAAGTACCTTCGTCAAATGAACGCCAGTGTCAACGAAAATCGCACGGCTCTCATCCACATCGTCTCACAGCACGTCACAGCGATTCGCAACCACCTGACGGATGCCTTCATCAGGAAGAAATACCAGGACGTCTACCTCGCTTGGCCCTTCGGGGTTGCCGTCGCGGCAGAGGTGTTCCTTTTCATCGCCAATGTGCTCTACCTTACTAGGAAGGACTTCAAGGTGGCACCACAGCAATTTAACGTGTGAAGTGGCCCAAGTGAATACGTTCCATCACTCTACGCCGTGCTTTCATACATGTACCTGTGCGCTTATTTTGTGTAAGACCTCCTCAGAAAAGCTAAAATGTGTTTAAATGTGGCCTCAATCGAAGAAAATATCCTATTAGAGAAATCGTTGTTGACCGCTGCTTCATAAATGGCCAAAAATCTACGAATTTTTTGATCAAAATGTTATTTTTGTAATAGTGAAATAAAATCTGATTTTAGAATGGTCTGAAATTGACCTCTGTTTTGCGAGCTTTACAGATTTAAATGCTATTTTTAATGGTCTTTTGAGAATGCTTTTTTATGGTAGTCACAACCGAATGACGTAGACTACTAAGAGATATTTGAAAGGGAATTACGGCGGAAAACTTCATTTCAAATATTGTTATTATTTTGTCACTATATATTGGGAAAAATCTAATAGTTCAACTACATAGATCGCCATCAAATGGAGTTATCTTTGCAATAAGAATGCTTCATTCTGATATCAAATTCGTTAAACTCAAATGATATATATAAATTAATGGATTTATAATAAATTAATATATTGCAAATAAGGCTAGCGTGATTATTCAACATAAATAACAAAAAGCAATTAAGGAATGCTCATTTTTCGTCATCAAATGATCAAGTATATGTAATTTGTAATATACCTTATTAAAAATCAAATAAATCTGCATTTTTCTTGCCATTTATTTTATTATTTCGATGAACAAATATCGGGAATTGCACCATACTTTGAAAGGACCAACTGCAAATGTATACTACTTTTTCAATTTATACAATGCTGATTACTACACTTAAGTATACGCAAGTGAGGCTGTGATCCCAATCAGAATTGTATTTATCTCCATGTTTTCAGTTGTTTCAAGGCCTGTTGTATTCGTAACGTATTTGAATATCCTGCTCTGCAATTGTCAATGTTATGGCTCATTGTCATCCCAATATAATTGCAAGTTCTACGCTTTTCACTCGGTCTGTTAAGATAAAACTTCTTGCTCGTGGGAATTAAGGGTATTCGGAAGCAAGGATGAGCCTTTGCCTTTAAGGCGGATTAGTCACAAAAAATCGCATCAAAAGAGGCATAATTTTGCGCTCCACTTTCTGTTGGCTGAATATTGAGAGCCTATTTGTGCACTAAGCCCCCTCATAAAGATGCTGCACTTTTCATTAATCCCCCTATAGCATTTCTCTGGCTGCAGAAATGACTTCATGCCACAAATGGATCTCTTCAACGAAAGGCTGGTTTGACACAGCAGAAGTTCATTTGACCTGGTCCATACACACTGCTAGGAGGATTGGATTCCTGCACACTCGGGTGTCAGTCATAACGTAAAATCAGGGTCCCTCCCACTTTCCAGAGTATGTGCCCAGCATTTATGCATTCTAGAAGCGAAGTAATATCCTCAGGACACTCAGTGGCTAGGAATAGTCATTAATCTCACTAGTGGAGTTTCGTTCTACCTGCATTATTGATCCTTTTGTCGCTTAGGCGACGGTGAATAGAAGTCACCCAGTTGCAAACAGTTGTAATTTTATCCATCGTTTTTCGTCTACATTTTATTAGACTACTGACTGGCATTCGATAACTTTGATTGTCACACTTTAAGAACTTTAGTAAGGTCAGTTTTAGCGCTGCAGTCAGCAAATGGAATTCACGTTGTTTACTGAAAATGAAGAGTTTCTTTGAGAGGTAACTGCTACTAAAGCAACTAGATCCTCTGGAAGGAAATTATGTACATGTGATCCAGTTAAGATTTAATTGTTCTGCTTTAATAAGGACCACGTTACTTATGTAGCTTCATTTAAAATACACCATAAAATGACATAATTTTGAATACTAAGTTACCATAATTTATTGGAGTGCTAGCTTGACCGTGCCACGTAGCGAAAGAAATGCCCACTTTGATGACATGAGGTGGTCAAATACGAGGCGGCATTCGCGTTCGTTGCAGTTCTTTCATGTAACATATAACAATGTCTCTTCTTTATTATCTTATTGGGCTAAGTGTTAACTTTGATGATGAATTAGTAATGTAATTTAATTTTCCTTAAAAATCTTAGTAAGATTTAAAGAAAGAAACACCAAGAATATCTCGGATATTTTGATACTCTCCGATAAGGTATTTATATGCACAATTTCAACGTTAAAAATATAAGAATACATTCATAAATTCTGCAAGACATGGTACCTTTCATGGCTAGCATATAAAATCATGAATTTAATTTTCGGTAGTGTAAATCTGTAAAATGTCTTACTTCTTACTTTCGGGCAAAGGTTTCAATTGGCTTTTCTGAACAAATTTTATAGATTTAACATTGACTGCGTTCTCACAAACTTCTCGATTTACTTTGACAATCGTGTGAAAATATGAAAATGTGATTCAACTTCATAAAATAACTTTACTACGTTATTTTTTCGAAATTCCTGGAAAGTCACTAAGTTGAAGTGCCAGTGGCATATTTAAACTCAATAATCAGATACAATATTTTGTTTATTTGAGGAATCCATCCTCGAATTGTTTCTTCTTGAAGCAACTAACAATCGATTGTAAGCTATCACCCTCAATAAATAGACGGACCTTGTTAATCACTTTTTAAGACATCGATAAAAGTTCATTAATTCACTATTCCAGGAGCTTTTATAAGCATTGAATACAAATATGGGTAGATTTGTCTTGAGAAATTACAGATTATCTGTAATTTTAAGTGAATTCAACACATTAGTTTACGTATCTGTTATAATCATAATAATAAGGGGAAATAACGGAATTTCACAACTAAGGGATCGACTCAAATTTTGGCTAATATGCAAGTGTTCAAATCCAAAACTATTAAAATTCAGAAAGAAGTTTATTGCTTTTACTTAAATTCCATTTAAAATATTTAGCATACTGCAGCGTATCTCATAATTTTTGCCTGATTATCTCGTTCGAAATAAATTAACAGAATAGTATTTGATTTTATGTGCCAGGTGTGTTGCAAGTATTCACATACATTGCACATTCTCTAGAAGTGTGACAGTCTTCATTCGTAGGCGCGAAAAGAACTACCATGCATCAATTGAGCGCAGCTGAAGTGTGTAGGAGAACGGCTTATATCAGGGTGGTTTACGCTGTTCATTTATATAAGGTGATACAGCACTCTTAGCACTGTCTTAAAAAATATACTAAATTTAAAATTATGAATTCCAATGAGGAATTCGAGGAGGCTGATGCTAATTTAAAAAAAATGCGCTGAAACGTTTTGACGGGTTTGTTTTTTAACCCTCGACCGTGAAGCTCGCAGTAGATGAAAAACCTCGCTAACAGTCCCTCAAAAGTCTCAAAGTTCAATTTCATACTGGAAAGCTTTTCAACATATCTTTTAGCAAATTCAGAGTTCCAACTATGCAAAACAAAGATACAAAAGTCAAATTTTTGTCGCATTCCCAGTGCCACCTTGGCACTATTGAAATAAGTGCGAAATTAGCTTGATCCATGTTCCGTGTTGTTCTGGATTGAGGATATACTAGGAAATAATAGCAGTCACGTTGAGTCTAGCCCTTTGACTATTGCAATTCATTTAATTTATTAAAAAAGATAAATGATGAGTAAAAGGCGCTCACAAGTATTAAGAGTTTAGTTAATGTCATAGGGAAGGAGACTGAGATTAATCCCCCTGGGAATAGGCTGCACCCCCAAGGCAGTTCTGCTGATGAACCCTTTAATATCCAATAACAAGTCGAATGATTCGACTCATTCCAAGCCAAGATTGGACTTGGTAGTCTGCTCTGTTCTGATATTAGAACTCGTTTTAAATACAATCATTTCCCTCTTGAATTTACGTTTCGCTAACTATTCCGAGGTGTTTCAATTAAAGCATACGCTGACTTTAAGTGAATTCCCATTTAATTCTAATCGCCTTATATTTCAGGCGTTTGTTCCACGCAGTAAGAGCATCTGAAACTTTACCCTACTAATGAAAGAAAATCTGTTAAATCACATTCACCAGTTTCCATGTGGGAATTTGATAACTTTTTAAGTAAGTATTTCGTTTGAAATCCCATGTAACTGCTTTGAACCCAGATTTAGGACAGCGTTAACGTCCAGCATAAGTTCTTTGCTGATTTTGCGACAAAAAAGCGCTGAATAAAACAAATTTGAAAAGTGGTTTCCACTTGTTTTTGTTCTCACCTATTTCAGAGTATTACAGCAATCTTTATCCAACTTCGACAATATCAAGCACATATTTATTTGCAATCTTTCAATCTTTGAGTTGATGGTTCAACGGAGCCTTTCATCAGCAAAATGAAATTACCAAGACTACACAAATCTTTTACTCAGGGATTATTCGGACACTTCAAATCATAACCGTTGTGAATTCGAATGAAGCCTTTTAATAATTTTCAACGAAGGACTTCATTTCCGAAAAAAATTTCAGTTTTTACTTTTGGATTTTGCATAATAATACTGAATTTTTTCATGGGTGTTTTAAAATTGCAAGTCTACTTTTCATGCCTATGAAAACGGTGAAGAGAATGGACAGCTGGCACTCACAGGAGTCACATTAGAAGCGAATTATTACACCTTGGTTATTTCGCATCGGCCATTAGCACAACGAGGAGGTAATGGTTGATGCTCAATGCAACCCATGAAAAACCCTGATGCACTAATTATGTCAACGAGTGAATGGCGACTAGTAGAGGGTAGAAGACACAAGCACAACCTTCAATATGGGAATGCCTGTGATAAAAGTGAATATTTCACTCAAGAAAGAAAAGTCCGTCAGCCAATTTATACGTCTGCAGTAGTAGTCTCTCTCAATATTGGGAATTCTCTGACTGCCCCATATCTAATTCCTCCGATTGACTATCGAGCGTGGCTGCGCGCCATCGAGGGCGTTCCCGAGAGAGCAAGTGCGAATTTGGGTTGCTACGGGTATCGAGGTAGCGCAGGACTGAGGCTGTCATAGACGCCAATGTTGCCAGTAATTTTGACAAACATTGGCAAAAGTGAAAGTTACTTGACAATTGAACTTTCTAGAAATGTTTTGCATGTAATTGTTGTTATTCTAGAATCGCCTGAGAATGCTCAGTAAAAATCAACTGAATTCTATATTATTTCAATTTTACGAAGAGGCTGGAGACTATTACTCTTAGCTAGTAAGAATCTCTAGGGTTATCTCATAGTTCACGTTCATCAAACTTAACCACCCATTTTGAAATATCAGTTATAACAAACAAGTAGAAATTTAGAGATTCTTTGAGCTAGTTCCCTCTACCGATTAGTCCACCAAGTTTGGCCGTAATTTTAAAATATAGGAAAGATTCGTCTGCGTCCTTTTTAGTCAGTGTTACCGAAGAAGAAAGAAAACTAGGACATATTCTCTAATGAAATGTCTCAAACCTTTATTGGGCAATCTTTGCTGGAAACCCTTTTCGTCAAATTCAATTATATGGCCACGTTTGCTTTATCATAGGATAAAACTTCGGGTTTCGTTCCATACTGCGTGTTCAGATATCACCACTTTTGGATTTTCGGTTCGACTTTATGGCACAAATAACCGGAGTAGAAGAATGACAACCATACATGCTGCTTTAATAAGAATCTCTTTAAACTGTTTTCTTCCTTTTCATTAACTGTTGTCCAACGAGCTAGAATCAGAATTTTTCCAATTTAATTAAGATAAGCAATTCATAAAGGCCAACCATCAAGACTAACAGTTTGTTATTCGTATGGAAGTTGGCAACAAACTCATTATTTCAAAATATCACCACGGAGCATTGTCACAAATATGACAGAACTTTACCTCTTAATTTCGGAAAAATAACTCGAAAACACCCTTAAGATCAGTGCGAATGGTTAATCTTTAGGGTTAAACGATATCCGACGCGCATTAATCTTCTGGGTTCGGCTAACATATAGGAGTGTCCTCAAAAAGACGACCTTCTAAGGTCGCTTGCAGACCCTAATCCACCAAGAATGCATAACACGCATTAATCTTGCAAGGTTATTAACTCTACACAAATGTCTCTGCGGAAAAAGTGGACTTTGACTGCTTCAAAAATAGTGGAACCAAAAGGAGAAATCAGCGCCTCTAACATAATGTCCAGAGATGGATAGATCAAAATAATGCAGCAAGAATATTGTAAATTTCTTTCAAATTGAATTAACTTGATTCCTTTGGCTCAACATGGAACATAAACAATTAAAACAGTCTAATAACCATTTCAGAAAAATTTTAATAATTAAATATTTGTTTCACGGATTTAAATATATCTATATTTATAAATGAAAAACGGTATTTACGAGTCAGGTGCGCGCCTGATTGCACGATTCTTAGAACGTAGTCGTTTGCCCTCAAAATGAGTTTTTACACCTGTATTATCGGACCTTTAATTCCAGCACTCTAATGTGGTCAGCAAAATAAAAAGTATTTGTATTTTTTGCTGCCAGGCAGTTTCGCGGCTTAGTATTAAGGTCATGGCTCCTTGTGGAAACCTAAATACAATCAACTTCGAGTGTCTTCGCCTACAGAAATGCATAATTAGAATATGTTGACCAGCGTTTGCAGCGTTGTTCCGTTGGTTTATTTTTACACGTTACCATCATTAGGTAGAATTTCCATTTTTACTTATCCTAATATACCTGAATTTTTCCGCTTTAAGTATATCTAACTAATTTGAGTTACGAGGTATTGATGCGATTAGTAATGTTGCGTTCACTTGCTAGGATAGCAGGCTACCAGAAAGCGAATGCGTAACGACGTGCTAGTAACATCATAAATATCTACACATATTTTACAGTCAATAGCAAATGTAAATTAAATTATAGTCCGAAATAATCAGAAAATTGTAAATATAATTTACTGGAGTTACAACAGTGACCACACTGGATAAATTCCCCTGTAGGTATATTTGACGCAAGTCCCCTCCCTATTATAAATTTGTCTGTTTCTGCTCTTCTAGAACTTGGCTACAAACAACACTCTTTTCAATCAGCGTCACTTATCCTCAAAAGTACAGCACAAACTATAGCAACGCCTGTTGAGGATGAGGTCGTGACCACCTATCGTTACTTAAAGTGCAACCCGCTGGATGTTCTACAGAGTTTAATATTTATATAATATACAAAAGAGTTTTTGCAACTTCCAAATATCTTTCTTTCTCTCTGGCCTCAACTGAAGCCAAATTTTCGGAAATGAAGGCTATATGACAAATCTCATTTTATCATGCTATACCGTCCATTCATGTTCACGCCTACTCTCCCTGGGCAAGTCGACAACAAAATCACGGATTCTGCACTGAAGCAGACAATTAATGGCCTGCACGCTCGTCGGTGTTGTTCAGGATTCGCAGCCAATTGTTCTGTCCGGGGTACGGGTGCCCGATATAAGTAAAGCTACGTTTAATATGCTTCCTTATAAAATCAAAAGCTCTGTTGTTGTAGACATTTATAATTCCTCAGTCTCAAGAAAAGAAAAAAAGGTTTGATTTTTTCGAAGCAATAGATGCCTTTCTAAAAGATTAACCAACAGTTTGGTAGTATTTATCGGCGTGGACAGCACTACTGCGGAAGAGTTTATGCTTTCTGAGTTGAATAATTTTTATGGGCATAATCTAGATTCAAAAATATTTCTTTAAGTCCTTTACAAAAGATGGATGGGATGAGATAATAGCGATCCAGCAATGTCTTGTCCAACTACGTATTTGCAAGCTTAAGCAGTCTGAGTTTTGATGGCCCAATCTGCAAGCTGATTAAAAAGCTCAGGACCTGTCCCTACACCTGCGTCTCTAATTAATTTCTTGGGAGATACATAGTCAGTTTCAAAATGTTACATCGGGGGACAAAAAGAAGTAGTTAGAATTCCACAGCGCAACTAGATGGCACTGATAAAGAGCTCAGCATATGACATGGATATATCAAGGAGCACATTCACCAGTCCCTTAGCCACCGAAAAGCACTTTTGATCAGGACTTAACTACTTAACAGGCTCAGTAAAAGTGCATTTAAAAGCTAATCGCTATTACCGAAATTGTGTTTCATTTCTTGGAAAATGTTAGTGAAAATTGTCGAATTAAATTGTTACCGAGGTTTTAAAAATAGATTTTTGTAACTAAAATTGACAGAAACATAGATGTATGCCCTCCGACATTCTTAGAAATGAGTTATTTTGTCTAAACTGTAACTTATTTAAATGAGGAGTTTTATCTACGAATAAAAAGTACAATCAGGCCACAGATTTTAAATGCAGTGATGTTTGCTTCAATTTTTGAAAGCAAGTTTATGAAGGCATTGAAATACTTAGTAACCTCAGCCGAGTTTTAAAAAGATTCGATGAAGCACTGACAAAGAAAACTTTCACCACAAATACATTTTAGTACACGCAACCACTCTAGTGAGATATTTACTATTACGAGAAATGTTTCCCACCATTCGTTTACTAATAAGGACTCTGTTTTAAGTGTGACCGTCTACTTCTGTAAGAGTTCTTAAAGCCTATTTCCACGAAGCGTTTGAGTCAAATTCAATGGCAAGTAGTGGGCCATTTCGGGAATACTTCCAAGAAAGTGAGTACCTTTATTTCAGCGTCCCAGTCTCACTCGACTAGCTCTTAGTTTATGAGGTAAATGTAGCATTTGTGGGAGACGCACACATTAAGCAGCGCAAAATGGAGAGTTCTTTGAGAATTATAGTCCCTTTTGTAGTGGTAAGCGTGAGGTATTTGTTTTATGCTCATTATATGTAGCGTTCTTTATAAAACTACTTTTTATAGTAAAGAGATTTTTAAGAACTTGAATGCAGCTAAATTTGAGGAAGGAAAAACCGCGCCGATGAATTTTTATGACAAATTGTACAAAGTATTTCACAGAGAATATCTTTCAAAGACGGCTTTTACGAAAAAGTTAAATAGTCAGATGGAATTAGATACTTTCAGTTAGTATATATGATTGACAGTGGTTGAAATTAACAGGAAATATTCAGGCCTGTTCTATAACCACAGATAAGCCATAGACTAGTGGATAGGCTAACAGACATCTCCCTGCACATTTACTGAAATTTTCACCAACAAAATGGTCCAAAGTCATTGATTTATCACATACTTGCTATCGGAAATGACGGCTGAGAATGATCCCTTGGAATGTTTATCCAACGATGAGTCTTCAGGTGCTTCGGTTTCGGGCCTTCAGAAGATATCTTGATTATTTGGAGATCTTCGAGGTGTGACATACTGCACGTTTCCGACATATACTTTAGTAACTTAATGCAGCCAAGTGTAAATTACTTCCCAACAGAAAGGTCTGTTCTCTAGATATTGAACTATGAGGCTCTGAGATCGATGCCAACCGGAAAAGAAGTCTTCAGTATTCGTTTCAAACATTGCCGATTCCGTCAACATTTTGGCTTCAAACTTAAGTAATGGGTCCTTGAATAATGCAAGTGGATCACCTACGGTGTCCAAAGTGATTGCCTTCGGATGTGGATCCAGCCTGACGGCGTTCGTGATAATGAACTTTTGACCTAATATGGAGGAGGTAGCGGATTGAATACATTTTGTCTGTGAGTTGAATGCTCACCTTAACCGACGAAAAATTGTGGGGACACTGCAAGAAACACCAAATGATCCAGGGTTGTCATTTTTTAATTAAATCACAATTAAAGCCTTTACATAAGCATTTTTAACCTTAAACAATATTACAATTTCATAGCTATTATCTGCCTTGGCAATCAAAAATGCTTTGCCGGGGTATTGAAAGGATAATTCCAATAAGAGTGCACGGTTTGGTTGCCTCAAGCACAATGAGCATCTTCAATAAAAAAATATTTTATGGATTGCCAAAAATAGTATATATATTTCTCTGTTCATTGAGGTCCTATTTTTTTAATAATGCAATAAATGTGCTTCAATAAAATAAATCCCTTGTTGTGTGCACAACAGCTATAAAGTGTTGGCTCCATGAGAATTCTTAAAATTTTAATTACACAAAAAGGATTTAATCGACAGCGGGATATTTATTTAGAGATCCCCAGTTGGGCACTGGACTTTAGTTAGGAGACTCTTTTTTTCTCTTGTATGATGTTATCTGAGGTATTAGGCAAAAGTGTTGCAATAATGAGTTAGTTCTATTTATTTTAATCACTAAACTTCAAATGTATATTGTCGATCCAATTTCAGCTATATCAATGTATATTGAAAAATTCTGGTGTAATCCCTAAAAGCCTCACTACAAGCATACAGAGATTTAATACCTTTTAATAACGGTTTCAGACAGGAAACGCTTCTACTCATAATATAAAAAAACAATTAGGCAATAGACTTAGATTTTTAATAAAGTTGTGTTATCATACAGTAAGTTGTGTTATCTCATGAATGATCTAGCATATCTGCACAGTATCATAATATTTTAAAGGATATCGCATACTTTTTTACCTCTTTCATTGCAAAGTCTGTAATTTTAACCTGGGATTTTACTGCTCTTATGTCTTTATCGATTCTTCAGTGGTAGAAATTTCAACTCACTCCTGAGACTCAGCTTTTAAAAGCTCCGCAACCTACAAAGTTTATCGCTGCGTTCACGGAAACGTTACAAAATGAAATGATTAATGAAACTGGTATTTCTTAATTACTCACTACGGTTCTCTTAAAGGGACGGAGCAATCTATAATACTACTGATCTGAAAGAAAACAAAATGCATCTCCAAAAATAGAGAGGTGCTATAAATATGACAAAATTTTGAAGTCGGGATCAGAATATATAATAATTTACACATAATATAATAATATATAATCTTATATATATACATATGTAATAATATACATATTTTTTAGTTTCTTATTAAATATAAGTATGTTTATGATAATAGGACAAGCTTTGACAAGAAATACCCAATAATCTTGCTGTCCTTTTCAGTGAAATGAAATGAAATGCATTCTTATGAAATATATCTTTTAGTTCCTAAAAAAACTGACATTCAAAAATAAATGTTTGAGTAGAACAATTCATCATATAGTTGGAACACAAATACAAGTCATTTACTGTTTAATGTTCATAGATTCTAGTCTTTTCGCTTTTAGAAAATAAAAACAGCTATAAAGAATATCTGAATGAGACCTTGATGAAAAAAACGTGCCGGAATATGGCTCGATAAATAATCTTCAACCAATAGTTGGGTTATTCATTCCATTTGTTTTGTCACTAGTAGGTAAATTAATGTAAACAATACTGAAAAGCAACCTTTAAAATGTAGTAGAATTCCATGGCTCTAAAAAGTTGGCAAATTTAATTTTGCACAAACTAATGTATATTGTTAGACATCAGAAGGACGCACTATAGCTGTCATAGCGGTGAAAACCGGCTTATATTCTATCACTAAAATCTTCCTTTTTAAGGAACACAAAAGATTTTAAAATACAGTGGTTCAGAGTGTTTTACGGAGATTGAACTTTTTGGTTTGCTAATTTGGAAGATCGCGTCTGTACTGAAATGGATCTAGTATAGTGAAATAATTAATTATATCATTTTATTTTAACCAGTATCACTTTTTCCTCAAGGAAACTTTCACTTATCAGCCCTCCCTGCTTCTAAAAATAATGGCGAAATGGAAATTTTTGTTGGCTGCTATTTTTAAGCCATTTTTGATAGGGTTTTAAAGAATGAGAAGCTTGTATTTAAGAATATGGAATATCGAGCAATGAAATAGGTGAGAGAAAAGCATCGAGTACGTAAGAATGAACACTCCATTCACGTCCTTCTAGATGACTCACAAAGGTCTTAGGGCCTTACACTTACCAAACTTTTACACGTGGTACTTTCTTTTCACTGACGCCCAATCCGGATGACTCAAGCCGAAATTAACCGTTTATTATTCAAAGCTTCTACGATTTATAGATACCAGTTCAACAACGCAACCTTTTGTAAAATCCGGTTGTCTACAAATAAACGGGTCCTTTCGCAAGCCAGAGATAATTAATAGACTAAGAGTAGGTCAATGACCGGTACATTTATCGAGCTTCTACAAAGGAATTCTAATTTAGCAATTTCAAACAGTGATTATTTTGTGCTGACCTTGAAAATTTAAACCATGATAGTGCGAAAACATCGAAAATCGAATCAAGGAAATTTCTGATGGGGTTCGTTGATTTTTAATTGCTTGTTACGTCAATTTACCCATAATTTAAACCACGGCCACTTAATGATGCAGAAAGGAAATGCTTCCTGTGATGATGGTTTATGTAACCGACCAGTGATGTCGTTATGTGATCCCTTTATCAATTAGAGCGCTGCTTCAAAAAAACTCACCGCCACTTAAAAACGTATACGTTGATGCAATTTTTGGAAGTTGAATTCCTGCTGATAAAAACGGGTCAAATTTTGTGCTGTTTTTAAATTAAATTATGTAGTAAACGTCTTGGTGATTCTGAAGGACTCTGCTTTGAGTGCTGCCACTTTAACCTCATTTTCCGAGAATATGTATCATCTTTAATGAAACATCGGCAAAAGCGGAAAACTTCAGATATTAGCAGAACAGATTTGTACTAATCTTCTGTTGCTTGAGAATTAAACCTTTGTGCTCTATAAATGAATAGGCGTTTTACCCCCCCATGTAGCATTGAGTCCTTGGTGCATAACTAAATGAAGTTTCTTGCCTGATGGTTGTAGACTTTAACAGGAATCAAGCGAAAAGAAAGCGACAATTTCTTTTTTTGAACAACGAATGGCTATATAAATTAACCTATCTCTAATATCTAGCTTTCCTTTTGAAGCATGTAGATTCCTAAGGCTCCACTCAATTTTTCCTCTAATTTCAAGCTCTTCATATTGAGAGTCAGATTTCTAACCTTGACAGTTGCATAAGCCCGGATTATTTCTATCAAGAATTTGTGATTTCTACCTTGATCTGTAATTTTAATGAAGGTTCGCAGAATGGCCATGTCAAGAAACTTAATAACTAGCTCATTATCCTAAAATTTAAGCCATGACATAAATGGACCTGCACTAGATTCCTGTGGTTCCAATGTTAACCTGGGCGTCGAATACCGCAGTCTTTATAAATAAGTTCTCCTTCGTAAATTTTGATGTCCTTTAACTGAATATCTTATAGATCTTCCGTTTTAGAATTTCAGACCTGGATTGTTATTGAGTAATCAGTATACTGAAATCTTAATTTGTTTGAGAACTGCAGTCATGAATTTACTATTTCTCGTTCACCAAGAACCTTATTATAGTCACTCTAGTATATAGAGAGAACCAAAACGTTGGTTTTCGTTATTAAAATGTCTAAAAATTCTTTAACCCGTTAAACTATAAATTGATAAATTTATTATTTTCCATCCCAGCAAAAGCGGTTCAAATAGTCTAAAACACACCTAGTACATGAAAACTCAGAGAAGATAGATACTGTGATTGCCTCATACGAAGTGAAACTTGAACATCAGCAAGAAAAAATTTCAAGGCCTTTTACTCCCCTCTCTAGGCAAAACCTTTGTTGAAGATGTCGAGATAAACTTGTACCTAAACGGACGGAACAGTTAAATGAAATGTACAGAACTGTACAATGTGAGTGAATTAGGCTTGAGTTGGAGTCCAAAGAGAAGAAGTGAAAAATAAATTGGTGTTGGAAAAAACGATTGAGAGTTTTTCACAATCATGGGGACATTTGGGTGTACTCTGCAGCTCAAGAAGTGGTCAGAACCTCTTTGCTTGTAAGGCAAGTGAATAGTAGGTATGTAATCCAGAGGATCAGTGAAATGTGTACGAAATTCTACTCACACCTCTTTAAAGTGCTGAAAAAGCCAAAATTTCGCGGTAATTAATTCTTGGAAGGGGTTGTTGGGTTTTAGGAGTTATCCCCCCAAGGAAGTTTAAGTTAAATAAGTTTATTTAGAATTGATATTTAAAATAAGAATCTGATTCTAGATTTCAGTGTGATATAAATATTAATTTTCTTTCCTTTTTTTAAAAAAATCTTTGAGAGGCCATCATTTTTCTGATTATTAAATCAGAAAATGGCCGATCCTATTTATTTCACATTATTAGGGAGAAGAAATCAAAATTAAATGACAGTTGTTTTAGTCTTCAGAGGAAAAATTAGGTGGATTTGAAAATGATTAGTTTTCTTTTTACTTTTAGTGGGAATGAACTAAGTGAAAAACCGGCTGAAAAGAAATTCATGCTAGTAGTTTGCCAAGTCAAATTCCAGTCTGGAAATTTCCAGCAAATCTTCAAAATGTACATCATTGAATTAATTAAGTCCTCCACACAGACCACAGCATTCAAAATTAGAAGAAATGAACGGCTTGGATGAATTTGAACTGTTATCTTTATTTGCCTACAAGTCTGGTTTGATAGTCATTCATACATGTGTAGGAAGAACCTTATAGAGGTGATAACGAATACTTGACGGATTTCGGCATGTGAATTAATTAGTTCAGTTTTCTTATGTTTTTCCCCACTCGGATTGTTTATGCGACTTATGAGATTAAAACTTGTCCGGTATTTATATCTTCATTATTAATAGTTCTTTGGGAGGTCAGTAGTCCTTTTATTCCTGTTTAGATTTACGGAAAATCAGAGTTCATCCACAGAGTAAAACGCTCATTAGGATTTTGAGATGCAGTTGTAGTTTCTAGTAAAATGCTTTTTACTATTTTGGTTTACTGGCAAAAATGTCATGCTGGAATCGTGGGTTGAGGGGCTTCAAATGAAGTATTATCCTAACTCCTACAGCAGTGGCACTGATCATCATTATGCACGAATTCAAAAAAGACTTATTTCCTTTATCCTTAAAAGCAACATTAGTCATTTTGCCGTTACAAAGATTTGAAAGACATTTTTTGATGAAAATCCACATACCGTTTTCACCACTTCCCTTTGTCATTAATTATGCCATAAATTTCTATTGTGAAGACCACCAGATTATTTAAAAACGGCACAGATTATTAAGTCCCAAATATATGACTGTAGATCGTGCATTATTTAGCTCAGGAAACTTTAGCATGCGTTTAGACAGAATAGCATAGCAGTACTGAAATAAAACTGCCTGATCGGAAGACATGACTCCTTCAATTAGCGCTAATCATAAAAAAACACTTTAGATCTGTATAAAGTGCTTTGTACTTGCATAAAGGCATTGGACGCAGTCATTCTCATTTGGGCTACCATGAGTTTGTTAACTTCTTCTCGATGCACCAGTTTTTTGCAAGATTCAGGAGTCCACAACTGATGATTTCTAGTCACGTTCGCTGAAGTAATGAGAAGGTTAACCAGTTTAGCTAGAAATAACGCAGTTCATCTGTTCCCAGAATGCTTGCATACAATTAGCTTCCAGAATAGATTCTATCGCTACCATAGAGCTCAAATATGTCCTTAAGGAGGCTGGGCATGATAGCAAAGACTACAATAAATAAAAAGAGATCAACGAAAATTCGATGTAGATAATGGAAACCCTTAGGGGTCTTAGGAAGACTTTAAAAAGTGGTTTTCGAAATCTGTCCAAGTAGAAGTTGACACGTCAGTTCTTTTGAGAGCCCGTATCAAGAGTCACACGACATGAATACTGAAAATAAAGATATCAAAATACACAGTAGGTTATTAAAGACATGTGCGGACGGAGCATTGCATTCAACAGTCAAAAATTAAACCCAACATACAAAGCTTGTACCTTTAAATCAGCCGAAGTAGGAAATTTTCAACTTCCTCATTGAGGTTATTAATAATATTATTATTAATACTGTTTTTGGTCTGGTTTCTATCAACTATGCTTTTGCTTCATAAAAAGCACATCGATTGGGGCCCTTTTAGACTATGGTCTGTTAATTTTTGCTGATTTCGAAGACCCAGCATTTAAACAGATCGATTCGTCATAAAAGTAGCAAACAAAATTACCATTGAGAAGCTGGAGTCCACGTCCTTTGTATGACAAGTAGCTGAGAAGGTCTTCAGAGAGCACAGTCTTCATGAAAGAGGCTGACAAATTAACTACCAGAACAAAGACCGAACCCCGATGCCATTGTCCTTCAACACAGTTTTCCCCAGAATTTCGAAAGAAATCTGCTGTGGAAACGAAACCCTAACAACTGTTGCACTGCGATATCCCCATTAAATCTTCCGTTAAACTCAACTTTATCCTTTTGACGGTGTCTAAGGGGAATATTTAGAAGTGAAAACAATCACCCACCTACCCCGATGCCCTATGCGAGTCATTATGATGCAAGTTGTTCTCCGCCAGGATATGAGTGAAGAAGGGCAAAGCTTTTGACAGAAGAGCATAGTAAGTGAACACTGTTGAGAACTGTAGGACAACTGACATCAAAATTTCAAATGACAGGCACCGAAAATTCAAAATGATATGCGGATTGTGTTAAAAATGCACTGCACAAAGATAAAAGGCCTTTCAGGCAGAACCAGGGATATTTATTTGGCTTTCGAAATTGGAAGGATTTAGTGAAACTACCCAAGGTCACTTTAGCCGTAAGCCAGTTCAATTCTCTGCGTTTGCATTTGCTGATGAATAGTTACTCTGATATTAAATAAAGAAGGATTTTTTTAAAAAAACCTTTTGATTCAAGATACTTCAAGAACTCGAAATTGAAACAAATTTAAAGTCATATTGACTACGATAATTTACCAAAATAGCTCAACTGGACATAAAGAAACGATTTCTCCTAGTGCCCTTAAGAGATTTTGTGTACCATGTAAGCAAAAAAGCCATAGGATAAGGCTCCTTACAGAATTTTTAAAAATAGGTGCATTTCTAGCTACCTCGAGTAGAGAATCGGAGAATATGGCACGAGTTATTGTCTTGCATAAATGGGAAATTACCTGAACATTCTTCTTCATTTTACGTTGCGACGTGGTAATGAAAACTTCGACTACAATAAAAAACATCAGCATACTACGTACATTTTGTATAAAACCTTTAGGCATTAGCCATTCAATGAATTCGTAGGAGGAGGGAATTAAACTAAGTTGTGGATGCTTTCCTCTTAAATTATTTCCATTTCTGACATTTGAAAATATAAAGTAGTAAAAAACCACTTTTCGGAGTCGGCAGTCAGGTATCATTGCTAACAAACAACTTTTAGTGAGAAAAGGATACGATATTGCAAAGTTAAGCCGTTATCTTTGTCTCAGGTTGGGTATACCGACCTAAAAGAACTAAAGCTTAGCATAAACATGTTGAATTTTTTCAATTTGATTAGATAAGTTTTTTAAGCTATCTCATTTGTTTAAAACTTTTTGCCTTATTTCCTACAGGCCTAATTATAAAGTTCGGAACAAGCCAGCATAATTGCCATAATTAAAAATATCTTGCGAAGCTTTTAAAATAATTCTGAAGAAGAATTCAGAAAAACCATATTGATTGACTATATTTGTTTTAGAATTAGTCTCTATCAACTTATATATATATATGTATATATATTTAAAGGAAGTGCTAGCCGTACTAAAACTATGGTGAGTAAAACCCCTTAACGATTTCGATGTATGTTTCCATTTTGGATCCAATTAACTACTGAAAAGTGGAGATGAAGACTTTATTTAAATCACAAGTAATTATCCATGAACGAGCAACCATTAGCGATGGATAATACCAATAGAGGCGTACGAATAATTTCATCCATTATAACGAAAATGAACTTCACTATCACTCATTTAATCCTCTTTGAAAATTTTGTCAATGTTTCAGGAATAAGGAATTTCCAATTTTAATTGATGTTTTTTTTCATTTCAAAAATAAGATGACTCTCAAAACGGATTTTGAGTGCAAAAAGCAATGGACTGGGGAAGTTGTGCATTTATATAAATAGAAAATTGTGAGCTTTTGCGTTCTTCCCATCGTCGGAATAGAAAAAAATTCATCAAAAAATTTAAAAAAAATTACTACGTCGCATCTGGACTGACAGACCGGAGAGTTCGCATTTGTCTTAAAGAATAAAATATAACTTTCTCAGCTATTTTCGGCTCCGTTATCTATGAAAAATCTTACTGATTACTTCCAACGAAATTCTTAAGGTTGAACTGGAAGACATTGAACAGCAGAACCAAGCATCCAGGGCCTTCGACCCCTTCCTTCACAAAAAACCGTTGTTGTTGTCCTCAGATCAACCAGACAACTGATAGGATGGTATTTCTAAACAAAATGTGCAACGGCGTAGAAACCTGAGTAAAAAACAACCAATGTATAAACTGTAGTTTGCCTGGCCTACCAATTCTGTTGGGAAAGTGAAGCAGTACGGCAGAATAAGTTCTGTAGTCATATACCGGAACAGTTTAGAGATCCATTACTACTAAAGTGTCCAGAACCTCCATTATCCAGTCACAAAACAATTGAACCTTTTGCAATAAAGTGAAATATTAGGAAAGAAGTAATTTCATTGTTTATTTCCGTATGTAGTAAAACGGATTCAAGTTGGTTCATCATGAAGAATTACCACTATATAAAAAATATGAACAGCCCAATAAAAGTCACGATAAATATATCTGTATTACCCTTTGCTCCACCGAAATTATAAACGCAGACCATACCTTCTCCTTAGAGCATTGTATAAACTTAACTCCACCAATCGGCACCACTGATCTATTTAACGAGAATGATTGCCCTTTCGCGCTCCGCAACCGCAAAGCTTTCTGATGTCTTTAATCGGATGCGTGGATTCGTACACTAGCCTAGAATAAAGGTCCCTTCCCCAAAAATGGCGCAAATCATAACTACGATTTACCATTTTCTATGCACCCTAATGATTTTATCAGGAGGATAATTCAGCAAAGCAATTCAGGAATGTGAGCTGAAATAAAACGCTGTTCTAACAGCAAGCGTGGGATATTTACAGTTGGGAATTAATTTGGTTCCCATAAATATCATAGATGCTAGTGCCGTGGATAGTCATGCACTAGGAGGCATCTCATGCATGTAAATGTTTGTTATTTATTAAAAAATCTACTTAAAAATGAGCCAAAAAGCACAAAGAATCTTCTTCTAGGGCGGCTGGGCTGGAAACCGTTCTGATCCATAGCCATTACTGCCAGACAGTCTATTGGTGTTACCTATAATGAGAACGAAGACAACTTTTATTTATCAGTATTTAAATGAGTGGAAACAATTAATCAGGTGTGTCTGAAATAAAGAGAAACATTTAGGGAACTTCAAAGTTAATTTTAGAAATCTGAAATGGTCTTTGGGAAAAAACGTGCATTTAAAGGAATTGGTGCGCCACTGGCTTTTAGTGCTAGTAAATTGAGTTAAAAATGGTCTGAAAAGCAATTCACATCCCAAGTCATTAATTCCTTTTCGATATGCATTAGAAAATCACCCACTATTCATTATCAAAATGCTTTTTCACTAATGTTTCTTTAACTTGAGTTTATAAAATAAGACTTTGCTTTCCGATCACGATATTCTATATGGGGATGAAAAGATTTGGGTCTTATCTCACTCATAGAAGTGTTTGACTACGTAAGCTTTTTACTTCTGCAACATCGCCGCATGAAGGGAATAATCACATTGTATAAGTGGTAATTTGTCAACATGTTTGATATGCTATGGCATACAATGGAGGAGATCCTAAAATAATTAGCTAGATATTTTCACACAAATCGCATTTATTTACGTGAAACATAATGGCCAGTTTACCACTTCATGGAAATTTTGCCTGTGATATGCAGTAGCCAATATTTCCTGTTGTAATTTCTAATTTTTGAGTTTGTAACTAGCTATCCTATGCATGACAAAATTGTATTCAGCCTAATTCACTTATACATTTCGTGTCTTCACTAGTTGGGAAGAATCGGTAAGCTTGCCCACCAGCGGGTGCCTCTGTCGAAGATGACTTTAAACCCACTGGGACTGAATGTATATATGCAGTGCAAAATTCCAAAACGTGATTGAATTCTCTCATCTGTAACTCTAGAAAATCCACTGCTTTCGATCCCCTGAAAAGGGGTTTTTTAGTGTTTCCTATAAATGACATGAATAAATAATTGAAAGTGAAATTTTACAGGGGTTAGTATTATACTCCCGAATTTATGGACGATGTTTGCGCCATCCCTGAATCTTTGCAGATATGCTATTCAGGTATATAAGGAGTTATGGTTTAATTAAATGAATATGAACAAGATCTGAGGTTTATATTGGTGGGTTTACAACTTGAATTGAATATTTGTGATTATACATTCTGGCTTCCGTCATAAACATCACACGAATTAATTTCGTTGACACCATCAACACATCGATCTCATATAAAGTGGCCTTTGTCATGCCCTGACATGCGTTGGGTGCACACATTGCTAATTTCTACTCAACTAACAGCAAACGATCTAGATTTCCTGATGGTGGTACTTAGCAAACCCGAAAAATCAAGTTAAATATAAGGTGAAGGCGAAGCTGAAGGTTTTGCTTGAAAAGTGACTTTATTATGTGATTTCCAGTAATTGTGGTCTTAAAGGCAGATCACTAAAAGAGATTGCTATACTTCTGCATTTAATGGCTGTGATCCAAGAGGATAGCCGGATGACTTTCCTGTGTCGAAAAAAGTGAATAGGCTTTTAAATGGAAGTTAAATGGTGAATGGTTGAGAGCTAGACATTAAATCTAAAAACATACCACTATTGCTTAGGGTGACTAGAACATCCTTTAGCCAGTAGATATTACTGGTGTGAATGGATCCTAGATTCCGAAGCTACTTCTGCTTGAAGCTAACTAGTAAAACATGATAATTAAAGCACATTTCTGCATTATTAAACAGAACTTTCAGCCAACATCAGATATAATTTCTGTGTACTGCTCATTCTAAGATTTAAGCCAAAGTAGAAGGAACCAAAGACAATACTCAATACGCAGTACTCACAATACTCAAGAAACGCAATCTTGTTTAAATATAGTAATACGGTAAGTTGCTTTTCCCAGAAGATCGATCTCAGTCTCCTCTTATCTTTTCAGCAGTCTTACACTATACAACTCCATCTCAATAATGGGTAGAAAAATAACTTTAGGAATAATAGCTTTCGGTTGTTTGAGGAATAGGTTTGAAAGTGGCTGAAACCTAAACTATGACTAGCAAAATACAGTATTTAAATGACATTTGCTTGAAAGCCTTAAGGGAGAACAAAAATTGACAGCTGCTGAATGAAATTCGATGGCTCTCTAATGAGTATAAAGTGACTACAAGACGAAAATAATACTTCTGAAATCTGTATGGTCACTGTAAATTTTTACATCTGATACATAGAAACTGACAGCATCAGTGTTTACAAATAGTGTTTTGCAATTTTTGTTCATTTTTTATAACATGAAATGTTTTCCATTATGGATTCCAGCATTTTATTAAAAAAATTAAGTAACTTTAAAACTAACTTAACATAATTTCAGTAAAACGCAGTGTTTGAGAAGAACAGATAATTATTGGTGGGGGAAGATGATTGACCCAGTCGGAAGAACTGCTGCGAGCCATGAGCGCAGCTTTGAGTTGCCTATGTAGACGTTCGACCAGGCCGTTGGAAGCTGGGTGATATGCCGATGACGTTCGCACCCGAGGAATCGCAGTGTTGACTGAAATAGCGACGACTCGAACTGTGCTCCGCGGTCAGTAGTTCCTATTCTTGGGGCACCGAATTTGGCAACCCAGTGTAGCACGAAAGCTCGGACCACCTCCTCTGCAGAAATATCCTTCAGCGGAACCGCTTCCGGCCAACGGGTGAACCGATCAAAGCAGGTCAACAAGTACGTGTAACCTTGAGATGGAGGTAGAGGACCGACAAGATCCAAATGGACATGAGAAAATCTCCCTTCGGGCTGCTCGTTGACACCGACGGGAGCTTTATTGTGACGATGTATTTTTGCACGCCGTAGTAAGAAGTTGTGTACACCAATTATCGTGACAGGGCACCTTGTGACTAAGCGATCTGTGATTGGTTCGTCCGTGTCCTTGTCTTTGAAATCAGTATCCACTTCAGCGCAACGCGTAAACACTACATATTCACTAAGGCCCGGTAGCTTTTCAGTAGCCTAGATCTGATTTACAAATTTGATATTAAATTTATGTGAAATCACGAATCCTCAAAAATTTGTCAGAGGTCTGTAAGATGCGCTTATACATTTGAAAGCACAGAATTATCTATAAATCAGCCAAAAATATTTCAGTCCTGCTTATAATTATCGCTAATCATGCACGACCGTGTTGCAGCTTAATATTGTTTGAAATTTTACCCCTTTGGTTAGTTTGGGAGGCTAAGAAACTATTTAAATGCAAATGAATAAAACGGTTTTAATTTCCTTACTTTTACTGTGTGACCTATGCTGATATCTTGCAGATTAGAAAATCTAAATGAAGAAAACAATCGTTTTATTTAATAGCATAGAGGATGCCTTTTTCTCAATGAAATTTCGGCTCTAACTCAAGTAGCACTCTTTGTCGATTTCTACGCTTCATTTACAAATCAAATTATTATTTTATGACAAAGAGAAGTTTGAAAACATCACAGGTTTTATTTATGAATTGCTATGTGGCGAACTTTATAAGAAGTGTAACTCTCTTTGTTTAATGCTCCATCCAAAAAATCGCATCGTAATGTAGAACTTGCGTTTTAGCCGCAAAATCATCACTAAACACAAATTAGGTATTTCGTAATGTATATTTTATGCAAACTAAAACATACTTTGTAGCTTGGGATTGCTCTGCTATTAAATATTTCAAATGACCATTAGCGCTAACTTTTAGTGAAACCCAAGCTATGGTAAGAGGCAATATACCTTTAAGTGAAACAAAACATGACAATAATGTCGCTTTCAAGACACGGCACGGGCAGAATAGAACCAAAGTATTAAAAATTTTGTTTTCGTGCTAGTACATAATTTCAGAAGACATAACCGAAAAGCATTTAGGGGGAACTGCATTAATTAACTATTTATTGTTTCGTTTATCTACGTATCATTTCATTTAAATATTTTAACGGCAACATGATCCCAAAACAAAGCTTTGAAGTATAATTATTTCGTAAAATAATTGCAACGACTTATATAGCTAATACAATTGTTTACTTTGTTCACTAAGCAGTAGTTAACTTTAATGGATCAAAAATTAGTAGATAATTTTGACAAAAAATTTTGAAAAAATAGGCATCGGAGAGTTGGATATAAATTTGGCTGCAGTAGTGGTTTGTAAGACAAGGAATTTAAATTAGCCTATTATGTAACTTATCGAGTTCCCGAGTCTTTACTTTAAAAATTCTAAAGAACAATTTCTTAATAGACTGCGCTTTTACTAAATGTGAAAGAATATGCTAGACAGCACGATGCTTCCCTATCCCACGCACACCGTAGGGATGAGCATTTGAAACATTGCCATTGAGTTGCTTGAAGATATCACAAAACCGACTTAATTGATGAGAGAAAAATTGTACCTTTGTCTAGAGATATTAATTACAAGCGTAAAAGAATTTCATATTATTAGTTTTAAAACCAAATAGTGAATAAATCTAGGGTCTTTATTTTTAAAGCACTTAATAAATTTCAAAGAACTCCTGGTGTGCCTCATAGTTCTTGTGCCTATTTGGATTTGATTTACCTGCTCACGCAAAGCTGGTGTATGTTTATGTATAATTAATCAGATGGTTTGGTTTGCCCTCTGGGGATCCATCCACTTGAATTCAATTTTTTACTTCATGAAAAAGGCAAGAATAGTAACTCTTAGAGATATAACTGAACATAATGAAAATTAGAACACCGCGTATATTAATATACTATTTATATTATTTATATGCGATGGTAGTTAGTGTTAATTAAGATACCTTGAATCAGCATAAAAAATCATTTATAAACCTTATGAGATGCCAACATGCCAAGTGAGCATCTGTGAAGCAGCTCACTGTTGTGCATAAATTATATAAATACTCTTTCACATAATTAGGATGTTTGGATATTAAGTCATTTTGTGTCCAAAAATGCCTGCACTATTTTCTTTAACTAAGGCATTCCTAATCAAGAGTGCTTTTATTAGAAAGAAAGCCGTTGATTTTATATCCGAATGCACCTATTTATCGCTTACTACCTGGAGCATGTCATAATTCATTAGTGCTGCTGTGTTGCGCAGCGTATCAAGATCTCAGCTTGATCATCAAGCATCGAATAGACACTGCAAGGATCAGACACATCATATATTTTTCTTCATATTTAGCAGTAGATTTTCTTATTTAATATTCAATAAACTAAGATACCATCCATCAGATATGAAGTTTTTGCTTGATACTGCGACTATCCTTGAAAAGTTGCCAAAGTATGAAATAAGCTGTTCATATTCACCCTAATTAATCTGTGATTAACGTTTGCTCCAAAATTGAGGGAAATGATTGACTTAAGTGAATCCTATTTAAAAAGGCCATTATGCAGAGGGGTTTTCTCGTAAACATGCAACAGCCACTTGTATGATTAATGGTTTCTTTACAAGTTACGTAGCAATCTGAAATTTAGTTCATGAATGTGCAGTAGGGTGACTGCAGTCAAATAGGAAATCAAAATAGTAAATAGAATAAAATTAACTGGCAAGGGTTGGATAAATAGTGGAAACAACTGAGATTTTTTCATTATGATCTTTGATATTAGTTTTTCGTTTTATTTTTGGTTATTGTATTGATATTCGTTACTTTGCTTAAAATAACTGTTTTATAAATAAGCAAAACAGTTGGTTATAACCTTATAACCTCTCGAAATTGTTGGTACTCATATGGCAGACGCTAGTGTAACAGAAACTGCTCCCCCCAGAAAAAGCTTGATGTTTTAAGAGGTTCTGTCTGGAAAGTAATGACTGCCTTTGAGAGAGAGCAAAAAATTCTTTAGCAGAGCAGCACAGGTCTGGCGGAAAGGCAAAGTTGATGGCTGAGACAGACCGTCGGACGCTCAGTCAATTGGTTGTTAGAGAAAATCGCAAGACCACGGTTCCTAAAATCACTTAAGAGCTCAATGAACACCCACAGACCCAAGTTTCCACATAAAAATATTCATCGGAAGCTGCGAAGATTTCGATTCAAAGACGACAAATGTTTCAAAGCGTTCAGAACGGTGCAGAAACCTCCAGGCAGTGCTCCACGATTTTAATCAACTTGCAAATCTCGTCAACGAATGGCGGTGTTTTCGTTGTTAACTACGCAGTTGGATGAGACTTGAATTTTTTCTCCACCAATCTTTCGAAAAGTACTATTATCATCGAATCCTAGATTTTCAAAAGCTTATAGTAATTTTTACTAGCACTTGCAATAGTATGGAATTTAAAGAATTCTTGTAATTGCAATGCTCTCAAGCTGAAAGCTTTGACACATTAAATAAAATAGCCTTAAGAAATCATACCCTTTTTCATGGTAATAAATGTAAATACGCACCTACTCTTCAGCGAGGAATGTTAGCGTGCATTAAAATTCGCACATTTAGTAATAAGTTACTGTGAACTATAAACCTTGGGAAAATATCCCTTGTATGGCACTTTGGATACCGAGGAATGTTCAAAGCCTCTTAAAAGTAACGGTGGCAAATATGTGGATTGTACTCCAAGGTGACGCTGAATGAAAAGCCGGACACTTATAACCTAAATTCCTATTTATTTTCAGTGATAAATAGCGTGCATATGCTATTTAGTAAAAAACCATTGACAATTCTATAACAGAATAGGATTACAGGCATGGAAGTTGCACCATTTAAATTTAAACATTACGACGGAATAAGTTTGATTTCTCAGAAAGATTTATTAGGCTCTTAAATTAGAAAAAAAACCAAAATTTTTTAGTTATTGGGGAATAGAATAGTATTTTTTAACAATGCTGATAATCAGAACTAAGTAATCTCAAGGGGTTATCTCGGTGTTTACTGAAACGATACCACTTGTGTCTAGTGCTAAAAAAGGAAATGAGATCTGTTATAGTTGCAATTTATGTGAACCTTAAAAGTGCTTCTCTGAATCTATAAAGACATATTGCCATTAATACCAGTATAATATATCAAATCTAAAAATTTATTTCATTTAACGATTTTTAGAAGATTTCAATTAGCGAGTTATTTCATTGATTGGTATATTTTACTTAAATTGCATTTTTTCCCCTATTAACAAGGACTCCGTGAAATGCGTTTGATACTAATCCGAGTCATTACTCATCTACTTTTATCAAAACTATACAGTGCAATTTTGGAAATAAATTTTCCCCTGCAATAAAAGTCGTCTTCTGAACATTTTTGCCTTAACGATTGCAAAGATACCTTTCATTAAGACTTCTGCCCAATATTTTATTTTGTTTATAACGCCAATGAATAGGTCGATTCTCCCTAGAAGTGTATTGTTGCTTATATAAATAGTTTGGTAAATTATTGCAAAAAGAATTTCGAAACTCTTTTTCATTTAAAAGAGATGAATGTGAATATGAAATTCCAGATAATTAATATATAAATTATTGAAACAGTGCGCTTTAGACAACACATTTTTACGACCAGGCTGATGCACTTATACGTAATTGTAAATTTTTACGGGTTTATTTGAGAACTTTAATAATCTAGAAACCATTTCTTGATTGAGTGTTATTTGATTATAACGTCCAGTGGCTCAAAGTGTTTTTTGAAGCTTGAAAATTTTGCTAACCAGCTTAGATGGCCAAATCAATATTCTAGAAGAATATAGAATTAATATAACTGAATATATTTTATTCTGTTTGGATTTATTAGTTTCTACTAAAAACACTATCTCGAAGAGAATTGAGTGCTCTGTTTAAAAAATGAATTCATAAATAAAGTGTTTTTCACTTCTAAGAAATTTTTTCTTTCACAGGTGTGCTAAAGCTATCCCACGCTTTTTAAGGAATTGAAAACCTTAATTTGGGATAAAAAGGGTAGCAGTGATTTAACATAAAACTATAGTAACTTCGGGAGCAAAAATATAGTCGCCTAGCCAGCATGCAGATCCATCGTGCAGTCAGGGATGTACTCGGTAGAATACTTAAATGCTCTGCACACACTTTGGAAATGGGTGTTGCCACAAGCCGGAGCAAACTTACACGGACACCGGGCCTGTACACCAACACAAACCCTTTCTGCATATTGTTGGGTTTATGTCAAATAAACCCATGATTTCTAAGGGGAACTTGCGGAATATCGAGGATTAAAATGCATTGGGTGAGAGTGATCCTTCACAATGTCTCCCTGCTTTAACCTATGTGAATTGAATGAATGACAATGTCCCACGTGTACTGCTAATTGAAGATATTGGACCCTGATACTCTGTGGCATTAGCAGTAAAATCAAGTTTCTTTTTATGGTTATTTGACTTCACTCAACACCTTGACTGTGTCTAGGGATCCTGTGTGCTCCAAAATATTTTGTCTATTGATAGGGACATTCATTACAAGTCAAGCTTCAGTGACAGTTCTTACTTTTTGATAGAAACAATCAAACAACTGGATGAAAATTATAGCTATTGCATTAAGTGTCTCAAATATAGGGGATATCATATGGACAAAGGCCGAGGGATATTCACGCCCAATTGAAGTTTAATTGGCAGAATCCGCTGGAACAATTGACTGGTTCCGTGCAAGCGCCCGAATTGTTCAGGCCCTTTTTAATGGACACCACTTTTTGGCCACGGGACAAGTATGTTCTCAGTTTTTTAGTGAAGCCCAAATTTTAAGAAACGCAGAGCACTGGGCCTTCAAACAAATTAGTGGATCTCTTTCCCACAAATACTACGGGTCGCAAGTGGATTGCTTACTTCATTGTCCCAGAAAGAGACAAAATTCGTTCGAGAAGTCGCGAAAACCCAAGAAATAACGAATAAATGTCAGAGAAATTAGATATTTTCCTGATCTAGATTTTGGATTTCGCAAACTTACAGCACATTGGGTGCCAAAAGTTTTGCTGCTATGCAAAAGAATCTTTGCTTGACATCATTTAACGAAACTAAAGCGGAGATTTACTTCCGCCATCAGGAACTATCGTTTGATATACTACTTGGACTCACTACTGTGATCACGAGCCCAAAAAAGCTCTTTCACAGGGATTTTCAGAGCCCATCAAGTTCCAATCATAAAAGTCTGCTCAACAAGTGAAATTCACTGGTTTATGGGACTCAGATGGTCTGAATTTGGTAAAATGTGTAGAAAACGAAGCTACAATGACAAGAATTAATGTGGTAGATTTCAGAGAAGTAAAGGAATCTCTGAAAAAGGAAGGGAAACTTCATTGTGGCATTCCATTCCAATGTTATAGTTCACAGGGCGTTCTTCTTGAACGTTCTAAGAGGTCGAAAAATCAAAGAAGTTTTTAAAGGGATACTTTTCAACTGAAAAAAAATGCAGCAGATGCCTTTTGATCTGAAAACACCGACTCTAGACACGTACTGACTAATTCTCAATTTCATTGGCAAGTTAATGCAAAGTACAAACAATATTTGATTTCTGAAATTTACATGGGGAAACGTAGCTGGGTGATTCATCAAGGGATTCCGAATGTCATTAAAGAATAGGGATTTTGGCAGAGCAAACCACAAGATTACTTTTCTTTGCAGTTAACTCATCCCTCCAATAGGTTTCGAGGTTTTGCCTTGGATAAAAGGCTGTAATGAGAAGATAAATTTAAAAATTCACGAAATAATGTTCGACTTCATTACACTTCATTAAGGTAATTCTTTTATAATTACGCTTATTATGTGCAACCGATTCAAAGCTAAGTTGACTAAGTGAAATAACTTTGTTTAGTTAAAATATAACTTAAGATGTTTGACTAAAATAACATCACCTTGAAAATGAACTATTTGTGATGGGTTGAATGAAATATTTGATTGGAAATCTGTAAAAATTTATTATGCATCTTATTTTTGAAAAAAACACGTAAACTATGTCCGTGCGTTGCAAAAGTCGGTTCATACGAGGTGGATTGTGTAAGTGCTTTCAATGCATGAATTTCAATTGTGAAAACACCAATCATGCCGTAAGCATTAGGAAACATATCTTCGGCAATTGGGCCTATCCTTTCAGTTACCTTGCAACTTACTCATACTCGTCGCTTCTGAGAATGGTTGCTGTGGGTGATTTTTAAGAAAAATGACCGTGATTAAGACGAGTGGTGGAGATGCCGAAAGCGCAGATAATCCATCTGCGTTAAGTTAATTAGTGATGATTCGAGAGTAAGAAAAGTCTCCAAAATCGGTTTCAATTTAATTTATCATTCCAATGATACTTATGTAGATTAGAATAAATTTGCGATTCTTTTTTCAAAACCGTTTTTTGATGATATTATTATTGTGGAAACTCGTTTAAATGAATCATTTTGATCACATTTTTGTAATTATAATTACAGATAAGACATATTTTTATTCCAAATCCAAATGCGTTGAGTAATTTTGTGTTTGTATCAATGAAGTGAAAATAAATGGACCACGTTGCACATCCAAAGGAAACAGCTTTATACTCTTTCATTATTTCGTGCTAAACATTAGCCATCCACCTTTTAATCACAGTACCCGTCCCTTAAAGTACAACTTAACAATTAGCCACCCTTCTAAGCAAGAGGTTATGAGCAATTCTTATGAATACAACACCATGCTAATTGTCCAAAGTCTTTAATAGCTATGCTAGTGAAAAATTGATCTATTTTTTCATGGATGACTTTCGAAAATGCAAGGCTTTATTTGCTCTCTTTCTTCAACACTGCACCCTGTCTTAAGGTGCCATCGAAAAGAGTTTAAATCGGGACCAAAATCATAGGTGATGCGTAGGGGCAGAGGTAGTGGACCCTTAATGCCCCTCGGCCTTGATCGGCTGTTTAAACTGTCTGTATAGAATTTTGCTCAAAGCATGATGGGTATGATGTTATGCTTTTGAATGAATATAAATGCATCAATGCATCACTTAATACGCGTCTTTGGCAAAAAGGTAAGTCGAAGCCGTTCGAGCTCCCAATCAATTGTTTTTTTTTCATTTTTAATAGTTTATATTATGGAAAAGAAAGCGAAAATTTGCCATTGTTAAAAGTTGCTACAATGTTCAAATAAACCCAAAAATTATTGATCATTATGCTCTTGATCATCGACTCATAAGATTTTTCGAGGAGAGTACAAATTCTGTGGCCCATAAACGATATTTGCATAAAATTAACTATCCACAGGCCTTATACAGTTAGAGAAACACTTCCCGGAACAACAAATGAAACACAACTTTATTAAGATTACTGAGATTTGGCTTTGGATGCAAAAATACCCAACTATAAACTAAATCATTCCGTTCGGAATTTAAAGTGGGGACCTGTCTCTGCATCATCAGGAAGGACAAGAATTTTGACTTTTGGCTGCGAATAATGATTTCTACTCAATGAGGACTCGGCGTTATTATTGTATTTTCACCTACACTATTACGAATAATATATATTTTTAATGTGCTGAGGGGAATTCCGGTTGATGAGTAAGGCAGTGTTAGCAACGTCTAGGTGAACGGCACACCTGGGTTGACTTTGAAAACAGATGGATGGAGTGATAAGTCAGTTTAGACTTGCTTGATTTCGTTCGATATTATTTAATATAACAGAGATTAAGGTTCTTGGCAAAAAAAAACCTTTCAAAAACCTCTAATAATAAAATCATTGGAATTTTTTGATAGAAATAAACTAAAATTGCATATACGGTGTCAAGTTTAAACTTAGTTAGAATGAAAGGCTGAATATGGACAAAATCTTAAATGAACCACATGGGTGTTTATAGCATAAAGTAAAAGCCACAACGGGATTTATTTGAAAAGACTTCTTCTCATATTTTTCAACCTTTCCGCTCCGATTCGCAGCTATTTAAGAGACTGTCCCTTGAACTGATATTCCATAAGCTGAAAACAGAAGGAATCAAAACGGTCTATTTAATTTGTTTGGTGTAGCGGTTTTTGTAGATGTTTAATTCGATCGCGACTGGAGGGGTAAATAGCTGTCGTTGGAATCGTTAAGCTTTTAGTGAAACTCTATGAAACTCGGGCATTTAATTTTTTATATCTTTACAGGATTCATATAATGATGTTCTCAAAATTTCAATTTTTCAATCAGTGTTTTTTTTCTTTTGAGGTGACTGACGTCCTTACACAGTTGAGCCCTCCACTCCACACTCAATCGAGGCTTGAAAGAGCCATAGAGGGGTTAAATTCATAACACTATCTAAAAATGGCACTAAAATGTCAATGTTTTATAAGTAATATACAAATACTCACTGTGTATTGTTTATTACAGTCCTTAGCAATCTTGGGGGCTTGAGAAGCAGTACTATCAAAAAATTCCAGAAACCAGAAAATATTCCCTTTTCCCGTGAAACAAACGCATAGCCTATCCCACGAGTGGCTTCGAAAATGTCCAGAGAGAGAACCTAATCAAATTTTCTGACATTTTTTCGTAGCTAACATGTCCATTAATTATATATGAAAAGGTTATTTTGCACCTTGCCATTTGAGCAACAATCCTCCCTCCAAACAGCATTCTAAAAATTGAAAATTTCGTTCATATTAGTATGTTTTGTCTAGTTCAGTGTTTTATTTCCTGGATTTGATGACGATAAGTTACCTAATTTTTACTAACACCTCATTAAAGTCTCAAAGCCAAAAGGTGTTTCGCAAGTACTTTTTCTATTCACAGGCTTGAGACTTTTGTGGTGTAACTGTTGGCGTTACATGAACTCGGGGAAAAATGGCAGGATTGTTTGGTGCTATGGGACGTTAAAAATATCTATCACATGATCACTCGTATCCACTTATTAGGAGGTTAATTTGCTTTCACTGAATATTATTTCATGATTGTAGGTAGGTGTTCTATGTACTTCTGTATTTGGGAATGGAATGCAAGGTTACTTTGGGGCAGACTGCTGAAAAATAAGGGTCAGAGGTCGTATAAAGCCTTAAAAATAAAATACTAGGTTTTGAATAGCAAGTGCTATGAAGGCATAAGTTTTGAAAAAGCCGCAAAATTGCAACCCTGTTATATGAGCTTCAAAGCAACAGAGCATTTTTAAACCGATCAGAGCACCTTCGCCAAAGTTTCCATGATCTCTATGATTACCGTTTGCACAAAGTAACATAGCAATTTTGACGCAACCTCTAGCTTTATTTTAATGCAAAAAGACCATTCTGATGGACTGACTTGTAAAATGAATACCTCACATAAAATAGCATAACTTACCCTAACTTTGGAATGAACACGAAATATTAATGTTGCTAATAAATGGTGCCTTTAAACGTACACCAGTGAGTTTATTTTCTATGAAAATCTGCTTGAATTCACTAAATATGATCTTGCATTTGTCACCTGAGTAGATTGAATATTGACCTATTGATATTAAAGAGAATGCATTGCATTTTTTTTCGCTCACCACGGCCCTAATTAGCAGAGCTGAAATGATACCTGACCTCCAAACAATTCGTGAAATGATGATTGCCTTATGGGTCCATAGGGAGCTCCATTAATTTACTTACGATTGATTGACTTACTTCACATTGAGAGATCCAATCAGATATCATTTAATTTACATTTAATCTCATATTAAAGCCTCGATGTTTATCGTTTATCATGGTTTCTATTTGATGTCATTTGTATTATAGAGGTCTAAAATTGCAATTATTCTATGCTTCATTTAGTTGTATAAAGGTAAATATTACGACATGCTTTCGATTTGTACAACCTAAAGATCTCTCCTTTATAAGATTGCAACTTTAATCAGTCATATACGTGATTAAAGCTTAAATGGGTAGAGGTCAGTAAGGAATGATCAACTTGTACCACAGCAATTCACTCATAAAGTCGAAATAATGAGGGAGTTCTGGTGCGAAGCACTCGCTGGGACTTGATGAATTCAGCCACGTAAGTCGATCTGATTAAGCTTATATGTCAGCACTCCGGCATGTGAATGTAGGCTTTGTCATGTGGATGGAATAGTTCAGACTCTACCAGGACGGACTGTGCAATTAATCATAAAATACGTGAAAATATTAAAGAAAAGGCGCGCTTCATTTTATACGACATCAGTCCAAGAGTTCTGTCTGCTATCTCGTAATCTGACGAATGAATTGTACGATTGGGAGTTGATGTTGAGACAGGTACATATCACAGTACCGCCTAGGAAAAATCAGCCCGGTTGGTGAGGAGACCTTACCTGTATGGACATCATTAGATTGGCTTCCTCCAGCTTGCTTCAGATGGAGCTCAATCGGGGCTGTACTATATACCACTGCTATGAGAAGAGGCCATAGAGGATGAGTTTAATTTCTTTGCTAATTGGGTCCCTATAACATTTCGAAATATAACGCTCACCAACCACTTTTCTTTTTTTTTAATTGCAAATGTCAGATAAGTCCTGAAAACCCTGTTAGGTAAAATTACTATGATTCAATCTCACTTTCTCATTGTCACGTTCATAAAAGTTAGCTAGTCATTTCACAGTATAAGTGATTTGGCTTTCGGCCTAAACTAAAGCGGAAATGCAAAAGGGAGAGAGAAAATTCGAAAAGTGGTTCTTTTTTAGCAGCAGTTTCATGCAGGAGAAAAGGTTCGTTTGTGTATTTTACTAAAAAATAAAATGCTAGTAAGGAGGAATCTAAATATAAAAGTCAGCACGCTTAATCTTCTCTGTACTAAGAAATGACATATAATATAGTACATGCTTCGAGGAACAAAATATAAAATTCAAGTCTTACTATTAATATCGAGAGACCAAGATTTCCTTGTGGATTCGTCAAGAATACATAGCAGACTGTGTTCAACTTTTCAAACCTTTCTGTTTGTCTGAGAGTAATGCTCTGATACTGCTTCTTTGGTTAGAGTCCGGCTGTTCAATTTAGCACAATTGTTGTCATTCAGTACAAAGAGATATATTGTGTTGTATATTTTTCTATGGCGAGTTAAACATCAAATCTAATCACTGCCTTGTAGTCTGTGACCCAGTGGAGGTTTAAGGCTTTCAAATGTAAAAAATCAGTTTTATTCTTTCCTTAGAGGAGAATGGCAAGGACTAAGACAGAACTCAACTTCGGCAAATTTTATACTCAATTGACAGTCATTAAATGCAGAAGTATAGCAATCTCTTTTAGTGCTCTGTCCTTAAGACCACAATTACTGAAAATCACCTAATAAGGTTACTTTTCAAGCAAAACCTTCAGCTTCGCCTTCACCTTATATTTAACTTGATTTTTCGGGTTTGCTAAGTACCACCATCAGGAAATCTAGATCGTTTGCTGTTAGTTGAGTAGAAATTAGCAATGTGTGCACCCAACGCATGTCAGGGCATGACAAAGGCCACTTGATATGAGATCGATCTGTTGATTGTGTCAACGAAATTAGTTCGTGTGATGTTTATGACGGAAGCCAGAATGTATAATCACAAATATTCAATTCAAGCTGTAAACCCACCAATATAAACCTCAGATCTTGTTCATATTCATTTAATTAAACCATAACTCCTTATATACCTGAATAGCACATCTGCAAAGATTCAGGGATAGCGCAAACATCATTCATAAATCCGGGAGTGTAATACTAGCCTTTGTAAAATTTCCTTTCAATTATTTATTTATGTCATTTGTAGGAAGGAAGTCCCTAAAAAAACCTCTTTTCAGGGGATCGAAAGCAGTGGATTTGCTGAGCGTCTGATTGAACTCCTCCACGGTAAACTAGCTAGGGCGCAGTTAAGTGGTTTTGAACGAGAGCAAGTGCCTCCCACAACGAGTTAAAGCATTCGAATTAAAACAACCAAAGCTTTAATTAACTTTAAAATAAGAATTAAAAATCCTTATTTTCGGTATTTGTTATAAAAAGCAAGTCATTTGTACCTTGCAACGCGCAAATGCGAATAAATGGTAATTTTTCGTACCCCATAAGCCATTCTATTACGGAAACTAATTCTTTTGTTTAATTACTAAAACCAATTATAGCTGCTATTTGTAAAAGTAAGGTCGATATCTCCCTATGATTTGGCAATCTAGAATAATTGTCTTGAGTGTCTTGTACTTAATGCAGAAACCCACTATTCATATGCGGCGTTAGCAGCCGTCTACCGGCGAATCTAACTAGAAAGTGCCTGTTTTATCCAAAATATGCTTTAATACATTCACGTCTGTTCCAAGATGAGGCGATTATCGATCATATTAACAATCGAAGTTAGCAGGAACTGTCAAGTTCATATCTGAGTAGTGTTACATTATATATCCAAAACCTATCGCTATAATATCATATCTATGACGGCTTCTATTAAAGATGATCATTCTCAATAACTTCTTGTCTGGTCTACTCAACAACACGACTGGGTGGGACCGATAAAGAGGACATCACATGTTCCTCCTGGTACGAGATAAAAGATATATTTGGACCTACCCTCAGGGGCTTCATCGGTACTGAAGAACATTTTCAGTCATATTTTAACTGGTTAACTAGCTAAGATCTATAATTTCGAGACAACTTTATAAGTGTAGGACCAATTAGAATCCATGATTTGCAAGTAGCTTTTTGGAACGAAAGTTAAAAGAAGCAGACTAAGACATCAAACGTCTATAAAATGGATCTACTTTATGTGGACTCTGAATATATTTAATGATGGGATCCTCTGATGTTTGTTTCAATCAAATGAATAAAGTTTATTTATGGTGATATACTTCGCACTGTTTGCAGAATTTTGAAAGAGAGATCTCTCTGATCGAGCACTGAAAGCGAGTCTTTTAACACAATTTCACACTACAGTTAACTAAATTTTAGTACCGAAGCAAACATCCCATTTAGCTTTTTTACGAGAAATAGTCTGAACTATTTTAAGTGTGACCGTCTATTTCCCTAACATTCCTTCAAGCCTTTTCGGTCAGATTTAAAGGCAAGAAGTACTCACAGCTGTCACCAAAGAAGGCGGTTTCGGGATTAGCTCAAAGAAAATTAGTATTTTCTTGTTTAATCCTCCAAGGCCTACTGGGACGAATAAAACGTTTGTGGGAAACCCACCCATTAGGCCACCTAAAATACTGCTTTTTTGAAAAGTATGGGAAACGTGAGGTCTTTTGTGCTCTCAGTGTGTAATTTTTTTAATGAAACCATTCCTTTTTGTATAGAAAGTTTAAGGACCGCTATGCAGTTAATTTTGAATTTGCATTATCCAGGGTAATCGGCGCCACTGAAGGTTAATACGACCTCGTCTATAATAAATACCATTTAATCATCTAATAAGTGGCACTGATTACTTAACCTTTGACAAATGAATCCATAAATGCTTTTTTTCAAAGAGCGCATTTAAAAAAGATCAATTATAAAATAGAATTAGATGTGTCCTGTTAGTTTTAAGAGCTCGGACATGATTGCCGGCAACAAAAAAGTATTTAAGCCAGCTCTGTTTGAAATGCCCTAAGAAGAGCTACACACAACCGAAAGCCGTTGACCTGTAACTGACTAGCTATCGTAAGCGACGGCTCCAAATTATACTCCTGCGCAGGAGAAATCTAGATCTTCTCGATGTTTTGAAGGTACGGCATAGTACACTTTTCCGACATACACGTTAGTAACTTATTGCAGCCAAGGGTCAACTATTTGCAGGCGTTTGTTTTGCAACAGGAAATTAATTTTTCTGGCTATTGAAATACAGGGCGTCAAGACCTGTGCCAACCAGTTAAGAGTCCTTAGTCCTTGTCTTAAATACTTTAGATTAAGTTAAAATTTTGGTGGCAAGCTTTAATGAAGTGACCTATATTTGAAGACGCAGTGCCTTCGGTGCTGAAACTCAACGCTGTTGATGTGGCATTCGTGATGGGCCCTCTTCGACGCCACCAGCATTCGAGGAGTCCGCGCATTGCACCCCTCAACTCTGGCTGTTTGTTATAGGCTCATCTAGACTAAAGGCAAACACTTACTGATAACTGGAGTTAACACACAAAATGTCCAATGCTTAAAGGTCCTTCTTTATCTCTAACATAAAGTAAAGTTAGAGAGGACCTTAAAATTTTCTCAAATTCGTCAACTAAACCGATTTTGCCATCTGTATGCACCACAGAATATGATTATAAATAAAAGCAAAGTAGCATGAGTTGAATCGTTATATCAGCTTTATCGGCTGTAAAATAGTAATTACAATTTCAAAGCAAATATCTGAGATGGCAATCAAAACAGATTTTGTCAGGGTATTGAAAACATGATTTAAATAACATTGCGCTGTGTGGTTACCTCAAAGGCAGCAAGCATCTACGACTGAACATAGTTTTATTGGTAGGTTTAAATGTCATGCATTTTTTCGTTCATCAAAGTCTTATTTTCGAAGTCCTTAAATTTAATGTGTTTTATAAGAGGCGTGAAAATGCTCCCCCTGCTACGTGCATGACAGCCATAAAATGTTGACCGTAGGCATGGGTCCTTTGAGAATCATATAGTTTTACTCTCGATTAAAGGGCCTACTTCAATGCGGAATATTTCAGTAGATGTTCTTCTTTGTTTATCTCTTGCAGTAAGGAATTTATTTTCTCCTATATGATGTTATTTGAAGTATAATAATGCTTCAACAATTTGACATAGTTTTATTTCTTCGAATCTCAAAACACAAAATGTATATCGCCTATTTTATTCCAAGCCAATAATTTTTTCACGAAAGAAAAACCACGCCTGAGAGAATTGTTGCGAATCTAAAAAACGATGACAATTGAATCTTTTATATTAAAATTGGTCACAAAATGCCATTTTAATCATAATTTGCGAACCAGATTTGATAAATGGAGCGGATCTTTAATTTAGTGTCAATAATTTAAAATTTTGTTAGTTGATAAATGATTTAGCACATTGGCGTTGTAGCAATATATTTTTGAGGGCATCGAATACTTTTGTTATCCTAATGTGCAGTCCCTAATTTAGGCAGTCGCTCTAATTTTCTACTGCATCTGGCTTGAAAATAGCAATTTAAAGATCACTATATATTTACTTCGTAACAATTTCAAAATTTTTTCAAGAAAAATTTTGCATTTTGGCTTAAATGCAAAGTGTGCGAAATGTCTACCTAGATATAAGGTATTAAAATAGTCTCATGAACACTTCTCAGTTCTTCCAAGTATTTACCAGGTTTAACTGAATACTCTTGCGATGCATAACTGATAAAAAATTAACTATTTAGCCTATTTTTAAGCCGCATCTGCTTTAAGAGTTCTTAAAGAGCCAAAGTTTATGACGGCGTTCACAGAAACGACGCAGAATGTAATGGCTAATAAAACCCGTAAAAGATTAAAAAACATTCCTGTGAAGAAATGAAAGGAGCAAAATCACCACTGATCTGAAGGCAACCTGCGTGTTAAAAACAATAAGGAAATATCTTTACAATCAGAGTTCTAGTGAATGAAAGACCTGTACCCCCAATAAATTTCTTTTCGTTTTTGATCAAATTTAGTTATGTATGCGATACAAAGCCAAGCTTTACCGAAAATATTCTATACTTTTAATGCTTCTTTCGATTAAATTGGAAAAAAAGATTGTTGTATAACTATTTTTTGTTATTAGATAAATTTAGTAAGGATGAAAACATCCAAAGTCTAATGTAGAATTTACCAGGTTAATTTTAATAAATATAGTAGCTATAATGTATCTTTAAAGATTTGAATAGATGCAACACAATGAAGAAAAATGAAAGGATTCCGTTAATGTAAATTATATTACTAATCCTTTAAATGTGCTAAATGATCTTATGGTCCATTTTGCGGTTTCTTCAAAGACACCAATGCAATTTATGGAACGTGAATTTTCTTCTCAAAACCAGAGTACTTTTTGCGCTGATTTTCAATTCAGTAACATAGTGCATATGCACATTCAAGACAGTTTACTATGTGAAAGACTTAACAAAACTGAAGGACTTGTGACATTGTGAAATTATTTAAAATGAATAATCCCTTTAGTCCATTTGTAGCTGTTTGTAACTGATTAGAAACCCCCTACTTATTCCTTTGAATGGATACAACCGACCTTTACGTGGGTTGAGACGCTACTTTAACCGCTTCTAAAATCAAGTTATTAATTTGAGCTATGTTTCAGCTTTATTCCTAACTTCAAAGTATATCAAAGTGGCTTAGTTTTATCTCATATTGCTGAGTAAATTTGATGACTCTACTAGGATCAATTAAGAAATGGACTTAAAGTTTGTCTATGTTGTTTCATCGTGAACCGGAGCAAATAAGGCAGTGTTCAAAATAATTTCACATTCATAAGTTTTGATATGTCTTAGAATTGCTTGTCTTATCCATTTCCCTTAATAGCACTTTGTGACTGAATTACGATGGAAAGTTCGAGCAGGCCTTTGATTCACTAATGCGTGAACATCGTAATTCGTTTAGTCTTTGCAGCCAAGTAGACCCTATTTCTTGTTCTTATTTTTGCAGTCGTGCCAGCTTAGACGGATGTTTCTGCTTTTTAGATAACTTATCAATCGCTGCGTCAAAGTTTGGATGTTTCACCTTGAAACTGTGTAGTCAAAAAGGCACTGCGAAATAGCAGCAAAATTATCAAGCCCGTAATTAACTATTGTAACTATGTATGGATTTTAAAGTGGCTCTTGACAAGTAAATTTAAATTTCCCGATGTATTACATTCAGTGCGGTGTTAATAGCCTTTTACGCCATTAAAATCACTCGGTTTGCTAATGGTTTTATCATATAATTAAATGTGTTCATCCACTTTACTGAAAATTGCAAACCACTGCTCATCCCTAGAACAACTAACTGAAAAAGGGAACAATACATCATTGATTATTGCACGTTTTCGTAAGATCGAAGATATCTAGGGAGGTCGATGCAGCAACTGAGGAGGTTGAAGAGCACCAGTTAAACTTTAAGGCCTCAACGCAGATCAGCTGTTGCACTGTCTGGATAACCCTGAGGAGTTGGGGTGGACCTAAATGAAATGAATAACAAAAGTGAGTGTACAACACTGCGCAATGAGAGCGAACAGGGCAAATGTAGTCTACAATCGGGCTTTAATCAGAGCCGGAAGAGACTGAGTGGAAAGTGGATTTGTGATAAAAAATGATCACTTGACGAGTTAGATTATTACGAGGGTATTTGAGTGTACTTTGCACATCAGGAAGTGGTCAGAAACTCTTGGCTATTCAGGTAAGTGAAAATATTTGCCAGACAGGGAACATCTGGTCAATTTTTCCTTGAAATTCGGCCTTAATTTCGCTAGATTTTTATAATGTAAATGGGAAAACCAATGCAAGATTTAGACATGATATAAAGTTGCAGTTCCATTTTTCTAAAATGTTTAAGAAAATACAAGTGTTCTACAAAACTCAGTCACAAAACGACAGAAATTTGCATAATAATACTTCAAGAAGGCTTACAAAAAGTTTTTATGCCTAAACGTGGTTTTCTAAAAGATACTTTTCACAAAAAACTAGCAAAATATTGAGAGGACCTTGAAAGAATTCATGATCCATGTATTTTATTCGATTCTCCATTTCATCACTACGATTAACTTTAATCAAACCTGCTGCCTGAATTACTCAGTCGAATCCTTATCCATCTATTTGAGACGAGAAATAATTTATAGCACTTTTGAGTCCCATTTTGCTCTCCACACACCTCTTTTTGATCTCCTGCTTAAGCACTTGTTCGTGGAGTTGTCATCTTAGTCAAGTTCCGTAGACACACCTATCCTCTCTGTCGCGTATCAAGTGACCCCTATAAGTCTTGAAGCAAACTGCTTGATTGTGTTGCATGACTTAAGTAAATTTCATTTATTATACTCGCACTTTTCTCACTCCTGCGATTTAAAGAAATACGTGTGGCTAGGGCAGCTGGATTGGGTATCTTTCTAATTATTAGTCAATTTACACATTTATGCCATAAATGTTGAAAACAGATGTGCGTGGCATGAAGTAAGCGCTTTATATAGGAACCAGATAGGATTTTGTTTAATTAATCCAAATGAAAATTACCTTGCTAGTTTAAATTTAGTAAAAACTGTTATATGTAGATTCTAGGGCAGAAACTAAGTGAACTTTGAAAGAACAAGTCTAATTTTTGCCTTTAATAGAAGTTAAGTGAATTGAAAAACGGCTTAATATTACGCTTTATTAATTCCAGTTTGAAAATCTTTGAAATATCTCCTAAATGTGTTTTATTAACCTAGTTACTGTTTCGCAAAAAACCACGATATCTACAAGCATGAATGAAAACGTTCATTTTGTAGTATATTGAAATGCCTTTTTCACCCTAGAAGAATGGTGCTTGTCATGCATGCGCCCTTGTTTTAAATAGTTCGCCCAACTTAGGAGTTCAAAGTCTTTCTTTAGGATTAATTCTGATCAGCACAAATTGCCTGAACGAAAGACGAGACTCTCTTCATGGACGTTAATTAGAAATATGCTTTAGGTCAGTGAGCAAATGCGTTTAGCTCAAATGAAGTTGATAAAGGCAATAATTCTCATAAGGTTAAAATATAATTGTTAATGTAGCCAGAAGGCTCGAGCTTTCACAGGACCCAAGAGTCCATAACCGTCGATTTTTAGACACATTTTTCAAGCTATCAACAAAGTTGATCCCGCTCAATGAAAAATCAAAGTTCACCAATTTCCACGACGCTCACTTCCAATTACCGTCCTGAGTGGATTCGACCTCTACCATACTGCACAAAAAGTGATACATGATCTGACTTAATAAGATGGGAACATGTGTCGAAATATGCCGATAGCGACACTAGTCACTCTATCGAAAGACTGGCATCGATAGATATAGAGAAAAACGGTAATTTTATACTTTATATCTTCCAGAGTTTGAGTGAGGTTTCGATCTAGACAAAAGTTGATCAAGGTCACATTTGGAGCATCTGTCAGTAGGATTTTATACTTAAATTTCTCTTAAATTTCTTTCAATCTACAATATCTAAATGTCGAAAACTGTACGTAGCAATGAGAATATCGCTAAGGAGCTCCTTTAAGAGAAGTGTGAATGTTGGGGACCCATTTTACATCCGACTGTACATTTCCAAGAGCCTTGAAGAGGAGTGGTGCCTCTTATGATTCCTGCAAGTTGCTGTTGCAGTTACTGAAAAGTCATAATCGTCCTTGAGTCGGTATCAAAACTCAAAGCAAACATATTCAATAGGGAACATATTCATGCCCTGAGCTTTCAAAAATTGTATTGCAACTCTTCGATTTCGAAAACAACTTATTGCCACTCCATATTCACAAGTCTGATGGGCAGGCGTTATTTTCTTTTTTACAATTACTTTAACATTTTTTAAAATTATTCTATATAAATATGATTTTGTCTGCAAGAAAACTGCCAAATTGAGCATTTGAATCGCAACTGGACGAATTATTATAATTTGTTAAATAAGAGAACTATTTTTATTGTATTGAAGGTAACAAAAAATTTCTCTATTTACCTCAACTTGCTGGAAATTTCTTAACGATTTACTTTTCATCCAGTTTCAATAAAAAGTGTGTGGTCTTTTTGGCCACCACGGGGGAGGGAGTAAACTTGGCCACATTTCATCATGACTTTTCAATAAAACGGGTATTTTTAATTTTTCTCCTTTCTAAAAGTAATTGCTGGCCCATTAAGAGATTTCGTATGGGACCATTCCCTATACGAATGTGTTAAGCTTCGGTCTCTGTGATTCAAATTTGACTTGGAGGTGTCATAAACCTAGCCCACAAAAAATATACCCAACTCAATATTATACCTCTTTCTGGGCGCAATTTATCTAATCTACCGTTCTTACCAGCGTTTTAGGACTGGATTGAGTTTATAAAAATAAATGAAGACCTCAATCATCAATTAGTAGAATACTAATTTGTGAGTACTGCAGCGGAGAAATCTAAATGGCTTGTTTACGAAGGAAATAACTTGAGAAAAGCCCTTAATTTTTTTCAGTTAACCTGCTAGTCGCGCCAGCAAAAAAGGCCCAGAAGTCGTATCCCACCAGTATTTTAGAAAGGCCTCCGGCAACTGTATGTTTAATTTCATATTGCTCTCCAAGTGTAGGCATGTTCTATTTCATTATTTAATACTTCAAATTATATTTACTTAATTATGGGTCTTGGATAAAAGGCCCGTGGATAATAACAGCAAGTGGTACTCAAGTTTCTAATCAGTTTCGATAAATTATTCAAAAGTGTTCCCCTTTTATCCTCTCCAACTCGTTACTTAGAAATCCATAGCGTCCACTGTTGAAATCAGAATCGCCTCTTAAATCTTAAATATTTCCACAAAAACTACACTTTTTACGTTGAAAATAAAGAAGCTGAAAAAATCTATCCATTTTTTCACGTACAATAAGTTAATCACAAGCGTTCAAAATTGGTGAATGATAACGTGCATCGGGAGTGGTGCATATATATCTGTGGAAAAGTGCAAAAATGTCCCTTTCTTTTCAGTTTCAGAATAGGAAGGAATTCATCGTAAATAATTTAATTTGTTCATTACGCTTCATCTGGACTGACAGATCAGAGAGTTCACATTTTTCCACAAGCATTAAATACATCCTTGTTTTACCATTTTAAGCCGAAATCCCATGAAGGTAGCGACCGTAGCACACTCCCACAAGTTCTTTCAGTGGATTTCGAAGAACTAGTGAAGCAAAAATGAGCATCCAGGGACTACTACCCCTGCCTTAACAAAAAAACTTGGTTGTTGCTCTCAGGTCAACCAGGGACCTGATTGGATGATATAGCGAAACAAAATGTACGGAACCGTAGAAAGACAGCTAAATGACGCACAAACAATGAAGGAAAAAATGAAGTGGAAGGTTAAATAAGAACTTATTATTTGTATAACAAAACTTTTTGAAAAGTAATACTGTCTAAATATCTATCTTGGGGCACTTAACTCACCGAGGAGTGGCCGAGGCCTCCATTAGGTGAAATGTTGATTAGTACCGCACTGATGCATCGTTAGTGTTGGAACAGCTAGTGCTTCAAGCACATTGATGCTGGTCATTGAACCTACGTCGTTTAATGTGAAACGTGTAATCCCAGTTGCTAAATCAAGAAAGGTGCTGTTTCAAAGCCGATTATTTGAAAAACCGCTAGGATCAAGAATGGCCACATCAAATGAATTCTCCTCTGATTTGCAAAGACAGAATCTATATTTAGATTACGCCAATGCATTTTCAAGAAACTGTGATGGGTTTGCCCTGATTAAAGATTTGCTTCCCCGGAGGAGTAATATTTTTTATCAAACAATCATTTTACTTAAAATATAGTCTTATTTTACTTATCTGACGCTCATGTTTCTAATTCAATTTTTGTTCCATGATTTAATCCTAAGTCAATGAAAATAATGCAACAGAATGCTGCAGAGTATGTTGACTATTTGCTTAGAAAATGTAGTGAAATCAAGTTGGTTCATTATAAGGAACTTCACTACATTAATGAAAATATGACTGTGGTTAAATTAACCTATTAATTTCATGCTGATGTTTGCCACTTCAGGCTCGAGAAACTCAAAGTTTTTTTAGTTTCCTGAGGTGAGTTCGTGGTTTTTTGCACTGATTGTGTTCAAGGACCTTTTTCTGAAACAGTACGTAGAAATGCAGAGATAAAGCAATCCAGCAGATACGAAAGTACATCAAATGGATTTGTTTTTGTTCTACGAAATGACTTTGTTCCTGAGAATGAGTCAGAAAATATGAAATGTGGGCTGAAATAAACCCTTATGCCGAAGTGAATGGATTCATGAACTGGGGCTTACAGCAAGCAGGGGATATTAATTACTGCGATTTCATTTGTTAATTGTTATCATCGTAAACTAACTTCGTGCACAAAAATACATGTTCTCCAGTTTTGAAGCAATTTGCTATTCGAAATGGAGCCCAACACAAAATCTTTTTTTCTGCGGCAGCTGGGCTGGAAAGCGTCTTGATCCATAGTGTGGCTACATTGTGCCCTAATATAACAAATACCGTGAAATTAAGGCAGTTTTATTTACCCAGTTTTAAGTATAGTATAAAAAGGATGTTCCGAATATAAAACAAAACAATATTTCGGGAATGCTCAAGTTATTTTGGCAATCCAAATTTGTCTTCAAGGCTGAAAGGCATTTTTAAAGTGGTTAATTTGCCAGTGAATTTAAATGACTGTGGATTGAGTTGAAAATAGTCCAAGAATAAATTTTGGCTAGCTTGGAGGAGTCGTACTTAATTTTCCATTCGATCAACTTCGGTGACTCACACGTTGTACATTGTATGAATGATTTCTGCTGACTAACTCTTTGATTTGGCTTTTTAACTAAAAGTTTGCCTTTGGAAAACCGCATATGTAAAATGGGAAACTTAAAATGTACTACTCTGGAAACCTTTCCGATAATGAGGGCTCGCACTGATCTGAATTTGAGTTTCATTTCGCTCTTAGAAGTGTTTATGTTTCTTGGCTTTTTCATGTGTGAAATCACCACTAGTTCGAAAAATAGCCTAGAAAAAAATTAATTACTATACGTTATTGGCTCATTTTAGTATTTATATGGAGAAAGTGCTAAAATAATGCCAGACTATCCAAGAAACTCCTATTTAATGAATTGGACAATTCGGTTTATTTGGTGAAATCAGGTGGGCTCAAGCCTGAGAGATATTTAACTTCAATCCTATAATCTGGCATTAATTATAAAAATATCTATTTCCGGTTTTGCTATTTCAAGGAGGAAATTCAATGGTGATTTGCTTTGGAAAACTTTTGTGAAATATCGAATTTGCAAGCTTACAACAAGATCTATTACTCGAATTTCGTGGAACAAATTTAATAAAAAACTTCAAAGTTCGCTCAGTAACTGTTATCTTACTAGACTAAAAATGGAACAAAAGGGCTATTCATTAACTCCATGTGGTTTCAAGTTTGCCTAACCTTCCGTTTATAATAGCGTCTCATGCCTGGATTATAAATCGAAATTCTGTTCAAGTTTCTATTTATAATAATACCGCAGGCACTAGCAGACAGGAATTCCTTATTTTTGTTCTCCTAGAAACCAGTTTGAGCCCCTAGGGTACAATCCTATTCTCAATAATTTATTCAAACAGTAAATCTAGTCAAAGAATAGTTCTTTGTTTTTGCTGAAAACTAGGCAGTTGGGTGAAGCAATGTATTTTTCCCCTAACTGCCTTTTAAAAGAGACCATGACTATAATTTCCTGTAAATTACGAATGCTGCAATGCGGCAGTGTGACCAACTGCATTCCTATGACGCAGTTGCATCTGCACGGCTCTGTTTCATTTGGGATAAGTAACTGGGACTTCTTGGTTGTGAGCCTCTTGTGTATCAAAATTTCTGCTCTCTGCTGAGTAGAATTCTTTATTAAATTCTCGACTAAAATTTAGACCACACATGTTAATGTGAATGACAGATTGGATACCATTTGATGGGGCAAATTCAGTTTTAAGACCTGGGTATAATCTGCAGCGTCTAGGTTTATAACAAGCCAAGGTTGGCATTGAAATGCAAAGAGAATCAGTTCAGTTAAGCAGTATTTTAATTGTACTGATATTAAATGGGTCAGTAATGGACGTTCTCAGCAAAATCCTTTCTCAAACCTCTTTTATTAAATCCACAAAGATTTCTGTATAATATGACAAATTACATAAATTAGGGGCAAAGCAACCACCTACTTATGAGTTCATAATTAATGGTATTGAAAATTTGAGCAAATGCGAAGCTGACAGCTACAAGACTCCAATGAGCCGCTTAGTAGTATATAGCATAACATTAATTTAAAGACACGGGTGGCTTTATTTGACAGGGTTAAAGTCTTGTGAAGAGGCAATATTTTTTATGATTTTTCAACTCACAGCGTTCTGCTCCAATTAACAGCTATTTTCTAAGGCCGCTTCATAAATGGATTTTATAAACTACCAACAGTTACATGAAGTGAAAAAATATCCCATGTATTCCGAAGAAGTAGAATGGTACAAACCCATCTACTTGAAACATTTAAAATTAAAAGCTTCGATTCAATGAGATTGACAATGTGCTTTTCACAAATTTTTAATTTGAGAGAAACTGGGGGGATATATAGCAGTTGTTAGAATCAGTAAGTGTTTAATGAAACTTTCTACTCTTGTTCTTTAAAAGATTCCTTTAATAAATTTCACAATCGGGAAATAAATTCAGAAATGGTTTAAAAAACTGCACTAAAGAGTACATAAGAAACTAAGAGCAACTCACGCCGCCTTGTTTCTCAAAGTACTCGATACTATTGAGGGCTTAAGAAGCAGCGCTCTCAAAAGGATACTAATTTTATGCATTTCCCGGGCCCCAAAAGCAAAGTTCAGTCAACTAATTTCCTCCAAAATCTCCAGAAAACAACTAATCGACGCTTCTCATCCATTTTCTTGGATTTACTTTTACTGAAAAGATATTTTTATATTGTTTTCTAGCAGATAAGAACCCCCCCTTAACCGGTAAACAAAAAGAGATTGACTAATTTGATAAATTACAATTTATCCTTTTGTTTTAGATTCACAGTTTGGACTACAAGAAGATTAAACGCAAGAAAATCACTGAATTTATGTTAAGTGTTCATGCTTCTATAAGAGATGCATCGGCATTCAATTTCTTTGACATTCAGAGGTAAAAGTCACTACTCGCGAAGGTCTGTTTGTCATACATTTTTAGATTAGTAAACGTGGGATTAAATGAGATTTGTACAGTGTTTCGGTTGTTTCAAAATGATTCTCTGCGAAAAATGGCACGACAGTATGGTGCCATGGGACTGACATAAGTGTATCATGTGATCCTCCCAGTACGAAATTAATGAATACATTAATTTATATGCTTAATACATTACTAGATCCTTAAAAAAACACTTCACGTCAGACTACAACTTCCGAAAATCGGCTTGGAATACAAATATTTGCAAATTAATATGCATTCACCGAATATTTGTCACAATCAAAGGGGATACTTAATGCATACTTATGTACTGGAAAATGAAATCCAAGGATGTTTTGAAGCTGACTGCTGAAAATGGTGGCAAAACAGAAGGCGAAGTTATTAAAAAGCCAACAAAACAAACATTTTATGCTGGCCCCAGGTTTCTTGAATAACAAGTTATGAAAACGTAAGTTATTAAATATAGCCACTGAATCGGTACTCTGTAATGTTGGCTTCAAAACATCAAAGCTTTTTTTATGCCAATCAGCGTACTTCGCTAGTTTTCCATGAATTAGAGAGGAAATACCAGAGCATCTACCTCACCACCAAACTTGATTGCATTGTGGCCCGAAACGCAGTAGACGTCGTGGATTGAACACTGCTTCATAGATATCCAATAAGAAATATTTTCCACTTATCTAGGTCCTATCGTGGCAAACTTTAAATAATATCTAGTCGTCTTAATATGAGAAATGACCCTATAATGCCTGCTTAGCAGCCATAAATATGCTGACGTCCTACATATATCCTTTGGGAATTCTATTATTACTATTGCAATTTAATGACTTACGATGCATCGAGAGATTCAACTAGAGACATCTCTTATTTGAAATCAAATGAAAATTTTGGTGTCCCTCTGACAGAGGAGCTTAAAATTGAAATAATCTGTTTGATTTAATAACTTTATTTTCATTAGAATAAAGGCGGAAATAGGATTTATTTTTTGTTTTAATCTGTCTCAAACCCCCTTCTGGTCATATGGGTGTTGAAAAAGTGAGTGGATCTAGGTTGGAACACACCAAGTTTATCAGGGAAAGGCATGAATTGTATCGAGACCATTCGCGACGCCAGTCAAAATAAGGATGATCTTAGAGTTCTGCGCACTCCCAGCGACTAGATGAAGTTAAAAACACATGAGACGATCTGATTGCGTTCAAATATCAGTACCGTGGTTTCGGAATTCAGACTTTACCAGGTGAATGGAGTATTTCAGCTTTCCCCGTGAAACTTGAGGAGACTCTTCCTAAGTTAAAGAGCAAAGCCAACTTCCCCGAGCTTGTCCCGTTGGGAGCTGTATTATGGCCGTGGCATGCACTACAGGCAATTTCGAGAAAATGGCCTATAGGAAGAGTTCTTCCTCTCTCAAATATCACCCTCACCAACGGCCGTTTTTTAAAGCAAGTGTCGAATTTCTCTTGAATGCGCTACGTAGAAAAATTACTTTGATTGAATCTCTCTTTTAAAACACGGAGACGTTCTTCTTTGTCAAACGTAGCCACTTAGGGTACCCATTTCACTTGACAGTCGTTTTGGGCCATAAATTATTGTGATTTCTTCCTAGATGAGGGAAGAGTGACATACAGAAATGGAAAGAGAGAAAGGGTTTGAAAAGCTATTCTGGCTGTCACCAGTTTCACATAAGAGAAAAGATTCGTTAACGTCTTAATAGATCGAACCAAAGAAGAAAAGCTAGTAAGGGGAGTCCCTGGGTTTTATGAGAAATTCTTTTGTAATATCCAACAATTAAACTTATTAAGAAGGCAAGAATGTCTTGCAGTCTTTGTGCAACTTTCGTAGCCCTTCTGATTTGCTGAAAATGGGCTCTCGTATCTTATGTTCAGACGTGTATGTTCATTATAATTGAGTCTGTCCTACAAATTATCACAAATAGTTGTCATTCCATTCAATCGGAATTGATGCGTTGACTACCAGTGGCATAAGTATGCGAGGAAACATGTTCTTCTCACCGGTACAAATGTTTTGCATGAAGAGACTAACGTAGAATTCTAATTGCAAACTACTCCTGCGATCTATTACTCAGTGAAGGTTACAAACACAAATAATATTTTTTATCTTTTCCAATGGGAGAAGGTCGAAAGCGAAGGCAAACTCATAACTCACTAACCCGCAGAAAAATCTGTCCAATACGTCGAACTTGCTGGGTTTACAAAAGATTATGAACTGGAAATATTGGAAGGGATTTATTCTGAGCCAACCACTAGTCTCGGTTTTGTTGCAGTCGATTTCCTATTCACTTTACCGTCATTTATTTCAATAGCACACTATCCGCTTTAACCGAGCCTATGTACTGCCACATAGACCACATTTTGCTTAAAAATACCTTTAAGAGTAATTTATATAATTCGATTACATTCGAAAGATACCAGCCTTGTGCTTAAATAGCACCATTTTTTGAAAACTTTACTAACCATCGCAATTTATGGAATCAGAACTCATTGCGGGCGCAAAGGATTCCAAGCCTATGTTCCATTATCAGTTTTTGACAAGTAAAAAGTCGACTTTTACTGTAGACGAAACCAAGTAGACACTAGGAAACATTAATTAATAAAATATCCATTAGTTATCTAGCAAGATCACGCAATCCATGTCAGGGTGTTGCAAAGGCCACTTGATAAGTGATCGATCGGGTGATTGCGTCCATGGAGCTAGTTCGTGTGATGTTTGTGATGGAAACAAGAATTCGTAATCATAAATTTTCCACGAGAGCTGTATAATCTATCACATAATTCTCGAAACCTCGATATTTCGCCCCACATTCCTCGTTCATCTGAGTCAATCTTTGCCAAGAATCAAAATTCCTCGATTAGGGAGATGTTGTCAAGGTTAGAAATGGGTAAAAGGCCATAAATTTGAGATTCCTTTGCGAATGCTTTATACATCTGGAGTTTATACATATATTGATGTATTTGGGATCCTTGGCTGCGCTTTTAAATTAATTGATAAGAGAGATCTCATCTTTTCTACCACTGTTAACAGACTTCCCAAACAATTTCAACGGTGCAGTGTGAATAATCATTACAGACGGATATTTTGAGAGGAAATAATTTCTACCACTCATTTATAAATCTGCTTTAAGTGTATTTTTTCGGTTTTATTCTTAAAAGCCAAATTTAAAGGAAAGTGGTACTTCTAATTGCTTTGTCGTTGCTCCAAGAAAATCAGAACCCATTTGTTGAAAAATCCCAGGCCCACTAAAGTTCCTCTCATTTTATAGATTGAATAAAATATATATGGGTGACTCACACATTAAGCAACCCAAAAAACTGAGTTCTTTGACAATTGTAGCTTTCTTTTTCTTAGTTGCCACTCTCGATGTATGGAACCACATCTCATTCTGAAAGGAAATATAAGTAATTATTACTGGCATTATACACAGTAAGCAAAGCCTTTGAAAGTTAATAATGGCAACAACTGCTAAAAGATCACTAAGGAATCTGACAAGTGTCATTCATCAATTCAACCCTCTACATTCATTTTACAAATATTATCTTCGAAAGACCTCTGTACGATCAGTCAAAGTAGATTTACCGACTTGAATACGTTCCTTGCGTATGTAATAGTGGAGGCTAATTGAAGATAAAAAAATATTCAAACCTGTTCGTGACCCGGTGGCTAACCCGATACACAAGAGGCGGGCTACCTACTGGAACTGTCGCCAAAGTCCTCAAACTATAACCTACCAGCCATCTTAAAATGTGGATCCAAATTACGCCTTAGAATCAGGAACCAGTGGTAGGTCGTTAAAGACTTACGTTTCGAAGCCGGATAAACATTATTGCATTTAAGTGTAAATTATTTACAAATATGTGTTTTGCAGCAGAAATTGCTATTCTCTGGCTTCTCTTTGAACATTGTCGATTCAGTCCAATGTGCCGAAAATCGTAGTTATCGGATGTGGGTGCAGTCGTGATGGGCGCTATTGGACTTCATGAGGAGAAGGTACGACGTCACAAGCATTCGCGGATTGCATGCAATGCACACCTCACCTCTGACTGCGAGCCGAATGCTCATCTGGACCGACGGAAAATGCCAATTGACAACTAATTACCGTCTGGAATTCAAGTGTTTCAGGGTTGTTTTAATTTTAATAAAAGTGAACTGTGTGGTTGCCTCAAAAGCGGTAAACATCTTCGACTAAACATTTTAATGGATGGTCCGTGAAATGTACTTTTATAAATGGAGCCAAGATGAAACCCTTGTTGTGTTCACGAGAACTATAAAATGCCTACTTTCTGAATTGGTCCTTTGAGTATTCTACTTATTTTAATTTAAATTAAAGGATTTATTTTAGTGCGAAATATTAAAGCAGAGATTACGATCTGAGTATTCGGTTTATAATATGGATCTTTGTTTCTCTCTTGTTTGATGGAAAAGCTGCCGCGATTATAACTAGTTTGGTTTATTTAAATCCCCAAACTCAAAATGCTCATCTCGGATTTCATTCCAGTAATGTGAAATGAAAGCAATCCTGACAGAATTTTTAAGAGCCCCAGTAGAAATTTGTGACAAATCAATGCTGCATAAGTGTATAATAAGATATTTTGGTAGATGAATTATCTTGAGCATTAGCGGTGTAGCATATTACTCTTAATTACATAGTCTGTAATTTCAGCATTAGCTTTAAGTTGCCTTTAAGTTTTGTGTCATAATACCAAATGAGAAAATAACTATACATTGTGGTAGATTTTATTGCACAATGAATACATGGATTTGGAAAATTGGTACTAGACGCATACATTTATAGGTCAACTTCAGTCCTTAGAGTTTCTAGAACAGTTTTAGCTAGTTGGCTTAGTTCTAAAGCCGCATCTGTTCTATGAATCAATTTTTAGAGGTCGGCAACTTCCAAAATTTCTGTCTTTGTTCACAGAAACGAAACCCAAGATAGGAATGACATCAAAATATTCATAGGTCCAAAGTAGTAGCCAATTATTATGCAAGTGAAGCGATACAATACAGATAAAGCTAAATTTTCTAAAAAAGGCGCTGTCTGGAGGAAATATTTTAAAACTGGAATTTTATTGCACTGAAGTCCTTATTCCACAATTAGCATTTTTCCATTTTCAATTAAATGTAGCTATGTATACATTTCGAAGCTAGGCTATTCCATACTAGCGCAAATGATAGTAAATCTGCGCAGCTGCATCAAAAATACCTAACCCGTTCTTCAAAATCGACTCCTAAAATTATATATGTCATTTAAAATGGCTCTACAATCGTTGTAATCGACGCGTTACATTAAATTAATCGAGTTTATATTCAACGTCGTGGTAATGTTATTTAACTAAATAAAACTGCACTATTAGGGTATGTTCATAAAATGCACTTAAAGTTACACATCCACTTTAACAGAAATCGGTAAACCTATACTTTATAATTCTAACAAAAACAGCTCATTTGTGATATAACACATTACTGATTACCTCATGATTTCTTCGGATTGAGAATTTTATGGACGTGGACACAGCTACCTTCTTCTACCAATTATCTCAGTGAGGCTTGAACAATATCGACACAATTCCCTGACTCAATGCTAAATAGGTTTTGCTGATGAGTTAGAGCTGAATTAAATGTGTTGCAATGGGAAAAATAGTGCATTGAATTGCGTAATAAGTATTAATTTGCTTCATCATGTGATAAAATTACGACAAATGGTATCAGTTATGCCCACACCTTGCCTTCTACATACATTCCTTTCAACTATAGCAATAAAGCGTCTTATAAAGAGTTATAGTAGTCTCTAAAGAGCAGTCATTTCCTACGATTTACTCAAATGAAGTGTTTCACTGTTTCATAATCAGTGTAAGCATAACCAATATGAATGTTTTGAATCTTGAGAACAGAAGCGCATGATACATGATTGAATGAATGCTCTAGTAATGTAATCAAAAATTACTTCCGAGGGCTACAATTAAATTAACTCAGAAGCTGAGTGAATTGGAAATGGTTTAGTATACTCTTTGCTTTTAATGGAAGCGGAGTGAGCAGAAAATCAGCTAAAAAGAAGTTGAGGCTTCTAGACTGCCAAACCAAATTCCTCTTTAATAATTCCAATTTGGAAATATTTGGCTAATCTCCCAAATATACCTGATAAATTAATTTTCACTAAATTTTCTACACAGACCATCATATTCACAACTAAGGGAAAATGTTCATTTTGCAGCGAATTTGTAGGGCTGCCCTTATTTGGTGACTGATTACACAAGTAATCCACTGAAGTTTGATTTGATTCCCATTTTATAAGTATTCATCTCTCCAATTTCGATACCTACACAAAATTAACACTCGGTGGAATTCTCATGTGAAGAAATAATCACCATAGAAGATTGATGCTTACCAACCATTTTTAGTGGATTTTGTTTTGGAGAAAACTCTATAAGTCTCAACTAAATAGGTTTGCTTTTCTCATGACACCCCTGTTTCGGGTAGTTCGCCAGGCTTAGGTGGTTGAAAACTGTCAGATATTGATGTCATCAGGAACAATAATTCATAGGGTTGTCAGTAGCACCTTATTAACATTTTAAATCTAAACAGAATTCAAGCTTAACTGCAGTATTAATTAATTTGTACTGTAGCATTAAGCTGGCAACCAGCTAACCTGCTTTTGAGAATCTGTTAATGTTTCCAACGTAATACATTTTTATCTTGAGAAATTGGCGAACTTTCGGATGTGGGATAGTTAGGCTATAAGGGGCTTCCGAATGACTTATTATCTTAATGCCTGGAGCGATGCAATTGATCTTTATTTCGCACAAGTTCAAGGTGATGTATATGCTTGATACTTAAATAGAATACTAATCCTTATAATAACGCATGGTCTGTTAGGGAAGTATTTGATGAAAAACTGCAGAATCTAGTGATAATTTTCCAGTTTTTCATTAAAAGTATCTTAGATGTAGGTTGTGTAAGTTACAAGTTGTAAAGAATTAGTAATGAATATAAGGTGCAAAATATCTGGGCACAGGTTGTGCTTTTAAATCTTAGGATACTTGAAAATAAGTAGGGACAAGATAAAATTTAATTTAATATTCGGCAGAGAATTTAATATTGTCTGTTCAGAAGATGGGATTCCCTCAATTGGCTTTAATCAGAAGTATGCTCTTGATTCGCGAACAAATGTTTTTTTAAGAAAAAACAAAGTGAAAATGAAGTTATTAAATTAATCAGCAAAGTCGATTTTTTACAAGCCACAAGAGTTCACAACTGGAAATTTCAAGTCACGTTCTAAAGACTTGCAATCAAATTGATCACAAACTTTGAAAAACTCAGTTCATCAATTTTTTTGAAATTCTCGCATCGATTTCTTGTCCTGAGCAGATTCTATAGCAGCCATAATGCACAAAAATGATACATGCTCTGGACATGATATCAAAAAGACAGCCTTAAATGGGAAGAGATTGACGAAGATTTTATTGCTAAAAACCCTCACGAATTCAGCAGGGTTTGCAGGAGTCACGGTAGTTTTTTGCAAAGTACATGACAAGAGCACCATAGCACCATTTAAAGAAATGCCGTGGATACCAAAAACGAAGAAATCAGAAAATAAAGTCGGTTGTTAAAGGCTTGTGTATTCAGTAGTTGAAAATCCAGCTCCTACTTTTTCTATATGCACCAAACCGTAACGTTTAAACTTTCCTTGGGAGAGTGGTCTCAAAACTGTCTTGATTCGTCGATTAAATAGGAAGTCGCAGTATTGAAGGGACATCAGTTACTGACTGCTCACTGATGGTAGGTTTAGAGTTACAAATATATGGACCGGTCAATTCTTCTTGAATTTTTGTGAGAAGCTGATATCAACGTCTTTGGCGTGAGTAGTCGAGTGTAAACTTCATGATAGATGCTGGTTCAAGCACCAAATCGTATTGCCGTTTTGCCCCACGATTTTTCGAGAACTCAGCTGTGAAAACGAAATCTTATCAAATTTTGTAATGATATATCCTCATAAAAATATGCTGTTAGTCCCCAGTTCATGCTCTTTGCGGTTTCCAAGAGATTTTTTTAGCAGCATCCACTATCGCCATCTTATTTTGATGCCACATCGGAGAAACCACGACAAACATTTCCCTCCATTCGGATATGAAGATTGAAGAAGACAAACGCTTTTGGTGGAGGCGTAGTGATAGTGAAAGCCATTAATATCAGCAAGACACCAGAAAATAGTCAACAAGTACGTCATTATTATCATACAACTTTCATTATATATAAAATGGTATTGCATAGTGATTAAATGATTTTCAAGTAAAAGGTAAATGTATTTATCTGACTTCCCAATTCTGGGTGATTTAGTGAAACCACCCTTAGTAATTTTAGCTAAGCCTAGAGCCAACCGAAATCAGAAAAACTCTAGTCCAAGTCACTGAGTAGTCGATGTCACTTGTATCTGTCGATGAAAAGATTTACTCAAAAATAGTAACACTGTAACATCGAAATTAGCGATTAAAGACTTTTCGGCTGCCAGTTGCCTCTGGCTTTGTGCAGAGTTGCAGAGAATACAAGTCTGGTTAAATTTTGCAATTTCCTTTCCTTGTAATAGTAGGCTTTGAAAGCGGATGCTTAGAAAGTGCATGCCAAAGTTGTGGCTGCCTGACACCAGCTAGGCCGTCTAGGCACCCAAAGCAATACCATGTTCTCATGCTCCCGCAAAGCCTGCCGATTCTACTCACTGCGACTTCCTCCTTCAATAGAAGTATAAGCCATTCGCCTCTTGTTCCTTTACCACATAAGGCTACTTGAGTGCACTACACATTATTATTATTATTATTATTATTATTATTATTATTATTATACGTTTCCAATAATCGTTCTAGCACCCACGTCTTCTTCTCCTTCCGGGAGTGGGACCATCTTAGCAAGGGTATTAAATCTATCTTGAAGAGAACTTAAATGTACCTATCCGATAAAAAGTAGTAAAATTTCATTCATTTGTTAGCATTGTAAATTTATCTCAAGCATTATCTGTAAGTGGGTTTAAGAGTATCTCCACTTAGAGTTATTTCCAAAAAATGCATCTTAATTTATGTAATTAGTGCTTTTAAATCCTTTTATAATGGGTACATTTGCCTAAAATTACTTTAACTACTTAGCTATAATGAAGATTGTGACCTCTAATGCCTCTCCTTTCCTCTAACGAGGTCGTCAAAACTTTCACAGAGCTAGGGATTTTGTGCTGTCGACTTTCGAATGATGTACGCCTTAAGAGTGGGCGTCCATAAATTCCGAATTTATTCCTTGTTTTAGCAGAAGTCAACCTCCCAGGAGGACTGAGTAGCTGGAACAGATGGCCATTAGTCTGCTGTGGGGGTATATGCGCAAAGTTTTCTTTCCTGACGGCGTTTTATAGTTCTACTTCAACCTTCTAATGACTGAAGAATTCCCCAAGATTTTTTAATAAATACTGCAACATTCTACCATCTCAGAATAAAATGGATTTCTTTATCGTTTGAAGAATCATTATTTTAACTTTGCTAAAGAGTTTTGCGAATAGTAAAACAGCTATTGATGCATCTCTCACTTTAGGCCTATGTTTACTACCAATGACTTAAACACCCCACTTAGAAAGAAGTCACACGGTATCTTATACCTTACAGAAATTCCAAGTGCCTACATAAGTCATTCAAATAATAAATAAATAAATAACAGATTACAGGACTGTTCATAGAAGTCTACAACAAACTGCTTTCTGTCGAATAAAAACCTTTTGTTTAAAAGTTTCGATTTTTCCTGTTATCGTGTTATCGCTTGAACTAAAGCGTTTTTAAGCATCTACTGTGCTCTAAACTATATTCATTGGAGATGAATATGAATATGATCATATTGCGATACTTCATCAATGGCCAAATAGTCTCCGCTATCACAACAAGGGTCTATGAGGACGATCATCGTGACGGAACAACGACACTGCAATTGCTAGCTAAGCAACCCTTTTCTGTTTTTATTTCTCAGCTGCAGATGGGTGTATTGAAATGTACGTGACAATTTGAATTTATGCAACCGGTTTTTCTGGTGCTTAAATTTCCCTGACGCATTGATAAACTCCAAGTTCTCTTGAAGTTTGAGATGTGCTTTATTAAAAGTTGACGATATTTGAGGCACTGAACTAGAGATCAACCTACCTTGGCTATCTAGCTCTAATCAACAACGGTGGTGGATTCAGATTATATGTAGAGCGTTTGTCGGTAGGATTTTTAAACGTTTCAGGTCCTAAAATTAAAACGGCTTTCAAAAATTGCTTAATTTCTTAAAACCCTCAATATCGGACACTCAAATTATGCTGAGATATTCTTGTATATAGACAACAGGAATTCAAATGCTGAGCGCTGATTTCAGATCCAACGTTACGTTGAGTATTGATAGATTGTGGCTACTTTAAGACCCCGAATTCTGAGACAGTATTAGTGAATACGGTTAAGTTACATTTTTTGCCTAAACACAGCCACCGAAAAATTGAAATACTGCTAGTGTCTACACCAAGAATCAAAACGAATATGCAAACTATTGTAACCCCTAGCTTCCAAAGATTTAACGTAGAAGTTATCAATTTAATTAACAGTTTTTGCCCCACTTATCTTTCAGTCTTGAAATTACTTACTACATCTGTGAAAGAAAATCTTGGTCCTATATAAAAATGGCCGAAATTAGTGAGTTCGTGATATTATTCTTTTTCAAATAAAAGTGGCCTATTTGTAGCTTAGCAGTTGAAAACTTATCCAGTCATGAGTTAGGCCTTATATGGGACCAGATCTCAAATAAACTGAAAACTAAATAAGTATTGCTCTTTTTTTCCAACTAATTTCTGTCGAAGGCAGATTGCATACATGTACAAATATGAATGAGTTGCATCAAGGGGCTGTAGTTTTTGTAACACTTTAAGCTCTAATTCCATATCAGTAAGAGGTGGGTGGTCGATTTTCGCCACCATGAAGGTAAACATTGCCAAGTTCAATCAGAAATTTAAGATGAACAACGCTATTTCGAAATCTTTTCAGAGAACCTTATTTCTATATATTTCAAACACGATGCAGATGCCTTATTTCTCAGTCCGTGGGCGTATCATAAACCTTGCCTTATATCGTGACTTATATGGAAGCAAGTTATCCAATCCACCATTCTTGCTGGCACCAGGAGCAGGATTATATGTAAAAAATAACTGAAGCTTCCATTCAGCAAAGAGCAGAAATATTTATACATGACAATCGAAACCAAAGAATCGACGTGCCTCTTTCCTAAGAAACTAGAGTCGTTGACGTAGAGATAAGACGACAGTGGTTTAAATTAGCTTCGGAGCTGCGTTAGTAATAGACCGATATTTTGGCTTACAGCTACGAGGCGAAATGCTAAATAGTAACAATATTATCAAAAATCTTTCGGAAAGGACTCTAAAAATCGTTTCTTGAATTTAATGTGGCTCAAATTCGAAGGATATTAACATTCACTTGAAGTTTTGCTTTTATAACATTGGAAAAAATTGAAAATTCCTCCTGCTTTCCATTTTGAAAACTGGTAGGATTTAATCATTAATTCTTATATTCCATAACTCTATCTTATCTGCATTGACAAGCAAAGGAATTTCACTTTATCGTGAAGTATATACTGCTGACCTGTTTAGCTATTCTAGGACAAAAATGCCCGGAGGCAGTAACGGAAGCCGACTCCTGCAGATTCTTTAAGTGGATTTCAAAAAACATGTGGGGATAAAATAAGTATCCAGGCCCTCCTAACTCGGCTTTAAGGAAAAACCTTTTTGCTGCTCTCCAATCAAACGGGAACCTAATCAGATGGTATTGTGGAATAAAACGTATAGAATCGTAGAAAGACGGTCAACAGAGATCAGTATTTTTAATAAATTGCACTCAATTGGCCTAGAAATACTTCGAGGTAAAATGAACCAGTCTACATGTGTTTAAATTTTCATGTAAGTGTACTAAGAACACCGAGAAGTGGTCAGAACCTCTACGCGTCGAAGACAAGTGACGTCAACTGAAAAAATGATTTACATTTTAAGGGCGGAAGCAGCTGGTGCTTCAAGCAAATTAATAGCATGCAGGCGACCTGCGCCGCTTTGATGCGTAACGAAATTCATCCAAGGATGTGTGCATAAATTTGATTGCTAAAATAAAACATGCTTTTTGTTTTTGGGGAGATTATACCATAAAAATCGAGGATCGAACAATGTCAAACGAAATGTCTTCATTTCTGATTTGCGAAGACAGACTGCAGTTTGGTTGTGCGAGGGGTATTCAGAAGCTGTTTGTCCTTTGCTCAAGTCAAAAGTATGCTACTCTAGCGGAATATTGTCATAATAATCTATTATTATTAAATACATTTCTTGTTAATTTTATTTACTTCAATGTGAGTTGGTACATTTATTAATTTATAATTTATTCACAAAAAATAATGTAGATGATGCAAAATAACGTGCTTTTTGCTAAGAAACATCATTCGTTATTTATTTTCGTAGCTTTAGTTATGAAATTATGTTAGATTACAATAAATGAAATATGAAGATTGCGTTAAAGATAAAATTGCAAATTCATATGTACCACTTCTGAATCCACCCAGCTGCTTCACTTATTAATTTAACGCTGACGATTGATACTTTGAGATCCACTCACTTTAGGCTTTCTGAGGTCTTGAAACGAGTCCTAGGATTCGTGCGCTAGTCATATTCAATGACTTCTTCCCTAAAAATGGCACCTGAAGTGCTAAAAAATCACTTTCATAAGTATGATTTTCGTTTCTCTATGTGCTGTATTGATTTTAATCAGGAGACTAATTCAACAAAGCAAGGAATGTGGGCCAAACTGAAGTATCCGCCCAAGTTCGCAAGCTCGAGATGTACTGGAGCTTACGGCAAGCAAGAGATAGTAACGACTTCGAATTCATTTGCTTATTGACAGCATCATAGAAACTAGCGCTGCATGCGAAACCACAAACAAGGCGACATATCATGCATATAAATGTTCCTCGTGTAGCAAAAAAATATACTTTTCGAGATAGAGCTATAGAAAGAAAATAAAAGGAATATTTCTTCTGTGGCACATGAGCTAAAAAATGTCCTGATCTACAGTCAGTGTGTATACATTGGGTTTTTTGTAATAAATAACCGGAAAGTAAAGCTGATTAATCTATCCACATTTTAAACATAAGGATAAGAGAAAGGGCATGTCCTTGAAATGGAGGAAACAGTGAGTGATTTTAGTCTGAGTTATCACTCATAGAAGTACTTAACCATCGTAACTTTTACGCATGCAAATCATTGCACTTTTGGAACAAATCACTTAGAAAGAGTATTGATGGAATTTATTAATTACTTGTTGAAGGCTGTACATTAGTACTTGGGTAACTCGATCATCTGTTGTCCAGTAGATATTGGCAGTGTTAATGGATCACAGTTCCTGAGGCCATTTTCTTCTGTAGGGAAATAACAATAAAAATCGTTAAAATTGAGGCAAGTTATTGGATTATTTAGGTGTAATCCACCAGAGTCTTCAACATTTAGTCAAAATTGTTTTTAATTAGACATTTGCAGGAGCGGTATTTGAAATAAATTTCCATCTAGAGCTCATTCTAAGATTCACAGGACAGCCAACTGGGTAAATGCAATAAATTTCCCATAACTCAAGAAGAGCAAATTCCTTGTGGTAAAATGGCTGCTGGCTGTTTCCAGGGGCTTGATCCCAGTCACCACTTCTCTTTGGTTCCATTCACGCAGACGAATCTTTTCCCAATTTGCTAACAATTCAACACCATCTAAATAACGGGTAGAACAATAACTCTAAGCCTATTTGGTGCCAGTTCTTTAAATAAAACTTTTGAACGTTGCGAATACATCAATTAACATGTACATAATAAAGTATTTTGTTTGAATTTGTATTTAAGCCTAAGCCCAGGTAAACAGGTTGACATCTGCTGAATAAAACGTTACTTATGTCTAATGAAGATTAATTAGCTTCAAGAAAAAAAAGTAACATTCAACACATTTAATGTTCGCTTTTAATTTTTTGAAATGTGAAAGTGAAAAAGAAACCACCATTATCGTTTCAAAATATTTTCACTGACTAAATAATCATTATTTATTCATTACTCATTATTTGACCCTGGAATTCAAGGAACCCCTTTATTTACATCGGATTAGCTCATATGATATCCTTAAAACGTTTGAATAACGACTGATTAATGAGTAGTTTTCAAGAAGCACGCATAGAATCCACTACTTTAACAAAGTCTAAGAATTTTGTTTTAAAATAATTTATAATAGCCTGTAGTTAGCAACGAATGATCAAGTTTGAATTCAAAACATCGTTCATTCATTCTCACAGACCAAATATGTTTCTAGATTGCAGCAGACTTCTGAAGGAAACTACTACAATTTCAGTCTCCCGATTTCGATCAGATTTGCTACACATGTACTTTCAAGGACCCGAAGCGCTTATTTATCAGTCATCGTATGAAGTATGAAAAATCGAAATGAATTTAAAATCTGTAGTCGATGTGTATAACTTCTCTTAAAATGTCATTCACACTAAACGTTGAGATATCATATGGGAAATAATTAATTTCATCAAATCACAAGGGACGCATAAAGAATATCCCAAATAGGAATATTGGACTCATAATTTCGATATTTTTAAATGCTGAAGAGTCAGCTTTGCGTAAATAAAGCTTAGAAATAACTCTAAACCTAATCTTTTATCCCCGAAATCTTGTAATGCATACTTGGAAATTTTGAATGCTTATAGTTCTGTGATTTGTTCAACAGACATTTGCATACACTTCTCTGAAGAAATTCTGCTCATTCCTCAGTTTCGAAACTGCATTTGGTTTGAGAAGAAATTATTAAAAGCCTAGAAAACACTAAAAATTATCACACATTATGCAGAAATAGTTTAGCATAAGAAAGCTACGAGGTATACATAGCAGAAAGAACCCTATCGAGTTAATTGAAAGACAACATCAGCTTATGGAATATCTCAATGGATGGCATTTGCCATTTCCGTCACTTACTTTCCTCTCGAATGAGCACCCCATCGATAATGAAACTGAGCATGAGAAAGGTTTAGAAGTTTATTCGATTTTCCTTGAATGATACCAACCGTAATCATTTCAGAGCTACGATAACTGACGTTTTACTTTCTAATGGAAATAAACAAACTGCATTATGAAAAAACTTCGCTCTAGCGAAAGGTAGCTGTTTCAGCCTTCATATAATACATTATACGATCGACGGAAGGCAATTTTTCATAAGCTGTAAAATGATTTCGATTGTATATTCAAATGGATTTATTTCTAGAGACGATACGTAGTGTTGTCTATTAACATACAGTAATAAATAATGTACAAGAAAATTTTAACTACTCAAAATGATTAGAACATCTCAAGCACTATCCTGGCTTTATTCGGTAGCATAGTAATGTAAAGTACGGAACTGCTATGGTACCTAAAATAGTTTGGTTAGTTCGTGTTACGTTCGGTAACGGCCACAAGAGACGGGACGCGTCGTAACTCCAAACTTTATTCAACAAAGTGCAAGTCGTCATAGTAACGACTTAAACAAGTGTACATATTATATAGAAAATACAGATGAATAAATTACATTTCAAGATAATCAGAAAATTATAAATATAATTTTCTGGAGATACAACACATAGGTCTGATTTACAAATTGTTAGGAAATTACAGAGTTTGCAAAAATATACACAAATTTATCAGCGACCAGTAGCATAGAATTTGTCCTGTGTTAATGCAGTCTTGGTTAGTTATTCACTACACTAAAATCGGATCCGCTTATAATTGGTATTTAACATGCAAGAAAAAGCAGCAGTTCAAAGTAATTTAACAAGTTTAAATCTTTGTTTAGCTAAGGTGGTCAAGACATTTACACTATTATTTAAGTACTAAGATATTTATTTTAGAAATGAAAATTGCAATGCCATTTTCCTCTTTTGCACTTTTTTATTTGGTTCCATAATGACGCCTTATAGTAGGCATTTTTTAAATGAAGTCTGCTGAAATATTTATCCAACGATTCGTAAGTCAATTGTATCTCAATCAAATTTTATTTCTAAACTTCCCAAACGCTTTCTGAAATCGAAACTTACTCTTTTCATTAATTTTTTTCACAAAATGTCTATAAGCTTGGCAAATGAGTAGACTTTGCAGAGGGCCCTAGTTTTCATACCTGGCGATTTCTACTTATCGTCATCATGTATGTAACCATTTTTAGGCCGGTTTGAAAGTAAACTAACGTCCTGTCAGTTCTCAAAATTATCTTATCTTACCAATATCCTTGCTAAATACCATAGCTTCTTAACTGTTTCAATAAAGGGCCACACAGTGGGTACCGAAGGAGTACAAGCCCAAGAATTCCCCTACGGTCACTGAGGCTTGCACCAACCCAATCTTTTTCAGACAGTGCTCCTTCATAATGGCTTTCAGACAAATTGATCCTCTGTGAATTGGAGAAGATTGAAATTAATGGACGCTGAGCATCGAACTTTTTTCTAATGCATTTTCAAAAAGGCAGTGATGTTAATTTCTGATTCAGAAATCCATTAAGGCTATATTTATAAGTTAAATTAAATATTAATTGTCAAATAGAAGATTGAAATCATCCGAGGTTTTATTCAGCAACCTTAATGTGGACATGACAGAAAATGCAACTCCCTTTGTTTACGACTTGGTCCATAAATGGCCTAATAATTTTCGACCTGCTTTTTTAGTTGTGCCATCAACAATAAGCAGTAAATTAAGTCTCTCATGATGTATATTTTATGTGTCTTTAGCAATTCGTTGCAGAAAGGGCATGTCTCTCAATTAAGTATTTCAAATTAATGTCGGCACTAATGTTTGAGGAAACGAAACTGAGGCGAGAGGAAATATATTTTTGAACAAATATAAAATGGCAAAAACATTGTGACATTTTCAATCTATAATTTGAAGAGAACCTGAATCGGCACTGATGTTATTAACTGGGGCAGTCAGAAGTGTTTTTCGTACCTGGCACTTAATTGCAATACAGTTTTATTAAAGCCCATTACCTAGCAAAAAACAAAGATGTCGATTTTAATAAAAATGCCTTGACAAGCTAGTTTTATATATTGAGAATCAGTAAGCAACCGATGAAACTTTATAGGATTTTAAAATTAATTATTTATATTAATTCACCACTTGCCATCTTTTTAATAGCATTAAAAAACAAGGCCTGAAAGTAAAGTTATTTCGTGAAATAATTGTTATTATTTCTATAGTTAATGCAGTTGTTTGTGATAATTACAAAACAGTATTTTACTTCAATGTGTCAAAATATATTGACGCTTTTATTACTAAAACTTCGACAAAATTTGCTTTGAAGAGTGGGACAGTATTTCGGCGGCAGTAGTGGTTTGCAAAACTCAGAACTCAAATTACTCTGACATTTAGCTTGTCAGAGTAGTAAAAGCGCCTTTTTTCTTGAAAAGCATCTCGAGAATTATTCAGGACCTTGGTAACTCAACCCATTTCGTAGGCATTCCGTCAATCACTGCGGCTCCGACTAGTTTAGTACCTGATAAAGGTGCCAGTAATGATGCTTGTACTCATTTGAATTTAATGGAAGTGTTCTTGAAATTCTTGTGAATGTTTACGCCTAATAGATCAGGTGGTTTAGCTGACACTTTAAGAATCCACCCACTCGAACTCAGCCTGCTGTATGCTCCATCACTGAGCATATTGTAACGACGAATACTGAGTAGTTTGACAACCTATAAACTAGAACTAATTGTTTGAAGCGTGAACCAAGGAGTACTGATTCCAGAGCTTTGTGACAATTTCTAATTTTTTTGCTATTTATTCTTGCTCATGAGACAGATTTCATTTCTCTTATTCATTAGGACAACCGGCCCAGTAAGCAAATCATTGGCAACTTTAAATTCATCTCACTTCCCTAAGATGTGAAGGTACCTCTACTAATTCGGTCAGTTATGGGTCCTCTGAGCAGGAGTTCCTTTCAATAGCTAGCAAGCCTTTGACTTTATTCACTAATGTCCCTTATCTCGTATAGGTATGATCTAGTCATGGTCTCATTAATTTCATGGTACCCCTAAACGGTTTCACTATCAGAAAAAAATTGCTCATTTTCATCCTATCTATTTTGTGATTTTCATAGCCAAATCATGATGCAGAAACAGTGACCAGAGTGAACGCTACTTTGAAAATAGGCACTATGGGCAAGTACTTACTGGCAGTAAGTTTCATAGCAATCTGAAAGTTAGTTCAATGTAAGTCGTACGTCTATGCCACAGTTTTCATGAAAGTAATTTGATGTTCTTCATTAAACATTCAATTGTTTGATATCAGCTTGCGTATTTTGTTAGTCTCCACAGTGATTAAAGATCTGTTATTTCTTCATTGCCATATATGTTAGCATTATCCATTTTCTATCACGATTCAATCATTTCAACATGAGAGAATCAGTTAAAAAATGGGAATTTGTTGTAAAAAATTCAAAGATTGCCCAGAAAATGTTATCTTAATAGATCAAAGAGGGAACAAATGGACTATTCAGTGCCCCGGTGGTTTCAAGGTTGCCTAATCTTTGGTTCCTAAAAGCGTTACAGGCCTGGATTTTAAATGGAAATTCTGCCGGAGTTTCGATTCTGTAATTGGCAGAAAACTTGATAATGAACAAAAATTCCTTATTTATAGCTCCAATTCGTGTCCCTGGAATACGAACAGAACCCTGCTATTTTAATCAATTTGTAAATCTCGTCAGTAATGGGCCATATGTAATCGATGGTGACAACGCAGTTAATGGTAAAAAACATTGAATGGTTCTTGAGAAATGTTATCGTAAATGTACTCTCAAATAATTGTAGTGATCCTGAGAGTAGCTTCGCACCGCTACGCATAGATATGTGCATCCTCCTTTTACCTGCATTCATTGGCTCTGATCTGATTGGCCAAGTTGTTTACCGACAAAGCAGGTCAACCATATCTTAATCCACCCGGCTTCACTGGTACAGACACGCCTCTCCATTAAACTCTCTCTGGGAATTACGTCTCCGCTTCCCTCTCTGGTTTTGGGGAAATCATCTTACCTTGGGTAAGAAATCCATCCAGGAAGAGGACCCAGTTTTGAGAACACACCACTATGTGTGTAGTTTTCATGAATACCACACAAATTAGCTCCGTGGACGTACTTAGTAGATTGATCTCTTATTAAATGACCTTTGCTACATACTAACACGAACTTCACGATCATTTTCACAAAAATAACGTGAAAATCAGTGCATTTGAACAGCTTTCCTTTTGCAGACCTATGTTCCGACTATCGCAACCCATTACCTTTTTGAGTAGATAGAGACCTACATTTAGATCAATCGAAATAAGTTACACCAAGGCAGACAAGCTTTGAGTCACTAACGTATGATGCAGTGAATATTGGGAACAGATTAAAGGTCCACTCTTAATTTGGGATATGAACAATGTCATTTTCATGAAATATAAAATTATTAAAAGGATTTTAAAATGCATGCTTGAAGTCGGAAGTTGTCTGCAGATTATCAAATAACTTCATTTAAGAGGAGTTCATATGATTTGCTACATAGGAATGTTGAGTTAGGCAAATAATGGCTGTAGAGATGTTTAGGCAAATAGCATGCTCCAGGAATTGGCTTATCACTAATTCCAGTTATTTGGTAGTTTAAAACGAAGCCCATCAGCTAAAAAATAAAGATCTTCAACCTGAAGTGAATGAAGTTTTCTCTGCCTTGAAAACTTCAATGGTGATTTCTGTCTTTCATGTTTAATTTAAAAACACCTTCCTTATACTGCCTTATGATCTGCGGAGAAATTGACTATTAGGTTAGAAATGAATTTGAATTTTGAAATCATTTTTCTAAAAAAAAAACAAATATCAAGACTTACAATCCAGGAAACTTGGGCCCATGAATGCCCGTAGATGTTATTGGTTGTTACAACTAATGGTGTTAGGTGATTAATGACACCACTGATTTAAATATCATGGGTATTTGCTTTTATAAAAATAATGCAATATTAATAATTTAATTACTTTATTCTAACAGAACCTTAACTCCACTGCAACGAATGAAGTTAGAACCATCGGCTTCGAAATATCTCAAGGTTACCTTAACATTAAAGGTAGACCATTAATATGAAAATTTTAGTTATGAAGGCCTGTAACGACCACTTTGATTTCAGATGTTGACAAGGAATGGACGAAAACTTCCACTCTTTTTAGTCTTTCCTTGTGTTAAACGGCCTAAGAAGAAGTTCACCTATGAATTCTAGAAAGGCAGATAACTGAAAATAATGGCTTGTCTCCTCATCTCCAAAATCCTTCAGCTGTTCAGGAATTCGGCATTAGTTCCTCACGCAGACACTAATGAGAACTAAGTAACCTCAGGAGGTTATCTTTGTGATTACAGAAACGATTCCACATGTGCTGGTGATAACACGTAATTTAGTCCCATTAGAGTATATTTTGTGAAAATTATGGACTGTATCACAAAATATATTGCAGCTATTAGCAGTACTTTATTTTGTTTCCAACATTAATGAGTTTTGGTTTATCAGAAATTTTAAATGGGCAAATTATTTTGCGGAATTATATTTTACAAATGAAGTTACTTTTCTCCTTGGATGAGTACTAAGCATATGTGAAACCTACTAATAGTATACTTATTTCCAAGGCAAATGTGTGTGCTTCTCATGGTACGACACTTAGCTGAATTGTTTTAGAGCTACATACTATGATCTCAGGAAATAACAATCCTCAATGTCAATGAAAAGGTGGCTTTTGAAAATTAGCTCTTTAAATTTCTGCAATGTTTTCTTTCAGATTGGAATCTTGAGTAGGTTACTGTTCAGCATTGGAAAATGTGATTTCTGAAGATACTAATTGATAGGTTGTTCCTCTGTAAAAGTATTTTGTTTATATTATTAGTTATTACGTTACAGTATAAACGATTTTCATAACTCCTTGTGATCTAAAAGCATGCTTTGACGAACATTTCATTTAAAGTATGACAGTGAGAATTAAAATAAATGTTTTCATCATTGCGCTAACTCATCGCTGTTTTGTGCAATCCAGCGAATGCATTTATACGTAATTGGTCATGAAAACTGTTTTATGCAATAACTGCAATAAGCTGGTATTGCATTTTTATTTCAGCTCATCGGATAATAAAGTGCCGTGACTCAGTGTTTTGTGAAGCTTGGAAATTTCGCACTCCAGTTTAAATAGCCAAACCCATATTCTGATAAAATAATAGCTTTTATTTGAAACCATATCATAAGAAAAATTTAGAAATGAGGTGAAAATTGAACAGCGTCATAGGTGAAGCGTTTTTAGCAGTTCAGGGTTTTTTCACTGACTGTTTCTTCAAAAAATCCTTCATTTTTTGGTCTTTCTGGATTTGATTAACAGATACGCAGAGAAAAGTTTTCACATTTACGGGTATGCTTAAACTACCTCTAACACCCTTTAACGAAGCAAAGGCTTTAATTTGAAATGACAAAGTGGAAGTAATTGGTATTAAAATAAAAATACTGTTGCAAGAAAAATATCATCGTTTTTGGAAAAAAATAGAAATCAGTACCAGGAGTAAGTTCCATTTGGCACTTCATTAAGTGGAACATCTTAGATTGAATCTAATGTCGATTCTGCAACGGAAGTGGGTCAAAAATGGTTAAAATTTTTCAAAGGTGAATTATCAGCTTCTACCAGGGCAATTCATTTGATGATGAGGGCAATCAGTTACATTCATGCCTCTGTTTTTTTTCAGACTCTCTAAAACTTAACCAGAAAGCGATGAGTTCCATAAACCTTAGAAAATGACGAAAACACTGGGGCTTTCAATTTTTGGAGGTCAGTGTTGATTAATTTTTGACCAATTAATTGAGTCATTTGACTTTTCCTATCGGCAAGTAGCAAATTCAAGTTGTTATTATTGTTATTTACGAGTGAATAAGCAATAGATCCTAAAAGTTTTGCGGTCGTTCAAAAATATCTTTATGACAATAGTACTTTGACTCTGTGGTACGAAATGAAAGCCGATGAGGGGCAATTCAAGGTGGAATTTCGATTTATCAGTACCCTGCTCTGTCCAAAAGCGCAATAGCATCCCGACTTAAAACGCCAGAGCCCATCCGGTTCCAATCACAAAGATCCGCTCGAAGAGTTACATTTACGAGTTTCTGGGATTCCCGGTGCGCGGTAACAATGCAGTGCATAGAGGATAAAATAACGTGACCTCCTCTGGGTAAGCCTGCAGGGGAACTAAAGGGGCTTCAATGAAAAACGGAATTAAAAAATTCAGTGTTTTATTCATTTGTAAAGATGTAATGTGCAGCGCATTCATCGAGTGCTGCTCGCGATGTCTTTCGATATTTCGATGGCAAGTACGTTAAACGTCATACCCATTTGTTAGGAACTCAAAGGACTCCCTTTTTAATAACAAACAATTAAATTGTTGTGTAAATACCTGGAAGCAGAATTCTTCAAATATAAAGTTTCTAATCTGCGAAAAGCCAGTGGCTAGTGAATGCTACAAAACTTTGAAAAGTGTTAGTTCTGTTTGTGATTCGAACTGCCATTAATGAACAGGCATTTTGTGGTGCCAACTGCTAGCAACATGTTCTTTTAGCTGAACTTCTACTCTCTTCAGTGCCTTTCTAACAAAAAATGAGCTAATCTCCTTTAATGCATTTAGTTTTGCCATGAAAAAGGCTCTCAACTGAGGTAATTAACTTAAGATTTCACAAAATAATGTTTACTTTCAGTGCAGAAATCGTGATCTTGAATTAATATCAGTTTCAACTGTTCTCACTATTCATTACCCCAAAGCGGTTTTTATTTAACTAAAATGTAACAAAATAGAATCGAAGCTGTTAACTCAATTAACGGGCAATGCCTTCCACTTTTCATTTGAGATACTCCCATTTATGGAAATAGAAATCATTAACATGTTTGCTTATTTTTCTATGAAGCCTGCTCTAAAGTTGTGGCGCAAACGAGGTAAACGTCTTTTATTTAATGGTGTTTCATGGGCATTTGACTATATTAAGTCATTTGTTTGGATCATTTTAGTCTTATTTTGGTAGTGTCGAATTGATATCTGATCGTCTGAGATGTCTGGAAATGCCCTTTACAATGCGTTCTTTATAGCTATAAAAGTGTTGACTGTCTATACAGGTCCTTTGAGAATTCCTTTAATTTCAATTTCGAATGAATTGAATGACTTAGAGGCAATTAATTCTAAATTTGGTATCAAAAGAAAAACCTCGCTGTTCATTATTAATAACCTGTTCGTTAGTCAAAATTATGAGCTTTTTCATTTTTCAAATGACAAAAATATCATTTAACTTCTATCAGTCATATACTTAATTCCAGAGAGAATGGATCCAGGCTGGAACCCAATCAAGGCATCAAGGACTGATGTAACTTGTGTCATAATGCTTGTAGAAAACTGTAGAAATAATAACTGTAGAAATAATAAATAGGTCACGGTCTTGTGCGCTGGCTGTGCCTAGTTGAAGTTAACACCACTTAAGGCAATCTTATTGCATCGGAATGCAGGGTTTTTTCAAGTGAATGGAATATTTTAGCCTCTATCGTGTAACTTCTACAGTAGGACTACCTTTGATTTTTATCATAGAAGCGCCGAAAACGTAGACAATCCCAAAGAAATGGTTATGGGCTACTTTAGTCCTGAAGTTCCGTCTAAGACCTCCTAACCAGACGACGGACTAGTAGGCATGATTGGGAGCTTCCAGCTTGCTACAACTGGAGCTGAATGAAGGCTGTGATCGAGACGTTTAATTATTTATGAGGAAAACTCCTAGAAGATGGATTTTATTTCCTTCTTAGCTATTTCTTTCCTAATAAATCTCTTTTGCAAGCAATAAAATTTCTGAGATTTTGTAGTAACAGTTATTTTACAGACTGCATAGATGGGAGGTGAGTGACATAGCGAAAAGAAAGAGAAAGGGCTTAAAAAAGCGTTCTTTCCAAACATGAGTTACATAATTAGGAAATGATTCGTCCTCTTTTACTACATCGAATCAAAGAAGAAAGATAAGAAGAATCCTAGGGGAAAATCCAGCAGTCTCAGAAGTGGTATCCAAGAAAAATTCCTCCAGTAACATTGACAATTATGTATGTAGATAAATGGATGCAAAAATAAAACGTTAAGTCCTTACACAGTTTGTAGCCTTTTTATTGGAAGAAAAATTATGCACCGTTGCTGTGCTTCATAGGGTTAAGACCATCCTACAAATTATCACAAATACTTGTCAGACAAATGAGTCAGAATGATGTGTCAACCATCGTTCGCGCAAGTTGTCAAGCATTCATTTTTCTAAATTTGCGTTTTTTACTACAAAGAGATAATCATAAAAATTTAATCATTGACTTGTTCTGTGATCTGTTACTCATTGAAGGCGTAGAGGCTTAAAATACAAGCCAATTCATTCCCAATAGGATGAAGGCAAGACAGTAACTTATGATCTTGAAGCAAAATATGTCCAATAGGTTATACTTGTTTGGTTTACCGAGAGTTTCTGAAGAGGGATTATGCTCGAGCCAGCCACTAGCCTCGGTTTTGTTTCAGATAATTTTCTACTTACTTCAAAGCCATTAAATGCAAAAGTATACTAATTCCTTTTACCTGAGCCTATATTCTGCCCAACAAACCACAATCCCCTTTGGGAATTATCTTAGGTTCACCAAATAGTGTTGAATTTCATTACAAGTTTATCAGAAATTCCTTTTAGGTTTGGTTTTATGGCATTATACCGTTCACTATTCATTGCATCAAAACTCACGGAATACTCATTGACTATAGTTCAATAGGATCAAAAGGCTAATTTTTTTCTTTGTATACAGCAGCAGATGGTTGCTCATATTTGCTTGGCATCACCATCTGGGTAATGCGATCGTTTGAAGTGAGTAAAACAGGGATGTGCTCTAGGAAACGTGTACATAATTAATAAGATTCACGCCATTTGTGCGACACGATCAAGCAATTCATATCAGGACATGGCAAAGACCATTTTATATGAGATCGACCTGGTGCCTGTGTCAACGGAGCTAGTTAGTTTGATGCTTTTGATGGAAGTACGAATTAGTAATCATCGATTTCTCACGCGTGGAGTAACCTCTAGCACATAAATCTCGGCAACTGGGGTATTCATTTAATTCGCCTCATACTCCTTCATTTTCTACAAAATCTTTTGCAAAGAATAGGGCATATTGCAATGCGCCACCACCAGTCTAGAAGTCTAAATTTAGTTCTTGCAAAATTGCCCTACTAATTATTCAGAATGTGTCCATTGTGGGGAAGAAGTCCTCGAATACAGCTGGTGCAAAAGTACACGACCACGATTCATAGGATCGAAAAGCGGTGGATTTGAGAAGAGGCTAAAGGAATTCGCTTGCAGTAAATTAATAAGGGCACAAATAATTGTAATCGCATGAACAAGTGTCAGTTAAAGCCTAGAATATCACTAGAACAAAAAAAATCAAATACTTAACCTGAGACTCCTTCATAACGGTTCAGTTTTGCAACACAAGACATTTGTTGTAATAAAGCAAGTTAAATGCACTTATTTGCGCGCGAATATGAATGCTCCAAACACCCTCTAACCCATTCCATTGCAGAAATCAGGTTTATCTGAATCATTTAGAAACAAATACAGCTCTAAGTAATTATCACAGTTAAAGCACGTTACACGTAAAAGTGTCACACGCCCTCTCCTCACTAATTAGCGCGAAGCATCGGCTGCCATATTTCGAACAAAACTGTTAAGGACTAATGTAAAAACATTTACTCATTTACTAACTATTAGGCTACTTATTTCCTCCGAGTCTCTTCAGGCTCCAAGTCTAGGCAAAATTGCGAAAATGCTTGGATTTATTTGGCCCTATCATACAAATCTGTGCATTTCGATTTGGAAAGCCCTCCAATTAGGTACGCGCCAACTCTCCCAGGTTAATCCGGCAACAATTACAAAAGTTCTGCGTTGAGGCAGAGGTTGTAGGCCCTGGATACTCCTCCGTGTTGTTCATATTCCTAGAAATCCACTTAGAGAATTCGTATGCGTCGGCTGCTGCAGCTCCCTCAGTCGAATTTTCGGTCAGAGGGAGGGGCGCCTAAAATAGGAAAGGGTCTGTCAGAATGATTACGGCTGCGAAGCTTACTAAATTGATTTGAATTAAGAAACAACAGCGACTTAAAGGCAATACCCTAACAGACGAGTCTACAACTTCATCAACTTCGAAAGCCTTAAAAAACGGCACAATCTTTTCAATTGCCTTGTGTGCATAGAGCGAAATTTAATCCCGATTAAGGACAGAACAGGAAGTAGATTTTACTAAAGTATTTGAGAGTTACACTGTAACATGCTTTCCATGCACACTGTTTTAGGAGGTTTAACAAAGACTAAAAGGATTTCAAATTTCTGGTAACTGCACTTCTACCACAATGTGCATTTAACCGTATCCCCTTAAACCAGCAAAGCCTTTTTAGACTATAACCATCACCACTAAATTGGACCATCTTCCAGCTTTTACGTAAAGGTAAAAGGGACTCACTTGACATAATTCGCATCGGTGTTTACAGTCCTCATCGTTATTGAGAGTCTTCGAAACAGCGCTATAAAAATAAGTACACAATATTACGAATAAGTTTCACCGCATTGGTTTGAGTTCACTGATGCCCCCTCACACAAGCCTTGAAAATGCTTTATGAATGCATGGCCGCGACTCAACCAAGCTTTATTTCAGCTATCACATCCCCTTGAGACAGAGAACCAGTTCCCGCGAAATAAATTTACGTTTTACGAATCCCATCTCAGTCCTTTAGGAGTCTAGCGAAGATTTGGGGGAAAAGAAATTGTCAATACGTACAGATTGGTACAGATTCTGCTATTGTTTTCTCCTTATACACATTTACTACAAAGCAATCCCAATTTTAATAGAAGATTACTGACTACTCAAAGTGTGAATAATTAATCAAAAACCCGAGTGGGCATACAACTGTTTCAGTGTGGTTGTTTTGCCAAAATGATCCCGTGGGCAAAACGATAACACAACCGGATGGCTTTATGGAACCGATAAAAAAGAGAATCACATGGTGCAGATTTTACAAGACAGATGGATACAACAAGGCACACAGACAACATAAAGCGTATTCGGTTCGACTACAATCAGACAGCCGGTTTCAACTAGGAATACCTGCAAGAAAAATAGTTTTCATAAGATTTGTCACAGTTTTAGGACATTTTAACGACTAAATGAGCATTCGAGATGTAATCCGACGATTGCATGAAGGCGCCTACTGACTATTCGCAAAACAAGAATTCCAGGCCTTCAAAAGCCTCCAGAAATGGACTTGTTCTGCGAAAGCCCTGGATTTCTAGAGCAGAAAGTGTTACAAAGCCGCAAAGTTAGGACTCTGTGATGTAGGCTTTTTACAATTAGAGCAACTTTTCATACGAATCAGCTATAAATTGCACTCTTAAAAACACTTTAGACAGAAATGGTATTTTAGTCCTGATCACGCAAACTGCAGTGTAATCATCATTCTTAGTCCTAGCTAAGATTTGCCAAATCGGTAAAGCGAAATCGAAAGCGTAGCGATCTGACAAATTTCGAGAGAGGAATAGTGGCTCATAACCAAATGATAAAATCAGTGCATGGGCAATATTGGGCTCGAAACCAGTTAGTATGAGGTTCACGAGAGCCCCAGTTTACGCTTAGATGAGAACTCCACAATTCCGCATCTCTTTCACATATCCAACAGCCTCTAATCGAGAGAGTAGTGCCGTAAGGCAGGTGAGTCTGGTAAAAGGAGGTACATGACAAAAGCCCCAACTGTTTAACTGGCACTAACCTCAGCACAGCCATGGTGGTTGAAGGGAACCCGGCGAACTGAAGGGAGCTGATAAAGTCCTGGGTGGCCCTCTGGATAGAATTCGCCGACGGTCCGAAATTGAGGTTCTGCCGGGTGCTAAGGGTGGGCTCCACGATCGGCCGGAGTCCGCAGTGATGCAGCAGCAGAGCCACCTCGTTGGCCAGGAAACTGCACATCGGCCGCAGCACCGTCACCTCGCCGAAGCGGGTATCCGCAAAACCCTTTAAAACATCGACGTGCCCTCTTACTGGCCAATCAAACCCACAAGATTCTCGCTCACTTTACAGACAAAAGGCGCGTCAACGGACCTGATAAAGAGCCTCTTCATTCGTCTACGCTCATTCCTTCAACACAGTCAGCACTTGCAGTTCCAGATCAACAAGCAATTATTGAAGACTGGCCAATATCCCTCGCCTACTTATTAAAAAATCGATATGTTAGCAGACTGTAGAGGCAAAATAAATACTCTTGCATGCCACCAGAGGAGTATTTAAGAGCTCGAACCAACCGAGTAGTTAGTTTTTGTTAAATCTATGCAATAAATTCAAGATTTATGGGAGGCCAAGACCCTATGTATACTAAAAAATGAGGCACGCACACACTAAAGACAATTAGAAAGAAAATTGAGGAGTTCCCAGATGTGAATCATGAGTTATTAGTCCTAACCAACTTAAAAAGGTGACTATTCACTTTATACAATTTCTTTAGACGAGAAGGAGGGTTCTAAGAACCCAGAAAATTTTCCCTCACAAAAAATTGGGACAAAGGTGAGAAAATGAGAGTAAAAGAACACCTATTGAGAAGACTTTCAGTAGAAAGGGAATTAGATAAGAATTTTAACTTCCCTTAATTACAACAACTGATGTAAACGTCCAAAGGCGATTTTTGCGAACAGGCTAAATTACAAACACTAGTCAGATAATACCAGGTATAATCGCAATGTCGACTATAGCCACAGGCAAAAAAGTTCGCATACCAGTTCTGTGGCCAGAGATCGGCCACGACCTTGTGCACAGCCAGAGAGACAAGCTGCAGCCAACTGACTGGCGTTGTCACCAACCAGGAGGTACTTAAAGCCCAAATTCCGCGACGTATAACCAACGAGCTGTCGTAGGCGACGCCACCGAATGACCTCTTCCATGGCTGTCAGCGTGGAATTCGGAAGACGGCATGAGCCAACAAAGGGGGCCATCTCAGTATCTTTTGGGTGAATCTGTGGGTGCGGTAGCTAGCATCGGATTAAAAAGTTCAGAGGCACAAAAATCACCAAAAAATTGCTTACTATTCTGTATTGCAGTCCGGAACCACGCATCAAGTTTTCTTGCTCTTGTGGATCGACACAGCTATCTATAGACAGGATATGAACAATTACCTTGCATAACAGATGGAAAATTAAAGAAAAATGGCCAAACTACCGTTTAAGAAAATGACCGTGGGGTTAAATCGTAATTTTCGCCCCATTTCTTCCGAATTGCACTGAAACCAGAGGAAAACAAACACTTTAAATGATAACGAAAATGAGATGATCAGTGCATCCATCAACCCACTTACCATTTGGACAAGTTTCAACATAGCAAGAGACGATGAACCACCGGAAAACGCCAAGGCTACCGATTCCCCGTTTCTGATAATGGCCGCTTTTCCAAACGACGATCGGAACTTGTGTACACAGCTTGCGAAGAAGCATGATCTATTTTAAGATTAGAACATCAGTGGATACAGATATATTACTAGGCCTACATGAAAGAACAACATACTTGCACAATGGCGGGACGTCTGGGCGGACGAAAACAGAAGCCGGAGCTTTCGCTCCCTTGCACTTAACACAAACTAGATCAGAAGACCTGTAAAATATAAAACTGTAAGACCACACCCACATAATCTACACGGAACAGCCAATACGCACACCACACCGCGTCTTCCCACTTTCAAACAGTCTACTCTTTGTCAAACTAACATAAACTAATTCTGCCAATTTTTTCTAGCCATTTCATTATATAACAAATTAAATTTGTTTTAAATTTTATTTTTTTGTTGGTTTTTGCAAATTCATAAAATAAATAAATAGTATCACCCATGAAGCTGTATCTGCAAAGTTGACTTGGTGATAAAATGGGATTCTGTGGCTCTTTCATCACTTGAACCAACCGTTTTTCAGCAAATCACTTGTAGACTTATTAAATTTTTCATTCCTATTTCCTAAAAATATGCCGAAATTAATAAGTATTTCTCACCTGGCATATATTCTAGTATTCAGATCCTTTTCAGGCAATGGAGAAGTAGACTTAACTTTAGTAAATACATCTATGCACTGAGGTAGGGGTGTAATTTACTAAAATCTACTTGTCTAGTGCCAAAAATATCTTTAGTTTCCCATAAATGTCTATTTGGCAAAATATTTTTTCGGGGTGATAAACAGTAGTAACTCAAAGACTTTCATATTCTTTAATATGAAGGACTTTTAAATTAACTGTTGTTTGAAAAAGCAATGATTTCGTGAGTATTAGGGTTAAAGCATAGGTTTTTAAATCGATTTTGCCACTTATATGAATATCGAAATACAATTTTCTTCAATAAAGACAAGTAGGACCCTGCATATTGAAATGATGGATAACACTTCACCCTTAGCTTAACACAGTTTTGCGCCGATTTTTGCAAAAACATGGGTCTTTTAAAGCAAGCATGAGCGTATGTTAATGAATAAATCGGTGCATAAATAGATTTGGCTTCCCGTGAATCAAAGGCCAAACGAGGGTCCACCGGAATATCACACCTAGATGTGATTCATTTTGGATATTTCATCAACGTCTCTTTAGTCTTTCATAGAATACATAAAATACCTGTATGGACAACTACTAGCGGCGTTTCTTTGTCTGCTTCATTGCTCGCAACCCAACAATGACTTCGAACAGGCTTCGAGTTTTCATTCAAGTGAGCCAATAACCTCCGTCCAATTCTTACAATTGTTAAATTCATAATGTCTAATGGGGCTCAAATTTGAAGTTGTAGCGGAATCGTTGCACTTAGAATTTCTTGTTAGACGGGTCAACAACGCGAAGATCCTCTTCAAGGTGGATCGGCTATTCCCGAGAGAGTAAGGCTGACGGTTCCAAGCATGAATGAAGAGGAGATGTCCGAAGGAGAGTATTAGAAACCTATGTACCAGAATGTTGGCTAGAGACGTGTGTGTGTTCGTGTGCAACTAACGCACTCAAGGAGGCAGAAATCGATTTGCAACAGGAGAGTCCAGTAAACGTTTCGGTAGATAACGGCCACAAGAGACGGGATGCGCAGTAACTCCAAAGTTTATTCGACGAAGTGTCGCCTCGCAGCAACGACTCAAACAACTGTCCACATTATACGGTAAATTATGGTTTGAGACAATTATGGAATTTTAAATGACTTTTTTAAGCCGACTACAACCGATATGACTGTGCTATAATGGTTTTATTCGCTGCACTGCGCTTGTTTCCCCACTAGTTCAGTGCTAATGAACGGGCACAATTATACTTAGATTGTCTTCTAACCCTTAAATGCCATACCCAAAACCATCTTTACTGGATCAGCGACTACAGGGCCCTTCAAATTGCCCAGGCAAAAATCCGTAATGCACACTTTAAGCATCTCGACTGGATCCAAGGCCATTAGCCCCTTTTATCAGCTCTTGAACCGATGCACAATATGCAAACCATCTATCAGCTTCCAGAAAGTATTCCATTGCAACGAATTCTCCGAAAACAGCATGCCGACAATCAGCCACACATTCTTATTGCTACTGCCACTTTCGTCCCATATTATAAGCCTTTTTTTCCTGTCCACGGCTTCCTGCACCATCTCAGACCTCCTTAAAGGAGATGTATCCAGAAACGACCCAGGTCCAGCCACATGTCACCACCAGCTTTCTGTCTTGGTGGAAGGTATTGCTGTAGGTCTGGCTGACCTATTGGACCGTGTTTGGACCTTAATATAATTAAACAAATTCATTCGACGAAAAATAAGATCATCCAGATGTGTCTGCAAAGACTTTTCGGGCTTTATTATACCCTTCTAATAAACCTTCATGGGACAGAGTCTTCCCTTCTCTTTGGTATTGGAAACTCTTCAAATCTTATCTGGGGTAGTGGATCCATTGTGGAAGAGAACCCAAGAGAAGCAATCTCCTAGTGTATTTGAAAGGTGAAATTGATCGAGCTGTTCCCACCCTCTTCTGGTCTTCTATTGAAAATGTTCCAGTGGCAGTTAGTATCCAGAATAACAGTTAAATTGACAAAATAGCAAAAATTGGCACAGAAATCTAAAAACGGGACAGGTGACTTATGTTATGCCCTTGATCTCAAGTTGAGATCGAAAGCCGATGATCCACCACAGTGCATTCAACTGTGTTCAATCTTATTCAATGGCAGTTTTAACTGTTATACACTTTCAGTACGTCAACAACTGAAACTTGCTTCGTAACGGTTTTCTCAATAATCATGTTATCAGATTGACTTGCATTAAAGTGTGAATAGGACTAGAAGTCAGTTCTGCATCGATTTGCAGAATTTTGTTGAGCAATATAATTCAAGCAAGTATTATCGCGAAACCTCAATTTATCACAAGTTTGGCTTCACAGAAGCAGAATGGTAGTCAGGTGGAAACAAAGAGTTTTAGATTTCAAACCTTTTTTTCGTCATTGGCGAGACCAAAAAATCGAAGGTTTAACTTTCATACCTCCACGAGAAGCTGCTGCACATGCTCTAGATGTGGCTCCAGATGCCTTAACTTCTAATTTTATTTTTGCAGGTTCTTCAAATTCGATGCTTATTTCATAATGAAGCTTAGTAAGAAACATTAAAAGATGTGTCAGTCAATTTGATATCAAAATTACTGTTGCAAATATAATTTTTATAGAAGAAGTAAAAATAAACCGCTACTGCATGCTTCTCGATGAATGTCATACCTTTCTTTTATCATTTTCGTCTTTCAATGGCTTCATTAGTGGTCCGGCGCCTCCAGGAATGCGCAAATTTGTGAAAGGCATACTGAAATAGTTCATTTGTGGTGCCAAATTTCGGGCGTCAAGTGGTGAGACTCCCAGTCGTCGTAAATTCGCGTATTCACACAAGGTCCTACACCAAACCCTCAAATAACGATGTGTGGTTTTGCCTTTTACTGTATAGTAAGAATCAACTAAGCATTATTTTGCAAGAGAAGCAAAGATGCTAATCAAGTACTTTGTTAGAGAGATGATATATCTGAATCTGAGCCTTTGAAGACTCCTTTTTGAGCTCGAAGTGTCATCCTCCCAAGCAAAAGGTAGATGTTCCAGTTCGAACCAGCCGATGTCCTATAAATAAATAGAATCATTTTTTCACTCTTAAATGACACCAACTAACACTTATTTCCTTCTGATGTGCTGCGATCTTGACAAATTCATCGATCGCATTTTCGATTATAAAAAGGCGAGAGCGTCTCTGCATATAGCAGTATTCATAGAAGAGTTCCGGTTTCAACATGTTTCTCACATCCAAATCTATCTCCTCATGTGCTTCTCTAATTGCAGCCATTTGAAAACCCTCATCGTCTTCCACTCTTCCGCCGACAAAGACCCATCTATCCGCAAAACGGCTCTTAACCAGCAACGTTCTTTTAAAATCCACACTTAGCAAAATGAGGCCCGCACGTGGCTGTGTTTCGCGGTACTTTTGCCATTTTGTAAAAAGATTTTCCCAATCGTGTATCCGTTTTGGGCAGAAAACTAGCTCAAGTAATTTCAGCATACTAAAGACTTACATGGGACAAATTCGTCAATTTTCAGTTCCTGCATCCCGGGGCGTGCATCCGTGATATCAAATAGCGCTAATTCAACGGCATCAAATATGCGATAAGGCTCTATTTCCCACTTCATCCTCGATTTTAGGTCATTTACAATACGATTCCTAAACGTAATTCAAAAATTGAGTCAAATTAAAGGGACAAACTGATAAACTTTATTCATTTCTTCTTGCGAGATTTGAAAATGGTGGGTATAACTATGCTGTGGATTATATACAGGCCGGTCTGTTGATTCATCTGAAGGGGGTGAATAATCAAGAGAGAACTTTTTAATTAGTGGCTCCGTGCACTCCTCATCGAGAGAATCCTTAGAAATTGTGATATATCGTCTTTTTCTTTTAGCCTGATCGCTTAAATACGATTGTGAGCTTTCGTCGGGTGAAATATTCTCCTCTACCTCCTCCACCTCCGTGATGGATCCATCAGTGCCCCTGCTTTCTTGTTGCATCACTCCCACAAAAACTCTATCACAAGCTCTGTTTGCGGATCGAAGTTTATCTAAGTCCTATTACCTCTAGGCAACGCAATGTCGTATTTAGGCCAGTTGACCTTACAAAAACAAGCGGATGATCAATATGACAAACCTACCTAGCCACTGTCCTTGCATCAGCTGATTTGCTGGTTCGTTCAAGTAATTAGGTATTCCGGGCTTGTATTACCAGAAAGTGCTTCTGAATCCCATATCAAACGAGGATTTGTCGCCAATCCTTATCCAAGCTTACCGTCTTCTAGATTATACACAAAGTCCACAAAACGTTTCAATTTTATATTGATACTGTTAAAGTCCGTATATTAAAACTCTCGTTTATTCTTCATATACATTTGGGACTTGAGTTCCTGGCCCGATATCCACGATCCTCAGTCAATTAACAGTGCACAAGTGATTCCGATAAAGTTCAGCAGCTCGTGTTTACCTCCGAAATTCGAGAACGGCTACCAGAAAGTTAAGCAACTTCACGATCTAAGATGCGATTTCTCTCGAAAGTAACCACAGCCTACCTCCCAAATTTTTCTAAATAAGCACCGGTTATTTTACAGTCTCATGTAAATACAGGCAGAGGTTGGAAACTTTAATTAACAAGCCCATTAAAGACATCCTTTCCATGAGAAAATCGCACTATCATCAGCAACGAGTCGTGCTAAAAACGAATGTCATCAGCGGCCATTACAGCCTCGATCCTGAGAAAACTGGATTGGGACTCGGACAAGCTGATTTTGCAATTTCCCTGGGAGGGTCTTCTCAAACATTTGTCCGTCCCATCTGTGACCTGCGTTTTTACAGTACTGGTAATGCTTACCAAGTACAGTAGTCTATCGGCTAACTAATATTTGGGAAGCTCGGTGGAGGTTAGAATTGGGACTTACATGATTGTCCTTAATCCCTCAAGACACCCAACGGGAATTCCTTCAAGTATTCAAATGAAAACGAATTATTTTTCACTCCAAGCTAATTCAAAGGGGTGACTATCAAACAATTGATTTTAAATACAGAGGCCAACTTAAGCTGTCGAAGATAGCCTAGGGTGGCTCAGAAACCTGTTGGTTATTTCTCTAAATTTTGATAGCGCCGTCCATTGCTGGCAATATTCATCGCACGTTACTGAATTCAACTTCCACGGATCTCTGCCTCTTCAGTACCAATGCAATATTCCGGCTGACCAAGTAATTTTTGTTTTGTTATCCAGTTCCTTGTTTTTTTTTCTACTTTGACATCCCCATCGCCAAGTAGTGGTTTCCTTGACAAGGGGACTGACATCATTTTATTTAAGGGTATTATGGATGCATTCAGATAAGGAAGACATAATCTGAAATCTCTAATCAGTGATATATAGTGGGTACTGATGTGGTGTTGTTTGACACCGATATTAGATCAGAAATGGGAAAGATAAAACCCGCGATACCCCAAAGTGGGTGGCCACATTTTGAGTGAGGGTTTAACCCGCCTACTCCTCATTCGAGGCTTCGGTAAGCCATTTCGGTTGTGTCCAAGCGACATGCTCAAACCGAACGAAGAACATCCTCACGTGGCAATCCGAGAAAACCAAAGAAGAGGTCGAGCTGGCCTTACCCCCAACACAGTTGGACACAGATCTCTTCTTTGTAACCCACTTCAGAAGAGGAACCTTCCGAGGCTATATTCTTGAAGGTTTCAAGTTAAGTCAAAAGCTCAAGCCAACAGTGCCACATGAAATCGAGGTGCCTGACTACATTCAGGGCGCTAATCTTTTTTTCACGATTCTTGTTTCAGGAAATCGTTGTCCCCTGACAGTGACGCATTTCTTCTCGCCAGTGGCACGATACAGATGGCTTCGTTTGTTTGATTATACTGATTGGATCTGGATGAATAATTGAAATTCCAACGTCTCTTGTGTGGCCATCCAGGTAGTGTATAGATTGGTTGCCTGTACTCATCTTCAATGTCATCGTGACGCCTTTCTTCGTCAAAGAATCCTAACTTAGATCACATTTGGTTTTATCAGCTTTGATTTTTCCAATCCTCCGATGTTCTTCTATCACTGACATACCTCTGTTTATACGCCGTGAGTTTAGCCACTTGCAATGGTTATCAAATTGCCTTAGCTATAACCATTCCAGATACAGTGATACACTTGCATTTTCGTTGTATATTTATATTTATAATTTTCTGATTATTTCAGACTATATTTTATTTTACATTAGCCATTCACTGTAAATTATATATAGTTGTTTATGTTGTTACTAGGACACGTTGTACTTCTATGAATATATGTTTTGAGTCGTTACGCATCCGTTTTTCTGGTGGCCTGCTATCCTAGAGACAGAGCGTAATAGTACTAATCGCATTACTTTAGATAGTATCAATATCTGGTAAATACACATTAATTTTGCATTATTCGTCTCGGGCTCTTTTAGGTCCCACACATATTCACCTGTTTTCTTGAGCTTCATCCTTACTTTCGTCTCTCATCACTTAATGGCCAATAAAATGAGGTCGGTGGGTCAGTTCGATTACCCATGCTTCCATCAGATGTCTACGAAGCTCACTATCACCCTTTTTTGTCTGTTGCCATGCCAGAATCCGATTAAAGTTCGAAATCTTGAATGTGTCTTATTTATACGTATTCAGGTTTTTTAATTAAGTAAACAGCATACCTCATTATTTGTGAAGGAGATATTAAATAAATGAAAATTGGTAGGCCACGATAATGTATCGAAACGAAAGATTTGAAAAAAAAAGATAAGATAGCCGTTTGTTCTAATTGCTGATACGCCCTAAATGCGACGTTATTACTGGCGAATATATGGGAAAACAAATTGCGTCTACATACAGGAGTGTGCCTCAAATGATCCCTTGGTGATAATTAACCTTTATTGGGGTTTTAATCTTGCCCGTTGTAAAAACATTGTTCTTCAAAACATCATGCGATAGAGTAGAGATTGTAGTGGGTTTAAGAAAAAGTCATTCATATGGACGGTTGCAGTTCGAAATTCGAGATGTAGTGTTGCATTCTATTTTAAGGAAAGTGGGGTGTCCTTTTAATACGCCAAGAAATGCTAAGAAGAGCCATTGAAAAGTGATCAAATCTGCCGAGTTGTATTGAGAGGCAAAGTGGTAAGTGGTGTGGCTGAGGTAATTAAGCTGGGACTGGTAGTGTTTCACTAGTGCACCCAGTCAAGAAAACAGGCTTTACAATCAGATTTTTTCCACTGTATGGGCTCGTCTGTGGTTGCTGTCAGGTCTTGGAAGCATCGATTTTGGGTGTTTGGTGGCCTTTTGTGTTTTGCATATCTAGTGGTATTTGTATGGCTGGGAAATCTCTACCAACTTCAGAGGCGTGTAATCTTTTGTCCAGCTCTTCTTTCAGGTGTGCTGGTTTCAAGCGATGGACGCTACCGTCTGCTTCGTCATCGCCGTCAATCAAGAATTTCTTCTCGGCCCGTCTCAGAACCTAGAATGAATCGTAGAAGCTAGTCTCTCAAATTACAAGTTGAACTCGGGGGCCTGCTGCTTTGGGCGTATCCACCATCCCCACACATTTGATGTGCTAAAAGTCACAAAACCCATTAACAACTTCATTGAAACATTTCATCAATGTTAAATTAATAGTGCAAAGAACGTAGTCAGGCACCTCGATTTCATGTGGCACTGTTGGCTTGAGCTTTTGACTTAACTTGAAACCTTCAAGAATATAGCCTCGGAAGGTTCCTCTTCTGAAGTGGGTTACAAAGAAGAGATCTGTGTCCAACTGTGTTGGGGGTAAGGCCAGCTCAGCAGCAGCAGCAGCCGAGGCAGCAGCCGAGGCAGCTTGAAACATTCACTGAGGTTTTTGGAGGAATGTGCGAAGAAAAGAACCTGCAGATGGTGGTTTTCGAAATTCAGGAGTGTCCATTTCACTCCCCTCCCCCACAAAGATGAAGATCAAACTTCACTTCCAGTTCGGCTTGTGAGCTTAAAACTAAACGGTGGTGTGAAGGAGTACGGTAGGGAGAATATGGTGGAATCGGAAATTTATCACAGCCAAGTACTTCTGCGATCTTTATTCACATGATTCTTGCTGTGTGGGGGATCCAGTTGCATTGTCCTGATGAAACACCGAACCCTCGCAATGCACTAGAGCAGGCCTTTTCCCTCATCAGGACCTCATCAAAGGCCTCAAATGCTGACAGCAGAATTGGGTATTAATTGCAGCTGCATTAGATGGTAACAATTGAAAATGAATTATATCTTGGCAATCCCACCAGACCGAGATGTGAGTTGACTGTTTTCTTACAATTGACGGGGCTGGCACCCGGTTTCTAAATAAAGGAAATTTTCCACGATTTTGAAGAGGAAGAAGAAGATGATGATGAGCTACATGGTTTGCGCTTAACTTACTTGCCAACTTCGACTCAAATGATAAGGCAGGATAAACTACTTTAAGGGTTGCTGTTTCAAGAAGCTTTCCATCAAACTCAACTGGACGTTCTTCGTGAAGGGCGATGTTTTCACTAGTGAATATCAAAAAAACATTTTTTGCAGGTTCTTTCGTTCACGTATTTTTCTCTATAAGCCAAGTGAATGTTTCCAGCTGCTTCGGCTACCGCTGCGTTTCGTTTCTTGAATTCACAAGGTATTGTACTCTTTTTGGCGGCCTTAATAGAGACCGGTACACGCTTCCGGCTCAGCATGACGTAAGCAATACACTGAGCTTGCCATAACCTGTTGTATCTTCAGAAATTATATATTCAAAATTTCATAATTGTCTCAAACCATAATTTACCGTATAATGTGGACAGTTGTTTGAGTCGTTGCTGCGAGGCGACACTTCGTCGAATAAACTTTGGAGTTACTGCGCATCCCGTCTCTTGTGGCCGTTATCTGCCGAAACGTTTACTGGACTCTCCTGTTGCAAATCGATTTCTGCCTCCTTGAGTGCGTTAGTTGCACACGAACACACACACGTCTCTAGCCAACATTCTGGTACATAGGTTTCTAATACTCTCCTTCGGACATCTCCTCTTCATTCATGCTTGGAACCGTCAGCCTTACTCTCTCGGGAATAGCCGATCCACCTTGAAGAGGATCTTCGTGTTGTTGATCCGTCTAACAAGAAATTCTAAGTGTAACGATTCCGCTACAACTTCAAATTTGAGCCCCATTAGACATTATGAATTTAACAATTGTTAGAATTGGACGGAGGTTATTGGCTCACTTGAATGAAAACTCGAAGCCTGTTCGAAGTCATTGTTGGGTTGCGAGCAATGAAGCAGACAAAGAAACGCCGCTAGTAGTTGTCCATACAGGTATTTTATGTATTCTATGAAAGACTAAAGAGACGTTGATGAAATATCCAAAATGAATCACATCTAGGTGTGATATTCCGGTGGACCCTCGTTTGGCCTTTGATTCACGGGAAGCCAAATCTATTTATGCACCGATTTATTCATTAACATACGCTCATGCTTGCTTTAAAGGACCCATGTTTTTGCAAAAATCGGCGCAAATCTGTGTTAAGCTAAGGGTGAGGTGTTATCCATCATTTCAATATGCAGGGTCCTACTTGTCTTTATTGAAAAAAATTGTATTTCGATATTCATACAAGTGGCAAAATCGATTTAAAAACCTATGCTTTAACCCTAATACTCACGAAATCATTGCTTTTTCAAACAACAGTTAATTTAAAAGTCCTTCATATTAAAGAATATGAAAGTCTTTGAGTTACTACTGTTTATCACCCCGAAAAAATATTTTGCCAAATAGACATTTATGGGAAACTAAAGATATTTTTGGCACTAGACAAGTAGATTTTAGTAAATTACACCCCTACCTCAGTGCATAGATGTATTTACTAAAGTTAAGTCTACTTCTCCATTGCCTGAAAAGGATCTGAATACTAGAATATATGCCAGGTGAGAAATACTTATTAATTTCGGCATATTTTTAGGAAATAGGAATGAAAAATTTAATAAGTCTACAAGTGATTTGCTGAAAAACGGTTGGTTCAAGTGATGAAAGAGCCACAGAATCCCATTTTATCACCAAGTCAACAGCTTCAGGGGTGATACTAATGATTTCTTTAAGCGCGCCTTTTAATGTCGTGTAATTTTTGCTCGCTGGCAGTAGATGGAGGTTGGGATCATCTACGATTAATATAAGCAAAATAAAACGGGAGATCATCAGCGTGTCAAAACTTGCAGACGCTTGCGACTGCGGCTCTTTTTGGTAGCGCCCGGCGCTCAACCTTAAGGCTTTCACTCCAAGACTAGCAATAGGATTGATTCTGCTCCCTTGGCCAAGGCTGCATTTCCATTCGGCAAGGAAGAGGTTTTCGACGACGGGATTCTCACTTTCCTCCACGTATCGAACCCAGGACATTAACTGTGAGATGTAGTCGAGCTGAGAAAATTGCCTAATTTTGTGCTTGTCAGTTGAAGCCTTAAGGGCAGAGGTTTGTGGCCGATGCACGCAGTGAAGTAGCAGAATAATGTGAGACTGCCATGATCCATTAACCAACTGATTGAGTAGTGCACCCACTCAATGTTTAGAAGTGTCGATATTCAGACCGAATCTTGAGGCGTTCGGGTAAAAAGATAATTAAATTTCCTGACTGAGGGCATCTTTTACTCTGGAAACTGCTTTTGGTGTGTCTTCCTCTTTGGGAGTCGACGGTGATGGATAAGTTGGGATCGACCTCGGGGAGGGTGAGTCGAAACGCGATCAAGGAAAATCGCATACCGCAATCACTTCCATTTCAAGCGCTTTAATGTGGTAGGCAGTTTTGCCCCAACCGGTTTTCTGCTTAATGTCGGTTTCATAATGCTTGAAAATTTCTCTTCAAGAGGGCATAATAAGATTTGGAAGAGGCATGCATCAAAGATGAGATGAGTGGGACGTTCTTGTACCTTAACTTTTGTAGTTTTTCTATTAAGGAAATTGTGGAATAGTTGACAAGGATTCTAAATTCAGCTGGGAAAATCCATTGGAATTTTGCTCAGCAAACCCAAGTCAATTACAAGGTGACATATTCCTAAATCTAGTATGCAGCTGTCGTCTGCGGAGAAGAGAAAACAGTTGTTATCGAGGTGTTTTCTTTTTGAGGAAGCAAGGGAAACGACGCTAGCGTCAGCACAAGAGTTCACAAAGAAATTTAGCCCAATTTTATTGTCGAAAATGTTGAAGGTGTGGTGACGTGTTTTGAGGCCAGTGAAAATCGCCGCGATTACTCTCTGGACGGTCCGGTTCCCGAGATTCGAGCATTTGTGAACCGCGGCCCAAAATGGCAGTAGAAGAAGCACCAACCCTCCCTGGACTTCAGCCTACTTCGTTTATGAGGTGACTTAGACCTGGATCAAGACCTTCATATCTGAATAATTTGGCGAACAAACATTTTCTTAGACGAGCGTGATAGAGGAATTTTTGGGTCGGCAGAGACTTTAGTCACTTGAGAAGTGAGGGTCGATAGAGCTCCTGTCTCCATAATTTGGTCTGCCAAATTAGCCCAAACGGGCAGCCCCAGACTATCAAAATCTTTGACAAGAATATCATGAGCAAATGAGGACAATTTCTTTAAAAACTTTCTATTTTAGAGGCACCCGCCACGAAGATCCCCTCGCACTTTTAATCAGAGCCCATTATCTTTTTAAACACAGCACGTCCAAGTGCGGGTGACTCATTTTTAGGCTGACTTTTGAGATTCGAACACGGTCCTGGGTCTTGAGGATTCACGTGAATGCCATTGCTCGGGCTGCTGGTTTGGACTCAGGATCTTAAAAAAAAACATTTCAATCTTTAATTGTAGTTTTTAAGCAGTCACTCTTCTACTCCAAACCTGTTCACTGAGAGAAGGAAGAGTCATTTCGAGGGCGAGTCAGTTGATCCGCCCTAGGAGCTGAAAGCTTTTTCAGTCCCATATTAACTGCCATAAACAATTTAATTTTTCAATCCATTTTAAATGCTCATTGGCGTGGCTCCCTTACTATAAGTTATTCACCCGGTTCTTTATAAGAAGACTTGTCTTACCCTCAATGCCTTCGTTGACGTCTTTTTCAATTTGAATTTCTGACCCTTTATCTAGTATCATAAGCGTTGAATACTTTAAATGGCGACACGTGCAACCCCTCGCCATCATGCGAGCTTGTCATCCACTCAAGGTGTGATTGTAGCACTTACAGCCCTGGCTACAGCCCAGCTTTCTGCGTCGACATAAGTAAAAACGCCTTGCTACTCAAACCATCGTAATTTAAGTAGACTGCCAAAGCCTTTGTGAATTCAACTACTTGTTTTCTATGGATACTTTTCCAAGAACTTTCAGTGCATTTTGACCCACCACTGTGGATGATTGATGTCAAGCAGAGAAGCACCACCTCCCTCAGCATTTTTTATGGCTGTAACCAAGATGTTGAGATGATATTGAGGGGTACAGCCAAGGTCTCGCACTCAGTTTATTCCTCGATGTGTGGCCCACGTTTTCTGCCCGGCAACGTCAATCAGACTATCCCACCGTACCTCTATTCAATCTCTTCTCACACTGGCGACTCACATTCATTGGTGTATTGAGGAGAATGTGGGTTTAGGGTACGTGGAGTATGATTTTGTTGGACGTCTATTGGTACTGCTTGACCAAAATCCCATATTAACTCGACACTTCCAGTAAAATAGTCCATTTCAGAAGCTTGGAAAAGGGGAAAATTTTCTCATACCTGTATTTCGGCATCCATTACAGTCAAATCTGCTTTAGTAGTTAAGAATAAAGGTGGAAATAGTAAGTAGCCATTAAATTTTCACAAGCCTTCAAGAAGTCCTGTTAATGCGAAAGTGATAAGTCATCATGCAATACAGTAACTCCAATGTGTTGGATGGAGACCGAGACCGTACACGTTGAAGAAGCACACTTAAGACATTCGGTACGTGGGTGCATTCGGTGATTGCTTATCTCCTTCTCTTCGTGGCCATTGTTGGCCAATAACAAAATGGCGGCGATGACGATAGTGGCGGCGGAAATGGAAGTCACGTCAGGGGCTCTGCCCTCCTACGGGGTCGCCAGCAGGCCTTCTGGCACTTTTTTAAACTGCTATCGAAATCGGAAAACAGTGAGGATGGGATGAACGAATTCGAAGAATGTGACGACATTCCTTTGGTTGCAGTTCTCAAAAGGTATCCCCGTCTGGTGCCTCGCCATTTCAAATGGAAACAGGCGTTTATGAGGTGTTTGTCGTATTACGCTACCTGCTCGGTATTTGGTCGCCTCAAATGCCATTCTAAAAAGCTGTGTTATGTCTTACCCAATAACCTCAAATACACCCCTATTTACCTATTAACAGTGTTTTTTGAAGAGGAATGACTGCTTTCAGGTCCTTTGCACTTGCTTGGTTCGCGCTAAAATATCTTCGGATAGGAGCTATTTGGGGTTTCGTTTAGTTTATATAAATGCCTGCACTATTCTTTGTGATCTTTCTTGCCATAAAAAATTGGTTTTGCACAAGGAAAAATTAAAGGAAGCTAAGTCATAGATTAAATCACCGATAGGAGGGATTGATGGTTCAGTTGGAATGCTCCAAGTCTATTCTTGAAATTAGGTTTACTAGTATTTCTTTCTTGCACATAAGTTCGCATTCAATCACTAACTCTAACAATTACGGGCTACAGTAAAAGAATTATTTTGCTTATTCTCTATCGAATTGTGTTTTCTCAAATGCTGCATTTTAGAATACTCCTTCAAACAACCAGCTAGATTGCTCATGACCACGACGAATAATTAAACACATTGTTTCGATTAGTGACTTGTTCTTTTCATGTTATTTAATGTCATACTAAACTCCAAAATTGTGATCATAAGTCAAGCGATAGTATTCGTTAGAACTTTTGTATCTGACACTAAGAAGGTTTCAGGACTTTATGAGCCGCTAAGTTCGGGATGCGAAGGGAATTACAGCACTTGGGTTAAAAAAATTAGCAAAGGAAACCGATTCGTTTTCCAAAAAGCATCGCTTAAAACGTCGGTTGTGTTCAACAGTCAAAATATGAAATCGGGAAATCCACGTATGCAGTGGGTTGTTAATGTCTGCAGCACAGAAATTTCAATCTTTTTTTGAGCAACGAAGATATGTGATATTTTAACACAAAAGAGCATAAAAGAAGTGTTACTTCTAAAAATTATACAACCCAGGCATTTCTTTCCGAATCGGTATTGCGTTGAGAGTGGCTTGTGGACTGTGCAGAATTTCACCCGGAAATCCAGGCGATGGCGAGCCACTGAGATGTCCCAAAGCTTTCAGTACTTGGCACAGTTTACTGCCATGTCAGAGCCATTTGGGATTCTAAAGTCACGTGAAAAATGGTATTTTCCTGATATACATTGTATACAATTTGACATTTTTCTGTCGTTGTCTTGGCCATCTTATTTTGAAAATTATCATAAATGAAAGCGGCCAGGGTGAATCAAATAGAATTCAGACAGCAGCCTCTCTTGCTGCAACACTTTCAGTTTGAATGAAGAGGGCAGAATATCTATGCCAAACGTTTTGTTCCCAAAGGCCTTCAACGCTTCCCATATTTTGGCTTTCTCCTATTCATTGACCCTAATCGTTGCCAATTCACTCACTTAAATGCATGTGTGCTCATGAGTTGAAAGAGACAAGCGAATTCTGTCTGAGGAAGTATGAGGACTTAAGAGCCACTTGCTATTGGTGCTGATGCGTCGTTATACTTGACCATTTCTTTTTTCTAAAGTACGGATAATACATAATTTGCCCACTTTTCTAGTCTCTATGAATATTAACACACAAGTGTGCCATTGCTTTAAAATTCATCATTATTATTATTAAGAAATTTTATGGAAGTTTACTCTTCTATCTAGAATGAACTTCTTTAGTCGCTCTGCCGCCCCTCACCACTTCGCATCAGACCAACATGGTTTGATGCACTTAAGTGGTTTCTAATGGAGCCCTTCGTTGTCAAAGGCGATTGGCTGTGCTAAGATGAAATAAGCACCGGTGGATTACGAAGAATTGGTTTACCAGATCCTCTGTTGTATTATAGCTCCTGAATTCTAACTTTGAAGGAGCAATAATATGTTTTTCTCACAGCCATCGTTAATTTAAAGGCAAAGGAACTTTACGGGATCGTTACTATCAGGAAGATAAAAATGAAGTCCTCGATTAAAATCAAGCCTAGAGTCGTGATCCATTGTACGGATTCATTTTAATTTTTATAAAGTCTGGACCAAATACTTTCCACTTTGGATAGTGAGTATACCAATGCGTTACTCTAAGAAAAACTACACTTATTTGCAGTTAAAATCAACTTGAATATGTTCTAGTGGAATCAATGGATACCCCGTGAATATTAAATTAAAATGGGGTGGTAACGCAACCTCTATTGTATTAGCTCAACAGAAGCAGAACAGTAATTAGACGTGCACCAGAAGCAGTTTTCGATTGCACTTCCTGTTAGATGTCGTCTCCTAAGCGTAACGATTGGGAATTAATTGCACACAGTCACCATAAGATGCTGCTTCTTTTGGAGACACTTATCCAGATGCTGCGTTCACTTATTCCTCCCTCTCCTCCGGCCGTTCAATATGGGTGCTTATAGTAAAACGAACCTAATCAAATGACAGATAAACAATATTAGCTAGGAATTTAGTTAGAGCTTCTTAGTATAAATTAAATTTATCGACAAAATGAGCGAAAAATGAAAAGCGACTGAAGGAATTGTATGAGTGTCTCACACGCCCATCGTCGCCGCGAACCAGAGGTCTCATTAGTGGCCCCATGCCTGCAGGTACGCGCAAGTATGTGAAAGGTATACTGTAGCAGTTCATTTCTAGTGCAAAATTCAGGGCTGCAAGCTTTTTGAAGCCGACTTTGCGCAGGAATCCGTATTCACACAAAGTCCTACAACGGACACCGGCATTTATTTGTAGTTTCCAGTTTCACCGCCTAATGCATGTACACGCTAAACATTTAGCTCGGTATATGCCACAATTCAAGTCATTTACTTAGCTATAGGGATAAGAAATTCCATTTCGTGAACGGGTATGCTCAATTCCAAGTGGGGAGTCCGGTCCGTTTTGGTGAACGGTAGGTACTCTAAGTTGAACCATCGGACACTCTAGCAACAAATGAAAGCAATCTTCATCTTAACATGACATCAACTAACCTTAGTCATTTGTCTATTCTTTGGATTATGCGCTGGTTCTTTGGGCACATTTTCCACTATAAACGCTCGGAAGTATCTATTACCATAAGTAACGCTGTAAAAGAGACTCTTGTCTAGTAACTTCTCAATGTTGAGACCTGTCTGCATTTTAACTGCCTGGATTGCAGCGATGGGTGCTTCCTTTTTAAAATTTCCTCTGACTTTCACTTCGCCGCTCACGATGGACCATTTGCGCCGGCAGGGGTTGAAAACCAGCGCGATTTCAGTCCAATCCCGACTTAAAAGGATAGCAGCTGCACCAGATGCATTCTTGCGCTCCATTTCCAAGTTTGAGTATTGAAGATGCCACTTATAATCCTTAGCTATGAAATTGTACACTAGCTCACAAAATCACAAAACACGAATGACTTACTCTTGCTACAAAAGCCTTTGAAAGTAATTGCCGGCATAATCGAGTATCGGTTATGATACTTGTCCAGGTAGTGCCAATAGGCCTTTTCAAATATTTCGAAGCACTGTAAACAAGTCAGTCCTTGCAATTGTACATTCCGTGCTCTGAGAGTCACGAAGAATTTCCTGGAGGAAGTGCGTTATATTAAGAAAAAGTGGTGTGACGAACAGGTAAAGTGCATGCAACAGAGACTGTGGGATGTTATGCTCGGCACTTCCCACCTGCCCTCTTCTAAGACCCTGAAGAGCAAGCTCTGCTCCTGACTGCACCAGTGATTGAGAGGGGTCCAATTTTATATGGAGAGGGTCCTTGTGCCCCAGAGAAGTTTGTTGTCGCACTTTTTTTGCGAAATTCCATTGCACTTTAGCGTATTTCTTCCTTTTATCTGACATTGTCATAAGAACTTCCTTGAAAGCCTGTGTGGCCTTAAGAATGTCAAATTTCTTTTGTGACCTCTACGGGGCCCAAGATTGGCTGAAAGCTAGTCGACCTGTCAAAATGCACGAGGACAATCGATATGCCACACTTGTCTAGCCATATACCGTGTGGGAAGCGAACGTAAGTCAGCTGTTCGGTACAGTCGTTCAATTTCCTTGACAAAAAGGACAGACGGTTCTGGTGTTTTATTGCTATCAAGTGGTAATCAGGTAGCTGACCAGAGAGCATTTGTGAAGGGGATAATTTGGGTGACACACGAATTTGTTTCCAATCTGAATTCAAACAGACTGCTTCCTGGGGCTCACATATTTAGTACCACTTTCATTGGTTAATTTGCGTTTCGTGTTATTCCCCTCTAAGAGTGATATCCTACTTGAATGACGAAGAGTGATTTAAACTGGAAAAGCAAGCGTAGTGCTCATGGACGTCTTCAACAAACCAGATATAGCGAAAAGTATCTATCTACTTATTGTAGGGCAAGTAGCACTTTGTGTGTTGGCCATTTTCACTTACCGAAATGGGGCATTACTTTCGATGTTATATCCGTGCTTATCGAAGTTGGGTTGTCTGTCAGTTGAAGCAGGTTAAAAGAGTAATTACAGCATGAATGTAAGTTAGGACTCTGATTTTTCACAGCAAATAGCCCAACTTTATGATTGTTATTGGAGCTTTCAGGACCACGGCCTCTCCAACAAGGGTGTTTTCGGTCAGCGCTTCTGACAAAAGTCTTCTGTGTCTGCCACGGAAGAGTTGTCAATGTTCCGTCGACTATGAGGAGCAGAGAACCTACTAGGTGGTTCTTGAAATCACCTAACTTTGTTGGTGATGCATTCTGCTTGATGACTGTTAATGTATAAAAGATTCAGGGTGCAAGGTGGCAGTTCACTTGCATCTAGTCCCTTTTTCCAGAAGCCTAACGCCTTTTTCGTTAGGCACATTCGTGGTAAAAGGCGGTGATGCTAATAAAGGGGGTTGTAAAGTTAACGAAGCAGTAGATTTACAGAAAGTAAGTAAAATAACAAACGCCTCATTGAACATGGCACCGCTGGACCAGAATAGGTATTGTTTAACTCAAATAATGAATTTGTGAAAGTTGTTGGTAGCCACTAAATTCTTTTTTTAAAGCATTTTAATAGGCATGCAAATTGCAGTATTTACATTAGAGTTTTTCTAACAATAACCACGTCTTTTAGCTTATTTTGTACCCTCATTGGAGAAAGGTTCTCCTCAAAACTGTTCTCATACTGCATTCCATTAGATGGGCTATGCATAGTAGGCAACTGGTGAGTTGGGAGAGTCTGGGAATTTCAGAGTAGGCCAGACATTGGGGATTGGAGAAAAACAATTTTTGTGGTAAAATTTGACCTTGGGGATGATTAACTGTGACTTCGGTGGTCTCCATTCGATGCAAACCCAGTAGAGGCTGAAGCATTAAGTTTACGCAACAAAAGCGAATTCCCAACCCACGGTCATTCTGCAACACTTCTTCCTGGAGGCATTTGAGGAAGAACTCTGCCGTGAGTTGGCAACCAGACCGCATTCTTCTAGCCTGGGCAGCCTTGCACTCTCCATTTAAATTCTGTTTTTACAAGGGTCCATCGCACATAATCTCTTGTTCTGCTACAAGCTTTTCTCTTCCGGGTCGTGGGCCCCAGTCGGCCATTCTTGTTGTCATCTCCTGTATAAATGTAAAGACCGTGGACTCTTGAAGGAGGCATGGAGTAGATGAACACTTTTTACCAACCATCTGCTTGCCTATTTCCCTATTCGATCATTTATTTGGCTATATGAAGAATAAAAAATACTTGTGTCCTTTCCCTATTTCTCGCATTCAAATGTTTGCTGTTCATGCATATGATGTCAATAGGCTGTTTCCAAAAATGGAAGCATGGAACACACCCTAACTCAACACAGGCTAACCTCATACATCGTTTTTACTTACTGACCCACTTTCGTTAACTTCACTGGCTGATAGCCCATAAAATAAGCCAATTGACGAATTTTGAAAGCATAGGCAAAAATGATACCAGTGTCTGCAGTTGCTAAAATATAGAGCAAAGTAGATCCAATCCTGATTCGTTCTTCGGTATTTGCAACGTCGACACTGCGCAAAGACCCTCAAAGCTCACCTATACAAAACTGAATATTCTTTTTCCGATGCCCAGCACCAAAATCCCTCTTTATTACTGCACTTTCAAATTAATAATTTGGTGAAAGTTATGATCTATAAGAAGTTATTGTGCTGCAAAATCCACATGGAATTTGTCTATAAACTTAGTTGTTCTTTCGTTTCATTGATCGAGAACTTTATCTGGCGAAAAATCCCGTATTCGCTTATAAAAGAAATAATTGAAATATAATTTAACCCCTGCTTCTTTCTCCGTGTCGACTTCTAGGTCAAATAACTTTGGTGGCGGGCACTGCCTCGTAATCATGTTAAATACTGCCAATTGATAAAAAACGCTTAATTGTTTGTATGATTCTATGGACCTCAATCGCATCTAGTAGCAGATTTAAGAATTTTAGGTTTATTTTAATTCCTAATCTAAACAGCTCTATCCCAAATAGCACTAACAAAACCGCGACACAGCTTCCTCATGTAAAAATCAATCTGGAAACCCACATGATAGGCATTGATTTTAACAACAGCGATTAACAGCCAAATCATATATACATATATTTCAAAGGTAACGCAGACAAAAGTACATGAAAGCATATACAAAACATTGAAGATACGTAGTTCCTACACATCGTTGTTGTGAGCACGAGCATCTTTTGAGGAAAAAGCCGCAAATGGCCTACAAACGGTAAATGTAAGGATTGTGCATGTCCGAAAGATTGGGAACCCAGAAATAAACCGCGTTAGACGGATCTGAAAAATTCGAAATTCCACCGACTGAAGAAGCGTTGTTATTAGACGTAGAAGGAACAAACTCCGGAGCACTGAGGCACTTCTCTAGCTCGTGAGCTAGTGTATCAACAATCGTAGGGTCCCTCTTGCCCACATTCACAGTGTCTTCGTCTCTCACTGGCGAATGGCAATCATCTTTGCAATCAGCAATGCTGCGCGTTTGAGTGGTCCCAACCATTCGAACACTAGTCCGTGGCTTTTCAAACTCTTCCAACTCTCCAGTACCATTTGGTTCATTCGCTACGCTCGCGTAAGTACGGTAACAGGGTGGGTTGTTTTCGTGAACACATTCCTCTGGGATTGGCGGTTGAAAAGGGTAACAAACACTATTGCCATTCCGCACGACGGCCTTTTCTCCCTCTTTACAAACCAATGCATCCATTTCTGTCTTCCCGTCGTTACATTCATCACCCAAATTTTTATCCTTGGGTTTGTCACTTTTGGTTGTGGTTTGCGCGGTGTTACGGTCCGGTTTGAGGCCGTCTTTCGGTTGATATTTACCTCGAAAACGTTTGCCTCGACTCTTCGAAGAATTCATTCAGAAACTGGGTAATCACAAAGTGCTAATATGCAATCCAGAATTGAATGAAGAACAATGAGAATATTGGCATTTCTATCAAAGATATAAATCTTTATAAAGTAGACAAGAATGGAAGTAATATGAATACGATGGTACACATTAAATCCATGTCATGGCAAAAACTCTATTATGGATTCATGTGATATAAACATGTGCAATTCCTAGGTTCAATGAAATTTATAGTACGAAGAGAAAAATCACTTAGCACAACTTACCTGGCTGAGACTGAATGAAAAATGAACGATTCGTACTTGGCGCTAGGGTTCGAGTATGCACTCCCGTTGATTCCATTTGTCGTTTGGCCACAATGCTGCGTAGAATGAGTTACTCATCCTTGACCCCTCAAGGCTCACCTGTTCTAAAATCAGACCCTCTACCGTGTTTACCTTCTAGTCACGTTTGCACACTGATGCAGGCCATCAGGGCAAATTTTATTGCTCTCCTCTCCTGATTTTCGGGGGTTCAGAACAATATAAGGGACCTTGGGTTGGGTTGCAATGGTGCTTCTGAATGACAACTATCTTGAGAAATTAGCTCATTTACTCGTCTTATTTGTAAATAAATTAGTTCCTAAAAATGCGCAACTTTTTAGGCCCAGCCTTTCCATATGTTCTTCACGAAATCACACTCATACTCAGGAGATGAGTCGAAATGCCGGATATTCTCTTAGAAGTAGGACTAGGCTCTCTGCCGTGGATCAAGCCGAAATTGGAGTTATGTAGCATAATTTCGAGATCAAATGCCTCTCGAGACCTCAGCTCTAGGTATTACACCCTCACAGGATATTGCATTGAGATTTCCAATAGGCTGAAACTCCTAGATCTCTCTCACTGTATAAACTTTGCAAATGAGATAAATCCCTGTCACCATAATTTCCTTTTCACGCCACCAAAGAGATTTTGAAGTGTGTAAAAGCAGCTGCAAGCTAACCACAAAAGCCCTCACTGAACAACATACCAGTGTCGCCACGGTTCATTTATCACACACACACACAGCAGGTTCCTTAATTTAGAAACCGAGGCACACCACATCCTGAAAGAGCGCATCGTCACTTTGAGAATACCAAAACCTCAAGGAACAACCAAGCAAAGCTTAAACCAACAAAATCAACCGAAACCTTAGCAACAAAACGATTCAAAAAGGCATCTTGTAGAAAACGACGTTCTTTACTAGGTGGTAACCCTATTGGCGGGAAGGGTGAGATATACAGGCATATAAATGAGTCGGGAAAATGAGTGGAACTTTTGGGGAAAGTCAACAGTGAACAGGAATCCTGAACGCGAGGACGGAGGCTGCGGCTGCTGCTGACGCCGAAAGTGGGGAGATTTCACCATCTTCACCAACGCAGTGCAACAGTATCGGTAATCAATATCTCCTCCACCTCCGCAGTCTTCCTCCCCTCGTGTTCATTGCCTTCCCGTTACTGCGCTTCACTGGTTCCTGGTTGATTAGACAAAGGCACAGACAAAGATATCGTATAAACTTCATTTACGCATAAACAGACATTCACATGCAAATCGAGGGTACAAAAGAGAATGGAGGGAGGCTCTGTGGGGAGTGTGTTGGTGCGGGACGTTGAAAGACCTATTGCCTGAGATGTTGGGTGTGAGGAGGTCGAGGAAGAGGGGTGACAGGTAGATTCCGACAACGAGCAACGCGGCACACACACGGCAGGTCTTAGGTCTAGTAGTAGTAGTTTCCATAGGGTGGTGGTGCCTGACCTGGGACGTAGTATGGTGGATTTCCGCCAGCCTGGTCATAAATCACGGGCTGTTGGAAGGGTGGGAATGGGCAAAACATGGTGGTGACAGGAGGGTAGGGGTAGTAGGGGAACCCACCTTGCACCATGGTCGTGGGCTGCGGCATCATAACCACTGGTTGTTGCTGCTGCTGGGCAGGATCCATTGCAATTGTTGGCTGCTGGGCCTGCTGTTCATCTGCCCTCACGTACTGAGGCTGTTGAGACGGCACAAACTCCCCGGTTGAAACCAGCTTTGAGAGTTCATGCTGCAGCTTCTCCTCGCTCAACGCTGCATTTTCAACAGGCTTTTGTTGCCGCTTAGTTTCAGCCTTCCCTGCCTTCGTCTTTTCAGCCGCCTGCAGCTTATTTTGATTCGACTGGCGATTGACAGAGTAGCGCATTTCGCCACCATCGCGAACAGGTGGTCGTCTAGTTCGTGCACCACTTCGGTTGTGTGGAGCTGGAGGGCCTCTGTTGCCACGTTCACTCCGGAAATACTGATTGGGCTTGCCCCGATTCTCCTGTCTGCCTACGTTCGCAGGTCCATCCCCACCTGGGGTCACACTAAGTTGGGCCATGTCAGTCTCCAACTCCTTCACAATGGCATTTTCGAGATGTTTTCGATGACTGTTGCCTTGGTTCGAGTTCTCTGAGATGTACCGACTCATGGTGAATCTTCCTCGAGGTCTGCGCTGGTGTTCATCGGGGAAGGGGTGGGTGTTTCCAATCCGACGCCCTCTTGGTGGCTGGTGAGATGGCACACCTTGGCCTTGACTACCTTTGAATACACCACGTCGTGGTTGCTGGGCGCTCTCCGCCGATCCCTGCTGTTCGGCTGGTGGTGAATCCGCTTTTCCATTGTTCGATTTTCGGCCATTACCTACGTTCCTAGAGGGGCGACTGCGGTTCGGGGTTTGACGTTGTGACGATAAGGGATCCTTGTCAGCCACTGCATCAAGTCCCACTTCCCTAATGTTCACACCATAAGTGGCAATCAATTCCTCATTCGTTCGAGGTTGCTGTTCACGATCGTCGTACAAATCATGAGTCCACTTCGATTGGGACTTGGAGGGGGCTTCCGCAGACCTTTTCCTATTTTCATTAATCCTTTTGTTGGGATGAGGTGTATCAAGTCCTTCACGCTCTTCACTACTACTTCCAGACTCTTTTCGGGCGTCATGCAAAAAGAAAGCTCCGCTTCGAGGCACAAATGTTGGATCCTTCTTTTGTTTCGATCGGACTTTAGCCCTCGATTCCTCATTTCCATGGACAACTGTTGCTTGCTTGACCGTTTTACCATCTGTTTTATCGCCAGTAGTCTGAGTAATCTCGTCATTCTCGTGGATAACATTGATAGGCTCCTCGTTTTCAGGGTCGGTGAAGCAATCATGGTCTGTCCCATCGTCGACATGAGAATCATCATCACTTTCACGCCTAAGTCGTGGTGCCGCAACGCTTTCATCAGATGATAGATCGTTTGTAACTTCGGATTCCAGTTTGCTAACACTACTACTTGCCATTTCAAACACCTGCAGATAATTAAGAGCCGTTAATATTTTATAAGCAGCATCAAGTTAAGCAGAATAAAACTAGACAAAACCAAATAAACATAAGATGAAACTGTCCAGGGACCGAACACACCTACCAGCACGCAACTCAACGAGAAAATAACAAAAATACAGTCGTTGATATACAAATGACATGTAATTAGTTAAGCGCATTTTAACAAATTAATAGAAATGATTAATACTCAAATACACACAAACAATTGAAAAAATTTTACAATTTTTTAGTTTATTTATCCATTACTAGTATTTATTTTTGGTGTTTTATATCTTTTAAATACATTACAAAAATGGGGAGCTTTCCCTGGGGGTTTTTGTGGGCACTATGTTAAAAATTCCCTGGTAAGGGTATAGAATTTTATCTGTGAGTGCTTTAATAACGCGATAACCGTTTCTGTTTATGTAGACTTCAGGCTGTACTAGAGGCCTTAAATTAACAGAGAATAACCCTAGAACGCGAGTATTCAAAACCCTTTTCGATTTTGCTTATTCTTTCAACCAAATAAATTACGATGGGTTTTTGGATGAGCCTACGATCTAGGAAGTTGATATTTCCACTGCAAACACTCAGAACCCACTAGATGTAGTGATCGGTACAAATATTATTTATCAATTTGTTATGTACATCTTTCAATGTGTTGCACATCCCTGAAGCCATCCCTTTAACAAATAGGATTGACAGGCAAAGACGCACTGTGATTGGGAGAATGTCAGTGGTGATACTAAACTGAAACTTAATAAAATCACTATCATGGGTTTGGTAAAGTCCGGTTAATTTAATCAGTTTTTCACATCTCACGATTTTCTCTGAGCTAGTGCTTTAGTAATTAGTAACTGTGTATAGATCGTATTGCATACTTTATTCTTTGAGTAAATATAGACTACCGATTGCTTTAGCAATTTCAAACCCCTATCTTTAGTTCTGATTCTTTATTGACCTCATTTAAACTATCAGAACCGTCTCTATGGATCTCGGGAGAGGAGTATTTACAAGTAGTCCACGATTTAACATGCTGACCATGATTGACTTCAAACGATTTTAGAATTCCAAGATAATTTATGAAGGAACTTTCTGAGTTTTAATGCTCTAAGAATACTCTACTAGTTTTGTCGCAGTATCGATTTTATCGAGATTTATTTCATTTATTTAATCTGCTACTTTTGTTATAGTTATGACTGTGTAAAGTGATCCAGTCATAAATGCAAAAAAATTACATATAAGCATTCTAGGTACTCACTTTCAGAATTAGATTCTTAAGTCCTTTTGTTCCAATGAAGCAGTAAATTCTACTGATTTTTAGCTCTTAATAGGTCAAAATGTGAGGATTTTGCCTTCCTTGTGGTTAATCGACTTGGATTGTATCTATTCTTTTTATTTAATGGTACTCTATTACCTAGACACCACAGTTTCATTTTAAGATAGCTCTTTTGAACATGGATGCTTTAATTTGGCTGGTCAAAAAGCAACCGAACTCAGTTTCAAGTCAATGCTCCGATTAGCTGACCAACTAAAGACGCTTTTATTGTCCCTCCATAACGACGAATTCACTTCGTAGTTCGTGTATTTATATAATAATTTTGAAAATATATTATGAATACTTTAATCCTATCGAGTACACTTTTCACCAACATTTTGTTCCCAAATTGCCAGATTCATCAAATAAACCCCCGGAATAAATGACCCTAAAAGTAGTTAACCATACTTTTGACATTTGACCCAGCCAGCTAATAAGGCATTCTTTTATGCTTCGCTTTCTTTCCCCGCTAGCACTTTAACAATAGGCTCAATTGATTGGGAAGCCTCAACTTCTAATTTGTCTACAAATTTAACAAACAATGTTATATTATTAAATTGTTTGTAACAACTTTCTTTAGATATTAAATTCGTTGCAATTTATGTAAAATCTAGTGGATACAAAATGCTAAATTATAGGCTTAGTCGAAGTAATGAAAACTATTTCTTAGTGTATCCCCTTAATATTTAATTTAAGGGTTTTTCGTTTTTATTTTGTTACCCTTTATAAATTCAAATGACCTGAGGCACTCAACTTTGTAGAAACTTGTTTTTTATGAGCAGAATCCAATCTTTCACTTTAGCAATATAATATGTCCAATAAGAACTGAGAGTTTCGGACCAATTAAAAGATTGCCTTGAATTCACATTTAACCTATCACGCACAAATTTGTCGTTGATTCGCTCACAAGATTTTCAAATAAGCGACGCCAAACGGTAGCACGCCTAACCACATCTACATTTGTTCAAGGTTGGTGGTCCCAGTTTGGATTGCATAATCATTATTTTGGACAAAATTAATACCGCATAATGCGCATTATAACGTGCATTTAGATTGCTGCTGAATTAATGCATGTTTAATGATTCCGTTACAGGATCCCTAATGGATTGTGAAGACGAAGTCGTTGACATGCGAAAGCGTAATCCATCCCAGACCTCAACAACAGATTCCACTTCAAGTAAACGCAAAAGGTACTCATGCGATGATTCGCCAGCGAAGTCGGAGAGCGAACAACAAGCAAATGGCCCGAGTAGCGGCAGCAAACCCGGTTCCATCATGGACGAGACGGCAGCTTCAGACGAAGTAGACCTCTCAGAACCCGAAGATCAAGGCTTCACTGCGTGCGAGGATGAAGCTGTTGAGTTGGACTCCTCAGTCCCTCTTCCAAGCCCGATGGACCCAACTCTTCGCGAGCTCATTCAGAAGTACGTTCGTGCAGACTACGTGATCCACTGTCTGGAGCTGGCTGGTTTCGACTCTGCAGTCGTCTTCTCCTGCCTCAACTGCGACTCGAACATTCGCCAGCTCGAAAACTTTGTGGGGAACACATGCGCTCTCATGCGCTCCTCCAGGGTTCGTCAGTACTTCCTGGGTCCTCTCTACGCCAACCACCCGGCCAACTTCAAGCTGCCCGCAGGCGTCGTCTGCGGCATCCGCCTGGCTGTGGAAGAGGTGAAGCGGAACAATCCCTTTGTGGTACCTCCCTCTCCCTCGATGGGCTTTCACACACTCTCCGATGCTACCACCCAGACGGACAACTCACAATTTGGACTATCCTCGAGGGCGTCTTCGTCCGAAGGCAGCCCACCGGATCCGGCATTCGCGAACCCCGCCGAGTCCTCCCTCATTGGTGGACCGCCGCCGGCACATATCTCCTCTTCCGGCAATGGCACTTCTGCATTTCACCACCATCACAATCAAGCAGCCGCTCACAACCTGGCCTCATCCATCGACTCAGACTGTAAGCGCCTACTAGACTGCATCGGGGGTCGATTCAGCAACATGGCCTCTCAGCCAGTTCCGCAAGCTCACTTGCCACATCCAAGGACTCCGAACACGGACAACATCGACGTGGAGCGCCTCATCCACCACTCCTCAGCTAGTGCCTGCCGTCTGGCCGCTCGCCAATTCGTCAACGCCAACCTGGTGCGTGGGCAGCACTTCGACATGGAGATGGAGGTCTCAGGTGGCGAAAACGGACAGAAACGCGTGACTGGGATCTTCTACTGCCACCTCTGTCGCGAGAAACGCGAAAGAACTTGCGCGGTGCGCTTCTCCGTGGCGAGAAATCGGTACCCGGTGATGAGCAACGTGCTCTCCCACCTCAAAACCCACTTCCAGTACCAGTCCAGTGTTAGTGCATCCTCTGTAGGCGGCAGTAATGCCGTGAAGAAGCTGGCGCCGCCTCCCACCCCCTCTCAGACGGTTCCGCCGCCCCAGGGCTTGCCTTCGCTCCCGTCAACCCCCGCGGTCTCCTCAGGTGCTCTTATCGATCCGTCAGGAGGCGTTATTCCCCCTCCCTACCTGTCGCCCAACTCGATCTGTAATTTCGTCTCCCGTGTGGTGCAAATGGCAACCTCGGCCAACTCCCTCAATCCAGCCGACATGAGCATACAATCACAAGTTCCCTTGGGCCAGCCTCTATCACTGCCCTCGAAGCTGAGTCCGGTCAACTGATGGACGGGGGAAGGCGATTGAAGGCTCCTGGTGCTTTCGTTTGAAGCGCAAGTTCGGTGCCAATGGGTGCGAGTGAGAGATAGGTAGAAAGGGAGATTTACACATTGGACGAAACCTGTCAAACCATCACTACCACCGTCGCCGCCATTCCACGTTTGTGCTGCCGCTGCTGCTAATGAGGCCTCATTACCTCGTGTCAATCCTCCTCCTCCTCTTCCCCCCTAGTTTGCTGTAAAACCCCGAACTGTTTCTGATACTAATGACTGAGTGTCGTGTGTCCACCCACCCCTCTGCCCACCATCCCTTTACTTCTGTACATATTTGTTGCATCTGTATGCAATACGGTTATATCATTAATAAAACTGGTGAAATTACTGGTATTTCGGCGCCCTGTATTAACTTACGTTGGTATGTTTTCGAAGAGGGCTTACCTTTAAACGGGAATTCAGCTTTAATGAATTTCCATGAAACACTTACCGATGAAGTAATTAATTTTGAAATAGGAATTGAAGTGTACTCGTTAGTGGGGCGGGAGCTGTATTCAGGGCTGAAGTTTGATTAATAATAAGGAAGTTACTCGGGAAAATTTTGCAAGTATTTTCCTGATTAGTGATTGAAATTGAGAGAAAATTGGGATGTCCTCCCTGTTTGATGAAACTTTAAGCTGATTAAACGACTTATTTCGCCAAGACTCAATAGAAGTGGTTTGGAAGTGCTGCCGTAAAGCCGATTTTATGAGTTGAATCCTGTCAGTGGGTGATTCCAATTTTTTCAACCAAACCATAGCGTAGTTAGCTGGCATTTGTAGTTATTTTATCTGTTTCTTTGTTGACATGTTTCGTGAGCCTATTTAATGGTAACAACTAGACTGTATGCCACTTATCCCAACCCTCTTATGTGCTCCAAATTGTTCGTTCATTACACGGAAATGAGAATAATTCGAAAACATTACCCGATTAGTCTGACACTCATGTATTCAATATTTGTTTAGATTGCCAATTAAATCAAAATTCTCTCTTCGCCTCTTCCTCGAAACTGCTACATAGCCTTGACTTAATACCTTAGTTAGACTGTAAGTCGGAGAACAAAAGAAGAGACAATAAAGCTCTGAAATGGACAAGATATATGGGAGGAAACATTGCACTATTTAAAGGTTAACAGTGATGTGGAATGGGTTTAGAATGAGCAGTCACAAAAAATACCGACAATTAGGTTATTTTAAACCTTGTCCTATAATAAGCAGGGGGAAAGCTAGTGACTTTTGTGACCAGGCAATGAGTTCAAGGTCACTACATAGGCGTTTTTGATCAATAAAGACCTCCAGACACTTATAACCACCAATTAATAACTCCGGGGAAAGCCCAGTATTTCATTGTCCAATTACTAGGTCATCAACGGTTTAAACCCCGTAGTATTGATTTTGTCCATCTGGTTAACAGTACTCAGGATGGTGGAGCCATATCGGATTAAACCAATGACGCCTAATACCGCAAGCACAAGTATCAGCAATTAACGGATTGTATCCAAGAGTCATGCCAACGCTTGCTGCATGTCTGCTGCAGCTGCTGCTCATTTTATTTAATCATTCGCCAGAGGGCGCTGACTGATTGATTGCTTCGTTAAGGAAAGGCTCTCAGAATGACGTCTGAGTAGCAACCAACCATCAGCAGCAAGCCGGGTGTATAATAACTGGAATTCTGAGTAATAACTGGTTCGACGTTCATGGAGAATTCAATTACTATGGATGTCGTTGACGGTGATGTTTGATGTGCTAAATTGTAGACACGCACACACACCATGGATGAGATGGCATTCGACGGAGACAAAAGTAATTTGATTTACTCACAGCAGCACCGTCTATTCCTGAACCTCTAGTGAGGTATTGCAACTCTAAGCACCGCGTGCAACCAACATTCTGGGTGTTTGGACTCAAAACTAAAGTATAATTGACTTAAATTGGTCTAACTCAATAAAGAGATTGACAACCGTTAGACTGGTTATTTTAAATTCCTTTGAAATAGGCACGAAGTTGGTGTGTTATTTTGAAGTAGGAGGACTCACTGTATTTAAGAGCTTACAAATGGACCGTAATCCAAAAGAAAGTATATCTTTTTAATTGTCTATAAAAGGTCGTGTTCCAGCACACCAAGGTTGCAAGATCTCGTGAAATGGCACCTACTATGCTCACAAACCAACTCATTCGAAACAACACTGGGTGTCATTTCAAGAGGAACATACTGAGTAATCATTTCTACACAGCAGACCTATTTAATCCATTGACTTTTTGTGTGAGTGGAAGCTAATGTCGGTATCCAAAGTATATTTTCAATGAGGTCTACGGAGAAGCACATCAGGCTCTGACCTAATATGCATGACAAACAACTAAAGTGATATATATAGAGAGAGAGAGAGACTAGTGAAACTAGCCAAGAAGTCCTCGTTAAAGTCGCTTTGACAGGGGCGAGCCCTTTTCATGAGTTGAAAAAGCACTTTAGCATATATAATTGCTGGAGTCTAAACGTTAAGAGCGTGGTATCTATAAGGATTCCATCATCGATCCATTAACCGATCTCTTTACTAATAATAATTACCTACACCAACCCACAGAATGATCGATTCACCATTTAGATAATCGGGGGAGACAACAAGGATTCTCTCAAAAAGACCCAACTGAAGTGAAATAGCTACCGAGGAAATGGAATCAGGGACGTTTATTGGATTGGAACCTTCTAGAAACTGCTGACTGTCATGCGGCTAGAATATTCGTTGCCAGCCTGTGCCGAGGCTCAGGCCTTTCATGAGGTTCCTACAAATCCATGCTAATTTTATAGGCAATTTGAGACCACAGCCGGAGTTCAAAATGAGTTTCTACTTAGTAACGCCTAGAGGTGATTTGAGGGAACTATTTATCTACCAAATCAAGTAAGATTGAAATTCGACAAAGAAATTATTTTCTGAATTCAATGACGCTGTGATGTTACCAGCGTAATTTTTAACTTCACTTCTGAAAACTTGTAAACAAATTTCCAGCCATGAATGAGTCATGAGTAGTGCGAAGGAATGGAAGTTATTACCAAGGCTACCCACCAGTCTCTCCTTTGGTGTTTGATTCAGGCCTTATGTAATCATTACATAGCAATTTTCACAAAAAGGACCTTTTTTAATAATCATTGAAGTCTCACGACTGTTTGACCTTGATCTCCTGAGCACTGCTATTCATCTTTTTATTTAAAGGATCCTTTAAAGACAAGCTGATCACAAGCGTCTGTAGAAGTATTCCTGTATGCAGAAGCGGTTACTAAGGTACCAAGCTCTGTTATGTGTGCAATTTCGAAATAGAAATTCCTGTCTCTGGAATCTAGTTGTGTTTCTGTTAAATTAAATTAAGGTTTAAATAAATCCAATGCGTTTAGATTAAATTTTAAAGAATAGTGTTTAGGTGATTTTTCCTGGTATATTAGAGGTGTTCACTAACACGAGGCTCCTCCTTTATGAGAACGAGAGGTGAGAGTGGTTGAAACAACCTGATTCTTCATGGAAGAAAGTAACTTGCATCAATACGGTAATCCATTCAGTCCATCAAAAAGATACTCTTAAATGCTCCCAGCTCTAAATAATATGACAACAATCCGGTATCGTGAGCTGGTAGACTACATTAGACCGCAGGCTGTGTGTAGAAGCAATCAACACCACTGAAGATAGGATTGCGCTAGCACAGCAGGTAACGCTCCTGAGAAATGTTGGGTTTCGTTCAAGTCCATTGGAAGTGATAGATCGCATGGTGGGACTGTCAACGCTGTTATATATTAATATCTCAGAACTTGGGGATTCTTCCATTTTCCTTAGAAACTTGCATTTCAGTCCAAAAATTATGTTCCATCTTCAAACCCATTTATAATCACTAATTGATTTAACTGGTTTCAGTCTGTGCTAGGACCAAAGACCTTAATATGGGATCCAAGTAACCGGGAATTATTGTGCAGAGAAGGCTGTCGGCTATAATAAATTCTTGGTACTCGAAACTGCCTGCAGAAGGTAATATTGCACAAATTATTGACACACACCCCAACTCCAAGTTCCCTAATGTGCAAGATATCGATAAACGTATAGCATAAAATTGAGGATGGGAAAAGGGCCATATTTCTCCCACTAGTTATGCAACCACGATCGATACCGAAACAACAGTCTAAAAAATTGAGTTCCATATCGGACACAAGTTGAATATTTTGGGGATAATCGTGATTGTCTGTTAATCAGTACAGCCGTGAACACATTTTTGTCACGTGATCGCAAAGTGAGACAATTCGCACTTAATGTAAACTCATTGAGCTAAAACCCGACCACAGTCACCTCCAGATTTTTCAATCAAGATTTACAGATTTTAACACGAAATATGTTTACTATCTGGTCAAACGAACTCAGAGAAAAGTCTCTTAAGGGCAGCCTTGGAACTCAATCGACGGTTCATCGATCGACCAGCCAATGGGCCTGTAATCCCCCTCTCAAGCAGCCCCCACGAAGAACAAAGCAATACAGCGATTCACCAATCAACAAATACCTGGATTCTGACGTTGTCTGCCAGTGATTCGCTACAGTGTTCATATGTTACCTCTGTGTTAGCCCAACTACCTTGTCTCTGGATAACTGATCTATAAATTTAAAAATTGAAGACTACCTAATGTGATATATTCACTATTTTGATTCTTTGGGTGATTAAAAATCGCGCAAGAGAAAATTTTGTCAGAATTGAAAGACACTAGTGATGCAGGTGTTTCACATGTTTGAGAGTTTAAATACTAAAGACGTCATAACTGACCTACTCTATGGATGTAGGTTTTGGCCATCAGAGATTCTATGACCTCGCAAGTTACTCAACTCGATGTAATAGTTTCTCGACATATCATAAGGGATGAAATTGGCAGTCTCATCAGAAAAAAGGAAACAGCACCTAGTAGCTACATAATTTAACGAATTTTATTGGGCAATGAAAATTCCACGACTATTGTCTAGGAGTTTTACTCAAATTAACTGCCTCTGTTCGCGTCCTTTAGAGCTTCTCTCATGTGCAAACAGGAAGCTGGAAAAAGTTGATTCTGCACTTATCCGAGAGAAAGCATCTCCTCCAAAACGGCTCTGATTCTGCAGTTGATTAACGGGCCTTTTGCAGCACTGGCAGCAAGGCGATTATTGCATTCCTCAGTGATAGCGTCTCATAATGCATACAATCTCTGAGTACGGCGGAAGCCAAACATTGCGGGAGTTGGTAAAGTTGTGACAGTGGGCTGAACCTGCTGTTGAATTTTCCACGAGGTTTGGAGGCAGCCACCCTCGTTATTCAGTGTTCAGCCATTCCAAACAGACACGTGAATTCAAGGAAAGTCCCTCCAGATTGTCAAGGAAGGAATCCGCAACTGTGCGAGCTCAGTCGACTTTTATGCTGCCAACTTCTACCCGCCACAGCATCCATTGAGATTCCTCGGTTCATGCGACTGGATTGTGTTCACAGTGCTCACACTGTGATGACCGCCATGTTACAAGTTGATATTACAAGTTGACTATTCAGAGGAGTCATAGTAGTTATCCATTCTCCTAGCTCCTATTGTCTCTATCTATGATGAAGAAGGGTTTAAAATTGTAGGGGAAGCCCAGTACGAGTTAATATCTTTAACACACCCAAAAACAATTAAATAGTATCCCTTAGCATTCATTTCAAACACCCTGTGTGTATTCACGGAAGAAAGCGGGGGAATTCGTGTAGAGCCTTTGTTATTAGGTCAGAGAGTGAGTCTCTGCGGTCCTTGTGAGAATTATCCGGAGACAAAAATAATTCCATCTGAAATAGTCTTATAACTCTTCAAATCCGTAACTGGACGGGAGAGCTACAAATTTCCATCTTAGTCTCTGAAACTGCTTTAATTGGGTTTGTAGAAAATTTGTGCCGAAAGTTAAAATCATCGTTTTTCAATATGAATAATCGAAACTATGACGAGCTCGCCAATCGCAATCTTTACTTGGAATCCAAGAGAACGGTACCTTTTCGCTATTAATCAGTGGTCAGTGAAGATTTTTTTCTCACGAGCAAGTGAGAAAGTTGGGGATATATTTACTGAACCCCCGCCCCACTCTGTCCATCAAATTTTCACGAGCAGCATTCGCGTAGAGCTGAGAAGGGGGGAGGGTGGCTGAACTTTAAATCGCACCGCTATCATGGCAACCATCACCAGCATCGTCATCATCATCAGCAGCGGCAGCATCATCATCAGTATCGTCATCCTGACAACTGCGGAGTGACGTGGGCAGCACTGAGTGAATGATTGCACTGCATCGAGCGCACTCTTTGTAGTGACTGCTCGCGAACTGGCCAGAGTCAGGTAGCGTGGGAACTGGAGACTTCAAAAGGACCCGATCCAGTTTACCAGCTCCGTCATCAGTTTAGGGCGTGTTTTGGCTTCTCATCCAGGCAACCAAGTTCTCATGCCAACCCTACAGAAGTTGGCCTTCAGCAATTTTTTCATTGGAATCTCGGGTAACGAAGTAATGGCTGTTCTGACACAGATTAACCTATCAAGCCCCTTTTGCAAATTGAGGCTCAATTTGAACGGATTCAGATCAAAACATTAAAAGAAATCGGGCATTGACCAGTAAGTTCATCAAACGTCCCAACAATGCGACAGACCAACCCCAATATTTCCTCTAACGAAGACAGTACTTCGTTGTTGGTACAAGTCGTTTTGAGAATGAAATTAGCTTAATTCAAATTCAGACACCGATTAGTAGCTAGACTATAATTACTAGCTGACTGACTATCTAGGAGAAATTTGTTTTTTGTGTTGACTCAGCTTGTAGACCAACAAGATATATCCCAATCACACACAACATCAAGTCTGTAAGAAGACAGACTGTTCTAGAAGAAAAAAATAAATTAATAACCTTGTTTATTAACCATGAATGTTTATTTCATTCGAGTAAAAACTGGTTGGGAAAAAGTGTTGTGATTTTACGGCACTCAAGATATGTTCTTCAACCTCTAGAGGCCTGCACTTTAGAATATCTTGACTCGCTAAATAAGCGCTGTATTATTTCTCTTTTATTTGACGATTGCAGCATTTGTTTTAGCCTTATTACACTTCACATTTAACTCTACAGTCTGCTAGTTTTTATACGTCAGTTAAGTGGATCGGATATTATTATTACTACTGGGCTGCTTGGTATAACTGACGTATTTGTTTTAATTTACCAAGAGAACTTTCCATTAAAGTGGCATAGGCCATTCGAACTCTTCACTCCCTCTGAAGCTCGAAAGGGGAGCTTTTTCTGCTTATCAAAGCTTTAATCAAAGTAAAGTGGGTTTATGAAGGCAAATCAGTAAGTACGGCTGCTCTCTTACACGTCAGATCCGGCAAACCCAACGGCCGTAAAGCAGGTTTGAGGAGTAACGACTTTGCCCCTACGAAGTCGAGTGAAGGCCGATGATGATTTATAATGTCACTCACATTGGTTGACGGCCGGTTTCTTATCTAGGTTGGCATAGCATGTGCCTATCTCAATAAAACTATAAAAATCCCATCAGTAACCTTGAATGTCGCGGCCCAAGCTGTTACCATCTCGATATCTCAGGGCGACTTTACAGGGCTGGTTTGTCCACAGTTATTTACGTTCGGTTGCTTCAAAACCCACAAAAGTGTGCATTTCTCCACACTGCCAAGTTAGGCTCTCAAGCCTTTTCATCCAATAGCTACCCAACCCGCAACGAGGCGTTTTTTCTGTTCTACATCAATAAAGTGAAATCTATGTGAAGTGCACATTGATGAGTGATCTATATCATGGCATTGGGCTGCTGCTGTTGTTGATGGTGTTTATAAGCCAATAAATCAATGATCCCAATCAGTCAAAAGCTAGAGAGAGAGAGATGGGAATTCCCGCTACTTTTTACGCTTGTGTGTATGTTGCACTGGTGCTAATGACAAAGACGAGTGTGTTTGTGCGATTGCAAAGTGCTAATTGAAAGAGCGGTGTCGTCGAACCGATTTGTAGGATGCATTAAGCGGACAATGAGAAGTTTGTTGGAATAAATGTACTCCAAATAGGCTGTTTAATTTATGCTGATTACAAAATCGGTTGCGTGAGTGCTGGGTCTCCATTAGCCCAATTTGGACTTTCTTCATCTCTAATCTATGTAGAATCTGTGTTCTCAGGCAAATCGATCGATATTAGTTCTTTTCTTATGAGAACCTGTTGACTTTTGCTAATGATGTCACCTCAGTGACGCGAAACAGACAAGTTAAATTTGGATATCTTCCTTATTAAATCACTTAACTATTTAAATATGAATACTTCTTAAGGTTTATATTTCATATTCGAATTTCAAAACCGATCGCAAGTATTTATTTTATCAAAACATTCTGAGAGAACACTAAATTATATATAATAATTAAAAAGCAATAAAAATATCACTGAAGTAATTACTTCACTCATTTATTGCTAATTGACGGAAGACGGGAGAGTTTTGATGTCAATGAAAGCACATAGAGCAATTATTGTATTTTAACTAAACGCAAATGACACTGGGTTCGGCCATCATGCAACTAAAATCAGTTTAGAGCAATGAGTTGTAAAAAAATTATTTCGGTTACATAAATGGGTATATTTAACTAAGAAACAAAAAAGGCTCTAGATCCAAAGCTGCACTGGCAGTTTGACCAAAAAGGTTTATATAAGTGATGTTTTTTGAATCATTAGAGCCAAACGCGTTCGTGGTTATCTTAATGTGAAAATTAAGTTATGCACAGTGATATTCAAATCGTACTATTTATTCAGTGAATAATAACAAGATGAATGAACTGATCTCCCACTACATGCTCGAGGAATTAATGTTCCGATTTAAAAAACTGGTACCATTCAGAGTGTTTTAAGAGGAAATATTATATCGGGAAACCCCATTTTAAATGGGCAAACCCCCATTGGTTACTTGCCAAGTGGGCATTTCGTCAGTGTAGTTGTTAGTAACTACCCAAAGAAGGCACTGATATTGTTGGCGAACTACATGGATCAATCTCGCCAACATTAACTTGTATCCCTCTGCACATGATATAGTTAATTGAGGTCCCACTGGATGGCTCAACTCCTGGTCGAATCACACCTCGCCAGATAACGCTACCCATTGTTCCTGCTGTGTGCACGCTTATCTACATCCTTACCGATCGCACTCTACCACCGTTGCATGCTTCTCCATTGGCATAGGTCTGCAAAACCTCCAATACCCTATGAATAGCTGCGAAAGAATTAATTGTCAATATTTTACGGCAATTTTTTGTCGTAGGTGGATTCGGAACTTTTAGAGAGTAAAGCGATTTCTCATTTGTAAGAGAATCCAGTTTTTGGATTGTATGTTGAGTTCTAGACTGAAAGCCTTACATTTCTAAACTTCATGGGCTCAGCGGATTTAATATCATACCTACGCTGTCTTGTAACATGTTTGCCGTAAGTCTGCTCTTAGCCTAATGTTATTACGACTTGAATGCCAACAGAACCGGTTCAGCAAATGAACCTGTCACTTTGACTGCATGTCTGCTCCAACATGCAAATAGAAATTTTCACGTCATCCTGCCTTGCTCAATGCCTGAAGAAACCTTTTTAACCTTCTTCTTGCGATGGTCAAGGAAACCCGAGACCTACGCACTGAGTAGCAAACTAAGTAAACCAATGTCTTAATTTGCCTTGTGGAGTCATAGAGGTTAGCTCGCTCGAAGTAGCTTGCAGCGTCACACCGGCTTGGGCCAAGAAGGTTGAAAAGCGAATGGCTAACAGGTAATGTATGTGGGTGTTCAATTTTCATTTATTATTTGATCTATGTAAATGCCAAATCGGCCACTGTTCAGCCATTGCCACGTGACGGTTAAGGGTGCATGCATGAATTATGGTCACCTCCGATGCCCAGGGAATGGAGGAGACTATTCTGGAATGGTTCTGGAGACTAGCAAAGTGAGGATCGTTGTGGAATGCACATTGATGTACTGCATGTCTCAACTACCTCATCGGAGGATTGAAAAGGACATTAATAGCTGGGAGTAACAAGCCGGAGCCAGTGGGATTCGGCTGTTATTAGTTTTCGTAAAAGCGAAACATCAGGTCATCCCATAAGTTCTGTCCAAATTTTACCTTTTTAACTTGAAAGAATTTCCAAGAGTATTTAGTAATGACCAATGGGACTAAACATAATTTCTGTCTCATTTTCCATTTATTTTTGAGAACAGTAAAATTAGAATTTTCTTAATTGAAGAATCAATAGGTGCTATGTGAGTTAAAGAAAGGAGACTTAGAAGTCGAGGTGACACTAGAATCATTCACTCGGTTTATAAAGAGGAACGTGTGCATGAAACGAATTTGCAGAAGTTGCTATGAGATATTCGGAAGTGGAGATTTCACCGCCCACGAAGATGAAGATCGAATCGGACATCCAGTTGAGTCTACTGATGAGCTTCGTGAGACAGCCCTTGAAGACAATCCTACTATGTCATTTGAGGAATTGGCAATTAAAACTTAGGTTAAACCATACGACATGCAAAGTTCTTGAACTTGGAGATTGGATGACTCACCATGGATTGCCTGAAAATATTCTCTAATCTCGTGTTGACGACATCTGTTCTTGTCTCCTCCATTCCCACCAAATCGTTTCGTGTTTTTTGGCAGACAGACTAGGGACCGGCCAAGGAAAAAGTATATTTCCTAGAAATATAGAGCGTCGTACAGGGGGGAAACCCCAGCTACAGCCACTGTGAATTGATCGACTCTAATAAATCGAAAAGGGGTAATGTCTCATCAGGTCAACGTACGACCCCCACAGAGCAGGAATGACCACGTCACAAAAGACCGAAGAACTTGGTTGGGTGAAAATTCCTCGTCTACCTCATTCTACCGACTTTGGCTCTTTGGTAGCTTACAGAGGTATTTGGAAAAACAGCTATTGCAACTCTAAAGATAGAGGTGGGTAACTGATATTTATGAGTTCTTCGGATCAATACACTATAATTCCACAATAATGACGGCATTAATATCTTGCTAATAGATGGAAAGTCAAGAGAACCTATAGGATGAACAGATGCATTGAAAATTTCAGTTTGTGAAATTTAGGCTCTTTACTGTAGAAGATCGTTAAACATCAGAGAAATCGATTTCGAGTCCCTCTTATAGTTCTCATCTCCATATACTTTAACTGAATTCGTCCGCATTTTTTTTCCAACGCATGGCGTTTGATCATTCAGTCTTATCAAGTCACTTCGTCTCAACATTTAGGGAGTTGGCGTTCGGTACTTCAGCCTTACCGGACACTCCGTCTTCAACTATAATTAGCTGTGATGTAATTTGACTACACCACGTTTAGTTTCTAGCTCACGAATTTCACAAAACCATTTTACGTATGTAGTGTGGACTAGTGCATTTAAAGTTCTTTAAAAAGGCGCCCATAGGCCTATATATAATTGGCCATGTTACGTAACTGACATGTGGTCAAGAGTGCCAATTCGATGGCAATGGTGGCCAGAAAAGTCCTTCTTTTTTCTCATGAGATAAAATTAGATATTATAATCCATTAATTCCGGCTGCAGCGCAATGTTTCACGATAGATGCCCTTTCAATGTTCAGTGAAAACCTGACATAGCAATGACGCTTGATAAAGTACTATAACAGAGTTGAATCGCTTTTTGGGTTGTTGCAAACTTGAATACACATCAGCCTGCATTGTATTATTCAATCAACCTTTGTGAAGCTTAATTCGGAGAAGAATTTGGGCCACTGCGATTCCTCAAGCGTTTTACAATCCATTCAAATTTATTTTCATCCTTCATTCAATCACTGTGAGCGTCGGCAAACGGGAAATTGATGATCGTGTCAGAAGTGGCCTCTATTCACCCGCCCTTCTTATGCACTCACTCGCGTATTCATTCATTCAGCAGATGTCATTCACTCCTCTCGCAAACAGCAAGAAGTGGGGGGCGGATGGGGCGTGGAGGAGGGGGCCCGAGAGTAACAATTCGCTACTCAATTATCCAACAAACTGCGCTCATTCAATGAGGATGATAACAAAAAGAGTCATTGCCTCGCGACTCAAACTGGGTAGTATCATACCCCTTTTTGATCCTCCATTTGGGCGTTTTCGGTGTGCGTAGGAATAAAACTTGCCTAGGGACAAGAAAAGCATGGGGGAAAATACGTAAAATCACCCGGTTGCTAGGTTGCCACACGAGAATCGGTCCCTCTGTTTGACTGTACCTTTATTGGCTAGGCCTAACACCACTAATAATAACTCCAAAGGCTAATAAATATATATATATATATATATATATATGTGTATGTCAGTCATCTTACTTGAATATATCATTATCGACTAATTTAAGGAGACAAGGGCAGGAGAAGGCGTAGTTAATTGATGGACCTATTTGTGTTTCGGAGTGATCGGCAGGGTGGTAAAAGTAATCTATCAGGATCAACTCAAAGAGACTTCTCAGGTATCCCCTTCTCCAGAGAGCATAAAACTTGAAAGGGGAAGATTGAAAACTAGATATATTAAAACAAAAATCGTCACGGTCTAGGCTAGTAAAATCCCTGAAAAATAATGTAAAAATTTGAGTATGTTTCTGTAAACCATAAAAAGATAAGTTGTCAAACTATATTAGCGACTTATACTCCGATAAAGATAGAATGGCGTCTTCTATGTGATTACAATGCTCTGGTACCTACAGAGTCCTACGAATATATATCCGGACGGTCTCGTCATAACAGTAAAAGGTGGCTTCCAATTAAAAAATAAATTTAATTAAAACAAATTTAGTAGGCAATAAATAGCAGCATTTTCAATAAATTTTATCCCAAATATTTGCTTCCATTAGCCCGTGGCACCTAAAGCAAGCTGATGTGGCACGTTCCCTGGGGGAAATAACACCTGAGTAACTGACTGAAATTGTATAGTACCAGGTTAGTGCCTTTCTTGACTTTACCTGACCACGTGTATTAGTCCATCTACGGGGAATTTGGCGTGGGCCAAACACTGGGAGGGTCGGCGTAGTCGTAGAAATTACCAACTGACATCCATTTTAGAACGTTCATTGAGATTTGGCCAGTGGGCGGAGAAAGAGAGAGAGAGAGAGAGCTGACCCTGCTGGCATTCACTTGGCCGCCAGTGCTTAACAGCAGTAATCGGACATTCACTTCAAACGACGAAGCCACCATGTCAAGGCCCTCAAACACTTCAGTAAATGTTTCTCTTATCTGCTACTTTGCTCCCCTCTAGTAAGGAGTCACCACGTGAGAATCTTTGAAACACCCGGAAAATATTAACAATGGAATATATTTCTGTAAAACACATTCCCAACACCTTGCTAGTGTCGAGATAAAAATAGACAGATGGTAAATTGTCATCTAGTAAGGTGTTTGATCATAGTAATCTCCAGTAATCCCCAGTGGATATCAATGAAGCATCCAGTATTACAGTGTTGAAAAATAGCCTACACGGCGATACATTTCAAAGCAATTAATAATGCCACTGAATCGTGCTTCGCTGTTTTGCCTAGTATCACACCTGCATCAACCAGCATTGGTATTTTGGCATCCACTTATTAAAGATTGCATCAAGTAAATGAAAAAGGTCTCAAGTCCTTCCCAACTTCATTTATACTGCGTCTTTTATGGTCCTCTGAAGTTCATAATGAAATACCTGCGAATACCATTGACGTTGGACTGGTGCTGAGGAAAGATGATTTCGCAATTGAACTCAGCTGTGGAAAATTTGTGCCCAAAAGGGGTATTGATTAGAAGTTTTGAGTGTATGGTGTCAAATAGGTTCATACTGGTGTCTTGGAAGGGCGTTTCTTAATTAAATTGCAAAGAAAAGATAGAGATAAATAAAGTGGAGTTCTCTGATTGCATTATATTGATTTCTTAATTCAATCAATTTTTTACTTCCTGTAGCATTTAATTTAAACGACTTAAGGCTCAGATGATACTCAAGTTTCATAAAATGGATTTTATAAATTAAATAGATGTATTTTAAAGAGTAATTTTACCGTTTTTCATGTTATTTTAATGATTTGACTCCCATACAATGCTTTTTTAAATTAATTAGACCATACATGTATATAATTGAGACATTACACTAGGTAGTGAGGTTCTTAAATTTACTGTAAAAAACCCTCTCAGACTTGTTTAATTGGACTACAATTTAAGGACTTTATGACTGGGTATTCTGTAATGAAATTGGGACGCATTTAGATTTCACTGAATGGTCATTTGGTTGTATAAAAGTAGCAGTAGTCGCGGTAGCCAAACGATTTATTTCTATCAGTGACAAGCACTTCCACGATAAGAGGCACTTTAAACTAAACCAATTAATCAATCGATTGCTTCAATTACGTGCATTCAGCCAACCAGTCAAGCTCAATTAGTCAATTAATCCACCATTCAATGGGTTGGTTATTCAACTGTCCTTACATTAAACACCTTAATTTAATCCTCAAAATATCTAGCCAATAACCTATTCGTCTGGGAACAAAGGCATGCCTATGAACAGGCAAGAAGGAAGCGTTGTTTACTGGCTGACTAATCAATTGGACTTATGATAGAGCACTCAAAAGGGTATTGGAATTTCCACACAACTTGACCAAGATAAGATTTCAAAAGGAATAACTGATCTTGTATGGTCTTTGAAGATATCGCTTTCGCTAAACCTCTGATATGAAAAAGCGAGAAGATAAAGGATCAGCTTATTAGTGTGGGCGAAAATGATAGATATATTCGTTTTCATGCAGGACCACATTTTCAAGCAGAATCAGACCGATTGCTAAGTCTCATGAGACCAAATTTAATGCAATCATATTCTTCTGCCAAGTATTGATGATAACTTTACCTTCTGAAAATAAATGTTGTATGATTGCATCTACTACATCGCAATTTTTCATAATCTGTCCATTAGGCCCCTTTTTAATTTTGCTAATTTCTGGTATTGGTGTCTTGGTGGGAAGGCCCTCCACGTTTCAAAAAACCATTGCATGTGATCTCTCGAGAGGCGATCGACATAAAAATCAATAGTCACATTTTGGCCGAGAATTCAGTCATTAAAAATGTAGCCTTGCAATATTCATGTTAAATATAGTAGGAAAAATTGGAAAGACATCTAATCGTTAAGGGTAACCAAACGAAATCAAAGATATCACCTTCTCGTGCAAAATTGCACAAGAGCCAAAAATTTAAAATGGTCGTTAATTTTCACCAAAATGTCTAATCCCAAAAAATAGATTGATAAACAATTGATGGACCAGCTTAACCCACGTCTAGACGAGATTATAGGCTGTATCTATAAAGTGTAGCTGTTGCTTACTCTTCAATAAAAATGCTTCCATTCAATATTGATTCTCAATAAAACAATTCATTGCTTTTAGATCAAAGTAAATTAAATCACATCCAAATATTTAAGTTGGTTTCTTCAGTATTGCGTATAGTATGGAAGACCTGGAAATGGAGCGGCTAAAATTCCCAATTGCAACAAAATATTCCACATTTGCGAAAGATGCACATCTATTAGTAAATCTAGGTAGTGATATCGAGTAATATGGTTTTTTTCAAAATTCATTGCCTGATTTAGTGCGATAAAGGGAGATATTGTAGGAGATCAAAGTTGTTGCGATGCTGCCCGGATGAGAAAGTAACCTGAAGGGCATGGCTAATTAAATTCATAATTGTTGTTAAAGTCGTTAAGGCGTGAGATTTGGACAGATGGCTTACACATAACTTCCGAAAACCACCCACCCGTTCCATATGGCCAGTAATTACTACAACCTCCCCCCTTCCGGGGCCTAGCATGTAACTTTTCTCGAATCTCATAACTCGATTCTACCTTATTTTATGCTCTCGCTTTCAAGCCTCTGAGATGTCAAATGGCAGCGGGCCGTGCACTCTTAAAGCACAGGTGTAGTGCCAGAAATCACACCCTGATAATTGCGAAAATTCTCATTCCTTTGTCTTCGTGCATATTTATTAAGATGCACTTTAAAATGTCTCAAAAGCCAATGGCGCTTTTAATCTTTCAATACTAGTGACGATTCACGGAGCTGTAAGTCATCCCAGCTGTGAAATCAGGAAAATCAATAATCGATTGAAAAATACGCCTTTAACACATGAGTAGAATTCGCTCGGAAAAAAAGTGACGCTATTTAGGCAGCAAGAACTATCCACGCATTTCATGATACTCAAAAATTCTTAGCTGTCGGAGTAGAAGGCGATTAAACTCAAAATAACATCCCATTAATTGTAGTGATACCAATCAACCACTTTTCAGGATAATTACGGCTTAATTACGTAGAGTGGAGGGCAGTAATTACTGTCTTTCAGCTACCCAAGCTTATCACTAATTATTGTTATCATCCAAACTGTGGAAATGTCATGATACTTTAATAGTAGTTATCCGAAAATTGAGCCCCTTTCATCTGACGATTTGAGACATTTTTCCACAGAATTAAAGGAAGTGGTATTTATATGTGCTTTTAGTTTTGCCAAAGATTTCATAAGATTGAATCGAGGTCAAATAAATAATTAACAAATCCATGAAATAGTCGTGAAATTTGTTACAATTGTGTATCCCTTCCCAAAAGTAGTAGTGGACTATAATAACTTTTTCAATTAATTAGTCAAAAAAAGTTCCCAGGGGAAGTTTTGAGAATTAGTAAACATTTTTAAATAATATTTCATCTGGCGAACTAGGTCCCCAGGAGGGTGGCCGTTTAGTCTAACTGTCTTGTGATCCTTGGGCACGTGAATTTCGGCTGCCCGTGCGTCATAATGCTGCGACGACGGACTTGTCCAAGCAACAACAATTGCATTGTCTAACAAGTAATTTCAGCTTTCAAGGCCATTCAAAGCGACGATCCATGTGACTTTCAGTGATTCCATTTATTCTGCCTGCCTACTGAAAGCAGTTTTCCATTTTCAACTCACCTCTCTTCTTCGAGTCAGGTAGACTGATCGATGTGTTACTCTCGCCTTGGAATGGAAGGAATGAAGCAAAATTTCTGGCTCTGAAATCGATGCTCATTCATCCCTCATTTTCTATCCCGAAATTTCCCACCTTTCCTTTTCTAAAACTATCGGTTATCAAAGAAAAAGTCGACCAATTTGACCCTGGACCATGAACCTGTCTCTATGACTAACAAGCCTAATATAATCAATAAAAATGATAGCCTCTTCAATCTTAGGGAAGCAGAATTATAATAGACGTTTTATGAGAATATGGAATTACCGAGTCGAAAGATAAAAGTATAAAAGGCACTGAGTCCCTTGAGCCAGCGTTTATCGACCGTCTTTCTGACTGCTTTGTTTTGATCACTTGAGTTGAGGGGAGAAGGGTAATAACTCATTGTCTAACAAATAATTTGGAAGAATGAACTCAAAATTGATCCGTGATGCTGACTAAACTGATGGAAGAAGTGACTACTACGAGGAAACAGCCCATGATCCATTGTTTGATTTAGAAGGTAAAAATATATATTCATAAAACCTATTTGAATTTGATACTGGTGTTAATATTACCTAGTTATGAATATGGCTACTTGAATCAGTGCACTGGTTCTCGACTTAAGGATCCGTGTTCTAGGCGAAAATCCATGTCCCTCTATGTGTTCATCGATGACAAATTAACCGGTAGGGAATCATTGATGGAAAGGGCATGTTTAGATTTTTTCAAAAGTATGTACTATCGGCATGATGAATAAAATAGATTGAATTATTTTTGTCATTCAGTTAGTAATCAGTTTCAATCTAAAACTAATGTGAAGGAAATAGAACTTTCCTTTGATTTGGAATGTATTTTAAAATGAAATGAAAGCTCTATGAAATATTTTAAGATGGGTTTCATCAAGGGAGCGATTTAACAGAAGCATCACGCTGACGCACACAGGGTTAAAAATGCACTCCCCCATGCTGCGTACATTCACACACACTGCAACTGGATTTTGAGTAATGAATGTGCTGCATTGATCCCTGAGAAAGCAACTATGAGTAGTATGGAGATCGAATTCCCTATTCTCAAAAGACCCAAATAGACCTATTGATTAATGTTTGCACCCCCAGATCGACTCTACTTACCACCACTGCCTGCATTAGTGTGTGCCTAGGTCATTATCCAAAAATGTGTCCACTATTTACACGAAATGGTAGCGCGAATCTCCAATCCAGACACCGGATTAAATGGAAAAATTTGAAAACTGCGGGCTGGTTTATGTGCAGCCATCATGATTAATTCGTTCCCTGGTTGGGCGACGGAGTACGGATCTCCAGGTCATTCCATCAGGCCCTTTCACATCATAAAAACACCACTGTACTCGGATCGGGGGTTATGTCTGCTTTTTTATCAGCCAGTATGCACCCACTTTAATTATAATAAAAACTTTTTTTACAAATCAGCAATCATGGGCAAAAGGGAAAACCCAAAGAGGCTCTGTAAGGTCTTCTATAACGAAGGAATGGAAACATTGAAACTCAATGATTTGATATTTGACATGAATTAATAAATAATAGATGACTCATTTTATGTGGGATTTTTGGTGTTTTTATTGCTTAGCAGTGTTTGGATTTGTAATTAGCGAATTTTGACTTCTGTGTGGTAGCTCTGATTGCCTGGGAGCATTCTCATGGAAAGAGATAAATTACTGATAAATTTGATCATGATTAGGGTTTTAGTGTTCATTTAAGTGGGGCAGATTAACCCGTTTCGTTTTTCCAAACACTTCTCAAGCCCTTAATCTCTTTGCTGTTTACTATTGTCATTATTAGAGCGAGTGAAAATCTATATCTCACGAAACACCTGAATCTAGTATCACCAATTCTCACAAAAATCGATGTATTGATTTTCACGACATTTCAGCCCTAAATCACACGGAAAATCCAGATATAATAGGAATCTCGATCGATATACTTGAAGGGACGCTGACAGAGGACAAAATCTATATCTCAACATCTCTGATCACTACTGATGACGATTTAATAAGTGTTTGACTTAAGATCACGCAGACCCAATCCTACTTTGAAATCTGCCTCTAGCCCACTGTCAAGGGTGCTGTTCTGAGAGCCTGATCGAGTGATTGACGCTTTTCACGCAGGGCTGCACTTTTGGCTGTGCAATTGATTATTGTTTATTGAAATGGATTAAAGAGGAATATTCTTGGTACGCGCCGCCCTTGTAATTCCACAAGCGCACCTTCAATGGACGTGGTTCTCGAAAATGGTAGAGTTCTTTCTTCGATTAGATTAGGATTGTTAGCTGCCATATGACTGGGTCAAGAATTTCATAACTCCATAATTGAGTTATTGCCTATTAAAAGAAGGACCCTAATATCCTCTGCCTGGACTATTTGAAGGAACTCAGTCGATGAGACACCAATTAAATAAACTCGTGCTGATTTTGCAGCTGATTTGCGACTTAATTACTTCTTTTCCATCATCCCATAAAATGAGATCAACGAGAGAAAAAAAACAAATAATTCATTGCTGGCAACCAAATTCTTTGCATCATCACTAAGCCTATTTTGCATGTGCAGCTCAATAATTACGTTTTGAAGGCGAAATCATTATCATGGGAGAAAATAAGCAGAGTGGTAGAGGGGGGAGCCACGCAGCAGGACGCCCGGTGCGGCACACTCGAGCCATGTCTCTGACACGGCCACTGGGGAGTGACCGGTTTCCTCCTGAACAACGCCAGCCCTTTTGAAGCCCTCTAGTAACTTGATTTAACATTAATTCTCCATGATAATATTTCTAAAATCCCAATTCAGAATAGCATGTTTTCTAATTGGACATCAAAACTTTTGCATAGGGAAGTAATTAAAACCCATAATCGATGACATTGTCTTGACAAATGTTTTTATGGCTACTGGGGGAATATTGAGATAAGAAATCGTCTTGCACATTTAGGATAAAAATAGATGATTTAGACAACATCTAGAGCCTCATGTAACCCACAAATCTAGACAGAGGGAAAAGAATCATCCCCCAACATATGCATGTAGGTGATTTGCGAAAATGTTTGAACTCCGAAGACCAACAATGGAGTGTCCTGTCTGCCAAGAAAATGAATCTAACTGGTGAAATGCGACGCGTCTTTGTTAGGAATATTGAAAAAAAAGAGGAGAGACAAAGGAAGCGCTGGTTAGACAAAACGAGCACAGACGACAAGAGAGTGACAATATCGGTAGTGATGACGCTTGGGCGTGGTCTGCGTCTCCTATACCTGGTGAGAGATTAACAAAAAGCGGGAGGCACAAAGGCCTGTAGACATTCAACCGAGTAATTAGCAAATGACAAGTTAGACTTAACAAAGTGAGATGTCGGTGTATTTTGACCGGGGTCTTCAAATTACATGCAACACTGCCGTCTGTACCTAACCAGTTTCGCTAATTAGGCTTCCATGTCGCCAAAACTTATTTTCTCGCCTTTTCCTTTACTGAGAAACGCCGTTTTTGTTTCTGCGCTGACAACAGATGTGATTTGTGTCGTTAAAAAACTCAATTATTCATTGCAACTCGAATAGACAACATGAGTTATTTGTACACATTCAAGAAGGAGGGAAAGGAGAAAATTCGAAAGAGGCATTAATTCTGGAGGAATTCAGAGCTAATATAGTGCGTTGCTAAAAAGTAATAGAAAATTTCAATCGACTTTTCTCTAGTAAATCAATATAAGCTGCATTTAGTTAGATTTAAGAGATTTTCGCCTACGAAAGCGGCTACTGATTCTAATCTTCGACCAATTTCGAAAATCGCACCCGCTGGCGAAATTTTGAAGTTGAAAGATTTAAAATGCAAATTTGTAAGATATATTATTGAAGTATGCACTACTTTGGCGTCAATAAAATTAGATAAGCTAGAGTTCTTCATTTTATTTGGCTAAAATAATAGGGCGTAGCTCCTAACTGCACTAGAAGCATACTTTATGAAAATGTGTATAAAATTGTGTACTTGCTGTTGCAATATTTTATTGAAATTTAGATTTTCCTTCTTCGGTGTGTTTTGCATAAATGACAGGCACTACCGTTGCCTTAACGACAAAATTAGCAAAATCGCCATTTGATTGTTGTTATTATTAGTACTACATTTAATCTTAACATTATTCATTTGTTCTAGAGTTACCACTTTTCCAAGTTTGGAATTGATTTCACATCGCTGGTTATAAGAGTTCAAATGATTAAAAACTACGCAATTAATGTAGTATGCCGTTACCACCTTAACTACGAAAAAGTTAACTTTACATCTTTTTCAAACTCTTAGCGATAAATAAACGAACAAATGCGGATCAGAAAATGTACTTTAATGGAGAGTATATGGGTATAGTTGTGATGGATGTACTATATTATTTCTCACTTATAAAAGTGAGGTAAGGGAAAGGCTACTTACAATTATTTCAGCGTCCTTTTGGGAGCTGTTCTTTTATTGGCACATTTGATGAGACACATTATGGATGCCAACCTGATTAATATGCATAGCGCAGTCGAAATTAAAAATGTGGATTTGGAATCACCAAAATTTTTCACTAAGTTTATGTGATTGATGCAATTGAACGCGTTAAATTGTGGCATTGCAAATGCAAAAAGCACAAAAAAGTTTAGTTTTACATGGATTTTACAAGATTCAATCACGAGTGCTGATGGCTACATGTACCGAGTCGATATGCGACGCTAAGGCTATACCACTGTCACGTCACATGTCTCAGCTGAGGATGATGCATCATAGATTGACTGACTTCACCCTCCTAAAATATCACCTGTTTAAATAAAGTGGTTGTGTAAGAGCGACATAACTGACGATATGAGTGGGCTAGCACAACAGCAGATTACCTCAAAGGACTGTAGAATATGTGTTAGCGGAGCTAAGATTGAATTTAAGTGACTGCGTAGAATCGCTGACCACTATAGATTGAGAGTAGCCGATAATAGTAAAATAAATGTACCTCCACACCACCAGTCCTCCAAAGTGTGGCCTCCCACATATGATCCACAAGATTGGCTAGCATTTATGATTGAGCGCTATCCTCTAGAAAGACACTATTCACCCTGCTGCCTGTTCTGCAACAGTCCAGGTAATCGATCGATTTCAAGTAGTTTTGCTGAAAGCACAAAACCCGCTTGCTCCAACCTCATTCCTGGGAACGATCGAGCCTGCAGTAGTCGCTAATTGCACCTATTTTTGTGCCAAATAAATTTCTTTTAAATCCACTAAATTTATATTTGCCAATCACTTTCTTTTCTTTTCCTGCTGAGAATATCAAATGCATCGTGACCTCTTTGTGATCTTTGCATTGGCGAAACGTTGTCATTTGAGGCGGTTTAATATTGATCATCGTCGTAACTGACTATGAATCCGGATCCCAAGTCTTCGAATAACCTTCAATTCTAATAGTTCAAGTGATGGTTACATTGTTTTATAAAATAGATTTCTTAAAGAACCAAAGTATAACTAATCGAATCCATTATGAATTGTTATTTAAAACTGAAATTCATAATTTTAATTGAATCAGTCTAAAAGTACTTTAATAAGGTCCGGAAATATTCATCAATTTGGATGAATTTTCCACTCATTCGTCTGTCTAGAGCGTGAGCGTCCAAGCCGTCGATTAGATTTAATTAATGAAACTAAATTAATTAATTTCCAACCAGACGAGTCGCGTGCTCGCGCAAAGTTCGCGAGAGGGCGGCGGAATTAACTTCTCAAAGCAAAGAATAATTAAATTTCCGGTGATGCGTCATGTGTCGGTGTGTGCGGTAATGAGTCAGAGCGTACCAGCGGGCCCGAGGTGGAGCAGGAGCGCGGGTTAAGTGCGCTGTTGCCCTCAAAAGCAAACTTGAGAAATTGACCTGAATACTGACTACTGGGTATTTTTCATTGATGTCCGCTACTAGGAGGATGACGAGGTAGTATTGGGGCCGGAATTGGGTGCTGCAGCCATCAGTCAAACTGCAGGGGAAGTTCCACTGCCTTTGACAAGTCTCCGACGTAATGGGGAGGTGGGATTAATTGAAGATGTAGGGTGATGTTTGGAGTATGAATACCTTACACCTGCACAATCCAACTCCAGCTATACCTAGATCTGGTCAAATGAAGCTGTTCTCTCAAATCGGCCTGCCTTCTAGTGATTTAGAGAAGATTGCTATAAAAATAGGAGATTCGACTATTTATTTGTTGAAGAATAGAAAAAAACCTTCGTAAATTATAAGATGTTTTAGCAAATGAATTGATATGTTTAAACCCACCTATGCTAAAGGAAGTTTCATCACCCTACTTGAAAGCATTAAACTTTATCGTAATTCCGAATAGAGCCTAATTAAATTATGTAAATTTAAAGTTGGAAATAAATCTAATAAATTATTTGCGGTGGAATAGAGAGGAAAAGTGGTTTTTGAGATTAAGTGTTAATTTAAGCAATTAATAAGCCGTTTAGCTTCGCCAACTTCGCTATCTGCAAGCACATCAGGCAAAAATTAAATTTTTATTGATGAAATTAATCAAAATAAATGTGATTTATATTACTAAACTCGCAAAAACGCTATTCTGCTCCCCAACTTCACACGCGTCTTAAATTAAGCCTATTTTTCAACCACTATTTCAATGCTACCATTTATTTTTCTGGGATGTAATTAAGTTCATAAAATTAAGCTTAGACAAGTCACCTGATTAGATGGGCATGTCTAATTCGTGGAAGACGAGGTAATAGTTAATACCCTGTCTCCCTGGAGATTAGTATTCCTATTTTATTAATACATAGTGAGGAGAAGGAATGAGGATGTTAATTAATAAGAAATAATGTCTGAGCTGCAAATTAGATCGCCAGAGCGTTCGCTGATAGATAGGGTGATTGTGGGACTCACTCAAAGTTTTAAAATCGAGTCTGCGTCCATCTTCTATTTATAGCATTTTAGTCAATGCCTCAAAAGAACGCAAGTTTAATAAAGAGGCAGAAGGAGGAAAATCAAGTTCGAAAACCTGTTTCAGAGTATTTTTGCAATAGTTCTGCATTAAGGGCCTTCGGAAAAATGAAGAGATGAGTTATGTTCGTCCGGCTTGATCGACCTTAGTGCTGACAAGTCCAAAATAACGAGAAATCACGAATATAGATCTTAAGGCTTAGCTGAATTAAAATCAATCTATTAAAGGTTATTTTGAAGGAAAATCCGTTAATGAAAAATGTTTAATTATTAAGTGGGCTTTTATTAGCTCATTTTCGTTTTATAAATCTAGTAAATCCCACAAAATCCATGGTTCAGAATTAACATCACGTTGCAGTACACAAATCCTGTTTTTAATTATGAATAGTTTGGCTCTATACACTTTAATCAACTCCAAATCTGACTTGTATTTTAATTAACACTCTGCCGCTCTTTCAAAGCTCCAGTTGGAGATAGAGAATCTACTCTGTCAGAAAAAATCCCTTTAAAGAGGAAATAGCGGAATAGTAGCGGATCGCTTTGAATAATGGAATAGAACACAACAAGTTATTGCGCAGCAAGGGAGGGGGACGAAGAAGAGTAGGAGAGATCAAAAAGATGGACACGATCGCCAAGGCAGGGTTGCGTGCAGTTCCATGGAGTTGAAAGCAGCGCACTTGGTGTATTAAAACAAGGAAACAATAAAAATGGCCTTCCGCTACTTTTCTGCGTAGGTAGAAGGCAAAAAATAATTAGACATCCTTAGAGAAAATTTGTTTCATTCCGGCAAAAGGGCAGTTGAAAATGGTGACTAAGGAATAAAATAAACTTCAAAATTCGCGGTATCCGTTCTTAATACAAGGCCTTAAGTATCGAACCAAGTAAGGAATGTTGGTTGAGGCCTTTGTCAGCTTTATGGCTAGGCAGACATCATTTTTAGTCATCGCTGAAACAGAAGTACTCAGGGGGTGTCCAGAAACAATCCATGCTCGAACGCAACAGTTCCAGGTGGATCCTGGAGAAATTTTCAGTTTTGCAAGTGCTAGAAAAGACTGGATTACTCGTCCATTTCGGATTCAGTATTAGTGTAGTAGAGAGGGTCTACATCTCTACTAGAACGAGGAAGGCAACTACATTCAAATACTCTTGGCAGTGAAGTGATAATCAAATCCACCTGGCTGCTATCAAGTGTTGAACGAAGAAGTAATGGAGTAAGTAAGGGACGGACACAACTGAGACGACCTGTTGCTTAGTAAGTCAGGGCAGTGTTTACCCGAATGTTTCTTGTGTCTGTTTAACCTCCGTGATCTTCTAGTATTGGGAGAAAATAACCCTCCCGTCGGTCCTATCGATCTTAGTAACCAAAATGCATCCTCTTTCGAAGTTGTTTATCAGGATTCTACAAATTAGTTTATGATCATTCAAGCACTTCAAATCAAACTAGTTGTAAAACCACGTGAAATGAACACGATAATAAACTCCTATCTGGTTGTTCACTACCAGAAATGATTATTACGGATGCTAAACCCATCAGAATGGGTCTTCAGGGAGTTCAGCTCAGGAGCTCAGCTTTACTGGGTTCCTGTCCTACAGCTCTCCCACAGGCTCCATTGTTGACTGTTCCTCTCCCCGCGAGTCACTCCTTTGAGACAAAAGCTGACGGCCGGGGTTTTTATCTAATCAATTTATCGTTGCTACTCAATTAGTCAGCGGTTCGGTTGAATTCAAATTAAGAAATGAGTTTGAGTAGGCGCTCCCACCGAGATTAGACAGCGTCATTTGCATAGTCATTAAATTTCCTCTCTGGTCATTTATTAGGCCAGCACCTTGCCTCACTGTACACATCTGGGGACTCATTGATAAACCAATAGAAGCAGGTGTGGGCTCCAACTAACCGAGCTATTAGGCAGTAGTCACAGTGTGCTTTCCCATTTTGTGGAAAATTTTGTGTGAAAGTGCACAATACATTTAAAATGTTATGTAGCATTTTCAATCAAAGAAATATACAGGTAGATATTAATAAATAATAGAATAATAGAAACATTGAAGAAGTGCATTCATATCATGTAAATGAATCATGACTTAGAAAACGGTATCAATAACTAAAAACATAACATTTCTAATGTCTCAGTGGGAAAAGTTGAAATATGTTCCAACGTGGCATGATCTATTGAAGATGAGAGTTACCTCGCGTGTCGGGGTGGAGTATCTTTGTGGTTCTAACTCTTCTCGCCTATTTTGCAATGTCTTCTTTCTCATGCCAACTACAGCTCAACGCGGCGTCTTCTAGAACGTCCCTCTCCACGAAAAGGTTCTGGGTGGTATCCAGTGCTATCATTAAGATATTTTCCCAACTTGGTGTACACAAGATGTATAAGAACGCCTATAACTCTTCAACGAGGACTTCTCAAATCAATCGGTGCTCTCTCCAGTCTTCTTCTGCCATTGAAAAGACACACTCGTAGTGTAGAATGGAAAGGCAGTTAACAATCAAATGGCTGTTCAGTCATTCCCATTCCCAACTCAATCCTCCTTCGAGTCAAGAAATTCCTCCTATTATGATATGGCTTTGCTTTATGCTCTAAGGCAAAAAAATATGAAAATCGGGTTTGAGGTACAATTTATACTCTTTCATTTCCCAAAACCCTAACTTTCATAGGGGCCTTCTATGAGCTCTTTTCATCACCCGTATTTAATTGCCGTTCAGCACTGACTACAAGATTAATGGCCAATTTTCTAAATGAAACTATCGATAAATTCCCTGGGTACAGACCTAACTGTCAATCCACCTCTTGTTTTCGCTTCATTAATAGCAGCTTATTTTCGGTAAATTAAGTGTGGAAATTTTGGTTTTTGTGCCAATTTTATAAACGGTACACGAAGCTAGTCCCTTACAAGCGAACTGCCTTACCCTGGCATCCCGGATGTGGGAATAACGTCAATTCACACGATTAATGTGTTTTAATTGGTACAAGGTAGTTGATAATGCCTTGTTCGCAAATTGCAATCACTACCCGCTTACCAGGCTTTGTCTGGGCAGATTTAACATTTGTAGAGCCCCACAACCCCCATGGCAGATCGGCTTGTCAGGTAATCGACTTTTGTGCAAATCCTCGATGTGATTGTTGAGGCCTGACTATTATTTGTGCTTAGAGTATCCAACCACATTGGTCTCAAGGTCGTATATACTAACTTGATCCTTACACTTGAAATGATAATTGCATAGTTGCCACTTTTTCGTTAGTTTCCTATTAGTACACGGTATAAAATATTGACAAAATTAGGCCGAGCTGGAAAGAGGCCCAAATTAATTTGTCCCAGAATTACCCTTGAATATTCATAGCATCTGTCTGTTAAGTGAATCTCAAAAATAAAAACTGCTGTTGAACGCTTAAAAACCAAAAGGGGTAAATACCGCAGCCACTGACGGATGTCAAAAGCTTTGTAATGATTTGGTTAGCATTCAAGAACCTCTGCCTAACCACAGGGTTGTCATCGATTTCTGGACCACTACGCACAAACTTCCATAAATTGTTGCAAGGATCGACTTCCAGTCAAAACACCCATTTCCGAGAGATTCAAGAATAAATCAATATCTCCTTTGAGCTAATCGTTCATTTACCCGTGGGTGGTTTCTAGTAAAGCTTGCCAAGAGCTTTGAGTTAAACCTTAAAAATAGCCCCTCCCCCTGTCACTTAGCCCAGAGGGCCAACTGAGAAATCCAATCGATTAAATCAATCACACAGTCTGTACTTCTTTGGGGTTCTTGTGCCGTACTAAGCAGGAGACCAGCCAATCACCAAGTGAGAGAGAGAGATGCAGTATTGTTTACTAGCCAATCCTTGTGGGTCGGGATCATTAGCCGAGGAGGGAGAAATAAACCATTGTGTGCCAGCACACCGTATTTGACGTCTATTCAATAAAAAGTGTTGTCGCAGTAACTAGTGAATGGCAGGAGAATTCGAAGTTCAAAACAGGAACTGAGATTTGTTTTTTGCACAATAAATAATGCAAGGCACACCAGAACTATAAATGAGCATCTCGCAGCATACTAACCACTTGCAATAATGTAATGATTTCAGGAAAAAAAGTGGTCTACTAGATCTGTCTGCTCCGAACTGAATTATTCTCATTCGTCGCAAAAGCCTTGTTTAAAATTGGATGAAACTGGGATGAGGTGTCATTGCGGCTTTAATTTACATAAGGAGGAATACGAAATCAACATATTAATCAGGAATTGAGTTGAATAATTAATGAGACCCATCCCGCCAACATGCGCATTTAAACACCTTCTCTTGCGTGCACGACGCCTAATTTATTTCTATAACTGTACCTGCGAAGACATCCAAGTAATCCATTCTCATTAAATTGAAGATGGGTGATTTGTTGGGGCCCTGAATTGACATGTGAACTTGGAATAGGTTCGAAGGGCTGCCAAAGGCTTTCACAGCGCCTGGCACTTGATAAGAGTTAAACTCTATTTACATGTCTTTGAAAAAAAATCTTATAAGTTCGGAGCATCGTCCCTAGACGATAATTCGTATGGCGTACCAAGTTGTTTGCAATCCAACCAGGCATATCATCGACGACCCGCCAAATAAAAAACGAAGGCTCAGGTCAAAAACTTCTATGGCAACGTAATTTTCTCATAAAATTAGCGACCGGGGAGCAAGGAACTCGATTTCAAGCAAACGAACTCCTAATTGAGTGTTTATATTGCGACATATTTTGTCGTCCGGTTTACTAGAAACTTATTTTATCTAAAAATCTCACGACAAGAAATACTATCTCATCTTGGATACGCAGAATTGCAGTTAATCAATATCTTTAAAGTTTTGGAGTCTGGCTACTTGAGCTTGAACTTATCTGATTGTTTAAGGGTTGTTAAAGCGCGATAAAACCCTGTACACCGATTTGGTGTGGGTCGTTTTATTCGCTTTTAGCATCTCTGAGTTTAAAAAGTTAACGAAGGAATCAGAGAAAATAAATGAACTCCCTCAAATAAGATATCTATTTTACAATGAGATCCAGCTATTGATTTTTTGTTGTATTTTACATAGACAGTAACTAGTAATAAATGGCTTATTTTCTTACTTTAACGTTGTCAGTTGTTATTAATATAATCACTTTAGTGAAAATCTATTAGATTGCATGATATTATTGAACTTTTGTATAATTTGACTTATTAGCTAATTAACTAAATAGGCCTAGAGACCGAAATATAATAGAAAGAGCATAATTTCTTATCTGCACTTTTTGTACCTTAAAATGTAAAGTATTATCTAAGTTATTATCTTCACTCTTCAATTTTAAAGGACATTCCATATAAAATATACTAACATCTTTTTACCAGTGCACCAAAACGTCCTTCAGAGTAATGATGTGTCCAACATCACAAACAAAAGCTGAAATTAGAAAAATGTAATCGTAAATAAATAGATGAAGAAGTTAAGAGAAAGATTGTATTGGTGCCAGGTAACTGCAGTCAGAGTGGTTGTAATCGGTAAATTATATCAAAACAAACAACGCTATAAAATTATAGATATTGTCTATTTCTTAGGACTTGATTGTTATTTCATTTTTACTTGCTTTCCGCACTCATAAATACGTTTATAATGTTTCTGATGGTAATGGTTGTAATAGCGTCCAATGAGGTGGTTAAATCAGTTTTGTTCTGTATAAATTTATTTGCAGATCTTAGATTATAGTCTACTAGGTCACATTAGCTCATGTTAACATACCAAAAAACCTTTTATGACCGTAAATACTTTTTTCAAGACTCTGCAACCTTTTTTCATTTTTTGTTAAAATCGCTTTACATGACTCCCCAGTTTTTTGCAGAAGTAGAAAGGAAGGGACGATTTTCATAGACAAAAACCATTTTATCACCTAGTCTAATACTAGCCGTGTTTTATACTTATTTCAATTTTAAATAATGCTTGATTTAACAGCAACTAATTTTCGAAATTTACACCAACCAACAGTGAGGTAGGCACTATTAATTTTATCTTTATTAGCTCATTTATTTTCGCGTCAGTCAGTTTTATTTTTATTGTTTAGGGAACCCTGGTTTATCACCGAGAAAGTCAAGGAAATAAAATTCGAATAGAAGCGATTACAAAGTAACCTAATGATTTTTACGACTTTTAACCTGCTTCGGTAATTAATTGTTTCACGAAAATGCCACAATTGCCATTTCAGTAGTAAACCACAGCCAAATTTCCAAACACCACCATTGATTTTGAAGAATCGGTTCGGTTAAGACACGCGACTAAGGCGTTTGTGATGGAGACGAGATTTATTCGAGAAGGCCCAGCTGCACCATAAGTTATTGTGATTGTTGACAACCAAGCCAAGAAAGCTGATAGGATAATAGCATTCGGGAAACTGCCACACCAATCGATGTTCAGTGATCTGCATGTTGATTGAACGACGGTGACTTTGAGTCACCGAGTGAGTCACATCTGCTCAGCGCATGCCACCCTGCGTCTGTCTCAATCAAAGAAAAGCCATCACACTGACACAACAAGTCCATTCAGTTTGAAATATGCTGCTACCCACTGCAGTGAGGCGAGGTAGAGCCTGCCGTCCACAAAGCCTACAACTTATGTAAACCGTTGTACCATTCCGTAAGGGACTCTCCGGTACAAAATAAAGAAACCACGAACCAAGCACCTTTAAATCAATGATAATTTCTTTACAAAAGAATGGGGACACAGGTGCCGCCCCCAACTGAATAAGAGAGGAAAGCGGGATGGATGCGGTCAATCGAGAAGGTCCACGTCGAATTCCAACAGGAGGCCTGGAGCCGTCAAGCCCTCTCTCGCCTCGGGGTTCGAGCCCCCCGAGGCGTCCAGGAACCAGGAGCAGGAGATGTTGTGAACGAGTCCGTCCAGCAAGGGGATGAAAGCCGAGTCGATGCCGTTCACGTAGCCCGGGTCGGAGATCAGGGGCCTCGGTGGGAAATCGATGGTTTGCCGAGGGCCGGGGGAGGAGGGCTCCGTCTTTTGCCACCAATCAGAGCCGGTTCCGGTGGGGGAGAGACCGGAGGAGAAACTCTGGCCACCCTGGAGACTGCAGTTGCTGCCGATGTAGAAATTGAAGGTGTTCGGCGGCTGCAGGAGGATTCGAAGGGATATGCTCCGATGGTTGGCCTTCCGTAGTTGTTCGGAGTATGGAAACAAAGTCTAAAATAAATAGTATAATGTGGGGCCTGTTTCAGGGTCGAGTCGAAGAGACATTTAGTGTTTCGTGGCATTACGGAAAACCCGATGATTTCTACTCACTGACACTCAACCAGTAAGCGGACAACCAGTTTGAAGAGTGCCTCCTTTCGACAGGTGTCCTGATTAATGCTCATTTCTACCAGAACGTAAAATTTCCTCACACCCTGCATGCTGGAGATGACACACGTCAACACATGCCGCTACAGAATTTAGCAATGCACACTAAGGCACACATTTATGCCGTCCTACCACATCAGCGCATAAGTTCCGCCCGAATTTCTCCTTTTTTAAATTGGACCAAATCTACAAACATTTTACAATGTCTAATGGAACTGAACGGTGCATTAATTAAAGGATGCCTTTGTACTGGTAGAATTATATTTTATGGAATAAAAAAGTAAAATTCGCTTGATGAGAATAGTGCTAACAGTTAGGAAGTATCCAAGAATCATTCAAGAAGGGAAACTCAGCAGCCGGCGAAACATTCCCTCAATTTAGGGAGGGAGAGGAATGTGTGGATGAAAGAAGATGGTTTGCGAAATTCAGTAGAAGTGGAGAATTCGCCGTCCGCAAAGAAGAAGAAAAAGAAGAACAGACGAACCGGACGACGTCCAGTCGAGTTTGACGATAAGCAGCTTCTTGAAGCAGTGGCCCTTGAAGAAGCTTATCCTAGTTAATGAGCCTAGCAATTGAGCCATCATCATCTTTATAAACTTCTAAAAGTTCCTAAAACTTGTCTTTAAACAACCTCAATACTCCAGTTGACGTCTGCTCATCTCTTCATTCACTCGGGTCCAGTCAAATAAACCTGAGCCTCCTCCCCTCGCGTTTTCAGGGAGGATTGGTGTAAATAGAAGAAGATGGGGGATCAGTAGATCTTACGAGTAGCGCTACAAATCAATGGACCGAGAGCGTTAGATTCTATTAAATTTTTAATAGACCCTCTCAGCAAACCAGTGGGACGAAGTGAAAGACGAGTGATTGAAAGTCTGAGGACCCTACTCGATCGAAAGACGGAGAAGTTCGTCAATCATTTCGCTGGATTAGTGGGTACTACAAGTTCGCCACTGCCCTACGAAAATAAGAATTTTGTCACCTGAAATGCGCTCTTCGTTGTGGACGGATGGGGTTAGGTAAACAAGAGGGGAAGAAAGAGGGCAGAGGACTGGCGCCAAACTGACAAGTTTGTGCAACGGCACCACGGTGGAAGGGCAATTTAATGACGCAGCTTTTTGTGCCATTGCACAAACTGTGAGGGGCGTAGGCACGTAAACTTTGACAGAATGCATTGTTGACGCTGGCTTTTTCCGTGTGTCCGCCTCCTTTAGCCCTCCAAGAAGTGATCGGGGGAGGGGCATTAAACGACTGCTGGTGTCAACAAGTCGTGGCAGTGAACGACTATTCAAATGGAGATCCACAAACGCTACTCCCTACTCTTTAGATCACATAGAATATCGATAGATGCCCTAGAACTTCACACAAGAATCGGAATCTCACATTTGTCTTGCTTGAAGAAGAGTCTGTCGACAACTACAGGGTGTTCGAAATAGCATTAGCTCCACAAATTATAACTTTTATTCTGCACTTACATCATAAATGACAAGGAGAATCGATGCAGGAAGGGGCCCCCGCCTGAACAACCATGTAAACGAATAGTTTGACCGTCAAGATAAGAGGGAAATCATGGTTTCTGCACACTGTTCGTCACTGAAGTGTGAACAAATTCAACGGTATTAAACTGAAGGCCACGGGGTGGTTGTGGTTAGAAGAAAGCAACTTAACAGCACATTTCCACTTCGGAAATCAAAGGGAAAAATGCTTGAGGGGCCTAAGTGATCCTGGATACGAGGGTGATTTCTCGTAGTGGGCTGGCCAAAGTAGTGGAAACACCTTGGGAGCATACGTTTTCTAGGCGCAACTCTTCCGTGGAATACAGATGAAAAACAGGGATTTTAAGAGCCGTAGTCTTTTAGTCCTCTCTAACGGTTCTATTTGAGACAGTCTCTCAGCTAACAACTTCGGCCAGACCTGTGCTCTTTAGAGGCGATACCTCTTGAAACCGAAAAATTATGGGGACAGTTTCTGTTACACTAGCTCCTGCCATATGAGCGTCAACAATTTGGTGAATTTGAAGGTTCGAGGTCTGATACTTTTAGAAAGTTTAAACCATCTTTTTTAATATCTTAATATCTTAAATAAACACATCAAAGAACATATTCAAAGAATATGGTGTCAAATAGGCAGGTGTTTCCACTATTTTGTCCCATCCCTGCATGTCAAACCTCTCGCCTAAACTCGGCATAATAACACAAAAGCTGTGTTGGTTCATGGTCACCGAGGGCCTTCCTGTCGAAAAGCTGCTGGAAGGATCGTCTTCTTGAGGTCCTGAAATGAGATAGTGGATTTTGCACCAATAAGGCATTTCTGGAGCCCCTGAAAAATTCCTGGGAGAAGACTCAGGAGTACATATAGGTACACTGTTGTCTTTCGTCCGCTATGTTGCGGACTTCAGACCACTTGTCCATACGAGATAGTCAAGTGCCGACACTTCCATGCAGGCAAATTATTGAGGGAGATTGAAAAAAGCCACTTAGAATGAGATGGAGTCATCTTTATTAGCTCAAGTATTCATCGTGAGTCAGAAAAATCAGCGAAACGTCAAAAAAGCTGTCGTCAGTCCATCTTAAGGACTACACCAGTCAGAACTCCTAGATCTACACCCGATGGACTACTGGCTATGGTTGGACACTGTTTTCGAGAAATACACCTACAGTAACTTTGCCAGTACCATAAAATCCAACTCAATCAACAAATTAAAAGGACTTTTTGAGGCTCCTCTCCCAGGGAAGTTCAGATCTACCCAATTTTGCAGTCACAAACAGCTTTGTCTTCACCCTTAGGAGGCTGTAGGAAATCAGTGTGAACACTCTATCTTTCGAAGGAACAACAGCTAGAAGTGTACCTTTAAGCTCGCACAAGGGATCTCGCAACTCGCCTTTGTGTGAGAGTCCAATCGATGAAAGAGCCCCTCTAATAAAAGCGCACGTGGGCCCCAGGTGAGGGGAGGGGTGGAAATGAAGGACCCCGTGGAAGGAGCTAATGGAGGCGAGCAAAATAAGGTCGTAACGCGGCAATAAATCATACTGGTAGTCGCAGATTTATTACTAATATTATGAATGGTGGTTGATAGACACCGCAACCAAAAAGGGAAGTATTCTTCTTAATATTGTCTGCAAATTAACTTATAGGTGGCAATAAACGCAAGTGCACTCTAAATCGACAAGGCGACGTGGTAGTGGAAATCAGTATTGGGAATCGGTGAGGTGATAAAATCAATGAGGCAGGGGGTGTACCCCCCGCCCCCCCCCCCAACCACCCCCTCGAAACCGATTGCGTGTTTAGGCGTATAATCCTCACCCTTTCCACACCCATAAAGGTATGGAAGAGTTTTGCAACTCCTTATAGCTACTTTCATTACCCCTCCCCACTCTGCACTGCTTCATTAACTTTTTTGGGTAACTAAATTAGAATGGAGTTTAATGACTTCTTGGGTTCTGACTTCGACTTCAAGTTCGAAAAAATAAAAGGGGATCTGGAATCAGCATTAATGGTTTCGATGGATCAATAACTGGACTGCTAGACGCCCCATTAGTCTGAATTGATTTGTACTCTGTACTTCGTCAGCGCTCTCATCAAGATATGCACAAAAGCCTGGAGAAGGCGTGATCACCAGGCGGTCCACACGCACACCCCGAATTAATGTCATTCCACTACGAATAAATTTAAATTCGCCGTGGCCTAATTGAAGAGGAAGAGCTTCAGGCAGCCACTAGTTGATGGTCTATTTCAAGGCCGGAAGTTGCCGATAGCGGCATATGAGGGGTCCGACTTTTTCTACAAACAACAGTCAGGTCTCACGGTCGGTTCTTTAAACCAAAAGTGCAATTCAGAAGTGTCGAACGTCTCTAAATATCTACTACTTTTAATAAGTACATCGAGGCCTTCAAAAATGCTTAAAAAGCTTTATACTCCCGAGATAATCTGACGAGGAGTACAGAAGTTTAGCTTCCGATCAATCACAATCAGCAGGACTGACGCAGACGCGTCTATTGACTACCAGGGCACCAGCAGGGAGGAAGGAGGGAGGAAGAGGGAACTGCTTTTCACCATTCGATAACAATGGAATGAAGGATGATTGACGGGTCCCGTCTCGTCTCCATCCCTCTCTCTGCATCTCTGCACTTAACCTATCAAATTAATTACCCCTCTCAGTAAAGAGGCAATAAAAATTGACTTGCAATTTATTGAGGAGCAATAAGTTAGATAGAAGCAACAGCTGCAGGAGCAGTGGTGAAGGTGCTTGTGTGTGTGTGTGTGCGTCTGCACCAGACGGAGTTATTCCGTCAAAATTTGCAATTAAATTAACTAACTCACTCACTCGTTCGTTCTTTCGTTCGTTCGTTTTGGCGGTTAACACAAACATACACACAGATATATTTAAACAACCAGATGGAGAGAGGGAGAAGGCAGGGCAGGAAGGGAGAGAGCGGGCGAACGACGCTAGCTGCTTTTTGCCAAATGCAACTTTCACTTAATTAATTAAATTAAAATAGATTTAAGTAACGCGCAAGATGTGCATTCGCCTAATTAAAAATAATTCCTCCGAGCGACCCCTTCCAACCACCACCACCACCACCGCCACCACTCAGGCCGCCACCAACTCGAAAACCCTCCGACGAAACTTGGAGTTTCTTTTGATTGTTTAAATCGGCCAGTCTGCACTGCAGAAAGCGAGCGCCAAACTCAAAGCAACCAGTGCAAATAAGCACGAGGAAGGGCGCTGCAAACTGACGCACCAGCAGCTCAATAAAACAGACGACTCACATCACTCAAAATGTTTCAGCTATTTTTTTCCTCCTGTCTTCTCGCCGTTTGTTTATACAGAGTGGCATGTTTTGAAGTTTTGATTACTATCACATGCATTAATTTGGGCATTAATATGCACACAAAAATGGCGCTGTTTTATGGGGGATTATAGAAAAAGAGAGTGTTTCGAGACAAAATAAAACGAAGAATTTGAGAGAGAGAGAGAGAGAGAGAGAGAGAGGTACTTCCATTTTATGCCCCTGTCCTTCTAGATAAAGAAGGCAGTGTTGCTTTAAAAAAAAATTTCCACCGCGGAGGAATCCGACTACTGAAATGCTCAGGAGTGCACAGTGAGCGATCGATGAATGTACGCCCAGGTCCCACTTTCCAAGTATAAGCCAAGAGACGGAAGTACATCCGACAGATGAGGTCACCATGGAACGACTATTTTGGTGTCAATAAATGCATATGAGACAGCGCAAATAGTCCTGATTTCACGATTCGAACAGATGGAACGAACTAGTTGAGTTGAGCTTTAGTAGCACTGCCAATGTTGGAACACAATATCGGCAAGTTGAGTTGTTGTTGTTGTTGTTGTGACTACTAGATCGTTGCAATTAAGAGGGACCATAAGAATACTCTGACCGAGGGATCGATTGATTCTGGCTTGCCGTGGCGCCACCTTCGTGAGCCATCCTATGGTCAAGAGAGCGTTCGTTTTCTCATGAAAACCACCTCTTCGACACAGCATTTCACCACTAGAAGCACCGCATGATTAAAAAAACCACAAAGCTATTTTTGAATACCTCACACACACAGTTTAATCACCACCCTCGTCAAGTGTACCATTAGTTGAGATAACCAAAAGCTAATTAACCGCTCGGCGCCATCATTCCAATTCATTAAAACAATCACTCTCGAGTGGTTGTCTTCGTTGAGTGCCAAAGGCAGTAAGAATTATGGTAGTTGTCAGTCGAGGATTCAAGCACACTATCAATAATTCAACACTACCACACGCGCACCCACCCTACTTAGACCCAGGAAAGTGCCTGTTTGCTTTCATCGGAGGCATCTCGTTCAAGGCCTTTTTTCAAATAAGTGGTTCGTCGAAGTAATTATTTTATTAACCATGAATGGTACTCATCAGAGCAGTCTCTCACAAATTTGTCATTGAATGTGGAAATTCAATTAGCCAGAAGTCTTTCAGGCTTCGCTTTATCAAGCCGTTGCACTGGGTGGTAAAAGAGGTTATTCCAATAATAATTGAAATTGAAAGCTCGTAAGTGATGTTTTCTCTCTTAAGAGGCACTCAACACTATAAATAGAAGTTCCACATTCCAAGGTCGGTTGTTCTGTTTTTAGCACAAAAGTATAACTACATTTCCGTTGCTCTCATCGCCATTCCTTAGCATCGCACAACTGGGATTTTGGCACGCTAGTGTACTATTATGAATGGCACGGCGCTCTGGTCGACAAAGTCACCGATTGCCCCGTGGTGTCAGCACTAAAAACATAAATGATGAAATCAGCATATTCTCAGTTCAAAAGAGAGCTGCTTCTGCGCACACATTTTGAAATCATCCCAAAGGAAGAGAAAAACATAGCACTGCTGTTGTGAACAATACAGAATTCGCATGCCGTAGGTTACCACCCGCCAGCCAACTTAGAGCCTTCAAGGGGCTTTGGAGCACTCGCCAACGTCAATGACACTTCAATCACAGAGTCGGGGCCCTGTCAAGACATGCTTCAGGCACAGAGAAAAGTCGAAATCGCGGGCCGGAATCGGACCCACCCACACCCCAGACTGTGTAGCCTACGTGGCACTCACAGAGATGCACACAGAGAAAAAATGAACTTGACGCTTCAAGTAACTTTACGAGTCAAGGATTTGGGACCTAGGAAAGGCTCAAGCGACCACACCCGTAGCCCAAAGAGCAAACAGACAGACCGAGTTTGTCGAGCACAATTCAGTTGGCAGCCAGATTAGAGAATTTACGCATCCAAGCAGTGTCATGGCAGAATTCGTCTACACAAGAATCTATACATAATGGACACACTTGGGCAGACACTGGGGGACGCACACCGATCTGCACACCTGCCCTCTCCTACGCACGCTTTTTGGGTCAGGGATTATCTAGTAGAAACCTGCATTCTCTCCAGTCGTTTTCGTGGTCATAAGGAGCCCCTCGTGACTTAGAGAAGATTGCTATAAATACTGGGATAACGACGGCGATTCGAATACATTAACCTCCACTGGATAAATACCTAGATGGGTGGGGCCCTTCCTCTCCAGATATAGATCCGGAGGTGAAGCCTGTAGATGCAAGAAAAACTGCAACAGCCCAAATAACTCGGTTATGACCTAACACCCGATTTAGACGTAGTTGACGTCCTAGTACTTGTTTCACTCACCTGTCTTCCCCTTACGTAAGAGTACCTGCATTTTAAGCAACAGTGATTCACTACGGTCTTCTAAATTGACAAACGGAGCACCTGATCGGTGCCCTCATACCTTTAAACAGACACTGTGGCAAGACCACATTTCTCCAACTCGGAAGCTGAATGCAGCGATAAGACACCTAACATGGGCCTATTATTTGTTGCCATATGAACTGCTATGAAATATCGACCAAACGACATGGAGTGAGAAAAGCGAAATTTTGAGGCAGAAGACGGTCAAAAGATGCCTACTCGGAGTTTCCACAGTGCGTTCACTACTGGTTGATGGGCGTAGCTTGGGAAAAGGATGGAATATTCAGTTGTTTTTCGCACCCAGACAACGTGAGACGGGCAGGCTGGGCGTCCTGCTACGTGGAGCTGCAACAGACTGAATGTCTAGATAGATAAATTTTATGGAATAAAATATTGTTGTTTTATGCCCGATGCGTTGAAGGATTCCACGCCCATTGTAGCCCTTTAAAAAATTAGATCCTTCATCTGTACTTACACAGCTGCCTGACTAGACGGTGACTGGAATCCCCAGCTGATTCATGGTGAAGATACTAAGATAAAGAGGACTTTATGGACGATGTTCCACAAATTACGAAAGTGAACACAAAAAATCGGCGTCAAGAAGAGGAGTCTGAAATTTAATGCAGACTCTGATGAGACTGTGGTTGCCAGAAGGGGTTTGGACGCCTTTAGATGCCCACCTGGATTGGATGGCAGCAGGCTTCCGCCCCGCCCCCCAGCCACACCTCAGATTCTAACATTCCATCAATGGACCCCCTGTGCATGGGTGGGTGCTGCCGTCGAAGAAGATCCTAATCACCGTCGTGCTAGTACAGCGAAAAGTTGGTTAGTGGTCGACAGAATCAATGGAAGTGTAAAAGCATCTTGCTTCCAGTAGAGGCGAATGACAGTGGTTATTTTGAGCCCAACTCCGTGTTATTTGAATTTCGTTTGATGTGTGTGTCAAATCCACCTCATCCCAAGCGATTTACCGCTCTTGCCAATCAGTTCATGGTTCTATGGTTCGTAATTGCGGAGTGTTCCAACTGAAAGGACGCAAATGACGCAAGCAACCATCGACCATGACCCGCCACAAAGCCGGTCTCTTGACAGGAGCCGATAAGCTGACTGACGTGAGTTCAGCCCGCCCAACACCAGAAGTGGCAGGGGCTTTTCCCGTCCCCCTTCTTCCCAAAGAAGCCGTCGCCTGCTAACCATTGAGGTCTGAACACGTACTGAGTATCAAGCGGGCTGCGTTGACGTGGCACTAATAAATGTCAGGCGATAAAATTAATTAATTAATTAGGGACGATTTAATTAAAGGTGTCATTAGGACCTTGGCAGGCTGCTTGACCACTTAATTATCCCCAACTGCCAAGTGGGCTTCATCCGGACAAGACCCACTACTTGACTCACACATGTTTACTCGAAATTCCTGCCTTGACAACTACCTGTTCCTTGCTAAATTGAAGTTTTTACGATCTACGGAGTCAATGCAGTCTTGACTAGTCTACTCAGAGGCCAAAGATTAATGAGAGTTGTCTTGGTGGCCATGCATGGTCGATAACTCAGGGTGTGGTAATTGGGTTGCATTTGATCAAAACCAACTACAGCGGTAAGGAGATGAGAACTCACTAAAGAGTGAAAAAAAATGAACGCTCTTATCACCCTAAGCAAGGCATATCTAACTCAGATCTGTGCTCTTCTGGTTTTCAGATCCTTTCTGCAGTTAACAGCAAGAATCACGGCACAGATGGAAGAACTTGGTAGAGAGAAAACTTCTCATCCGCCACCTTATTTCCCCAACCTCCACTTGTTTCGTAGCTTACAAAATCATTTGGGAAAAAATAGCTTGCAAGAGGTTGAAGCTGACATTCGTGAGTTCTTCGAATATTTAAAAACCGAGTTAATTTTACAGATTGTCAATAGACGGAAAGAAGTCATAAACAATCATGGAGATTACAGTGATGACTGAATGGTTAATCCCATGTAATATTGGGTCACTTGTTTTATTTATTAAAGACCCAGACAGAACTTACGGGATGAACTGGTATAGGAAAGTAGTGCCTCCTGAGTAAATGTAATTAGAGATCGGAACTCCTGAATACAGTTTAAACGAACGACCTTGAAATTAGGGACTCCTGTGACGGGGTTTCAACAGAAGACGTGCTTGGGAAAATTTTAATCATTACAGATGTTTTTGTCAAAGGCATTTTTGTGTACAGTTGATCTAACTGCATCATGGGACTTTCACTGATTAGTTGAAACTACAAAATAGCAGTACACCCTGCACCCCCCCCCCTCCTCCCTGTCATTGGTAAGCGCTATCGTTTCCAATAACACATCGCCATCCGCGTGTCTCTGACAGGGGTAATTAGAACCTGATTTTTCAAGCTCTAATTGATGCGAATTCATGCGGCAATGATTGCAATTGATTAGGGTTGATTAAATGTGGGGTGTTAAGGATAAATGAGACAGATCTGTTCCTTACAGTAGCAACATCGCAAAAGTTAAGACTTTCCATCTGCATTCATGGAAGTTGATGACAACGAGGAGAGTGGATGACTGGGCATCCCAACCTGATTCTTCATCGAAGAGTAAAAAGACTTGTACCACGATGACCACTTACCAGCCATCAAAATGGGGAGAAGATTGTGGTAGAGGTTAAGTACTCCCCCCTTACCACTGTGAGAAGTTAAATGCGATAGCGACACATACGATCATCTAGTAGTGCGGAAACAGCTGATTTCATCCTGGAAAGTCGGCGGAAAACTGTCGAAAGACTTCAGCTGGCCTCAGATTCCTACACGGAATTTATAACTGCATAACGGGGGTAGTCGAAAATAGTAGGCCACACGCAGCATGCCAGCAGGTTTTGCCTCATGGAAAGGCAACAAATTCTTGTTCCCTAATTTTTGGCTTCGATCGAGGTCCCCACATCATAACCCGGTGGAATATTATACACATGGATGGGCGCCATCATCGAGAAGGACACTAATCGGGAGCGTGGTATCAGTTTTTGAGAAGACTCACATCCAGAGAAGGTAAAATCAACTTCAACCTCATTTCGAGTTGCACCGGACCGAGGCCTGTTATTGACGACGGTTGTTTTGGGTAAAACTCTCCAACTATGGAGCGATTTCCGTGCCCATTGAATTTCATCTGGATATATGAAATGCTGTACTTATCTACCGTTTTTTCTTTCTACTGAGACTATCACGGTTCACAACGCAGCTGGATAATCATCCTGCGAAAACTAAGGGCCCGCTCCTTCCCCCTACTCATACCCCAACCGATCGATCCTCTAACTGCCTCTCTCGAAGGAAAAGGTAGTCGAACTTTCACACAGAAACGTACGCGCATGAAGTCTTAATCCTCAATGAACACTTCCTTCGTGTAAACCTGGCTTTTTCCTCCTAAAGGAATTCCTCCCGACGCTATGCCAATTATTCAATTTTCGACTCCAATTAACCACGAAGTTACGACATTAGAGCTGCATTCCGCGTTACTGACGGCTGAGAAGGCAAACAGGGTTTGAATCAAGGAAAGCCAACCCCCCTTCCCTTCCGGCATCGATTTTCGGTTAAAGGGCCCGCGTCAATTACGCAAGTGACTGCAGAGGGGGACTCACGCTGACGAAGATGCCGGCGACGGCGTTGAAGACGGCGAAGAAGTCGAGGACCTCGCCGGAGCGGTTGTCGACGGCGTAGACGGGGTGCGGCGCCAGCAGGTGGAGGTGCGACCAGGCGATTCGTGGACGAGCGCAGGCCTCCGTCTCGACGTCGAGAGGTGTCGCCGACTGTCGCGGCAGCTGGAGACGCAGCCAGTGTCGCAGCTGGTGCTCCCGCGGGATGATGAAGGTGCTCCGAGGCTCCACTGGACGACCGTCGATGCAAGAGTACTGCAGTGGTCAAAAAGCCATGAAATGTTACCTAAGCTGACTTAGAATTCGGGATACTTCTTCTACCTTCAAAATTTCACATAAGAATTAAATGAAGGTCATTCTGCCCCGCTATCCGACATTTTGCCGCGGCTGGTACAGCCTCTGCCCCTACTAGGTCCTGTTATCTGAGGGTCCCAAACGAGTTGAGGTTCGATGAAAGCCCCAAGCCTTATGAGGCGGTCACTGGTGTTTCGTTCGTGAATCTGCTAAGGAAGGGGGCCGGAATAAATTCCTCAAGTTGAAAAAGGATCACTCCTTAAAATGACGCACACAGGTTGGGGTCTCAAACGGACGAAGAGGCAGATTAAATTGGCTTTAACTGGTCTCAAAGTGCACTTAAGTATGAGGGGAACTTCGGAGGGGACAAAAAAGTGGTAGCAAGTTGCAAACTAAGTGGATTCTTGATTTAACGACTCTAAGCCCGATAAGAGGCCCAAACCCCATCGCAGATAATCGGACATGCTGGTTAATCAGGGGCCATAGAATCAGTTTCTAGAATGCTTCACCTCAAACCTTGTTCCTCATTATATTTGATTGGTCATGAATGCTGGACATTTATTATGCTGCAACTGGTGGATTGAACCTTCTGGGTCTAGAGAGATGATGGTTACAAAGAAAATCATCGGTCACTAACCCGCACTTATCTCCATTTTAGCCTAAAAACAGAACCAAATGCCTTAGCTTTTATTTCTTTTGGGATATCGAACCTCGCGTAAGGGACAACTTTTAATAACTCTTTTCTCCTGTGAGACTACCATGCCTTGGCTCAAATCAATCAAGGTCTACGTTCTGTGACCTCATTGCTTATAGATACCGATGATTCGCTTCCCAGCGAAAAAGTGACACTCAGATCATGAGTTAAGGATGGTGGTGATGATGATAATGATGATGTTGATGCCACGTAAACTAGTTGCTCACATGTAATGCAGTCGGTTGCAAAGACACAGACTCCTCAGTCCAATCCAGTGTAATGAGTGCTCCACCACAGCCGCCAGCAGCAGCAGCAGGGTCACTGGTGGAAGACGAGGCAGCCGCAGAGGTCGACAGTCCGCCGAGGCACTCTGGAAGGTCATGAGCATCTTCCACACGCAGTTGGAGAGGCGAGGCATTGCGGATGTGTGTCAGGAGGGCTCTGAACTGCTCCGTGGTCAGACGGGCGATGCATCCGTCCTCGACAACTGAAAGACTCGACTCACTGCCATCCACGGCCTCGAAGAGGATGAAGGAGGCACCCAGGATCTGGGTTGTGCAAAAATGGTTACTTATAAATTACCAGTAGCAGAAATTCAATGCATATATTTTGGCTGTTGGGTTTGATGTGTAGCCGCTATTAGAAAATGAAGTTATATTTGTGCCAATATATCGGAGAAACTTGATTTTAATTCGGAAGATGAAAGCTGCTAAGGGTTTTATTTTTATTTCATAATTAGTAAGAAACTATAGATTTTGATCATTTATTCCTGACTGGGACTGACTGAAAGCCAGTGAAATGAAGACATTTTCAATCGTTATTT